>JAOXXN010000025.1:9978330-9994731 GCA_026770055.1 Myrmophylax atrothorax | reverse complement strand
TTATTGTAAAATGAATAAAAAAACCCCCAAAACATAGTTGAAAGTTGTAGGATTCCTTCAGTTAAAACTGAGATTATATTCAGCTTAATGACAAATCATCTGCTCCGCCATGAAGTGGAAACTTCCAACTGAAGTTGGAACACACCTTTTGACCTAGGCCCAATACTGCAAAAGCTCTGACCCCTCAACTGAAGCCACCTGATACTGTCATACGGCAGTCACATACAATACTTGAGCACCTTCTGCGTCATAAAAGGCATTTGCAGTGATATATAATGAGTAGAATTGTGCAGAAAACACATTTCCAGGTGTTTTACCACAGAATGCTGGAGAAACCAGAGGGCATCCATGGTGGGAGAGTGAGGCATCTACCCTGTGAAAAAAACCACCCGTACATGGCCCAGACTTGGCAGGACTCTCAGAAACACATGCTACTGCTTTTGGCAGAAGGGAGCTGACCACTTGCAGCATCAGTGTCCTTTGCCAGCTGGCCAAAGAGCACACAGATGCAAGGGAAGCAAATTATCTGCCCACTGGCAAAAAGAAGTGCTGAACAGCACCTAAAGAAAACGCACGTGTGCGCATGTGTTCCCGTGTGCGAGTGAGTGAGCCTGAGAGCGTGTACATACAGACACCTGTGCCTTGGGAAAGGGAGCAGTACAGTTCAACTGGGAAAATTGGCTGCTACCAGTCCTGAGGTATCATTTTCTGCAACATTCTCACAACAATGAACAGGCACTTTTTCCATTAAAATCTTCCAAGTTGAATTTTAAAGATTAAACACAAGGACTGCAAGGATGCTAAAGTCTATTTTTCTAAGAAAGTCTGAAATCAGATCCTTTCAAGAAAGGCCCATACAACGACTTACAGGATTTTAGCAACTTAAGGTTAGCATGTCTGCGTCTTCCCTCTTTTTTTATCTCTTGAAGAATGAGTGCTCGTGAAAAAACCCCCACAGCACGTCAATATTTTGTAAAATACAAAAAGCCTTCTGGGTTCAGAGATATATTAAAATAAACTCAGAATAACTAATGGGACAAGAATTTGCAGCTGATAGGTTAGGTTTAGCTGAAAGATGAAATCTGCCTGTAGATTAATTAGATTGTGCAATCACAGCCCCTTTTCATCCGCACACATCCCACCACTATCATTACATGATCAACAGATTTTAATGAAAACTAATGCTTTCTTTTGAGAAATTCCATGGAGATCATGAAGAAGGTTGAGTTTATTTTTCTAAATATTTCTTGAAAATTGTACATAACGCAAGTGCACATTTGTCGGCTGTAAAGGTGTACAACAGCAATTTTTTGCAATGACAGTGCAGAGAGGGAATATGAGATCTGTGTGCTAATGAGCTGACACTGCAGAGGCTGGAGCAGTGTTGGTATAGTGCACTACAAGTGCAGAGCAGAACGACATACACGGGCTATTTCTAGGGAATAGGATCTACAGAACTATACACACACAATTCAACACTAATACCAACATCCTGCAGCAGAGGTTATAAGAAAAGCATGAAAGATGTTACTTCAGCGATGAATTTATATATTTGAATTGTTAGATTCACGTTATATTTAAAAAGCCAGCTGAGTCCCTACATGAGCATTTTTAAAGAAAACTGAACATGATTTTGATTTTATACATTCATAGGTCAAGTTAACTTCCTTTCTGTTTCTTCTGATAGTAAAAGGCTGCATATTTTAAAAGATGTAATAATTTCCCTGGAGCCAACTGATAAACTTCAATTCACCTTTAAATACACAGGAATTTTCATCTGTGTTTGCATTTGTTCTCTGTTAAGATATCATACAGCTAAATAAACAAGTGGGCAGATAAATAGTGTGGATGAGTACTGTATGAATATGTGTAAATTAAATATACAGAGAAGGGCTTGGTGCTAGCAGTAAAGCAAGGAATACATGTACATAAATCAGATTATGCATCATTTAACTGAAAAAGGAATGAGAGGGAGGGGCTTAGGGCAGGAATTTTCTTTGCTTCTAAACAAGTTTTTTCCCATGTTGGGATATTGCCAAATGAGCCGTACCAGAGGTGGGCATTTTTTCTCTGGCTCATGAGAATACTTCAGAAGAGGTTTTTTTTCTCTTGCCTCCGGAATGCACCAGATTGCATCAAGTGGGATGTGCAGCTGTACATTAAAAACATAAGTCTTTCCTGGGCAGAGCCCCCCTCAATTCCCACACTCATGAACACTTGCTACAGTCACTATCATATACTTCAAAGCAAAGGAGAATGAAAAGTATTATTTTATGGATACAGGCATTAGGCTCAAGCTACACATGCTACTTTCTCCAGTTTCTCCAGTTCCTGTACCTATCCCACCACAGTCAGCCCGTCTCCCTCTCCAGTGGGGGCAGGCAGAGTCACGGCAGGTTTCTCTCCTATGGATTCCTGCCAATTGCAAATACTGATCAAAGGTTGTGTGACAGCACTGGAGATAATATATGCTTATCTCCATGTGAAGTAAAAATGTTGTGGAAAGAATTCCTTCGTGGATGTGGGAACACCCTAAAATTATCTGCCACTCCACTAGGAAGGAGGATGTGATTAGAGGTACTTAGGCTGGGATGTTAACCAGGTAGTCGAGGAGCTATGAGCTCATCCTAATGCATTGATACATGAGCATTCTGACTTTCAAAGACAATTGCTTCCAGATTCAAAGAGCAACTGTTCTGCTATTTTTTAAAAATATTTTGAGCTACTGAAATGTATGACTGGTGACTTGGACTCACTTTATTCTTTTCCTATCAACAGTATTATGAGATGGTTGACATAGCTATGGACAAGGTCACCTTTTCATTTTCTTTCTTCTGTTTCTTTTTTCACATCTACTTTTAAATAGGTTACTGTAGGTTCATGTTCTCTAGTCTACAGTTTCTCCAGAGATTTAAGTTTTCCCAATTTTACTACACTGGTAATATGGGCGTTGGAACATGCAGCCCTACACTATAGAAAACCATCTCACCTTCCTAAAAATCACCATAGCTTTTAATAAGCAATGACAAAAATCATTAGACATCAGAAGATGAGTAGCACACTGACTAAATATACTGGCTGCCCCTAAACAAGTGTGTGGTTCACTTGCCTTGGTGGGATCTGTAAAGAAGTGCTGGTAGAACTTTTAAAAGACAATAATTAATCACCTAAGCAGTTCAATGTATTTAGTTTAAATCCATATAATTGATATTTAGGAAAGTGTGTTTGAGATACAGCCTCTTGAAGGGATTACACTGATTAAGGATTAATAGTCTGATGTTTGTTGTAAGAGCTGTTGAGGCCGGATAGGATTAGTAAAATAAGATGCAAAGTAGAGACATGCTTTTACTTACTATTTTTTTTTTACTTGACCAAATATTTTTATTGAATACTATGTAATTAACCCCCCTGCAAAAGTTGTAAGGGTCCTAATTCAAAGCCCTTTGAAAAGTGTAGTGCTGCACTAGCAAGAAGCAGTCACATGGGGGATATGTTAGAATATCAATCCAAAATTTGTACCAATATTTCCTAATTACATATTTTCTAACTATCGACTTTCTCAGAATATACAGTGGGACAGGAATATAAGAACTATTCTACCTCCTACAAAAAAAAAAAAGAAAAAAGAAAAAAAACAACGAATATATTCAAAACATGAAATTGTTTTAAAGCTAAAGATACTAGTTTTCTGTACTCCAGTACTTCATTATTACAGTACAATGCTTCTTCCTCTTTGAACATTTTATACTATGAATATACACCTGCCTACTGTGAGAGGAAACCTGTTCATAACACAAAATTAGTATGTTGCATTCAGAAGTGCTTTAGATCATATACAGACATAAATCTGTACATTGCAAAGTGCCTTAACTACCTTCAAGAGGACTCTTTCATTTTCAAAGATTCACAATAAAAACTGTATAGAACTGAATTTGAAGACATCAGTAAAACAAATATCCAGGAACTACTATTGGTAAAGGAATGCTTTTTAAAATGCAGAACACGCACATATCTTTCTGAAAGAGATTTCGCATTTTAACACCACATTAGCAATATTCAAAGTTCTATTTAGCATCTTCTGTTAATAAAAGCTCAAATTATACACATGCACTGCTTGTGCAGAGCTATTTCTCATAACACCAAGCCTTCTGATTCCATTTTCTCTCCCCTCAGCTCTAATGGTATTTGTCAGTTTACAATCTCCTCAGCTTTTCACAGGACTTTCACGGTAAGAAAACAACTCAGTATTTCAGGGCAGAGGAGGAAAATAAGCCCCTATAGCTTTCTCGCCTCAAGGCCACTTCTAAACTGTTGTTTCTCACTTTTTTCCTACATGGTATTATTGGCAAATTATGCCTTTTCACACACCTAGGTTGTAGCCTCAACAGAAAAGGGATCTGACTTCAGCGGCAATTCACTGATCGCAGCTACACAGCATTGCTACACCAACAACATGGTTGTTTTTCTGGAGAACAAAACTAAAGGGATGAAAAGAACTGGTGAGAGAACTTTTCCTAAGGTATTATTCAACCATATAATGCTGCAAATGTACTAAACCTCAAGTCACTGCACACATTTGTTGCACTATACTGCATGACTGAGAACTCTAGGCTACCAGGGAGAAACTGAATGTAAGGATAGATAACAAATAAATATTTTTTTTTAAAACCATATATTTACTTACAAGCATTTGTCACTGAAAAACTGTTGGAAGAGTCCAAGTGATCTACATGATAGTTCAAATGGAAGGGCTTTTCTGTGGTGTTTTGGTTTGTGTTGTATAACTGCACAGCAAACCGAAAAGCACTGTGCTCCTGAACAGTGTTCCTCATGAAAAGTCCACCTAGGATGGAAAAAAAAAAAGGAAAAGGTATTTCAGAATGAATTTTGAGGAGAAGCAGTGGCAGTAAGTTACATTGCATGCTGCACACTGCAGGAAAGAATGAACAGCAGAAGGCTGAACCTGAGCACATAACTCTGACAGAGCACCTACATGAAATACATATTCCAAGTCAAAGTTAGGCTTTTAAAGCCACACATCACATCCAGGTACCCCCCGAGCAATGGGAGTCGCTGGGAGCTGCAGGTGCGCCTTGAAAACCAGGCCACTTCCACATAGATGACCACAGAGATTTAAAAGTCTAACTTGGGGAACCGTGGCTTCTAAATCATCTCCAGACTACCGAAATATCGCCACTGTGGAGTTGTGTGCGAGGACACGGCGGCGTGGCAAACGTGCGGTTTCACGGTCTGGTGGAGCGATAGCACGGCCGAGCGAAAGGATGCTCCGAGGGACGGCAGGGAACAGCCCCCGCTACACTCGCTGCCCTCAGCCTCACGGCTCGCTCGGCCCCGGGTTTAGGGCACGTCGCTACAGATTCACGCCGTGACTCTCCCACATGATGTGCTCCACGGGATGCGCTGCTCCAGGGCACGGTTCCGCAGAGCGCGGACCCGATCCCCGCCGCTCGCAGGGGAGCGGGAGCCCGGCGCCGCTCGCAGCCGCCCGCCAGCGCAGCCCCCGGGCACCAGCAAAGGGAAGGAACCCGAGCAGGGCTGGCTCCTTCCCGGCGCCTCCCGGGCTCGTCCCCCGCTCCCCTCCACATAACTTCCCCCCGGCTGGCGGGGAAGGCGCGGGTCGCGGTGCCGCGGCAGGCGCTTACCTATACTGATGGTGTTGGGGAACCCCGCCAGAGCCTCCCCCAACAGCCCCGCCAGCAGCAGCAGGAGGGTCCGGGGCGCGCTCTGCCCCATTTTCTTCAGCCCCTGCGGTTCAGCCCCTAAACCGAAACTGGTGGCACAGGCATGGGCGCAACTGGAGACTCGGAGCGGTGTCAGTGGTGGTGGCGATGCTGGCGGAGGTGGTGGGGAGGATGGTCCCCCTCCTTTCTTCCCTTCTTCTTTTTTTTTCTTTTTTTTTTCCTTCCCCAAATCCCTCTGCTCTCGTCTTCACCCCAGCCTGGCAGGGCTCATTGGCTGCAGATTGCCTTTCTCCCCCCGTCTCCAGCAGCCCCCCCCCAGCGCAGGGACTTCCCCCAAAGATGGTGGGTAGCGGAGCCGGCGAGGCTGCTCCGCCCGGGCCGGGAGGGGGTTATCGATCAAACTTGGCGTGCGGGGAGCGGCAGCAGCTCCGCGCGGCCCGCCCGCCCAGCCCCGGCGTCTCCCGGCCGCGGCTCCGCGCTCGGGGCTGCGGGAGCGCACCGGCCTCGCGTGGGGCGGCCCCCGGGCTGCAGTGCCCCTTTAAAGCTGCATCGCCTCGCTGTGTGTGAGTGTGTGAGCGTGTGTGAGTGCGGTGCGTGCGCCTGTGGGCGGGCGGGGGAGGGAGCGAGGAAGGGAAGGAGGAGCGGGAGCCGAGCCGAGCCGGGGCCGGCGAGGGATGCCGGGGTGGTGAGGAGGAGGAGGAGGCGTCGGGTCCCGGCCGTGCCCAGCGGGCGGTGCGGGCGCCCTAGCACCGGGGGCCGAGAGGCGGCGGAGGGGCCTCCGGGTACCGCGGGAGAGAGGCCCGGGAAGGGCCGGGGCAGCCGGGCGGGCCCCGCCGGAGCGGAGAGGCTGGAGCGAACGGGCTGCCGAGGGAGGGCTGGAAAGGGCCACAGCAAGAGATGCTCAGGCACTTTCCCGTAGGGGCTGCCTGCCCTGCGCCCGAGTTCTGCCCGTCCCTCCTCCAGTGCCAGCGCCTCAGCAGGGAGGCATCATCCGCCCACAGTGCCATGAAGTGAAGAAAGACAAGGAAGAGTTTAATCCCACACAAGGGAATATTAGGTCCTTCCCAACCTGCTCTAAAGGAAGGAACTCCAACAAAGTCTCCCGGTTTCATCCCTTAGGCTGTAAAAAGACGGAACATGTCTGAGCTGCCGCAGCACAGAGCACAGCATGGCCAACCTGATGGGCAGCTCCCAGGTGGGTGCCAGACATCCCATCCCTGTACTTTGAGCACCTGTCCTGAGACGCCCTTGGCCTGCACATCCACAGGGAGCCTCTGCTTGAGGATGGGTTCTCAAAGGGGTCAATCTGGTACCCATCTCCTTGACACCTTCCTAATGGACCTTGCAGCCCTTTTTACTGCTTTTGGACTCAGAAAACTATAAAATAGAGACAGAAAAGAGATACTGGGTCAAGTAGCCCACCTCACAGGCCCAGCAGACTGTTCTTCCCTTAATGTTTGCTTTTCCTTTGATTTCAGCAGGTTGCTTTACCTTGGTGTTCCTCTGCTTTCTTTTTTTGTCTTAAACTCTGGCATTGTTTGGGTCTGTGATCAGTTCAGTTCAGTTAGAGATAATAGTAAATGCAGTTGGCTTTGCATTTGCAAAATAATCAACCAGTGCCAGTGGCTCTAGTGTCATGTAAGTAGTCAAGATATAAGATTTGTGGCAGATTACTGTGCATATGCTAATGAACAACACTAGAGGTTCTAAACCACTACTCTTAAAGGAAGCCAAAGGTACAGGTGAAGAGCAGGGCATCACAGTCATGATGCAGGAGCATAACAAATGCTTTTAAGTGACATATTTGTGACACCTACTCACCCCAAGGTACATGCGTTGGTTGCTACATGTGTTCCTTTATGAGAATCATGCCCAGAAGATGGAGTCTGTTCCAGTTCAGGCAGGGGTAGGGATCAGGCTGCAGGGTGGATGATAATGTTCCCTGTTTAGATTGAGATGGCAGTTGTCACTTTATCTCTTTTTAAAGAAATGGTTATCTGTATAGACAGGTAGGTTAAGGTGCCTCATTATATCTGTAGTAATCCACAAGCTCACAGCACTCTGCACATTCTATCCATGAAGCATGATTATATTCTTCCCTTACGGATGTAAAGACTTCAACGTTAGGGAAAACAGCCATCCCAGCTCACCTAACCAGAAAGTTTCAGACCCAGAATTAAGAACATGAGCAGCACGCTGGCTTCACTGCAGAGCACTCTGCTCCCAAATGTCCTTTGGGAAGGATAGTAGATCTGAAAGCTACAAAGGTACAGGAAGTTTAGGCATTCAAGATAGTTGTCAAAAGCACATTTCTATAAGCAAGTAATTTCTCTTTCTGGTTCCAAACTACTGATCTTTTCCTATTCTACACACTGCCAGACTGCCTCTAATGCATTATCCACAAAGTCCTGCTTGTCCTCTTTTTTTTGTGCATCCTTTGCTAGCAGGCCTACTTTCTTCCTGTTCACTTACTCTCACAAAGTTCTTGTCTCCATCCCTGCAGCTGAGTGTTCCACAGTATTCACCTGCCACACTGAGAGCTGATGGTGCACTGAAAAAAATATGAAAGAAATTATGTTTAACCTTAGAGATGTTAGAACAAGAGAAGAGATAAAATAGGCATGAATGAATGTGGCATGTGTCAGTCTCAGTTTCACACACTGCCAGTAGGGTGGGTACCTTGTCTCCAGTAAAATGGTCCTTCACAGCCTAGTCTCCAAGGGGACAGTCTTGTGATAATCCAAAATATATCTGTGCTAGTAGACAAGTGAATTTTCATCATCACAGACATTTTTCATCCTGAAGCACCTTGCATGTTGTTATTATCAGTATTTTGAATACATTCTTTGCTTTTTTGCTTATGCAGTTAGTTTCATGGCACTATTTGCAGATACAAGTGGTAGAGCAGCTATTGCATATGGACTTTGGAGAAATCCAAAGAGATCCCATTCCAGTTTATCTTTGTTATAGTGAAACTGGTGTATCCTAGCACAAAATGGACACAAAAAGATTACTTGGCTTTATGTGGTTATTAATGCCATGCAAATAGTTTATACACTTGGCTAGGGATGCTCAGTGACTTGAGTTAATGAGTTCCATGGTAACAGAGGTCATACCAGATGCTTTCTCAAATCTTCCCTTACTAAACACAACCAGGATTTTGCAGGATAATCAAGATTCTTGTTTAGATGATTTGTAGTGTTCTGAGACACTGGGGATTCGGTGTGCTATCTACCTGAGCACAAAAAGGTAATGATTTTTAATTAGCTAATGTGTTCTCATTGTAATGTCTAATATTGGATTAGAAAAATGCAGTGGAATTTGGGACGCAGTGTTCTCACTGTGCTTTCTGATGTTACTAGGCCAAACCCATAGTGGTAGTGTAAAGTCATGGCAGGAGCTACAGCAGGATTCCATGGTGGAAGCTTCACCTTAACTGCACTAAGCTGACTTTATCACTTTCATCATTCCATTTTCTAAAGTAAGAGAGATGCTCAGGCAATGAGTTTTTAGAAGTCATGATGCTTCTTCCAATATGAAGCAAATCAGGTCATAATTGCGAATACGCGTATTATCAAATGTGTCTTACAGCCTTTTTTGTTTGCTTGTTTTAAGCCGGTTATTTCTTCATAAATACGAAGGACACACAAGTAACCAAACTTTATGTTAATGTCAGCATTTTGATTAGCTATACTGATTAATTCTACAACAGACAGTTAACAGATAGAGTGATAGTGGAGACAGACAGAAGCAAAGATGAAAAGGGATTCAGGGACAAGATGGAACTACAGATAAAAGGAGTCAAGGGGAAAGTACAGAGTCAGAAGAGGGAAAATTGAGTACAGGCATTACAGCTTCATCCATTTTGGAAAACAGGGCAAAAGGACACCTGTTTAAGATTTGATTATATTAAGAGTGGCCATAGAACAAACTATCAAAGCTCTCCTGTTTACCTTTCATTACTGTGCAATAACAGAGACATAAAGTGAAATTAAAAAGCTGCAGATGAGAGACAGTTTAACAAATATTCTGCTGTGCAGTTTATAGCTAATCTATAAAGCTGTCTTCTACAAAATATCCTTGCCAAAAATAATTGGTTTTAAAAGATTCAAATTTTATGTGATTAGCAGAGTAAACGCGTTAGACTAACTAGTAAAAAGCTGTAGAGATTAATATTCAGAATTCATGGCAAAAAGTTGCTCCTGGTTGCCTCAAGAAAGGTGTATTGCTCTTAGGCATGATGAAAGTTTGCAGTATGCCTAAAGCTCTGTGAAAGTTATTTTTTTCTGGTTAGTTAAGTTTCAGAGGCAGGTTAGGAGACTACTTGAATCATTGATTTGTTACTATTCATGTTTTCTAAGGATAGTTAACAGGTGAAATCCTGGAACCATGGAAATGTATAGTAGGTTTATTACCCCTTCCATTGGAGCTAGAATGGTACCCTATGCATCCTGACAGAATAATAGGGTCTGGTACATAGAAATATGTTCTACTACATTGAAGGATGATCAAAATTTTGTATAAAGAATAGGGACAAAGAGGGAACTTGTTCATAAATAATAGTCATTACTACATTACTGGAGTCTAATCTAACTTTAGGTAGCAAAAGCCAATTCATCCAGCAACTTTTATCAGAACTGAACACGAACTGTTACAGTAATAACCTGCGTCTATTACAGTTGCACAACTAAGACACAAATGCGGAAAAAGTCAGTATGTACAAATGTCTTCATATTTCTTGGGTTTGTGGTATCTTCAGGAGACATAGTTCTAATTCTAAGAGCTATGAAGCTGGTGGAAATGTAGTGTTATTATACTCCCATAATGTCAGAAACAATTTATATTACCTTCTGCTTTCCGATTAACTGTACACGAGGCACTGCTGGCGTAACACAACCCTGCAATTCTTACTTAAACCTGTACTTTTGCTGGGCTCATCTGTATTTATTACATCAGGAAGCAGTAAATCAAATAAAAATGTAATGGTGTCCCTTATATACTGTTAATAAAGTGAATCCTCTCTCTTTTTATTTTATATGTGCGAGTATAGTTTTCAAGCAATCTTGGGAGTTATATCCAGTTCATACCTATTTCAGTTGTGAAAGATCTGACCTCTGAATATTTGATTTCTGTATATAACTACTCAAGTATATTCTTCTTAAAGACAATCTAGTTTAGCTCTAAGTAGTGAATAATTGCCTCAGATGATTGTATGCCAATCAAAAGGCTAGTTTTCTACCTGTATGTCTTTGTATATTACCATAACTCACTTTGTCTCAGTTCAAATCACTTTGAATCTGAAAAAATTCTCCTATGCAACTTGTAGAGAAAACAGCCAGGAATCTGGGAAGGCAGTAGAGGAAAATTATAGGAGGAGAGAGATATCCTGTTGCAACATTGCAGTGGAGATTTTGCTCCTTGTACACTAAAAGATCTAATACAGAGTCTTTAATCGTACTTTGCCATATTGTGAAGGACTTGCATTGTCCCTCTGTGCAGATGAATTTCACCCAACATGATTTGTTTCGTTGATTACAGTGTGATCAACTGAGAGGACAAAGACAGCTACAGGTGTACCCTTAGTTTGATGTGAATAATGGAACATGGTTCTGATAATCTGCAGTGTTTAGGAGACAAGGAAATCCTTCAGAAAGCCAGTGGCTTTTTTGAAAAGATCTGATATTAACAGTATAGCCAGTGTTAACAGAAGTGTTCTCATGCTTTATGAAAAGTCCCTTCCTAATTAAAAGTTGTTTGGTTTTGTAAGTCACACCTTGTAGCAATTGTGCTGGATCTTGGTAATTACAGTATAAAACTGACTGCCTGATTGTTCTTTGAGCACAACAGAAGGCAGAAGAAGTGAAAAAAGCCCAGTTGCAGAAGGGTTTAGTAATAGAAATTCTCACCTTTTGAAGAGTCTTAACCATTTTCGAATAGATCTACAGTGGTCCTTACATAGCAAACTGCAGCTGACTGACAATAGATTACTCTTCTTAATTATGTTTTGCAGACTCTTCAAAAGCAGCCCATGTGTCCCAGGACTCCACAGACCTGATTTACAGGAAAAGAGATGATTATTTATTATCATCTTTCAAATGTTGCTTTAATATCAGCTTATTCTGAAACTGCTCTTGAACATGTGAACTATTAGAATCCTCTTTTGAGTTCTCCTGGGTCCTCATAAACACTCAATAATAGCTAAGCACTCAAGCACTAGCATGAAGGTAAGATTACTGCTATCACTGAACGTTTATTTTTAGGAACTTAGTCTAACCCATGATGTTGCTAAAACATCCTGCTTTTGATGACAAAGCTGTGTGTTGTTTATACAACCACTACTTTCGGTAAGTTTGAAAGCAGATCTCACAGTGCAACTGACTCAGACAATGTCAAGGAAGAGGCACCGATTTACTTGCTGCTCACAGTCCCATAGTTCTTAGTGTTGCTTTTCAAAATATACTGGATCAAATCCTCATGCAAGGTAAAGCAACCTAGAGCAATGAAAGTTTACTGTGAAGTGGGATAAATGGACTCTGACTTTTCTGCAATGTAAATGCAGGGATTATATTTTGCATGGCACAAATACTCTGATCAAGGCTTGTTGATTACAGTGAGTGATCTGTATCGTGGATTTAACTCCATTGAGACTACAGTTTAGACAGAAATGTCCCTTAATTTAAAAATGATCATATAATCTTGAATTTGTTTTTACTGTTAGCTTACTTCCATATGTACCCCATGAACAATCATGATTCAAGAGTGCAAAATTAAATGAAAAAATGAAGCACTGTAATTTTTGTTGCTTCAAATCATTATTTTATCTGTCATATTGCATTCTGAATATTAGGGATATCAAAGGTGATTGTTCCCCTTGCTACCAGAGGCCCCTCTGGTGCTACAGAGAACTGTTTGGAACATCAAGCCACAACGGATGCTCAATCTCAGATAATAATTTATGTCTCTTAGCAAATACAAACCAGTGAATGCAAATCAAGTCAAATCCTTCCTTTCCATGAGTCAGATGCTATTTCCTTGGTACTTGGGATGCAGTAACCAAGAGTTTAATCTAAAAACCATTACATTCATTAAGCATCATTCTGTTGACTTGAATGGTCTTTGAATAAAGCTAATAGCTTATTTTGTTCCTACATATCCATAGTGTTGAGGTATAAGGGAGGCTAAGGAACAACAGAAAAGGCAGGACTAGAACTTTTATATTTAAAATATTTCATAAACTATTTGTTCATTATGCATTGGAAAGTATAAAACAAAATAACATGGACTTTTTTGTCTTTTTTTTTTTAAGAAAAAGGTGGCAGAGGTCGCCTTATGTTCTACTTTGGAACCTGTTTACATAAAAATCTCTCCTTTTCAGAAACAGTAGCTTTGCCTCCTTTCCATAGGTCATGACACTGTCTGAGCAGCAACCACCTTCACAATTACCTTCGCAGTGATCAACCAGGTAATTAAATATCAAAAAGCAAGGCAATCCAGGATTGTCCTTAAGACCTTCTTGTTACTCAGCTGTAGGCTGAAGGGTTAGCTAAGGGGTAACCAGTCTGACACAAGGTTTCTTTGGGGCTGTAGTATATCAAGTGTGATGTAGTGAGTTGAGGAGGAAATACAAACATATAATTTTAGACTTAACTTTAAAATTTCTTGCTGTTGTGTTGCAAGGCAGACCTTATGCATTACTTTGACATACTGTTGTTATCTGCAGTGTAATTTTATATAACAATTAACTCCAACTGAGCCACTGCAGTGCTTTAGTAAAGTATTTGGGCCTATTAAAATGGACCATGAGCACACAGTTGTTTTCCTTATTTCTAACATCATTATGCAGTTGAAAAAAAAAAAAAGGCAGATTAATGGAAAGGCATTGCTAAATAGGGCCCCTTGGTGCTGTAAATTTCTAGAGTGCTGTTACAAGGTTTTGAAGTATTAAGTATATATGAAAAGCGACATGCTGGAAATCTTTTGGAAAGAATTTGTTTCTGTTATTCTTTAGGGAAACATTCTGCTGTCAAAGGTGAAAGCCAATGACAGCATCACCAAAGGGTATGTTTTCACTGCAAGCATATCCACAGCTTTAGGGGCACCCCATTGCACCAGCATCACACAGTCCCTTATGCCTAAATATACATGAACTTTGAACCTGGCTTTGCCGTTGGAGCTGAATTCAACTTCTAAGTAGATCACTCCTACTAAAGTTTTCAGTGAGGAGTTTGGCTTTAAGGCACATATGAAGCCATGTGTTTGCTGTCTGCATCTAATTGGATTATGGATTCAGTTTGGAGGATAAATATTCTCTTTTGTGGACCTACTAATGTACTGAGAGCATGAAAAATAAGTATCTGTGCTAAGCAAGGAGAAGACAGGGCATTATTCTAATTCTGTATGAATTGGACCATAGTGACCGCAGTTTTTCAAGATTTGCATCTTCTGGTCCTGGTAGTTTCTGAATCATTTATCTCCCACTTGGCTCTTGCTAGAAGCTACTTGCCAGTTTATATGCCTGTACTCAGCATTTGACCCTTCATTCCACGTGCTCTGTCTCTTTGCAGGAGAATGCTGAAAGATGTCACCTCAGCAGGCTGCATTGTTGTAAATACAATGTCTAGCTGTAAAATATGGCTAAGAATGCCAGGAGTTGTCTCAGCTCCTGTTCAGTCAGCAGTCAATGGCACATCTGTGTACAAGTAATTACCAGCCCAGTGGTGCTTTTCTACCAGGGCAGATCACATAGAGTATCTGGGGAGAGGCCCCTGCCTGACTAAGAAAAAGAGGCTTGGGGATGATGCTGTAATTCAGAGGATGAAACTAATTCAGGAAAGGCAGAAATTGTTCTAGAACAGTACACGAGTCAATATATAAAGAAACTCCAGTCAGTGACAATTAACAGCCTGGGAAATACCCCTACAGACCTACTGTCAAACCCACGTAAACATCAGGCCATGATGGATGTCTCCACATGGGCACAGAGCTGTGCGAGTGTGCTCATGTACTCCAGGTGTGTTCTGCTGCTTCAGCTCAGGCCACAGCCCCCTTGACTGCAGCACGAGCTTTGCTCAAGCTAAAACAGCTATTTCACATTGGAGATAACATTGGGAACTTAGTAAGTGCTTAGATTTGTATTTAAAACAAGACCAGAATCCAGCTGTTTCACTCGTTCTCAGTGAATGCATTTTCCATCCTTTGCACAATAATGAACACAAAAGTCAACTAATTTCTGCATATGTTCAGTATGCAATATACATACCAGCTTTTTCATAAGGTATTATTCCTGTAGTTTTCATATTTACAAATAGTCATTTGGCCAAAAGCAGAGTCCCCATAACTTTACACTCACATATGCCTTGATTATGATACATTTCAAATAAGCTGATAGTGATCTTCTAAAATAGATACATGAAAATAATTTTCTCAGAACTGAAGCTGTAAGCTAAAACTGCAAAGATCAGCTGACAGCACTTCTCACATCCGTCAGCAACACTCATTTTTGATGACAAAACATAACTAAAATTTCCAGAATTGGTTCATTGGGGGAGACCTACTCTCTCAATTTAGTTGGTGTTGATCAAAAGGCTTTTGCTGAATTAGTCAGGTTTTGGAACACAGAAGGCCACTTAGACCACCCAGGCCAAGAGGAAGCCTAATGGCAGCTCTTAGTAGCAACAGCATTTTTCAAAGTTCACAGACTGCCTCAAGGTCATCAGGCTAGATCTGATTGATTAAGTCTTGAAATATAAAATCGCACACTTGAGATAAAGTTCTGCTCCCATGTACAGTGAATAAGTAACCATCACTGACTTCACTGAACATCAGACTCAACTCCAAGTCATTAGATGACAAATGCAAAGAGAAGGAGGGAATACTATTCTAAGTTATTTTGATCAGGCCATGATCATCACACCTAAAAACTCTATGCAGTACATATATGTGTACATTCCCCACAATATTTCTGATTCAAAAGGTTGAATGCTCCCAACTGACCCAGAAATGAATATTTTACAGAAACTTTGTGAACACAGCATTGTGGAATCCTATGTATCTCTTGATTACTTGCACTAAACATATTCCTTTTAAGATTAAAAAATGCACTTTCAGGCTCTCAGTTCTGCAAACTCATGTGGGGCCCTGAGAGAGTCAAGTCATATTCTTTTCTTTCCCAATCTCACAAGTAAAATTTAAAGGCTAAATAAGGCCTTCAATGGTTTCTGTGAGATACCACTGCCTTCTAATTGCCCCTTGGTGACGTCCTTGCAGCCTGAAGCCTGCCAGGGGGTTTATCAAGTGTAACACATGGAAATTTCTGAAACTAGAGTACTGCATCCAGCCCTGGGCCCCCCAACATAAGGACATGGACCTGTTGGAGTGAGTCCAGAGGAGGGCACAAAGATGATCACAGGGCTGGAGCCCCTCTTCTGTGAAGACAGGCTAGGAAAGTTCAGATTGTTCAGCCTGGAGAAGAGAAGGCTCCAGGGAGACCTTAGAGCACCTGCCAGTACCTAAAGGAGGCACAACAGAGCTTTTTACAATAGCATGTAGCGATAGGACAAGGGGGAATGACTTTAAACTGAAGGAGGGTAGATTCAGATTAGATATCAGGGAGAAATTCTTTACTGTGAGGGTGGTGAGGCCCTGGCACAGGTTGCCCAGAGAAGCTGTGGATGCCCCATCCCTGGAAGTGTCCAAGGCC
>JAOXXN010000025.1:9938331-9977167 GCA_026770055.1 Myrmophylax atrothorax | reverse complement strand
AGTTTGTTTACAAAAAAACCTAGTTAAGCCAAATAACCCTGCAAATTTTGGGAGTGTACTTCCATCTTTAGTAGATCTTTTTGCCAAAGAAAAAGGATACAGAAGTCAGAATCTGTCCCCACCATTTGTATGCTAAGTACTGAAATCATACCATAACAATTTAGGAAGCCAAAAAGAATATACACAGAAGCAAAGGTTAGCTAATATTTAAATATATTGGTTGTTCAGCTATAGATTCAGACACTGAACACAGATTAACTGGATTTGGAGCTATAGAAATGACTGTAACACAGCAAGGTCAGGGCTTGAGTGAAATGACTAGAAATCGATGAGATGTGTGAAGTACTGTGGGGGAACAGGGCAGTTAATCGTTTCAAAACTTTACCCTGTAAAATGTACTGCATGGGATCAATGACAGAGGAGATAATAAAACAAGCAGACTATACCTCTCTTCCATACAAAAATATGCTAGATTTGTGCTCGGTCTGATTGACACAGCAAAATTTGCGTTTCTAATTAATGGTGCTTTAATCCAAAGGGAGCAAAATTAGCTCTGGGAGCCTAGAAAAGGACTGTACTTCATTTAGACTTCTAAAAACCTATACAGATATGAATTGCATATGTTTTGGGTGCAAGAAATGCTGACTGCTTGGCATTCATTTATTGGCAGTGGGATATGCATTTACAAGCCCTTTTGCCTGCAAGCACCAAGGGATTAACAATGCACCAATTCTTTGAGCCTCAGGGCCTGATTCTGCATCACAGAAGTCAATAGAAGCTTTGTCATTGACCTCAATGGGCACAGGCTCAAAAACTCAAAGAACACATTATGTGATACACATTTTTTAAAAAAGGCTTAGCAGTTTTGTGTTTGCAGAACCAGGGGGGTCTGACTGACTGATTCAAAGAAACTGAAATAGAGAGGTGAGAAACAAACTCTGATTCCCCAGTTAGGCAACTGACTCTACATCTGAGCACAGTTTTAAAGCAGTCAGAATAGCTGCACTGAGTAGCTGCATTTTGCATTACATTTAAACTGTGAATAATACCTCCTGAAATAAAGTCTCTAATTTAGGTACCTGAAAACAATATAAATCAGCAAAAGCAGCAGAAGCTCTGTAACTCTGAGAAGCTTGGTGACTCTGGTGAAATAGAGATGCAGAAGCCTATATGAAAGCAGGGCTAGATTAGATAATTTGGCTACTCTATACTCAGGTAGCTCTTCTCATTTCTCTGACATTCCTTCATCTGCTTCCAGGAGTCCATCTCTTAAATGAGGTGCTCAGAGGAACTCAGGAAGCTGCTAAGAGCAACTGTTCGGCACTATATTCCGAGCTGTAAGCAAGTTAATGACTGCCTGTAATAAAATACATGCTTTGTAACTACATATAGTCTATGGCTGTGCTTTCACCTTCTAGATTCAGAATTAATAAGAAACTCTTCCAGTTCTCAAAAACTTAATCTATAAAGGGAACAGCAGGGCCTGCATATACATATTCATGTGAAAAACCCTCCAGAGGAATTAAAGGCAATAGTGCTGTTCATCTTCCTCACATATTGAAGGAGGGAAGTACTGGCTCTCTCGGTTTGGTCACCTCCATCACATACCATTGTTTCTGATCCATACCTGAAGGGTTTGCAAACACTTGCAAAACAGCTTTGTGAATCCACCCAATGAGAATGCTTATTTGCTCAAATCCTTGTGATATCTTGTTTCCCAAAACCAGTCTTGAGGGAAAGAAAATTTATTCTGTTGCTGGCATCTGTAAAAAGGGAAAGGAAGCCTTCACTAGCCCTTCCAGACAAAAGCTGAGCACATCAGCAAGGACACTTTAGAAGGGGGAATGCTGCAGAAGTCTCCTCTTACTAGTAAGGGTTAGAGCATCAACTCCCAGCCACAGAGACCTTTTGTAATCCCAACCCCCAAAACATTGTCTCAAAAGTCAGTATGATTATCATCCCAGTGGTGCAGAATTTTTAATGCTGAGCAGCTAGTACATTTTATGAATTCATCACTTTGCTGTTGAACACTGGCATGCACTGATAGCTAGGCACAAAAAGCTCCAGAGCTGTACAGAAGTGGCATTCAGCCTTTGACAGGCGAAGAGCTACTTTGTCATCAAACAGAGGCTCACAAAACCATGAAAGAATGAACTGCATTTAAAATAGAGAAACGAGTGCAGGCAGTTTATGTGAGAGTTAATACACTGCTCCAAACAAGTCAGCAGAATCTCCAGTCAGAGCAGGGTTTCTCAGGGCACAGAGGGAGCCCCAGACTCATTGGTTTTCTGTCACCAGTCTCAGGAGACCACTTGTGTGTAAGTCAATACAGTCCATACATGTGTGGGCGCACTCACACCTCTGGTTTTTTGTTTTAAATTGCCTGAGGGCAGCTGCCATATCACCTTAAAGACACTATGTGATGTCTTAATCAAATGTTAGCAAGGAGCTTGAGACAGCTTAGAAGCCACAAATGGGATACAAAATACCAGGGCACCAAAATACGGCATCATCTAGATAACAATGACCAGCTTCATTTTTTCTTGCCCTTTGCAAGCTTTTCTTAGGTAGGATACTCTCTTTATTGCTTATTTCTTCTGATGGTCGTTTTAACAGGACACTTTTGATTTATTTTATATAGCTTTATGCTGTCCAGTTGCCTGGATTAGAAGAGCAGCTGAACAGAAACATAGGATTGCTCATCCTAATCATCTCTAAAGCTTAGAGCATAAGCTTTTGCCATTTTTCAAATATGAATTTTGGTTACAACCCAACCTTGTCATCCTTTCATATGCAAACTTCCCACTGTGATCAGTGGGACTTCTGAATATTTAAGGAATAAACGGAAACTTGTTATTTTTTTCCCTTCAGCTTCTAAACTGCTGGTGGAAAATTGTGTCAACCAGGGAGCGAGGGAAGGAAAAGGAGAATATGAGGGAGTGTGAACAGAGCTGGATAGTGCAGGGCACCAAATGCTTCCCAATCTCCCCCTTTGTGAGCTGCTGGAACACTAGAACTGCAGCCAGAAGCCTTCCATTTGCAAGTGGAATGGCTGCAGTCCCTTCTGAGTAACTTTTCAAAGACAAATCCCATTCACAAATACCATTACAAATAACAAATACCTTTGCAAGATTGGGGTGTACTTACAGAAACACACACAGGATTTTTGTTACTCTTCTTTCAAAATATGGAATAAGTGTGTTCAGAATTCCCTTTACTGAAATATTTATGCCCAGTCTGAAAGGGTGAAGGGCACATTTTTAGTACCCATGGTCTCTATAAGATAAACATGAAACTCTAGCACAGCTGGTGCTTGACAGTGGATATATTTATGTCTTGGAGTTTTTTGTTAAGAAGATTCCTTCATTAGTATAATAACCTTTTTAGGATTCAATTTCAAATTGCTTTTAATGCTTGGTTCAAGGCAGTGCTTATTGCTAAATATGTTATCTTAACATGGTAAATTCCACCAAATGTTAATTGTTAACACTGAAAGCTATAAATGTTTGTTTTCAGAGTTAAAGTGAGAAAGTAACAATGCATTTATTAGTGTTTCTTTTAGATAACTAAATGTATTGATGTAACATTTATTTTTTTATTAACCCATAAAGGCAATGAGGCTTTCAAATATCATGATTTCCCCTTTTGAGCCTAGAAGGGAATTTGTTCTGCAAAGGGAAAAGGATATACAAAAGGACTTCTAGAACTTGACTAGTACAGACTGTTTTTCCTGCCTTATTGCTGTCATTATAGTATATGTTGTACATGTATATATTGCCTGATTCAATTCATACAGTCTGATCCTTAGAGCTTTGGGCCAACTGCTACCATTTTATTACTGTCTAAATGACACATGAGAAGACAGAAGTGACACTTAAAATACAATGCAAGGAGTTCTCTAGCTAGCTTTGAGATGTGTTGAGTGAGACTGAAGTTTTAGTGGCAACAGTGCAAAGGACCCTGAAAGATTTGAGAGTATCCAGTGAGTTTATGAAAGCAAAGCATGCAATACTGTGAGTGTGGAAAGATGAACTGAACCTGTATCATTAACCTACATGTTTAGGACCATTTCATGATGAGACAGAATTTAGGTTCTTTTGGTACTGAGATAAATAATTCATATCGCCAAAATGTTACTAGTCTCCTCTACAGTGAAAAATCTGTCAAGTACTTCCAACTAGTCCTTTTCATTATTGTAGCCATTAATTCATACAGAATCAAAAACCTTTCATGGCTTAAGTGATGACACTTCTTAGTAGTACTGAGAGAATAAAATGTGTCTTAGTATAGTAAGATTTGCAAGATTTGAATTCAAACCAAGATTTCTAAATCCTCTGTGTATAAAACTTAATTTAACTAAATAAAGTAGGTATAGAGCAGCAGAAATAAAGGACCTTTGGTCATCCAGTGATTGTTTAATATTTAGTTTTATGTGGTGCTTTCAAGGGTTGGACTCAATGATCTTGGAGGTTTTTTCCAACCTTAATGATTCTATGATTCTCTTCTTCATAGCCTGTCCTTTTTCCCCAGCCCAAAGCTAAACAAAACAACACTTTTAACCTGTCTGGTTTTGCACTGACATTCTTCACTTTGTGTGTTGTGTCTTTACTTTGTTCCAATTTGTGTTGTCCACTCACATATGTATCACTGTGTTTTCAAGAGGCCAGCAAAACAGGGCCTTATTTCTAGTTGGTCCTGGAGGTTCTACCACACTTAACACAATTAATAGTAATCTGGTGAGACTGTCTTCTGTAGCTAATGAAAGCTTGCAAACATTTCAGGAACCAAATGAATTTCAGTAACGTCATCTTAAATAAGTCTATAAAATTCATGGCCCAAAAAGCATTGAACCTTCACTCTGCTGAAGGAACAAAGATGCTTTTACTCTCCAGGAGCAAAGGGAAAGATGAGCACACTTCCCTTCCTTGTTCTGTGAGATAAGGCATCATGCACCAGAGAACAAGAGTTGTTTTTCACCTGTCCTGGCTCTGGATTGTCCACCTACATTGACAGTATGTCTACAAGCAGCTCGTTGACAGCTTGGTGGAGGTGCTTATGCTCAGTGGCAGAATTCAATTGGTCTTCCTATGAAAAGCTGCTACAAAACCCCCTGAGTCCAGCCTAAATGTGTTTCATTTTGTTATATCATGGCATAATAAAATTTATTTATATTAAATTTAGGTGGTTTATTTGCTGAGTCCTTTGAATTGGGTTCCTTTCTGCTCACATGGTTCATTCCTCAGGATTGCTTGGTGTAGTGAGGTGAAGAATTTTCTCAGTATCATTCACACAAGGTAATGCACTGGACTTGCATGACTGAGGCTGGTTCTTAGCTGAGATGTTACAAGAGGTTCAAGGATGCAGTTTAGGTCAGATGCTGATGTCAAGGTTGAAGGCTATGAGGATTGTCTTGAATGAATAATGCTGGAAACTGAGACCCCTTTGGTTAAACTCTGCACAGGGAAGAAGCTTTTTGAATTTACTTCTTACAAAACTCTCAAGGAATTTCTTCAGTCCAGAACAGTTTCTGCATCTAGCAAGATATTTTCTGGCCTAGCCCTGTTATATATTGTACACTGAGTTTGTTTCAGAGGCTTTTTTTTTTTTTTGCCTCTGCAAAACAATTTCTTGCTTCAGCAGCTCTCAAACTTAAATTTTACCCTACAGCTCTCAGTCCACAAAACACAGGACTAGCATGCAACTCTGAAGAAGATCAAAGAAACAGTAATTTTGGATTCATTCACAACTATATTAGGCTCTTAAAGGCAGCGGGACTAATAGGGGTTAAAAACTGTAGAAAAGGACTCTTGGGAGGACAATTTTAGTACTCTGCAGGTATAACAGCATTGAAGTCAACAGTTATGACATTTTTGAACTGAATCTAGTATGTTTATTCTGTAGATAAAGTTTCCTCACACTATAAATCGTTGTAAGATTAGTATTAATCTGACTGAAATGTCCTGAGCCATCCAATTCTCTGGTTAATTCTATTAGGCAGCATTTTCCACATGCTAGTTTGAAATGTTATCATATGATGACAAATGTAAGCTTTTTTATTGGATTTATGTAAATCCTTTCTTCACTGAAGCTGTTGGAAGGGTTTTGCACTTGCTGATGGGATCCACACAGTGAAACACATCACAAATACCTTGTAAGAGATGGGCTTTTCTTCAGAAGGTCCAAGACTTCCCAACCTTTTTCCTGTCATGGCAGCACATGAAGCAGAAAGCTTCCTACCTGAGTCTAGTCTTAAGACAGAATGCTCTTGCAGAGAGAAACCAGGAGTGAGAAGAATATGTTTAAACCCCGGCTTATTTTATCTCCCTCATTTGGCTATTTCTTCTTTAGACTGTGCAAACTTCGAGGGGCTCTCACCAAATGGCTTTCATTTGTTATAGTTCACATTTGAGAATTGGCAGATTAAAAAACTCAGTCATTCCAGCTATACAGGTAAGGATGAGAGACAGAAGGAACAAGGAAATTCTGTCTGGATGCCACTTTCCGTATCTGGACACCAGAGCAACTAATTGTTTGATCTCAGAAAGGTCTTAATGAGAAATAAAATAACTCTGAACTTTTCAGATTTTGATCGTAATCAATTGTGTTTTTTCTTTGTTCAGGTTTTTTTTTTAAGTTCATTACAGCAGGGCTGGGCTGCAGCCTAACCCCGCAGGGCTCAACCACAAGGCACATAATAACTAGTGCTGTTTGCCTTCAAGCACAGGAGTGGACCCACAGGCTGCAGTGGGGCACTGGCTCCTGAAGTCAATCACACACTAAAGTGCTTTGCTGGGGCCTCCACAGCTCAGAATAAAAGGCTTTTCTTCAATGCATTTGCCAAATCTCCTTCCTAAAGGTCAAGGAAAAAGCTTATTCTATTTCCTGCTGAACTTGGTGGACCTTTTAAAACACATTATATTCATTCTTAGTATATGTACTATAGGTATTGAACATTAGTTGACCTTAGTCACAGAAGACTCAAGGAAATAGTCCTAGGGGAGTAAAAAGGCTAAAGGTTAATTACAACACCTGAGATCTAGACAATTTTGTAAAATTTCTTTGTTCTTATTTATTTAGCTGTTTTTAATTCAAAGGCAATGTTCTATTCGGATGTGGAGATTCAAGTAACACTTTCCAAAATATGAAAGGCTAAATGCCACATTTACAATTGTTTCTGAAAAGGGTTGACCTTTATTAAAGTTACTGAGTAAATACAATTCCGAAGGTTTTGTTTCTCTTGTAAATTAAATGGTATGTTTGTAGATGGAAAGGTCAATTTTCAGTAAAGCTGAGCTTCAGAAAACATCACCTTTCTCAGCTAAATCAAAGGAGTTAATTAGTTTTACAGATGGAATACATAATATATAATTCTCTTATCTTTGCTTGAAAATCAATTGTTTATGGCATAAAGAGGGTACACTTGTCATCATTAGGTGTAAATGTTTGCTGCAGCAGCAAATGTAGACTTATTCTACCACACACAGCTTCATAAATGTGAGACACTGAGCTCCTCTGAGAGGTGATGTGCAGGGGAGTGTGTGTCCAAATTCTATCAGGTATTAGATTTATTGTATTTAGTAAATTTATTCCATCTTATATGAAATTATAATAGTTTCTGTTAACAAACAATGCACTAGAAAAATCTTATTAGGCATTGATACTGCATTGAGAGCTCTGTAGTTTAATCCCTTTCCTCCTATGCTGTCTTTAATTCAAATCAATTTTTTATATTTAGTGATTTTTACAGCTATTTCAACATGAGACCACAAGTACCCATTAATTAGCATCATCTGACCCAGCTAAACACCTGGGTGTATTAACTGGAGGGCCTGGGCTTTTCTGCCTGGGTTTGGGGTGGGTCCCATGGCAGAGCCTGGAGCCTTTGGGGGAAGGTCTGAGCACCACACGCTGTAATCTTAGCTGCTCATTACAGAGGAGTTGTTTGCTGCTTTGGACAGAAAGTTATTGGACTAAGAGGCAGCCACTCCTGACTGTCAGCCTCCTTCTTTGTGTGACTTTCCACAGCTCAACTTCCCAGCAAGTTTCATGGGTGTCTCCAGAAGGAAGACATTTGAAGTCAGATATGCAGAAGATGCCAGAAGAATTCAGTCTTCATTGAGATGTACCATCACAGCAAAGTGACTGCAAGTTGGGCTTCTTGTTCTGTGTCTACTGGGAACACTGAAAGATTTCTTATGGATCTTACACTCCTGGATTTGGCCTGATCTTGTGATTTTTTCATGCAGTGCTCTAAGTGCTATTTAGGGACTGTTATTATTTACAGATAGATATTATTTACATCCTGTTTATACAAATCTCCTCTGACAAACTTCCCCATAGAATAGATTCTTTAGGATAAATTCCATGTGTACCCTTGCCTTGTCTGAAGCAGCACTATGAGTTTTACTTAAAAGTTATTTAATTATCATTATACCTCTATTCTCTGTACAAGCAGGAAATATCTAATGTCAATACTTGTTTTCACAGAAAGGTGTCATATAGGAAAAAAAGAAGAGAGACTGTGATGAAATTGTCTGAAGAGGCAATGAAAATAAACCAGCTTGTGTCAAGCACTGAGGTTTGTAATAAATGCCAACAACAGACACCTTCACTATGGGAAAGGGAATCCTAAAAGATAAACATCAAAAAATTACAGGCAGATTTTCCAAAAGCTGCTTCACTTTTTTTTTTTAATGGAAGTTAGCTGACCTGATCCTTCACAGTGCTTTTGCCACACTTAAACCTTGCAGCTCCTACAGGTAATCTAACCTTTAATTTTGTGCTGAACAATATTAAAGTAAACAAGTCATCTTGCTCTAGCAGAGAGCTGGGTCAAAGTGGTTCCACGGCTAAGTGTAAACTGGGTAATTGGTACTCTGGCACAGTGGTTCAATTGAGGCTTCAACAGCAATATCAAATCCACATTACTATCTTGCAGCAGGCTCTTAACACATTTCCAGTATTACCGGAGGAACAAAAATGGGGGTTTGTAACAGTCAAATGATTTATTAACCATTTTTAATGTTCTGCTCTCCTGTTTGATTTTCCAGTGTGGTGCATTCTCCATATCCAAGCAATTTACAGTCAAATACTCAAAACTAATTATTGAGTTTGTCTACAAGAAAAATAAAATGACACATTCCATACTCTTAACAGATGCTTTAAACAAAAACCATCTCCAGCCAGCACATGTATGGAAGGTACCTGAACAGTATGGGATGAGTGCTGAGATATTACACATAGATTTTAATAGAGAACTCCAAAGTATAGAGGAGGTCAAGAGAAATTTAATGAAAGTTTTAGGTACTGAGAGTTGAAGCAGGAGACATAGATCAGGAGTTTTCTGCCATTCTAGTACTGCCATTCCCAGTTTGCTCCTGTAATGCACAGGTAACCTGCTCACTGGAGATTCACAGTGAGACTTCATGACATTGTGCTCCCCTTATGCCTCTCTTTACCTCCCTGCAGAGCAGCTCAATGGGGAACCTGTGCCCTCTAACTTATTAAATCACTCATTTAAAAAGTACAGCTCCTCAGATGATGTTATAGATTGTTAAACTGATACAAGGGTTGTAAAGGATACTGGAATTTTGGGATTGCTGTGGGCATTCAATAGAAGCAAATAATCAGTGCACTCAAGTAACTATACTTTGCCAGTGCAGCCAATGTATCATAGCACAGCACTGAACTGTAGGAATCCTGGGATCTTCAATCAGATATTGCTCCTTTAAAAATGGAGCTGTGCAACAGTGGCCCTATCTCTTGTACTCATTTTTCTTGGAGCAGCAGCCTGACATTTCAAAAGATGAGAAGTACCTTTCAGCTTGAATAAACTCAGAAATCTATCTGTAAACACATTTGGCCTCATCTTGAGAAATGTCAGGTTTCTGGAATGAACAGCATGGGTACAATATTTGTGTCAGTGTTTGGACAGCCACTTGTAAGGGAGCAGGCACGTTGCAATATTTTACACTACACTCTTTTGCAAGTACAGTAGCTAAAGGGAGAAATGCACATTCCACCCAACATCTTTGTTCTACTCTACCAATAAAATAGTTGCAAAAATAAGTAAGTGATAGAGTCAGTGGTGGGAAGGAAAACTTTTTTCACCTCCTTCTCTGCCTCATCGTAATCAGGTCTCTGATTTGCTGGTTTCCATCGCAGAATACTTCCTGACACTGTGTTCATTCATTAGTGTTATTCATTATTGGGTTTCAGTATTGTCACCTGAAATAAAGTTCTTGCTGTGTTGAGCATAATACACAGAAAATGGCAGTTCCTGCTCTGAAAAGCTTGCAGTCCAGAAAGCCCGAACAGATGGGAATGAAAGCCTATAAACAATATTAGTGCCACTGCTTGATTTGTGTGTTTACAGCAGTGGCTTTCAGCCTATGGTCTGTGAGCCACAGAGGAGAGTGGTCTAAAGGGATACAAGAAAGGTAACTAGGAAAAAAACCCACCAGCCTTAACTTTACCTCACACAAATCTCTGCTTCCTTTGGCAAGAATTTAGGATCTCTAAACTGAAAAAAACACCTGAAAATCATTGTGTATGCATGATACAATCAAGTCTGTTGTTTATAACACCTGGAGACACATCAGCTTACATGTCTGGTTAATGCTTTGCAGAGTCACACACCAGTCCTGCCCCAGCCTCTTTCCACTGCAAGGCTGTGACATGGAGCACAGAAGACCCAGCAATGTGCAGTACCTCCAGCCTTGCCACACCGTGAGATCCCGTGCTCAGAAAAGCCTTGCACAGGTTTTAGAGCAACACACTCCCACCACAGCCCCTCAATCTGCCACTAGCACAGTCACCTTCCTTCTCCTTGTAACATAGGATTCACACCTAGGAAGATTAAACCCCTTGCATCTTGAGTCTTAAAAGGGAAAGGACTTAAACTCTCCTTACCACTTGCTTTCCTCATTCCTGTGACAGAGAAATACTTGCCAGCAAACAGCAGTTTACTTAGTGGTAGCTACCAAGTGAACCTAGTGGAAAAATACTCAATTGCAGAAGAACCTCTCTGTCTTGAGAGTCCTAGAGACCATGAGCTTTGGTGATGGGTCTGCCAGCATTACCAGAGGTGGCATTCCCTGACTACTGTGCACAATTCAGCCACCCACACACAGAGGAGAAGCACTTGGCTTCTGAACTCAGGGTGCTTATTAAAGCAGGGAGTCTCACTGGTTATGGATTAGCACTCCAAGCTGCATGTGGTACTATGCTGAATTTTTCATAAAGCAATTCATTCTCTTGCAGTTTTTCAGAGAATAAAATTTTCACTGACCCAATAAAATATGCTAAAATTGCTTATAATGGGACTGCTTAGGATTAGGTAGGAAGTTATTATATCATAGTTTACAGGGCTAATGGCCAGTATTGAGTCTACATATTGTAAACTATAATAAAACCAGAAAAAATTACTTTCCGACGTATTTTCACTCTGTATTTTATAATAACAACAATATATCAACCTTTCTAATATTCTTTTCTCATGACTGAGTGAACCTATTTGGTTTGTAATTGTGCACATGTAAATCGTACAATATCATTTGGCAACTCTTATGTTTAAGCTGGAATGCTCTTATTTCTGATCTTGCTGCTTTCTCCCTTAAGTATCACCCTGTGCTAAGGCTGAGGAGCAATAAGGATGACATATGAGAAATGAGCATCCATTCTGAGAACAAGAGAACATTCCAACTTCCTCAATACACCTGCTTTGTCTTATGACCAGAGGCATTTTTATTCTTCAAGTATGTCCTGATGTGGGATGGAATTTTGATTAATTTTCCATTTCTCTTTCTAAAATTTCTGATAATCCCTGGTATTCCACAATTTGTTTTGGCCAATGCATCTGTCTCCCTCTCTCCTTTGCTGCTTTATTTTCTGATGTACACATATATATATATATTTATATACACTCACATATTGTTTTTCACACTCATTTTTCCTGCAGAACAAAAAAGGTCTTCATCATTGGTACAAATGAAAACTTGGTCTTGTTTAAATATATTCAGATATAAGGAAGATTAGATACTGAAATGGATACTATAACCCATCTATGGCATAGGCTCACAGAATCATAGAATGGTTTGGGCTGGAAGAGATCTTAAAGATCATCTAATTACAAGGATTCCATGGACAGAAACTCTTTCCACCAGACCAGGCTGCTCAGAGCCTCATCCAGCCTGGCCTTGGACACTTCCAAGGATGAGCAGCAGCAGCTTCTCTGGGCAGCCTGTGCCAGTGTCTCCCTACCACGTGTATCAGATCAAAGCCCTGTGTATAGGCATCTCTAAACTGGAGGCAGCTCACAGATAAACCATGTCCAACTTTTCTAATGGGTACTATTTGCTCTGGAAGTGCAATGAAGTCTTGAGCAAATTCTTCTCATATTTATGCTCTCATTTCACTGAAATGGAATTACCCCAATGAGAAAGGCAAACAATGTACAGGATTACAGGATTTCTTAAGCAAGGACTCAAAATACATCCTCTAGTATTGAGTAAGACAGCAATACCTCACAGAATATGCTTAAAAAGCAGAAATATTCAGAAAATATTATCAAATGAAACAAACCAAAATGTTATAAAACATCTATTAAGTATTCAAATCACAAATGTTTTCAGACCAACATACACAGATAGCTCCACCCCAGGAGTCTTAAAGTGACTGAGGTCTCTCACAAGCAGTAACACTAATTTTAGCAAACTTGGGCAATCTGAGAAAATACCAAACAGCTGGTGATTGCCAACACAATCTCAATATATTAGAAGAATGATGTAGAGAAAAACAGATTGGTTAGTCTGACATCAGTACTGACTGAAATAATAAGCAGTTCATTCAGGACTATGTCAGCAAAGCATCTGAACCCAAAAGTGTAATGAATGCCAGTCAGCCTTCCTAGAAGGCATATCCTGCTATTTTGGCAGGAGTAAGTGCCTGGTTGGTAATGGCAGTGCTCTTGAGGTAGGGTACTGAATACTTCAATACTTACTACCACATCAAATTTTGATTTTAAAATGCCTATTATAGCAGTGTAAAATGGGATGTCTCAGGTGGATTACTGGCCACTGATTGATCAAAACCCATAGTAGTTACTGCAGGGATACCAACTTTCTTGCTTCTGTTGGTAACACTTAAGGACTAATGTGCGTTCCAGAAAACTCCAGTATTTTTACTAACACTAGAGTTGGCAGTAAGGAGAGGCTGTTGATACAGTGCATCTGAGTCATCTGATGAAATGATCACAAGCCAACAAAATATTTTAAATTTTACACAAATTTGAAGCAATCTACCCAGAACATGAATGAAAGTGAAGTGAAAAGATTAGGAAGTTCATCTCTGTGCACGTTATGCAGAGAAGCTCTCGAGTTACCTCAAATGAGCTCCCACTGCAATTCTGTAGTGGTACAGTCCAGTATGATCCTTGGATGAATAAAAGGAGGAGGAATTATCAGACCATCTTATCCTTAATATCAATGGCAAGAACAGTATTACAGCCTGGCATTTGTGGTTTAGGAAAATATAGAAATGCTAAAATCACTTAAGAAAGTGAAGGGGAAACGTGGGACTGGGACACCAACACCATCACCCACTACCCTTATTACAGCGGTAATTAAAAACTGGAACAGGTAGTAAATCTCCATCTCTGGAGCCTTCAAAAGAAGATTAGATTGTTCTTCAAGAATGAGTTATTCCAATTCCCTTTCTTAAAGTGCTACACTATGTGCTCGTCTGCAGGTTGTCTGGGATATGGAAACTCTTCAACATGTGTACGCAAGATGTTGAACCAGATAGCAGGAGACTGTTCAAAAAGTTTATGAGTCTTCTCCTTCCTCCTTAGCTCATGAGTAGAACTGCTCTTTGTAAAGGCATTGCCAGGATACAGGTACCGTCAGAAGACAATCCATACTGCCCTAAATTAAGAGTCAAAAAACATGGAATGAATGAAGTTGTGATACCTGTTGGTCATACTAGGAAAGTTTAGACTGGATATCTGGTTGGTGGATGGATACAGCCAAGTAAGATGCTTCCCCAAAGCGTGGAATTAGTAGTGGTTTTCAATGAAATGACCATAAATATGTTTACATTAGCAAACTAACTAATTTTCCTCTCCTACTCTGCTTCTCTAAGACACATCCATCCTGTTCTAAATGAAAGGTCCCAAAACCCCCTCAGTCTGGAGCAAATATTCTCCATAGTTTGGTTTTGGTTGATGTGGGTGTTTTTGTGGGTTTTTTTGTTGTTTGGTTTTGTTACACTCAATAATTTAAGACTATCAAACCAAAGAACAGGAAAAACCTTCCAGCAGACAATGGTGTATCTAACACCACATATTCCACACACCTGCAAGAGGAGAGGGTCTGGCTGAGGGCTGCACTCTGTGCTGCAGCCTTGCCTGAAGCAAAGCCCTCCTGGGAGCAGCTGTGCACCTCGAGAGGGGAGAGCTCAGTCTGGGCTGCACAAACAAGTGCTGACACTTCACAAAAAATTCCATGAAATTCATCTTGGTTTGGAACTCAGGAAGCCTCTTGTTCATGTGCACTGAAAAATGAACTTTGTAGGCCATAGAGGTGGAGCTTGTGTTTCATTTCAGAGAAGTGAATGCATTTTTACAGATTTTACCCACCTCTAACATAAGACAATTTTTTTAGCCATCAGATACATTTCGTTTTGAATCTAAGATTTCAATCACCCAGATATGTTTGGCTTACTGGGTAGTGGAACTTGTTTGATCCTTTAAACCAAAGTGAAATGGAAGACAGACTTGAAAAGCACTACCCCAGATGAAGTTTGGCAAGGAATCAATATTTTAGAGCTTAAATATGTATTAACCCACGGCAGAACTAAACCATTTTAACTTTTTATAGAGACAGTATTTTACCCTTGTGAAAGTGTATAAAATGGTATAAACCCCTGCATATTATGGAGTTATTTTGCCAAATGTTATTTATGATACAGTTATCTCACAGGGGAAAAGCAAGAGCAAGTGATATCTGCTCAGGGAAAAATTACTGGGTGGTAGTTTCAAAAGAGCTTGAAAGATTCAGACAGTCAATTCCCAGCGAATTGGGAGTTATGACAGGAGTTATGGCTCTAAATCATATAAGCAGTTTTGAAAATCCAGCTCCTCCTTCCCCCTTTATCTTTAATTGAGTTCATTTGTCTTTCATTTGCTTATTATGACATTCTCAGGCAATTTGAAGCTGCTTGAGCAATAATAACAGTGCAGATATACCCACCCAGCTGGCTGGTGGCTGCTCTCTGTGTACTCCCTTGTTGAGCTCACAGAGGAAGCAGCACTTCCAGGTAAAGGGCCAGGGGGTGCAGGAGCAGAGGTGACAGAGGGGGTCACTGCAGCACTAGACAGCAGCACTGGCGCTGCAAACCCACTCCTGAGCTCCCAGCTGGGCTGCCTGTCTGGCCCTGCACTCCCAGCAGGACCCTGCAGGTCCACCAGCTCTCTGCTGAGCACCAGCAGGGCTCTGCTCTCACTCAGCATTAGAGCAAATCAGCTCCTTCCCAAACGGAGTTCTAAGCACTTGCCTGATAAAAACCAACCAAAATTACTCTCTGAATGTTTTTTGTAAATGACAAAAAACTCACAAACCCAACCAGAAGTATTCTTAATACCTGAAAGACTTTTGTAACAAAACCAACTAAAAAGTAAACAAAAAAAATTACAGTGTACTGTCCCTGTAACCTCTTTAACAATGCTTATAGTACTAATAAAGTGATACATGTTGTGATTATATGTTGAGGATAACTGAATCCAAACACAGATATTTTCATTTAACCATTCTGATCTGAATCAGCCATTTCAATTACTAAAGGGCTCTAAAATCAGAAGTTTATAAATAGCTGCATCATATCCTTTTCTTTACTTCTTTTGGACAATTCAGAAGATCCATAATGTGCTCCTAACACAGTATAAAAAGTAAGAGTTTTTTATTGAGAAAACCCAAGAGAATACAACTGCGGCCAGGAGAAACAGCTGATGTAACTTCAAATTAAGTCCTAGTTCAAATCAGAACCTAATAAAATTAAAAGCAACTAGAAGTTTTCAAAGCAAGGTATAAACAGGTAAACCAGAGAGCACACACCACACTTTTTCTGCAGTGCTGAAACATAAGCCTGGGTTATTGTGTTTGTGTCATCTTTAACCTTCTTTGAGAAAACAACTTCCCTTTTTTGCACCTTTCTATGAAAGATGCATTTGCATACCAACCCTATAGAACCATCAACACCATTATTTAACAGTTATATAATAGCACTATGGTCCCATGAGGTTTGGGAGAATGGATCTAGATACATCCAGAAAGAATACAAATTCTTCCCCAAAGATGGTACCAAGACTCATATCTTACTGCTTACAGTATAAATCAGGTTTTAAAAGCAGTCAGAAGTCTGTTCTGACAGACTGTGTGAGAGATATGAATAGCTAAAACAAGCAAAGGTACCATCACTGCTACTCCCACTTTACAGAGTAAAAGCTGAGACTGAAAAATGGAATGGCCCAAAATCACAGAGAGTAGGTGACAGGATAGAGCTGACCTGGCTGACCTGCCTGAATCCTAATCCAAAACAATCCTAAAATTAGGGTAAAGCATTTCTGTAATAAAGTGTAACGTTAATATATACAAGTCTGAAAACATCTAAAATTATTTTAAAAATCACACATGTGGATCAAATACTGACCAATATATGAACTTTTTCAATGAAAATGTCCCTTTCTCTGTCTTTCTGTTAAGCCTAAATTGCAATTTGTGCTTACCAGAAGAAAAGCATGCCTTCCAGTGTGTGTGTACCATAAGCAAATGTACTTGCATGTTCTATTTAGGATCAGTCTTCACTGTTGGAAAAAATGTTCTGAGCCACTGATCCCACCTTCTTCCATACTTGACATGGGCTGTCTTTCTACTAAGCCTTCTCCCGTTCCTCTCTCTGTGCTGGGGCATTTCTCCCAAGCAGGGCACAATCTTTTCCATGGATGTTACACACTGTGCACACACCTGGGCTTGTTCTGTCAGGAGCGAGCTGTACAAATGCTGCAGAACAGGCAAGCTCGTCAACCCCAGTGCAGAGGGGAATGTGTCTGCAGCAAATTATGAAGTCTGTTTTGTGTCTGGGCTAAAATATCAATCCTGTAGCTTCATTAGTTCTCACTTGCCCCAGGGCAGCCTGCTATGCAATTATAGTCTCTGATAAGCCTTATTATATCTCTAGTTCTGAAATCTTAGGATTTAAACTAGATATATTTGGCAATACACCTAGAAGCAGTTACTCCCATCTGGGTATCACCAATACATGTAACTCCATTGAAATTACCCCACCCAAAAAAGTTGTGTAGAAATGATCTTAATATTCTTTTATAGAATACCTGCCAAAGGTAAAGCAAATAGGGCTTTTACGTGCATCACATATGGTGGTATTTTATGTTTTAAGATACAGTGTGTGAATTCTGGATCACAGTGCAGTGACTGGCATAGCTCCCACCCATCCCAGGTTAAGATTTCAATCCATATGTGCACCAGCATTTAAAGCTAGTAATATTTATAATATCCATAGGAAACTGTACAAACTGATTGTTCTCCCTGGAACATATTGCTGTAAAAGTTTTGGTACTGAGAAGTGCCATGAATCACCCTCTTGGTAAGATGGAAAAAGGTCTTTGTGTGACTATCAGTTCCTAATGTGAAATCATTGGAACCCTCATGCAACTCCCAACATGTGCCAGGCACACACCAAGAGCCACCCTGGCAGAGCAGTGACCTTCTGGGCGTGCTGCCTTCTGCAAAGATGGGGTTCAGCTTTGTCCCTTCCTGAGACAGGAGATTGCACAGAGCGATAGATGGAGCCAATGTCACTTTTAATCTCAGGTGAAGGGACACTTGACTGAGTGTAGAAGAGTTTTTAGGGCAGCTGGAACAGCTTAGGGCTGGAGAAGTTGAATTTCATCTCAACAGCACAGTAGCAGAGCAGGTGTTGCAGACATAAGAGTGACTCCACACAACTGTTTCTGAGCAAGCTGGAGCTAAATTACCACCAGACAACCAGGAATTGAGTTTCCTTTGCCTATGTGGACAGATAAGACATTCTGCCATGTCTTGCTTATATTATATGTTATATTTATTTGTTTATTGTCTTTTGGCATATTTATATAAGTGAAATTCATCTAGATAATTTTAATTAATTTTTCTATTTAAATACATTTAAGAAAGATATGTTTATATAAATATGAATTATATTTTTATTCTTAGTAGTTTATAATTGCTACTTTATTTACTATACTTCTTATATATTGCAATGGAGCCCAATGCCACCCAGAAATACCAAGGGATCATCTTTGCTCAGAACAGGCTCCTCATTGCCCATAACTGAAGCTGATGACTTTAGTTCTTTCCAGTACATGCATGGCTGTCTCCAGTAAATGCTGTTGTTTCTTCACTTGAAAGCAAGCAAGTGCAGAGTGAGGGTACTGAAAATTAAAAATTAGATACAGTCCTATTTTCTTATCAGTTATCGTGCTGATGTCTAAATGCTATATATAAATGAGCCATTTCTAAGATAACTTTCAGGCCCACATATAATTATAATACCTTGGAAGGCAACTGTTGGTGATTTTTCTTAATACTTGCATGTTCTGTTACAGCAAAACAGCAGCTGTCTGAAATTTCCTGGTGATTAATGACAAGCCTTCTCCCCTCCCTCCATCTAATACTTATTTAAGCAGTGATGACTGACAGGGAGGCCTTTCCCAGCAGTTAATTACCAGATAAGCTAAATCTTGGCACATTTAGCTGAAAAGAAACAGCCTTTCCATCAGTCACTATTGCTTAAATATAGCCCAAATTGGTGCATTTTCAATTCTTACCTAAGACCTGCAGGGAATGTTCCTTTAAAATGTGTGTATAATAGGATGTTTATATATAAAAAATATATTTATGTGAATGCTATCCCTGTGTGAAATCAATTGAAGGATCTTGTGTGCATTGCCAATTGGGGAGGTAGAAGAGTGAAAAGAAAACCCACATTTTGATCCATCAAGGAGTTTTCCCAGAAGACTTTTGGTTTGATGGAGTCTGGGAGATACTCCTGCTTTCTACAGGCTGAAATGCTAATATGATAATCAAACATTTAGAGTTAGGTAACCCTGGAGCAAATATTAAGTATTAAAGAACAGGCAATGACATGAGCTCTGGATAATTTGTTTGAATCAGTTTAAGAAAGTATTTGTCCCAGCAGCCCACTCGTGGTATTTTGCTGACAGGGAACACCCTCAGAGCAGTCACAGGTTTCAGTCACTTCAGTTCAGATCTGTCTAGCTTGGTCCATTTCCCTGTGTGTTAAGGCTGATTTAAGACACTTGGTTAGGCACTGGCAAGGCCAAGGCTCCCTCTGTATTTTTCTAAGGAAGTGGGAACTTGCAGTGGTGGTACACAAAATAACGGTAATTTAAACTGTTACAGCAACATGTGTCAGAGTTCTCTCATTATTCAGAGTATACTTGAGTTTTAAAGGCTTCAAAGACAAGATTGTTGCTATGAGAAAGGAAGTTAGTTAATCAAATAATTTACTGTGACTCTCAGCTAGTCAGGAATTCCAGCAAATACCATCTTCTGCGCTCGCTTTTGTCTCAGGCTGAATACAGGAAGCTGAGGCACTAATTTGAACATCTTCCTCATGTTATATTAACTACAGGATCAAGTCCAGATAACTCACTGTCAGTTTTTAGTAAGATCTTTGTTCTCAATGCTCCTGTTGTTCTACTATTTAGCTTTAATGGAGTGGGAATTAAAGGTTTGAGTCAGAACTAGGTCAAGGAAAACTGCTATGTTTCTATTTGTTATTAATCACCACCACCTCCCTTTTTGGACAGTTTTGCCAGGTGTTAATTCTTCATAAACTGAGACTTAAACAGCTGCATTAGAGGTACTTTAGTCTAGGCCTCTTACAGTACATTTAAATATTTTATACAGCTTCAGCAGTAAACCCAGGCAGAATCTGCTGAACTTCACAGCTTCCCCTTAAATCTTCCACTCACTCATTTTTTCAGAATGAAAAAGGCAGTGTCTACAAAGGCATTCAAATCTAATGCCTCCCCCCACACCTCTTTATCTTGCTTTTACAGGGAAATATCTCATAAACGCCCCTTCCAGGATCCTTCCCCAGCCAAGAGGCACAGCCAGAGCCGTTTGTGGCACACACTGAATGCCCAGCTGCATGGCTGGGGGATAAATACCAGTGACATGAGGGATTCTATGACTGGCCACCTATTTGAAGGAGATTGTACTGTTAAGAAACTAAAGTAGCGTGGAACAAAACCTCAGCAATGGTAGGTGGCCAGGCCTCTGTTAATCTTCTGTCATGAACAAGTACAAGCAGTTTCTAGCAGTTTCATAACATTAGAAAATATTTTTAATTTCAAAAATGGCAGATCAGAGCTAATGAAGAACACTGTGCTTGTAAGTAAAAAGAAGTGCAAGTCTAAATCAAGCCTTGTTATTGCCTAGAGAGATTTGTCTGTCTGAGACAGCACATGCACTTTCCCTTTGGTTGTATCAGAGCTGACAAGTTAAGCAAGCACTGCCTGTCCTTTGATCTTCAGCCGAGTGGAGACCCTGGACCCCCAGACAGCCCCACAGGGGTGGGGTTGGGTCCCTCTGAACTGGGCTGTGCTGACATCCGGATGCGGTCTCGAACAGACTGGTCAAACAAGGACTGCTCCAACCAGCCTGCAAAGGGGTCATCTTTTTTCCTGGGAACAGTGGGGCACTCAGGCTCCAGAGAATAACTAGATTAATTCAAGGATATTGGCTGGAAATGCCTTACACATTCGCTGGTTATCTCTAGACCAGCAAACTTAGGCTGAATAATTTTACTACAACAAAAATACCCCTTGTGCCCCTCAACAACCTCAAGCTGCTCAGCAAAGGACTGATAATCTATTCCTTTTACTGCTAAAAGCCTTTTGAGTGCTAACAGTCAATGTCATTTAACTTATGTATCAGAGACTTGTTTGTAGGCCATTTTGTACCACCTATTGTTGCAGTCTCGTAAAATATATATCTACTATCTCTGCTTTACAAGTGTGTACTTTCGAAGGGAGCATCTTGAAAGAGTTTTGAAGAACCATCTCATTATATTATGGCAGCTCACCTCAGCATAAATTGCACTTCAGTTGTTTCTTAGGACCAATGTCATGAGTAAAACTCAGTTGAATTGCTTATTTTAAATATATAGATTATACTCTCCAGTATATAATATTGACTGCTACTTCCAAGCTGGCTGATAGATGTAGGAGAAGGACTACACAGATAATGACTGGTGGTGAAAGTATTTTCTCAAGGCTCTTGAAGAGGGTGCATGATAGCCAGAAACCAGTGCAGCCTGCCTTGTTTCCACTATACAATAGCCCATTTTCACTTGAATGTCCTGTTTCTATCAGAAAATTAAAATTCCAAATTGTGCTTAAGGACAAAGAAAGCACCAGAATTATTCTTAAAATTTGGCTGTCAATAGGCTTTTGATGCAAATGAATACATATAGTTTATCTCTTCTTATCTCACAAGAATTACTGAAGCAGATTTCAACTCTGTAAATGAAATTGGCATATTTGCATATCCTTTTGCTGTATTATTAAAAGGCTGCTCATAAGATTATGCATATTATCAGTGTCTGAAGACTTAGAGTCCTGACCAGCTTTCCTTACTGTAAAAAAATAAAACAACAAAAGCTTGATGTCAGCAAGTCTTCTGGCTAACAGCTTTTAAATCAATAATAAAAGAACTTACAAGTAAAAACATCTAATAACCTCTAGAAATTTTATTGGTGTCCCCTCCAGTATATGAATGTTGGGTTAAAATTTACAATGATCCTACTTCGTAGTATGTGGGAGTATTGAGATTTTAATTTAAAACAATGGATTTCATAACAAACAAGTACAGAGCTTAATACTGCTATTTATTTATTGCATTGATTTTCAAAACTCCTTTCAAAGTGAAGTGATCAGTTAAAGTCAAGCACAAAAATGAATGAACATACTGAAACAATGAATTCCTATTCATTCCTGAAATGCTGGCCACTGGTGCTGATCAAAATTTGCAAATTTAATTAGCATGCAACAAATCCTCTGAAGCTGGAAGATGAAAATGGTAGATTTACAAAGCTAGCAGCCCTCAGTGGTCAGCACAAGGCACTGGGCAGTGTGGAGGGCTCTGCCCCCCACCTGCTGTCCCAGTCTGCCCTAAACTGAGCGGTGTTTGCTGGGCTGGAGCAGCACCCTCAGCCTCAGCTGTGGAGAAGGAGCTCCATCCACTACCACTGACCTGGAGGAGCTAAACAAGAGAGACATCAGAATCAGGAGATCAGGACAGTAATCCAGACTGTGGGGCCAAGCCCCTTTCTAGAGATTTGAATCAGGTCTTCTGTATTCAGCTGACATGCTGGAACTGCTGAATTACCACCTATAAAAGACAAGCAGTGATTGGTAACTCCTGTAACATCTCATTTCCTTTGCTTGTCTCATAAGAGCTTGGTAGGAAATTAAACTTTCCAGGCAAACTCTTTTGCTAAATTCAGTGTGGCAAGTACATTTTAAAATTCAGTTCTAATCTCAGAAATAGCCCCAAGTCTTCTCAGATATTTTGGTACAACAGCCCTACTGAAATACAATTCATTCACTGGCAGTTGAGACAAATGAAAAAACCTATTCCTTGTCACCTATTTTTCTTATTTTGAGCTCTCGAGAACCACGCAGACAGACCAGGCAAAGCAACAGGAACAGCAGCTCCAATCCTTGTCATATCTTGAGGGGGAATTAACAGCACTGATATGTCAGTTCTGTAGGCACTGAATCTGGTGTTCCTCCGTTCCTGGCCTTCTCTCTGCAGTGGTCTTTGGAGTACCCTGGGGGAAAGGCTCCCCTCCCTTAAAGGGGTCTTGATAAGGGGATCAGATGACATAATTCTTTAGGAGCTTGAAGGATCAAGCCTTTTGACTTACAGAGTATACCTGGGATAGTATTATCAGTGTGGACACATCTTTTAAGATGGGGCCTTCGGGTACAAATAGTTCTCTGTGCTTTAAATCAGTATGTAGAAATTTCTCATTACATGTGGTGCATTAACTTTCCAAGATGTATGCATCTGCAAATGAAAGAGGAGGCTTTTGCAATTGGACACCCTGTTTTATCAAATTGACATGGCTTGTTAAAATATTAATATTTTTTAAAAAAATCTTTCCATTAAAACAGAACCAAGTCAATTTACTTACATTTTGAGGGGTCAGATTTAAACAGAAATTAATTGTGCTTAGGCTAGATTAGCTTTTCATTAGTAATCACATAATTGATATTCATTGCTCATTACACTTAAGCAATTTCAAGCTAACTGTGCAAATACTGAATTTAGTGAGCTCTTGTAAAAGCTGAATTGATCACAAATACGTAAGGTCCTTCCAATAACGTGGGAAATATTTGCTCTGTTTGGTTCATACTCAGGCTAGCTACGTGCAAAACCTGATCCTCGTGGAAGGCAGGACTGTGCTGTATGAAGTGAGACAGAACACAAAGGTCAGAAGTCACCTTAGTATTGGAACTGACTCTGATTAAACCAAATTTTATCTAGGATAACAGTATCCAGAAAAAATGTTGGAGCTAAACCATGATTGCAGCTATAGGAGCTGAATACAGAAATGACTATAACATGATTTATTTAATTTTATTTTGTGTTCTGTAATGATCACTGCTGTTTTTCAAGTTTGGTTGGAGATAAATCTGACTTGGTCCCTTTTTAGTCTGTCTTTTTCTGTCATTATACAGCCTGCTAACTGTTCTTTTTCAGATTCCCAGGTCTCTTGCAATAAAAACAAGTTAAATGGTCTTCCCAAATCTCCAGTTCTAGTTAATTCCAGCTGTGCTGAATCTTTTATCAAATAGTATTATGTACTTCCATGTTCATGATCCTGGAAACTGTCAATGTTTATTGAAAATATTTATCATTCAATAGTACTGTTGTTAAGTGTTATTACACCCACAGTGGTGTGTTATAAATGTTTTGTTTAGTATCCCAGTGACAGTCTGATATAGGAAATAAAAAAAGTGAATAGGAAATTAGGAATTCTGCATCCTGGAATCTTGGCAGTATCTTCCCTACAGACCTTGGCCAGTCCTCTCAGAAAAGAGATGCTAAAACAAGCCTAGAAAGCACAGCCTGTGAGCAAAGAGAAAAAAAGAGACTGTGAAAGACATGAAACCAAGTTCAGAATCATGAGAGGGATCTGAAAGAAGGGAGTAATCATAGAATGGGTTGGCTTGGCAAGGACCTCTAAGGGTCATCTAACCCGACCCCCCTTCAGTGAACAGGGACAACCCCTTCAGCACAGTGATTGGGATGAAAAAAGGAGGAGTGTATGGAACAGGATCCACAGATAGTATTTTGCATCAACATTACATGTGCAAAGTGGACGCTGAGCCTCAGAGCAGCAGGAAAGCTCGACACTGACAGAGAAATGTGCTTGCTGGACCAAACAGAACTGTTCCTGGCTCTCCAAAATGTCTGCCTGAAGGATAAATGAGCACATCTATTCTGGTCAGCAGAACTCATTGAATATTTATATGCAAGTTTTCATTTAAGTGAAATATTTCAAAGACATTTACTAGAACTGAAGAATATGGATCTTTGAAAATAAAAGTCAAGAATTTACATATTTTGCAGCTAAGAAAAGTCTGTTTAGAAATTTTAAATAGACACAAACTCAATATATTTTGGAAACAGTATAGTCTAATTGTTACAGCAGTGTTGGGTGAGTGGTATCCTTTCTTCTACTTGTCTCTGTTATGTAGTACAGGATTGGTGTCTGTTTCCCTGCCAGCTACGAGCTTGCAAAGCCTTCAGAGCACACCCAGGAGAGGAGTACCAGGAGAAAGGATGGCCTGGTGACCACTGTTAGCACAGACGTGGATTTGCTTCTGTGTAACCTTGGAGAAAGCGCAATCAGCACACTCACACCTGGTGACTCAATGTCCTGCAGAAATGCAGAGCTGCTGCTGAGGCAGCTGGCTCTCAAGTGCAACGTTTCAGCCCCGCCTCCTGCCCCTGAGGCAACACTTTGTCTTCTAAAACAAATGAACAAACAAAGGAGTAACCGGTAGTGGCATCTTCTTTGTGTAGTTTGTCAAACATCTGAGAAACAGAGATTTAGGAAGGGACAATTAGACATGTAATTTTCCTCCTGTACTGGTCAAAATATACCACATTAGGCAAATGTTGCTTATAAAACTTGCACCTGTAGAATATTTAGTTCAAAACATGTATTGTGGTTCCACCAAATGTCCTGGTGAGCACACATATTGTCATCCAACTTCTGTTGGTCTTCTGAGGATTTAAGAAAAATGACACAGCAGGCAAGATTCCCTCCATGCAGTGATAAAAAGAAACCACTAGAGAATAATTGCAGTAACATACTAAAGTAATAAATTCTACAGGAAAACCAAATCCTGAAACTGAATTCAGAACTAGAAATCCGTGTAGAAATTCTGAATAGAAATATGAAGTAGCTTCTCTTACAACCTGTTCCAAGTTTGCCAGAGCAAATGAGAATTGTGTCTGGTTTTCATCTGAGCTGGAGAAAAGTCTCTAGGAATGATGTTTATGAGACTTAATATGCTCAATTTATGAAGGCTGGCTTCTAATTTGAGTTCTTTTGGTAACAACAAGAGGAAGGCAAACTTTGAATGGAGCCTCAGGAACATGCAAAAAATGGACAGAAGATACAGCTCTAATCCAATTTGGTACAGATTTTTTTGACTGCAGTCAGGGTCTGGCCTGAGGCAGAACATCTGAAAAACTGACCAGAAGAACTTGTAAGAGCCTTCTCAGGTAGATTTAATCTAGTGAATAATCAGAATGGCACTAGGGCAAGACGCCAGAAAAAAACCCTAAACCAGGCAGACTGAACATCTGGTAATGGCCTTCAGGGAATGAGCTAAAGGACTCGCTGGGGCAACACACCTTGACAGGTATCTCGTGGGTCAGGCAGCTGTAGGGAGGATGCACAGGTTCTTATTTATGAGCAGAAGCAAGATCTATACCCATAAATCAATGTCTGAGACATGTAACTCTAAAGTACATTTTAACAAGCACAATTAAGAAAAACTACCCAGAAGCACAGAACTCAGCACTATGTAATTTAACACAAACCTCTGCTATGATTTAACAGTCTCTGCCACTGCTGCCTTAATAAACCCTAAATCACACACTGCCATAAAAGAAACCCATTCCCACCCCCCTGTATATAGATCTCTGTTGAACATAAAGGTTATTTAACTGTTTTGTGGCATGTAGGGCTTGTAAAGCCAACCAGGCAGTAGAAGGTACTTAACAGGACTCTGCAAAGGACCAGTGCAATGGGCAAACCTCATCTTCTACACTCTGATTTGACTGCCTGTTTCCACACTATGTTCTTGTCCCAGCTGACCCTCTATTCTAGCAACTAACCTCATGAAATATTGACAGGCAAGAACATTTATGGTCAGAAAAAATAAAAAATGATAAATACACTACAAGAGATTTATGTCTCAAATTTTGACCTATAGCAAATGTGTTCCTCATTCAGATTATCCAGAAATACTGTTATGATGTTTACACAGTGCTAATGGAAAATTAGAAACATGAATCCTTGAAATCAGCTATTTGTGCAGGAATGACCTTCAGTCACAAGTTTAAAAGTCTACATGGAAAGGAGTAGCCAGCAAGCAACCTTTACAGGAGAACAGCTTGGAAGTGAGTTAACATTAAAGAGAAGAATAGATGATGTGTCGAGAGAGCTGTTGTGAATTACAGTAAAACTTCTAAAGTTTAGTAACTAAAATTAAGACAAAATCTTTTCTTTAGTCTTCGTTATGCATGGACCAAGGAGCTTCACACTGATACAGGTGATTGCTACACATCAGGAATGGTTTCTTGAAATTAAAAGAAAAATGAAATCACAAAGCATAGATCACTTATTTTACACTAAAGAGTGTTTAAATACAGTTGAAAACACACTTTCAGCCCTGAGCCTTGGCTGATCACTTACTGGTTTCAGGGTTTGGCAAGCAGAGGTGCTCAGGGACTTCACTATCAAGCACAAAGGTTTGAGGAGAACCAGCTGAGATGTGCTGTGTATGAGACATAGTGACACGTGAGCTTTTTAAGATTGATTTAATATGATATATTTAAATTAGATAATTAAACTTTCTGTGACTATCAGGTCGGTTTCCTCATGATTTCTCTTCTCCTTTCCTTTTGAGGTTTGTCCCTTAATCAATAACTCTGAAAACTGTGACTCCAGAGCAAGTATCTTCAGTGAGTGTCTTCAGGGACTAGGGAAACATCCTGGAACTGTTAAAACCTAACAAAAATGAACATACTGTGATAGTGATTAAAAATGAAGTGGAAATAAGTTCCTGATGTATCTAGTGTAAATAGATGATCTATCTGAGTGCACTAGGTCGCCTTCTAGGGCATCTAAAGATACACAAAAAAACATAGTACAAACAGAAGTCAAGACCTGCATACACAGTCAAGCCATATTTACCAGACAAAAGACTGATACGGAAGCACCGACTGCAAAAAAGCTGTCTGATCCTGGTAGATAATTGTCATAGTGTGATGCTGAGGCCAAACGGATTAATCTTTGAATACATAAATACGGAAGGACTGATTAGGAGGAAATATTATTTCACAATTTGATACTGCTGAGGCCTGTACTGGAAAAGTACAATTCAAAAGGCTTTTGTTTGATTATGGAGGGACACAGGAATGCTTAGAAGATGGGAGAATGTATAGGCATCAGGAACTTAGGCTGTTCAGTTTACTGATGAAAAGATGAAGGGGAAAGGAGATAACTGTGTATTGGGATCAATGTGAAGAGCATAACTCTGCTAATGGGGTATTCAGCCTGCAAACAAAGCTTTAACAAAGGCCCAGTGGGTAGATATGGGTGCCTGATACATTCAGGCTAAAAGCAGGACTCACACTTTTAACAGCAGGAGTTAGTAGATCTTGCAACAATTTAATCAAGGTTGTGAAGAATTCTATCAATGGTAATTTGAAAATCAAAAGTAGATGTTTTTCTTAGAACTCCAGTTCAAAGAAGAGTAAGTTCATAGATGTATAACATGGCTAGATAAAAATATCACAGAGGTATCTCTTGGCCTGGGAGTCTATGAGCTTATTAACTCTATGGCACGTTAGCGCTCAGATGCCTCTGTGGAGGGGTGCAGTTTACTTCTGCCTGGTTGCAATGCTTACATCTCTTTTGTGCTCTTGTACAAACAGAGGGATTATCTTTTATTTACCATTCCAGGAAGCAAGTCCTGCTGAATCAGGTACAGAGCACTATTCACCTTCTCTCCTTGTATTGCTACTGAATTTCAGAGCACTAAAAGATGACAGTGAGGTGAAGATGAGGGACACCTTCCACCAGCCGTGACATTTGTAAAGTGTTGATCTGTCCAACTGCAGACTCTGCAGAAAACATTCTTCAGTTTATTTACAAGTTTATTTTTCTATGCAACAGCTTTGTTGTCTCAGATTGTCCTTTGGGATGTTCAGCTGAGCAGATTCGTTTTCAGATTTTGTTTGACTAGTTTGACTTCATTTGCACATACAGAGTTAGTAGATGAAATAGCAGTATTGCAGAAAACTACTTGTTTTTCAAACTCCTGTACCTATCCCACAACACAGAAAAATCCCAGTGAATTTTCAGTTACAAAAGCAGGCTCTTAAATCAAAATGAATAGTTTCAGATAAAAAACTTAATAAAAGCTCCCTCCTGCCATGGCTTCCACATAATGAACCAGGGTCATTCTAAAGAAAAGAACAGAAATTCTGGGACTAAAGCAGAGCAGAGTGTGAAGTGTTTTTAATATCATGGCAGGTGTAATTATTTTCTGTTTCTTTTTATTATTAAACACTCAGGTAGATAGAAGGGAAAATCAATACAATACACTATCTTCAAAACAGTGCTTATATGTACCTATAATTAAGGATTCAGAGCCCATGTTTTATTGTGCTGGATGCATGTGAATGGGAAGATAAAGATCTGGTGGAAGGAGATGTAACACTGAAAATGGTCTATTGCTTTATGCACTGTTGAAATGACTGGCATCAGCATTAGTTTAGGTGTATTTTGCATTCCAGTTTGTGTACTGGGGGATCTCTCTGGTCGTTCTGGGTCTAGCATGTTGCTTTATGTTTTTGCTTGCTCTACTAAATAATAGTTTGATAGCTGCAGGAGAACTCTTATGGGTAATAACGCACTTAGACTTCTATGAGCAATAATGCAGGTTGACTACTGAGTGTTTTCTTCAGTGATACCATTGAAGATTCCCTGTCTGGCATAGCTGTGATTTGTTTTGGGTCATTACTAACCTATTTGCAATTATAGCAAAACAAGTAGGTCTTCTCTACTTGAAAACAAAATATTTCCATTATAATGGTACAAGTTCAATGACTTCCTTACCCTAAGTCTTTGTGTATCACTGTGTACTTTATTGCTCATCCCATTTAACAGTGTAGCTGCAAGTTTCCTGGCCTTTGATCTTTCTTCCCCTTTTTCCTCTTTCCTTCTTTCAAAGGAGCGTTATAAACTTATTTAGGCTAAAGAGGAGATCACACATCCAGTAAGTGTGCACAGCAAATGAAATGTGTCTCAATAATACTTACATACTTCAAATATCACTGAAGTTCCACAGTGAAGAACATTGCAGTCAAAGGAAGGACTCCTATTGATTTCATTGATTTTTAAGTCCTGGCTTCTCCTGAAATCAGCAAGCAGAGTAAAACCGTGTCCCAGATCATTACTAGGTTCTCCTCACTGTTTGCACTTAGAGCAAATTCTGTAGTTCAGCAAAACTGACATTTTTAAAGAGAATCCTCCTTTTTTCTCTAAAACCCCCCAGAACAGTTAGTTGTTACTGTCAAATTTTCCTCTGTGTTGTTACCGTGCACTGGCTAAACAGTATTTGCAAAGATGTGCAAAGCAGTGAACCCCACGCTTCAGTTCACCTTGTGCCATGTTAACCAGCAGAGCTGCACCAGCTGGCGAGCCCCGCGCCTGCCCAGCCCTGCCAGCAATCCCGCGGGATCCTCAGCCCAGGGGAGGGGCTGTGCTGCTGCATCCACCCCAGAGCCCTGCACCTGGACCACGGCCCTCCTGGGAGCAGCAACCCGACCTGAGCTGCTCACTTTGCATTAACTTTGGAAGAGCCACCTGAGCAGAACCAACAGCAGCTCGGCAGGAGCCAGGTAACCACTTCTGCCCTTCTGGGCAATCAGAGTGGATCTCAGTCATCTCTGCACTTGACTGATCAAGTTTGCCAGCTTTAGGTAGCTGTTGTTTGATTTCCACCCATGATAAAAATGCCAGTCAGACAGGGGTGTTCCCATTTTTGTTAATCTGTAGAAAGGAAATGGTTTCCCTGATGTACCAACATCATACCTATGGCTTATTCATACATCAAACAGTGCTATCTGTGCTACAGTGAAAGATGAAAATTCTTTCCTTCTTCAGGCTGTTTCTCCAAGTGTTTGAAAATCTGCACGTTTAGTAAGTGTGCCCTCAGATCTGATGAATGTTTTGGGGCATGGGGCATTGTCTGTGCTCCATGGTGGCCCTTCTTTGAGCAAGGGAGGAGGAAGCTCTTTGTCCCCCTGGTTCCTTCTGTGTCAAAGGCTTCCTTAAACTGATGGTGATGGACGTTCCCTCCTCATCCCTGTGTCAGGGACATGGGGATCAAAGCAGGGCCCTGATCACATCCCAGATGGTTTCAACATACACACCAGCTGATGCCTGGCACCCTCTCTCCTCTTGAGGAAAAGACATCTGTGATCCTTCTCACCAGCCCTGTTTGCTACTCCAGGCTCTGCAGAGAGCCATCCTACTCCCTGCTTCACGTGCACAGGAAGCAGGAATTAAAACTCAGGGATCACACTAAGCCTTTTGCTTTGCATACTTGCTCTCTTTTAAAAATGTTTCCAAAGTACCTTTTTGTGGAAGCTCTGCAATTGTAATCCAACAATGACAACAAAGCCTTTTCAAAACAACACCACTTGCAGTGTTTTGCTGATCACTGGGTAATGCAGTCTTGGAAGACTAAGGCTCAACACAGACATGAGAGCTTTACACTGGGGTTTGAGAAAAACTCATTTGGAAGGTTGTAGCCTAATGCCTCTTTTAAAAAAACATGGCATAATTTACTTAGATTATTTTTTATTTGTATGCACAAGCTCAACTATAATAGAATAGTATTGGTAATATAATTACTACGGCCTGTCTCCAGAGGAGAGGATATTATGCAATATACTCTCTGCTCTATATATTCTGAGCATAGGTACCAAAAAGTAAATGAGCAAAATTATTATTTCATCCGAAGGGAGTTTTGACAGATTTATTCCTACTCTAAATTTCTTCCAGAGGAACAGAAAGGTGGAGAGGTCTTCCAATTATACCTGAAAATAGTTAGGTTTGGAAAAGAGAAAGAGAACACAGGACAGAGGAGAGATTTCTCAATTTATGAGTTGGTATGAAAGAACTTTCAAAACTAGAAATGGGATGACTTTACAGATATGTAAAGCAGGTAATCACACTTAAACTTGCAATAAATCAAAGAGCTAAACTCCAGAGCTCTGGTAATCTGTCCTCAAGCTGAAACAAAAAGGAGCAGAAATTTTCATTGCCATTAAGCTGATCTGGGTTCAGCTGCTGGCCTCTTTTCATTCTCTCATTTTTAGGCTACTAAGTACCAGGAAGTTATAACTATACTAAAATGAAGTATTGGATCAAAATTGTTTCTCAAAAGTACTATTTCAAAAGTACATTTTATAGTTGAGGAGGTTATTTGATCATTTTGCCAAAATGGTCTATTTCCTTAGGTAGTCAGCTTGTAAGGAAGGCCAGTGGGAAAGCACAGAGGTCACCCAAGGTTACAGTGCTGGTGGCTCATTCACAGTAATTGGAGATTTCTAAAAGGAGGGATAATTTGGCCAAACCTCCAGATTCAGTAATGTGCTTGAAATTTCTGCTAAGAAGCAAGAGGATCTTAAGAGGACTAACTAGTGTGCACATCATTCATGCCCAAGTGATTTCCAGTAATTTTATTAGCTTCTGCTTAAATCCTATCCCAGGAGTCCAAGAAGGAAATTTTAAGTGCAGTATAAACATTATAAAAAAATTTACAAAGTAGATACACAGAAATAGGAAAGAAAATCTGAAACAACTTTCTTGAGTACAAAGTAAAGTAGTGTTTCTGGTTGCAATAAGAAGAGCTTCCATTTTGAAAATGAATCAAGCAAAATTAGATAGCCAGACTGGACATCCACAAATGTCCAATTGCTCTATTTGAATATCTAATCAGACTAGAACATTACAGTACATTTGATAACAGACTGAAGCAAGCTTGGGCTGTGGGTCATACCCATTTCATTTGTGTTCTAGCACCTCATGCACTACCACATTGCCATATTTCGTTAAGATAAACTGATATTTGTTCAGAGATTTTACCAAGAGATAATAATAAATAAAAGAGCAAAGAGAACCTTGTATTATTCAGTTTACTTAGAGCTGAGCCCTGAGTGGCTACTTTATAATTTCACAGCCAATAGTGTTGGTTTAAAGTTTCATCCAAGTAACACTTTCTTCAAGAGGCTTTGGAAAAATAAGATTACAGAGTCTATGCTCTGCTTTGTCAAATAACATCATCTCGGCTACAGCAGTGATCTCAAGTGAGACTGTAATAGCACCGAAATGAAAAGGGGAAGCCCATAAATCACTCAATCTGTACCTTCAAATTATCATCTCCTTGCTAATTTCAAGGTGACAGTTACCATCTGGTATAGAAGAACAAAAGTTTGACAGTTAACACAAGCAGGGGTTTTCAAGCATTTTAACTTCAGAAAGGTGATTTCAACTAAAATTGAGGTTTAGGGCTATTCAGGCTGTGATTTGGTGTTGTGATAACAGAGAGACTGCACAAAATCAGCATTATAATTTTAAAGTTACTGACCCTTCTGAGCCTCTTTTTCCTTTGCTGCTGTGATTCAAACATCGATCCAAATGATGCAGAAAATGCTTATGAAAAAGACTCAAGAACTTTAGAGAATTTGTGGATGTGCATCTTTGCCCTCTCCAAAGAACAAACAGAGGCCAAATCCCTTACATCGGTGGGGAGGTGGCCACTATCCACCTGCTTTTCCAGGAAGAGACTGAAGTCCAGGAAGAAGTGAAAAGACAGAATCCTGCTGGGCATTTCAGTTGGGAAAACTACTCTAATGATGTAGCAAAATCTGTGGGGTGACTAGCACATTGAAGAAGCCGAAAACAGTTTTGGTGCTAAGTGCATTAAAGTCAGGAGATCCCCAGGGGAATGTGATTCTAGGAGCCGATACACTGCATCCTAATTAACTCCTAACTGACCTTTCTGGTTATTTGGTGCCCAGAATTAAATACAATATTGCATTTCTTCCTGCTCTGTCACATGATGTCTTCCCACATCCTGCCCCAAATTGCATTTGTCTTTCATGCTGCCCTATCAATTACAAACACAAATCTAATTTGCTGCTTGCCTTCTCCAGCAGGTCTCTCCCAGCATTAGAAACGTTCCAGTTCTTCACTACTGGCTAATGCATTTATTATGGATGATTTTTTTCCTCTGCATTTTTAGTTTGATGATTCACAAACATCCTTCAGGAGACAGAACTAATATAGAAATTAAAAAAACAGAAAAGTTGAAAATTAAACCAGACTCTCTCATAATCCCAACAAGTTCAGAATAATTCCCCTGAATGGAGCTGTTCTGACTTGAGAGGAACTGTTTTGGTTTTCTGTTTGTTTTATTTGCTTCTTTTTAAAAGGAGGAGCACTAAAAACAACTGTGCACAGAGAAGAAAACATGAGGAATACTTTGGTCTTCACAGCACCTCTGCTTCCCTGTGTGGGGCTACACCTGCCCTGGCTGCACCAGGACACTCGTTTGCACACACGCTCTGCTGTCATTCAGCTGGTCAGAGCTCCAGCGCTCGGGGAGTTGACAAGCACTGCACTGCTCAGGACAGAGCTGCAGTTCTGCTCTGCTGTGTGCAGGGCAGGACCTCGGTCCCTCCCTGGCCACTGAGGGAGCTCAGTCGCTGCCCTGCCAGGGGCCCTGCCAGGCCGTGCAGAGCTGCCCAGGGACAGCACAGCCAGAGCAGCTCCTGCCCAGGCTCGGCTGTGCCAGGCACGGAGTAACATCCTCTGAATTTCTGTTCTGCTGCTGCTCGCCTTCTTTATCTCCCTCACAGACCTTGTCTCCTCTGTTTTACATCTCTAGGAATATTCTATGATATGATAAGGGCTTTGGATCAGAGGAAAGGCCATTATTGATCTCACTTTGATGAGTTTACTGAAGGGAGATGCTGACCCTACATAAATATTTCATGGTTCTGAGGAATAGCCAAAAGCACCTTTGCAAATCTTTTTTGGTCTAACAGAAGTTTCTGAGGCCACTCCATTGCCTTTGCTCCTGGGTATAAATGCAGATCTGAAGCCTCTGTGCCCCTGTATTTGTACTCCAAAGTTAATTCAATATAGCCAACACTTGCTCACCACATTTTCTTTAAACACTAAATGTTAAAATAATGTAGATTCAGGAAAAAACCAGGCTCATGTCATAGCTGAATAGCTAAATAAGGAAAACAGAGGTTTACAAAAGCACATAAATGGCTGGGCTGATTTAAAGTTTCCTGTGTGTGCATTTCCATGACAATGAGGCTGCATAAATACATTTCAAACGGAATGGTTAGCAATGATAAAAGTGGGCAAAATATCAGTACCATCTGCTCACTCCTAATGCCTGAAAAAAGTGACAACCTAAAATTAACCAAAGAAAATGAGCTGCTAAATAACCTTTCTCCCCCTCCAAAATCTTAAGAGGCCTGTTCATGTCAGCACAGAATTTGACCTGTAGTTCTTCATTGTTCCCTACTGTAATATTTATATTTCAAATTTTTCCTTAGCTTTAACTGAAACTCTTGTGCTGGCACAGTTAAAACGACTGGAACTTAAGAAAAACACAGTAAAATTCTGCTACTATTAGTAGTCTGCAGTACTGAGACTGCTGTAACTGAGGAGACTAAACAGCCTCACTGTCAACAATTTATGAAGATTTTTAGCCTGAATTTTGCATATTCATTTTTGGTTTTCCCAGTCTAAAATTAGTCTCTGTGCTGAAAAAATTCCCATAAATGTCAGCAGAGGAGTAGAAACAATGCATTTGTATTATTTTAAAAATAATTATTTTTGAAGTCTGGGCATTAAAATAAAAATTAGTTCTGACTCTAAAACTGGAATTTTCAATTACTTATTTGTATTTTGAATAATGGATGTTTTGTGTCTTCTGTCATCACTGAAAAATGATGTCCCAGAGATAAATTCCAGTTTGCCACTACTTAGGGACACAGTGGGGCAAAGCTGAGCCTCAGAAATTAAAACCACAGGGAAATGGATGTAGGACTTGGATCAAAGGTCAAATCAATTGAAAGAAAATGGTAAGAGTGGGACTTGAGATTCTGGAAAAAGCAACAGAGTTAATTTTTGACTGAAATCCAGAATTTCCTCTCATTTTTGCAGACACACTTCTGTGATTTTACACAGTAAGGGCCTGAAACGTACAGCTCTATGTGAATTTAGTGTATATAAATTATCTCATTGGTGGCAATGGAATTATTCATAGGAGGAATATGTTGATAGTCTGAGCCAGCACAGAGTGAATGTATTTGTGGCCACTGGCTGAGCTCAGCACTGCAGCCCTTGCTGTTCAGAAGGACCCTGGTGAGGGCACTTGCACCAGGAGCCCCTTCTTTTAAATCTAATGTTAATGCCACTGGTGTTAATCAAGTAGTACTGCTCCTGCTGCTACATTTATAAAGTAAGAACAATAGGTAATTATACTTAGAAAATACTTTTATTGGAGAATTGTTAATAAAATTAATATGGAGAGAGATTTTGAAGCCTCAGTGAAAATGAAAAGCTAATACCATTAAATGGCAGAGGGTGATTATTTTTGCAAAGAATGTGGATTATGCTGGTTCTCAGCATAGAAATAAAGAGAATAAAGCCATGGTTATAATTTCATCTTGGCAATATAAATAGGATAGACAGATGCTTGATATTGTACAGTAATTATGGATGGCTGAACTGAGAATAAACCTTTTTTGTAGATAATGGTTTCTGATTTTGAAGGCCATTTTTAAATCTATGTTTAGGGTTTTGTCTTCCTGCCAAGGACATGAGTTAAATATTTAGTATAAAATATAGTGGTGGTTTCTGAGCTTGACTTTTAAACATAACATGCAAGCAGACTGGTCAAACAACATGACATTCACCAAATTGATAGAGAGAGGGGTGAGGGGTAATGAGATTATAAATTTATCTGATAATCAGAATCGTGTAGTGTAACTAAAAGGAAGAAACAACCATGGCATCTTTGCGAGTATTCTCTGCAGTGAAAGGACAAAAGTGAAGGAGAAACCTCTGCCACATTCCTGAAACTCAAAGCTGTCTAGCATGGGAAGCTGGAGGCTCTGCAATTGATGTGCCATAGCTCTCAGCAGACACAAGAAGAAAAGGAAATGTAGTACTATGGGAAAGTGAGAGGGAAGACAGAGTGGCATTGATGTGATCAGCTTTAAGGGCATTTCACTTGAAAGAACACCTGAGGCAACAGAAGCAGAAGGGGCAATAAATAATTCAGCAAGAAAATTACATTTCAAAACAATGAGGTTGTCTTTCCCTTTCCCCTTTCATTGAAAACCTCTTTCAAAGAACTTTCCGCAGAAGGAGCTGCAGAAGCTTCTGCTGAGAAACACTCTCATCCACTCATATTTGGTGAAACAAAGCAATCCTCCTCATGCAGAAAGCTGTGCAGTGAAAGGACAGGAGTCTAGAATAAATCTTGCTTCCCGAGGAATTGAGGTGTCAGACACAACCCAGTGCTCCCAGGCCAGACCTCGGCTGGTAGCAATTGTCATAAGTTGTCTGACTGCAGTGGAACTCTGAGCAGTCACACCAGGGAGCAGCTGCCCCTGGAGGATTGGGAAAAGTTTTGTTAAAGTCAACTTAATGAAAATGTAAGTTCAGCACACTGCAAACTGACACACAGGAGAAGGAGAAGCATGTTTATCAGCTTGACTTGGCTGCACTGGGAGTGAAAAGCACAGCGTTTTCAATCACTGGAGAGTGTGTGCGGAAGATAAGTCTGTATTGTATGGAGAGCTAGAGAAAGCGTGGGGAGGATTTTAAATAGGACACAGAAAAACTTAATTTAAAAGACAAAAATATAAGTGAAAAAATGAATGGCTGGATCTTTATCAGGTTTTACACTGATTTAAACAGAACTTGGGATATGGCAGATGAACAGGACAGCACAACTTTTGATTTATAGCATCAGAGTTACCCCATGGGAAGGCACATCTGCCCATGAGAAGGACTAAGCACTGAGCTCTGCAGGGTGACACAATGAGAGGGGGTAAACCCACTCGGATCTACTGCAGCATGGGAGACAGCCTTCAGTGGGTCCTGTGGGACAGCTTGCAGACTGCAAGGTCACACATGACTTCCTCAGCTGTTCATTGGCTTTGGACCCATGCCTTAGACGTGGGATCCCAGCATGGAATGCCAGCCTTGGAAGTGTTTGGCCTTGCTTGGCCACTGCTGCTAAACTGTTCTTTGCTGCTTCCCTTTGACAGGCTGATGCAACTATTTGTGGGAATAAACTCTAAGCAAGACTATTTTAACTTTCAGGAAACAAGCTATAAACTAGATCCCTGACACAGACTATGAAAAAAACCCCAAATCCTCCAGCATTTTCTTCTCAATCTCATTTTTAAAGTCCTATAGCCAAAGCCCTACAAACAGATGATGGGATAGTAACCTGGAGAAGGTGGAAAAGCAAGAAGCAGAATGTAACAGCAGGCAGGACAGCATGAGAATTATTTAGTGTGGCTTTGTTGCCAGAGAAAGCACAGCAAAGGCTACTGCTGCAGCTTCAGTGCTCAGCCTATGTGCTTCTGTATCCAATGTGAATTTACCAGACTTTGGAAGGCAAAGATCTCAGTGGAGCTGCAGATGGCTAGAGAGAAAAATAAAATAAAACAGAGATAATTGAAGAAAAGCACAAAATTCCTGTTTCTAAAGTTAAGACATGTTGAAGATTTTCTACTTTTGCTATGCACAAGGTTTTCTACTTTTGCTATGCTCCCTTCTGCTAGGAAGGAGGCAGCTCTTACCTATCCACAAATGTTTTAAAATTGGAATATGCTTTCAAATGAATATCATATATTTTTCAGGCATGCATTCCATACTGTGATGCTTTCTTATATCTCATTTGAACAAAGGTTCTAAAGATCCTCTGAGTGTTTCCCTGTGTAATGCTAAAGAAAGCAGAGAAATATAACCCTCGTAAGCTTTTGAAGAAACAAATTCACTTAACTTGTTCCTGATAAAGTCCCCAAAGTGGCAATGCCCAGGAGGTTTCCTAATGTTTCTCCTGTCTTTAAGGTGCACAGTATTCTGGCTAAAAGTGTAAGAAAATCTCCTTGCAAAATTCTCTTTTCTGGGAGTGTCTGAGGATTTTTATTCCACCACAATCCTATGAAATTATAATGGGCTTGTGACATCAGCTAGTTTCTATCCATTAATAGATTCTTCTGACCCTTATTTATTTGGGGATTCATTATCATTGTCAAGTACAAGGTGAACTGTATTTAAGAAAGGAGATTACAGGTAACAGTACAAGAAAAGAAAGGGTAAA
>JAOXXN010000025.1:9918571-9933915 GCA_026770055.1 Myrmophylax atrothorax | reverse complement strand
GAATAACTGCTCCCCTCCTGAACTTTGCTGAATTCATATATCTAAACCCACAAATTAGGCTTGAAGCTGACTTTCTTTTTCCAGGCATCACTGCAGAGATTTTCCAGAACCAAAGCACAAGGTCTTGAAAACAAAAAAGGGCCAACAGAGAGCTGTGTAAGTCAGAGAACTGGCAGCACAATGCAAGGCTGTTCGGTTCCAGCCCACAGGGACAAACCAAACTGAGTACCTGAAGGTCACCTCCATCTGCTGGCTCACAGCTGACCTGTGTGAAATGAATCTTTGGCCTCAAGTGAAAAGAAGGCTGTCCAGAAACAACTAACAGTTCCTGGATGTAGCAGTGTCCTGCATAAGGTATCTTTTCTGTGTCCATTTTTACACAGGCTCAGCTTCCCAGTACTATTTGTCTGTCACATTCTCTCCATCCAAACTAACAGCAGAATGATGGCAGTCTTCAGGAAGGGATATTCAAGGCTGGATCCAGCCCTGCTGGCACTGGGATATGCCAAACAGTTAAACAATTTGCAAATTACTGTCACTAAGTTGTTCAGTTACTCTTTCTCCATCACTTCCCATTCCACCTCCTTAATTTATGCTCGCTATTGTTACTTGTTACAGCAGGAAGTACGACATCCTGGCACACAGCTGCTGTCTCTCTTAGCTGGAACAGAGTCTGCTGCTTCTCCCAGTTCCCTGAATGTTTTTATAGACTGCCCCAGCCTTTGATGGAGTACAGCAGGCTCCCCTTGCTAGTGCAGACACATGTTGGTGATAAGCTGTGCCAGCACTGAATAAAACATCTCTTTCTGTATATACTCCACAGTAGCTGATAGCAAGGGCCTTAAATTCATGTTAATATGGATAGCAAATTTTGCCTTATATTTTTTATGGGACTGGATTTCTTTCTGTTATCACGGAAATTAAATGAAGGTGTCCATTAACACTTAAACTAACTACGTGAAAGCTGCAGTTCTCTTCATACATTAACTTACACTACCCTGAAATAATCAGCCCTGAAGTTATGACACAGTATCACTTGGGTTGTCCTTTCTTTTTTAATTTTGAAGGACAGATGAGAGTATCCTCTTACAGTTTCATTTGTGCTGTGAAATAATCTCTTTTTTGTGTAATTTAATGATTTTTCAGTGTGAGTAACAATCATCTGCGTGATGAATCAAGGTCTGTGTCTTGTGTGTCTGTACTAAGCCTGGCTATATCATTCTTCAGGGGACTCTTTGGATACTTCAGAAAAATGATGGTACTTCTCATTAGCAGTGATGGAATGTGGATTTTTGCCTTTCCTGAGTAACCATTCAGGGAAGTGTGAAAGTGATTACATGATCGAAATTATGAGCAAGGTAAATGAATGCAATTCTGAAAAAGATCCTGTGGATTGTTCTTCTGCAATTCCTAATATGCATTCCCCTTCTAAACATGGAGATACAAACTGTTTTACAGAGAGTACTTAGTATATATAACAGAAAATAATTTAACAAAGTAGGATAAAAAATTTATTACTCCCCTTGAAGACCTCAGCATGTCCTTGTGCAAAGTGGGCAAGTGTCACCAACTGGCAATAGAGAAATGGCATCAGAAAGCTGTCAGTGACAAACAACCCACACTACTGACTGACAGAAGGGAGCATTTGACGTGGACTGAACCAGCCTCTTCACAATATTGACATTAATAACATTCAGTGACAAATGCAGGGATCTTCAATTACACAATAGCAAGCAAATTCGTAGACAGAACAGAATGAGCTGGAAAGGTTTTCAAGTATGGGATAAATTCCCTAAAGTTCCTTCACCTAAATTTCCCAGTCTCAAGAATGAAGGAGGCTGCTGTAGGAAATTCTGAGTGCTCTTACATGTACAGAAAATGAATTCATACCAAAGACAAGGGAGTCAAAAATCCAAGGAAAGATTCAGATTTGGTCCTGATTTCAAGCTCCAAAACCAATTAATACTAGAGAAGTTCAGATCCAGATTCTACTGTGCTTCCTAAGGTATCATCCACACTGTTCCTTCCTCTTGCTTCTGTGGCTTGCAGGAGCCACCCAAGAAAGGTGATTTTTCATGATGCCCAAATCAGAGACGATTCTCAAATTAGAATAACTAAACCTCATTTGGGCATATTTAAAATGAAAGAAAGTTAATACTAAACCACCTTGAATAATCTGATATCCTTTTAAATTAAGGATTAAAATTAACAACAAAATTAGTTCATTATAGAACTGAAAAAATGGCATGATCTTTTATAATCAATAGAATGTATACAGTGATTTATGAAGTTAAATAATAGATTTTGTGCTATGCAAAATATAAACCAAGAGAAACAATAGAAATAAAATATGCACATCACCAGAAGCATACTGATCCTAGTTGACATTGCCTTGCATCTTGAGTTACCACCTAAGCCTGTGGAAAATGAGTTCACATGCTGCTTTGAGTGGGCATCATTTTATGCTGCTTTTGCAAAGTTGACAGTCACCACATCATCTGTTAATGGCAAAGTGGACTGAATGTATTTATCAGAGAATATTTTCCATTAGCCCATCCTCCAAGAGACAATACAATTACACATATTGAACATCACCACTGTGAGGTCAATGCAATTTAGCAAGAGTGAAAATAAATCATCATTGCTCTGGTAGGGAAATGGACACCTTGTCTCGCCAACTGCATCACTCAAGTACAGAGCAGATGTGATTTGTCCAGTTGGGGCCAACTTTATCTGATGTGCAACCACACACACTTCAGTCAGGCTAGATCAGGAATTAATTTGTCAGCCTGGAATAAGACTGACCAAGTGTTTTTCAACAGGTAATTCAATGGTTCCAGGGTAGTTGACCTGGGATTTATATGGACTCCTGACACCTCACCAGGTCCTCTGTGCCCAACCAAAGTGGGCACTGTTGATTATCTGTGTGATTTTTGCCTCTTACAGGCCAGAAACAGAACTAACATTATTGTTGAAGCTGTATGTGTGATTTCAGTTACCATGAATAAGGTGGTAATTTATCCATCGTGATGCTTTAACAAGCATACATTTGATGGATGATATGACTTATTATACACATTATAAACTCCTAATGATATTTCACACATCTTTCTGGAATTCTGTGACAATCTACCTTATAGCTATGATTAAAAAATGCTGCATCAGGAAGAGGCCTAGAAATACAATTTATCATAAGCAGATCATCTTTCTCTTAAAAATTTCCCCAGAAAGGGATTCAGCTTGCACAGTTTCTCTTTTTGTTATGCATTTTGATGTGATTGTGAAACTGGCAATGTACTGAAGACTGAAATTCTGTGATGACTCATTACTGCTACAAAGATTAAAAGAGAACAGAAAATAGAATAATTCTTATAATGCTCTCATAACACTCTTTAAGCTGTGATACTAACAGAGTTTGAACAAAATTCTAATGATACAAATTGTAATGAACATCTGTAGCTATTACAAAATTGGCCTATTTCTGAATCTCTGAGTGGTTTCTCTGTTTTTTTCTCAACAGGCAGTGACAAAGTAACTTTCCAAAATTGTCATTTTGAATTACCTGCATTTTCTCTGCTAATCTGAGAAGTCAGGAACTGTATGACTTGCTGACTGCATCACTAACATTTTAGTATAATAATTGGCGTGTGATTGAAGAGAGCAGAACTGTGTGATGTGAAGCTCTACACGTATCAATCACAAGTGGCAATCCCAGCTTTTGGAATGCTATAAAAATCCCCCTCATTAGTGTCAGTTTCCTTATTTTTATCACATTTAAATCACTTTGTTATAAGCAAAAGAAAACTGCTTTGTACTTAGCAAACTATTATTGCAGACGGCAAAGCAGATGATTAAAGATACAGAATGGCAGAGCTGAATCTGTGCTAGTGAAAACTTCATCAGGTGATCACAAAAAGGTAAAAAAAAGTTTGAGAACGAGTGAAGGAGCTCAGAAGGTGTGTAGAAAAGTATCATTTTGGAGATGCAAGCACACTTCTCAGAATCATCCTTATGGAAGGAAATTCTACTATACACATTTGCCCCAAACTGGTCAGAATATGTGTTTGACAAACTGGAAAGTGAGTGCATTATGGGTTTGGATTGGGAACCAGGGAGAAGTGAGTTGAAAAAAATTTTGGGTGAAAACACAAATGTGAGAACAGGGAAATCATAAACAATGGTAAACTTATGTGACCAATTGACCTTCTTCATTTTATCTCCTTCAGTAGAGTTTTTGAAATGAGTATTTGAAGTTCAAAAGCTGAGCCACAGGCGGCAGGTGCAGAAGCACCACCACCATCTTCTCTATTTCAATCAGTTTATATGTTAAGCTCCTTTCCCTGTGTGTTTGCAGGCAGGCAGTAGGTACTTGCTTGCACTAACCCAAATCACTCCATAAGGTCATTTGTAATATTAGTTGCTGCTTGCTGAGGGAGCTCATCATCAATCAGCTTCTTCAGCTATAGGCCAGCTTAAGACCAGTCCCTGATGTGTGCCATAGCTAAGAGATGGAGAACTGGTGCCTCAGAAGGTACAGCTCACAAGGCAAAGCCAAAATAAATAAAGAAGTACACAGAGAGAAGCAGCAATGCTGTTGCACCAGTGAACAGAGTCACCCGACCAAGGTGATCAGAATCACACAAAAGACAGTCCAAGAATGACCCCAGGATAGTTCTGTTGTCTACTAAAGGAAATGGCTCAGAAGAACAGCCCCACAACTTAGTCTGCTGTAGACTCTGTAGGCAACAGAAAGTATCTCAGTAGGGGTTAAACGTGGAAGCAGAGATGTTAGGGTGGGGACTGTGCTGCAAATGCTCTCCTTGGCTATGGGTGGGAGATTTACCAACCAAAAGAGGATGTTTTCAGAAGTCTTCACCTCTGTAGTCTAAGCAGCAATGAAAATGTAATTTGGAAATATAAGTAAAACATTAGTTGAAAATTTAGTGGTTATAGACAAGAAAAAATCTGAGGAAAACCAGTATTTTACTACACAGCTACAACATTTAAAAGGTTAATTTCACAGCACAATGTTTATTTTCTTCCTGTGCCTCAGCATGTGTGGTACATTACGAGACTCAAATTTTCACCTGCATCTAACTAAGTGGACAGATTCAGCAAATCCTGGGGAACTTAACAGAATTCACATTGCTAAAATTGACTCTAAATTTGTTGCAAAACTTAAAAATACATCTTCTATGTGCTATGCCTGAGAATGAAGTGCAAGAAAATGTGTGTACTGAATCACAAACTTAATGAAAGAGCCATTTGTTCTTCTGAGTTGTACATGAGTGGGTAATTATCTCCAGCAAGCAATTTTTGTCTGCTTGTGTACAGAACAATACTGAACACTACAATACTTCTCCATCTCCAGTATCAATTTATGTACATAATAAGAAGCAGGAAAACAGTCATTGTGACTGGTATCTTTTACAACAACAATTGGCTCATTAACCTTAAGTAGATCTTTCTGACCTTAGTGTGAATGAAAAAAAGTCAAATAACGTGAGTGACAATTTTGTGTAGATCCTGCCTGTGCCAGGAAACACACAGAAGTCAAGCACCACCTTGCCATAACTCACATGCTCTACAGACTGTTCTGGAGCAAGACTGAACAGCAAAACAGTTTAGCTGACACCAAACACAGCCTAACCAGACCAAGCCCATGTTACATGCCAAGCACAACAATAAACAGACAAGAGCAAAGGGGTTTTCTGATTAACTCTCTATTGTGACATGTCTTCAGACCCACAGCTATAACATAAGTTGCTCACAGGTTTGGTGTCAGCCCCAGACAGGTGGCATTGGTCTGTTACTGGGGAGACTCGGTGGTGCTCTGTTGACTATGTAGATAGCACTGCAGTGGGAAGATTATTGGAGCTTATTAATGTGTCAGGAAGACACAAGAACTACTATTAGATTAGAGCAATAGAAGCTCTTGTCTGTACTAAAGCATCACAAGTTACTGACTAATCTTTACAAGCAGCTCTGAGAAATGAGGATTAGACCAAATTTTGAAATCTCCTGCAGGTTAAAACACTGAAATCTTTGTCTCCTTGCTTCTGATTTGAGTACCTTCCCTTAAAACAAAAATATTGTGAAAAAATCCCATCCCCAAAATATAAGAAAATCTGATTTTTTTCAAAAAGGCCTTTGAAGATGGTATTTAAAAGTGAAAAAATAAGAAAATAGAATGAGACACAAGCAAGAACCATTTCCTCAGAAATGCCATTATACCAACTGGAAACACAAATGGTGGAAAATCCTACTAAGATATGCACATTAAGGAAATGCTTAACAGTTCTCAAAGTTAATAAGAAGTAGCTGTAGTGAACTAATGCATAAATGGAAATAATGGGTAAGATGATCATTTTTACAGATAAGATTTTTCCTATGCTATTTTTGGATGAATTGGTAAATTGCTTTTCACTATGAGTAATAAATGCTCATGCCATATCGTATCACAGATTAATTGTAGTGCAGCTTGATTAATTTTTTTCCCCTTTACCAACCAAGCAGTAACTAAAGCTGATGAAACCAAAATAGCAACCTGCCTCAAACCTGTCCTCGAATGTGAAATGAACTGCCCTCGATAAGAGCTTTGTTTCACTCAGGAACGTGTAACTTTCAGTAATATGCATCCACTTTTTACATTTTTTAAACATCATTTCTCCTGGTTGAGGGATCACTCATTCAACCAAAGCACTGAGCTGCTACACCTGGCTGGGCTGCACGTGTGCCTTGCTCTTACAGCATCAGGAATTCCGTGCCCAGTCCCTCCCTTACGCCTCTGACTTCAATTACAGCAGCATCAAGCCACACAGGTTATGTGATGGGTGCCTTAACTGGCAATTAGACAATAAGAAACAGGCTCTACCTAATGCTGCAGAAAGGACCTGCCAGCTGAGCTGCAGGGGACTGTGGAGGAAAGGGATGTTTGAGAAAGAGCCTCCCACAGTTAGGGATTTTTGTCATGAACTTTCATATTTTGCTTATTGTATTAGAAAGTGTAAGGTTTAAAGTTTGCTATGATTTGGACAACATTTGTAGGTAGAGCTAAATCACACAAATCTTTATATAACCCTTATGCATCCATGAGGAGGAGGCCTTTTATATATTGTTCATAGTGTTAAGATGATACTCTGTCAACCCAGTGTGTATATATATATATATATATATATATACACACACACACACACATTCAGCTGTTGAAAATGCTCAGGGTACTCAGCAGTTACTGAAAACATATAAGAACATAAGAAAATAAGAACTATCAGTAGATGAAGATTTCATTAATTTGTTTGAACAAGGCTGTGCATCTCCAGCCAGAATATTTACATGCTGACGCACAGGGCATTAAGAATCATCTACTGCAAAACCGAAGATAAATGGCATCTTTGTGACTGAATCTTAATTTGTTCTGTGATTCAAAGTCATGCGCAAAATTATGCTTGCAATTCATTAATTTGAAGGATGGCAAGTATTATTAAACAGAAATTTGCATACAAAAGGTGTTGATTTTTAAATACTTATGACAGAAAAAAAAATAATGAGTATACAAATAACAAATCTTGCATGAATATGTATATGGCTTAATGGAACCACTACTTAATCTTTTCCCTAAATTTATCTAAACCAAGGAGGCTTACAGGTGGCTCTTAGTGGTGCCACCTAAGTTGGGAGATTTAAAACTTGTTTTACAAACTTTGAGAGGTTTGGTAGTCCATGCTGAATTACTTCTTAAATACTTTTTCTAAAAGCTATTTATGGAAATTTTGACTGTGTGGGGTCTATCAGAGCAGTGTCAAGAGTCTTCAGAACTACGACAATGTAGCTAAAAGAAGACCCAAAGGATGTGTGCAAAGGTGCTCCAGGGCAGCTCCATCCAACGTGCAGCTCCCCTGACCTCACTGCAACCAAACCCAGGTGTGCACCTCCCACTGCACCTAAAGTATTTGCCTCAGGCTATACATGTTGATGAGTTTCCAGAAAAGCTGCACACTGATAGAGGAGGAGTATGAGCTACACTATTAAGTCCAGAGATAACTTGATGGTGTTGCATCATCCGTGGCAACAAAACTGAATGTCAAAATGAAAAAAGAAACAGAAATTGCCTCTAAGGTAGTATGAGTATACATTTCTTTTTAGATTTGTTCTGCTTTTTCCAGGATTTCTTAACTAACTACCATAAAAAAATGGATGATCCTGCACAGAAAAATTACTCAATGCCTGTGCATGACATGCTCTCCAAGTTGCATGACACTGAAGCCAACATGTGCTGGACTGGTTTATGTCAGCCTTGCTGCACTCTGTGTGTATGGAGAACAGGCTTGACTTAGGAGATCCTGTAATGCAGTTTACATAAAGTAGAGGTTTAAAGTTCAGCTCTGGTGGTCTGTCAGCCATTTCCCAAAGGCACATCCCTCCAAACCACTAAATAAATAGGGCAACATCGTTGTCATGAGATGGTAGGAAAATCCCATGAAACTACACTAAAAGCAAGAGATTCATCAGGAGCAGTAATCATTTTCTTGCAGTGCTCCTACAGAGACTCCAAGACCAAATGGAAAAATACAGTCTCTGGCCTGAAGCATTTTCAAGACACAGCTGCACGTAACAGAGCTAAAGAGAGGCTCAGTAAGGACATTTTAATCCTGACCTTGTACATACATACTCTAGTATATCCCTTGGGATGGCTGTATTTTGATGGCCTAGAAAACTTACATAACTAACCCTTACTGGTTCCACACAAGCTGTATCTAGACAATAGGTTCCAAGCTCAAGCTCTTTGCATCTGTATACTAATTATGAAAGGTGTTTACTATGGCTTGCTTTTCAGCAAGCCAGGATTAGAACCAAAAAACATTCAGTACATATTGTGTTACTGTGTTAACAGGATTTTCACATGATTATGAGGCACTAATTAAGTGTTGGCCTATGTTGTTAAGCAAAATGGTATGCCAGAGGTGTTGATTTGCAAACTACTGGGATGCAAAAGGTATTTAAAATATATAAACAAATGTGTTAATCAGGTAGAGCTGAGGGGAAAAGTATTTTCATCTAAGACACATGATTTACAACTGTATAACCATGAATGTAGAAACTGCAGTACAGATAGAATCCATCCTGTGAGAGATGCCAATAGGTCAGCACAGCTTTCAGCACAAAACTCTACAGTCTTGGACACTGCCAAGAGAAGAGCCAGGACTGGCAGGCAAGAAGGTAAATTTAGTTGCAGAACTTTACCAGAATCCAGGGCTGAATCACAACATGTGAGGTGCCAAGAATATCTGGCATTAGAATAGTCAATATAAGCAAACTTTGTAAGGAATGTGAAAATTTCATGCTTTAGGGATTAAACTTGTCCTCAGTCAGCAGAGACCAAGACGAGATCTTCACAGGGATTCGTTATCCTACAATAAATGTCCTAACACATTTCTAACTGAATCTCTAACTTTGATGCCAGGATACTAAGCAGGGTGGTACCTTCAGACATTTACATTTCCTCCTTTCTCTGATCCTTGGGCCATACAAAAAAATCCCAGTAACTCCTGTTTGCTGTGCAATAGAGGATGACAGGAGAGCTGAGATAGTGTCTGCAAGGCAGAGAGTTTCCTCTCATTCTCATGGAGAAGGTTCCCAATTCAGCATGGCAGTAGCTGCTGGGCTGGCTTGGCCCAAGGCCAGGCTGCCTCTTCTTGCATTCACTGAATTGAGTGGAAAAAAGCTTTTATTACCTGAGATCTCTCATCATTTCTTTCTTCCTTGTGGCTACCAGGAATCAGTACCCTTGTTCTTTGGGCTGCAGTCTGGAAGCTTGGAGAGAGACAGGTAGAGTCTGACCTTTTTACTGATCTCCTGTGGTTTCTGAACTGTATAATGTGGTATCTTTTGTTTCTCCATTAATATTTTAGCAATATTTAAGGTATACCAGCTAGGAACAAAATGAGCTGTACAGCCATTGGTGCAGTAAGGAAAAGAGCACCTATAAGTAACACAGGCTGAGGGGGAATTGCACATGAAAGGCAAGAAGAGATGATAAGTCTCTCCAGGTAAGGGCTTACTCTGTGAAACTGCAGGTTGGGTGCTGCCTGTGTTGGCTGCAAAGCCTCTGAGCCCTTGGGAGGTGCAGGAAAGGAGTCAGTTATTTCATCACAAGGTTTCTAAACTCTTTACAAACCAAGCTTAACACCAGCTGTCCAAAACAAACCCTGAATGCTCAGCAAATCAGCCTGGGGATTGCACAGCTGCACTCCAGGGCTGTGGGTACTATCCCAGCTGTGGGCTGGGCAGATCAGCAAAGGCCACACTGAGTTACAGCAAGTGAGAGGGAGAATTATGATCCTCCTCACTCAGCTGGGGATGCCACAACAGAAAGACACTTAGAGCTTTAACCAAAATAGACCAGCACCCTCAGGCAGGGACAAATTCATGCTCATCTTGATTCTACAAACAGAACTGCCTGCTCCCTGGGCCATGTCAGCATCTTTCTGTCATTCACCTTTATCATTCCTATCTCATTAATTTCTTTCAAAACTACTTTTCAAGGAATAAAAATTATTCCTAGGTTCCATCAGTGGCAGAGGCATTAAATTCCTGAACAAACTGCACAAAATCTGCAGAACATATTAAATTAAAATAGATAGGCAGAGGTACATCTTACAGCTTCGAACAGGGCTATTAACATGCACTCAATCTGGAGGCTATTTCATAGGCAAACAGAGTAGGCCCTGGTCGTTTCTGTACAATACTGACTTGTGGACATCTGACAAAACATTTGTTGCATTGAGAAGAATCACAGAATGGGACAGGTTGGAAGGGACCACAGTGGGTCATCTGGTCCAACCTCCCTGCTCTAGCAGGGTCACTCCAGAGCACATTGCACAGGATTGTGTCCAGTTCTTGAATATCTCCAGTGAGAGAGATTCCACAAACTCTCTGGACAATCACTGAGTATTAGGCCTCCCCTGTGATACAAAAGCAGGAGGACTTCAGACAGTAAACTGAAAATGAGGAGAAAAGTGCTGAGTCTTATTCAGCACTCTTCACTTATCCTGAGCATCACAGGGAGCTTTGCTGGGGCTGGCTGTTCAGGATTCAAGGGGTTTATTCATGTAGGTAAGCACTGTTTAATGGGAGAGAAGCTTGTGAGTCACCCCTTAAAGCACGTATGGAAAACAATCAGCTTATTTGATTGCTCATTGAGTAAATAGATTAGGACAGAGTATTTCCCAACCATACTGTCTCTTGCAGCTCCATATCAACCACGTTTGCTTCCCCCCACCCCACCCCAAGAAAAGTCAAAGAAGGTACAGTCAAGGAAGTCTTTATAGCTGTGTGGGATTTCTGGGCAAGTTTCAAAGGAATTGCCTTGTTTGCTCTCACACTCTCTTGGGTTTTTTTCCTTCAGAGTGTATCTGTTGGTGTCACATTTTGATCCGTTCTGGATACATTCATCCCTGTGGCACAACTGTCTTACAATCTAGACATATGAAGTGAATCAATATGGAAATGTATGTTACCTTTTTTAAATACTACTAGAGAAACATTTCCACCTGTATCTCTATTTATAAAACCTGTTTTTAGGAACCACTGATAGCAAGATTAAAATCCTATCCAACCAACACTGATCAACCCTGTGTTTACAGGAAGGGGACGTACCGGTAGGTAGTTGAGGTGATTACTTTGTGTTTGTCTAAGGTCATTCAGTGAGTGCAATGACAGAGCTCAAAAAGTCATAGCGTGTTTTGATTTTTTAATGACACACATTTGCTTCAAGATGGTATTCCACTATGGTAGAAAAGACATGAGAAAAAAGAAAGTATTGACTCTGCGACATATGTTGCCCCTAATATTTGCACGCAGCTTTCATTGACGTCAGTAGGAAGCCTGTAAAGACTAAAGGCAAAACGTGCCCCAAAGAGAAAATGAGAGAGACAGTTATTTTGAGATTCCTGAAACACTCAGATGTGGGAATAGTGGCATGAGATAGCACGTGTGCTTCAAAGAGGAGAGGAATCAGAGCTAAAGAGTAACCTCTCTACTCCTTGGGGATCATTTATGGTCTCTAAAGAGGTTAATGTGTGCCCTGCAATCTGTTCTCATATGTAAGTTACTTTAGTCATGCTGAGAAGAAAAAAAGAGTAGAGCAGATGGCCATGACAGATGAAGACAGCAGCCAACACTTCTCTTCAGGCAGAAGGGCCATTTAAACCTAAATGAACTAGTCAGCTGAGCGATGTAGAGTGCTATCAGGTAGAAGATCTGGCCTCATTAGGAGGGGAATGCTCTACCGTAGGCTGTCCTTGGCATGGAGGACTCAGGAGCTGGAGTGCACTGTGGCCAAAGAGCCCAGACCTCGGTATAGGCAGAATATGATCTACAAGGGCCTGCAAGATTCACTTAATGTAAAAAAACAGAGGATCAAGCCTCAGCTGAGGTCAAGGCATGTGTCTTCAGTCTGTATAGCCTGTTCCTCACTACAGCTTTAGCATTTCATTCCAGTCAGCTCCCTGTCCTAAGCCCTTCCTTGAAGACAGGCAGGTAAGACCTCCATTTTAAAACTGAACAGGATTAAGAGCTGCTAAGTGTTGCTTTCCATGGCATGTGGCCCTCCAGGTCTGCACTGCTGTCATGTAGCTCATTTCTCTTTGCCTTGTTTCCAAGCAGGAGCAGTCTATAAGTGACTTGTTTTTTCCTTGCTCTGACATTCTATACTTATTTACCTATTTATTTTTATCTTGGCTACTCTGATAACATGTTAAGAAGACTTACTTCAGCTAATTGTGAAAGAAGTGTGAGTTCCACATTTAACTCTCTCATTTGCTTATGTGCTTTCAAACCTATGCTTTTGAGTTGGAAAGAAAAAATCTTCTCTTTCCACATTTAAGATTATTCCAGGGGACAGAATTTTTGGTTTAATTGAAATAACTTGAAGGTTATCACAGACCACGCTTTGGTCTTACTGGAGCGTATTGATTTATCTCACAAGATGCCTCATCTGAAAACTAGGTATTATTGACACTCTTGCATTATTTCATATTTAACTGACATCATCTGCTGTGCATCGAAGTCTGATCTCTAGAATTTTTTTACTTCATTTTTATCTTTGCTGCTTGGCCAGATGTAAACAAGATTGATTCATGCACAAGGAAGGGCAAAGTATCTTTTATAATGCTATAATCCCTTGCTAACAATCATTTGGCTAGGACAGAGGATTTTGCATTTAAAAGTAGTTGAGATTTGCTTTTCTGAATAATTACTGTGATTGCCTGAGGCTCCTTTGTTGAAATATCAGAGAGGAGATGGTTTCAGCAGCTTGATGATAAACTGGACAACTTCTGGCATTTTAATTCTGTTCCCAATCAATACTGACAAAGACTGACCTTGTGCAGAAGTTATAAGTACACATTTGTGATGGAATCACTTCACACGTTCATTAAGATCTGATGAACATTACATGTGAATCTCTCAAACCTATTTTTATCCATTCCAGGATAAAATTACATGAGCTGAATACAAATAAGAGGAAAGATGAATTTTCTTTGTTGATGTGACAAACGCATATTGATATTCCAAGATATAAAAACAAAATTAAAGAAAGCACTATGAGTATTTAAATAAATACTCATAAAATAAAAATGCAAAAGCAGTACAATACATGTTTCATTTCAAAATTTGAAGAAGCTGAAGGACTTACAGCTACTTTGCTGTAATCAACACAGCTTTTCAGAATGGAAAGCAGTTCTCTCTCTGCATTTTAAAAGGAGCACACAGCCTGACATACAAAATCACCCAAGCTTGTAGGTCCTAGTGTTGCTTGGCTAGAAGGGACGTTTGTTTATTGATATATTACCATCCCACTCTGGTAATATTTTGGTGGTGTCATGACTTGTTAAGAAGTGCATAAACCCTGGTTCCAGTAACCACCAGGTGCCATTGCCATATAATAGAGCTATAATTTAACACTTGGTTGGGGCTTCCTAGAAAGAGCAAGGCATGAATTCAAACGTTCTTACAAGATACATGACTTATTTCGTGTTCACTACATATTTCAATTACGTTATTTTCTAGACTGATGAGAGCTAAATATTAAATGAACAATTTACAAAATTAAATTCAGTTTTAATTGATTTCTATCAAGCACGACACTTCTCATACAAAGGTATGAGAATAAAGTTATCTTGTGATGCTTCCCCATTCAATTAAACTGTAACTGTTTCAAGAGTTAATTGCATCACAGGAAAAGTTAGCTTTTCATTTGCCAGTGTCCAGGTGTCAGCTATTTTTCTTATCTGGGTTATATTAATAAATTTGACTCTTGCTTATCATCTGAGAATGCATTTACTAGGAAAGGATAATAGAGAATTCATTACTTTAATGCTTCTCAAGTAGTTAAATGAAAAATCGTAATAGTTATGACTTACTTTGTGGCTACTGGTGACCTTTTATCTATATACTTGACCTTCAGCCAATTTCTAGACAGTTGAAGCCAACAAGAATTCTGAATGTAAAACCACCAGAGACAGTGTCCTCTTCTCTAGAGAGGGACCCATATATAGTGTGTGTATTTCAGCAGGAGCAAAGGATTCTTGAAGCATAAATATTTGCAGTCATTTATTTTTAATTACCCCAGTCTTTTTTGTTTACCCCTCTAGAAAATCCCCCAGCTCAGAATAAGCTTTCTGTATTCATGTCCAGTTTATCCTCACATTTCATAAATAAATATGTTGGTTATTATATTGGCAGGGAAAGGAAGCAGCCATGAAACACAAGTGAATCAATAAGGAGCCATAAGAAGTAAAATTCAAATTCGTAAGGTCTGAAGGACACAAGTCCTGCTCACCCAGTTAAAGACCATGTGACTTATCCAAACAAAATTACTCATCTCTCCTATTCATAATCTGCAATCAGCTCACAAATGGTCTGCAAACCAAGAACCACTGGTGAAGCAATTTGGCAATTACAAATACATGTATTTTGAGAAGTCCAAGTGCTTTGCACAATTGACAAAGAAAAAATGTAGCCCAAGTTCATCAGATAAATTGTTAGAGCCAAGAAATGAGTCCATCACTATTAGTTCCACTAGAGCACCTCTCAGTCATCAGAAATAAATAACCTTCTCATAAACATACACAGATATCTAAATATTGTACTGATTAAAATGTACATTTTGCAGTTTATGTCATTGGTGATTTGTTCTACTTAGTCATATGGTAAATCTTTAGGAATATGCACATGGTACTGAAGTGGAAACAGGTGAGTAATCCCCAGTGGTGCAGAAGGACCCAGCCAGCAGCAGTGAGAGTGAGGGAGAGGGAGAGGGAGAGGGAGAGGGAGAGGCCTCA
>JAOXXN010000025.1:9883369-9912024 GCA_026770055.1 Myrmophylax atrothorax | reverse complement strand
CACTCCACCTCCCTGAAGCTTTCCCATCTTTAGAGCACGTTTAGAAGAACTGTGACAAGGCACTGCGTCCTTATCGATGCTAAGACAGGCAGTGGAGGGAGAGGATAAATAATCTGTGCTCAAAGGCTTCACATTCCCAGTGTAATAAATGGGACACTACCTACTGATGATTCAGCACGAAAAACCACTATTATACTAAATCTTGGAGCATTCTGACAGACAAATAACATTGAGCCTAATCTAAATTCAGTGAAAATATTTCAGCTGACTTACTGGGCCAGTCTACTGGCCACACACAGTGTTCAGCATGAGGAACAGGTTTCAGCTCCTGTGTCAGCAGTCCATTACAGTAAATTAGCAAAATTAAGCATTGTTTTCTCAGTTTAGTTGCTACAATTGGGTTTCCTATTTTAGAGAAGCACCCAAATCTGTTAGTCTGAACACACAGAGAAGCAGAACGAAAGTGAGCAGCAAAAACACATGACTAAGCAATATAAAGCAAAATGTCACCAATATTAAGAGTAACCAAAGTTATATTCTCACAAACAGTGGCCTGCTTTTATAAATACAGCACAACACATCTAAGACTTGATGGCAGAAGGCAGCACATACTGAAGAGATATAAGATTTGCAAAGCTGAACATTACATTCAATACATTTTTCCATGGTTTAAAAGGAAGAGAAACTTTACTTTTATCAGATGCTCTTCGGTTTTGTGACAGATACAACTAATGCCCTGAAGATAAAGGAGAGCATTAGAGCACAACAGAGAAATATGCTCAGCCTAGAAGGTTTAGCACAGAAAAAAAAGACAAAACAGCTGTAAAATTTCATTCCATATAGAATAATCCAAAACAGGGTTGAGACAAAAATAGGTCACAATTAAGAATCTGAAGAGAAAGAATACAAAGGAATTATACACAGGTATGAAAAATTAGCACATTACAGCTCCAGATTGTCTCACAGACAGTATTAACCCTTCCAACACCTCTGTGCTGTTATTGCAGTTAAGGCAAAACTGATCATTCTCTGTCTACTGGACTTTCTGCATATTTGAACAGCTGAAATACTTCATTATTGTTTCTTAAATGCTTTTATATTCCAGTTTTCTGAAAGCAATATATTAGTGCTATTCCAGGTGCAGGAACAGAGACAAAGACATGTCACTGAAGACAACCAAGAGAATCTGAGTTACAGCCCCAGGAAAGTCTGCTCTCCATGCTCTAAGGCAGCTGCATTAACAGTGACCACTAAAAGCTCATTAGAATGTACAGCAACAGAGGAAGCTCTGGTATCCTCTGAGCTAGGCCTCAGATCCAACAGCAAGTCTATTGAAAGGGCTGTTTTCAACTACTGTGAAAAGGTGTTTATGTGGGAAGACAGATTTGCTAGGCAGAGTTTTCAGCTCCCCTGGGCTGGAAGCCAGAGAAGTCAGAGGGACCTTCCTGCTCTCTACAACTGCCTGGAAGGAGGTGTAGCAAGGTGGGGTTGGTCTCTTTTCCCAAGAAAGAGAAGGACAAGAGGAAACAGCCTCAAGTTGTACCAGGGGAGATTTAGATTGGATATTAGGAAAAATTCCTCCATCAAAAGGGTGGTCAGGCCTTGGAACAGGCTGCCCAGACAAGTGGTGGAGGCAGCACCTCTGTAGGGGTTGAAGAGACATGAGGATGGGGTGCTCAGGGACATGGTTTAGTGGTGGGTTTGGCAGTGCTGGATTAACTGCTGGATTTGATAATCTTAAAGGAATTTTCCAATCTAAATGACTCTATGGTTCTATGATTTGAGTACATCCTTCATATTAGAGTATGTTTCAATTTATTTATGTCTTCAACAACACAAGAACACTTTCCTTTCTACCTACCTGGTGGACATCACACCATAACATCTTTCATTGAATTTTCTGTTTGTTACATATCACGTCTCTATTAGATAATAAACTTGTCTGGGAAGAGGATACATCATTCAATGACTTGTGAATTGACTGTTTTCACACTATATTCTGTAAATAACATTAATGCCCACATTGGATGTCAGAATCCTGCTTCACAAAGGGCCAATGTATTAGTTCAGAAGCAAGTTTAGGGGATTAAATAATAATTTTCCCTGCCTGCACCAAACAATCACATCAAAGTACAATTTGACTAAACCATAACTCAGTCTCCTAGCAGGGTGATCATTTGACACAGACAGGTTGGCTGCTCTGTTTCCACAATCCTCCTAGGGGACAGAAAGGAAGCCAGAGCAGAGGGGTACCAGGATGTTATCTGGCCCCATAGAAAATCTGACTGTAGTTTTGAGCTTTTAAATACATAACCACCTATTTGAAGGGTCCCACAATTGAGATTGAAAAGAACAAATTGATTTTTTCTGCTCTATTCCATTCTGCACTGAACTTTATCTCTGTATTTTCCTTTTAAGTGATTAGTTACTGCCATACATAGCAGGTAGGCTGAAATCCTTTTTCATCCCTGCTAAGTGTTTCCCTACAAGGCTTCCTTCCAAAATGATTGAAGAGAAGAGATCAGAAACAACAGAAGCTGGAAGCCTGCCAGTCACATGCACCCACACAGATGCAAAGTTAAAAATATATCAATTCACACCTCATACAAGTGGGTACATGGGATAGAGAGGGCTGATGGAACAGATTGAGAGGCAGAAGTGCCTATTCACAAAGGGCAGTACACATGTATCTGTCAAGCAAAAGGCCACGACGCAAGAATGGGAGCTTCTAATACTGCTGTGCTATGGGTAGGATGCCTTAGTCAAAACTTTTATTTGCTGACATATGCCTAGAAATTTGCACCTGCACTGGGAATCTCATCCATCCTTCCTTCTTCTGAGCTGTACCTCAAAGGTGGCACTTTCCTCCTACAGAGTTCACACTACATTCAGTCCTGGGCCACCTAAAAATAGTAAACTATTTTTACCAAAACCCAAGGACTGTACCTTAATTTCAGAGAGTTTGGGTTTTTATCATTTGTTTGGTTTTGCTTCGATGATTAACTTCTGTTCGATTCTTAATTTGAGTAAATAATTTCTTTTTGGTACTTTTGTACCAAAAGTTCTGAGCAGGCAATCAGCTCCAGATCAAAAGGTGCTACTTCTCAAGGAGAACTGATGGTTCAGACTGACTCAATATCATACAGCAAGGAAAACATCTCCCCTGTTGTTCTCTTAAGCCTCACGCTTTTCCAGAGCATTGTTCTAAGTCTCCTTTTAAGAGACTTTTATTCCAAACAAACAAAGGGATCTGCCCTTTTTAACGATTGGAAGCAATGCAATGTCAAGATTTTTATCTATCCTAATGGAAGTACTTTAAATTGTGGACCAAAATCTTTATCAAAGACAGGCTATGGAAATTAGTTGCATAATAAATTGTATCAACCAGATGGGGCTTTCCTGAATGTCCCCTCCCATGCAGGGCTGAATCTGCTGCAAAACCTTATCAGAATTTGCTAAACCAGGAACTTCTCCCCAGACCTCAGGCCAGCAAAGCTGACAGAGTGCAAGCTGAGCGCTCTCAGGGCAGCAAGTGTTCAAACAGCCCCAGAAAGGATGGGTTTAATTTTGTGCTGTCTTAGGACCTGTTTTTGTACTAACAAAGTCAAGCCCCAGGAAAATTGTGAAGCTCTGAGGCAAGTAAGGGCTGGACAGGGCTAAGGTTAGCAGAAGGGTATGTTTATAATCCTAATAAACTAGACTCTGATTTCTAGCATGAAGGGGGTAAATTGCAAACTGATGAAGCTTCTCCACAAATGTGATTTCTATTAACATTAAAGCAACCATGGGCATATACTGAGGGGAAAATCGGTCTCTGGTGTTTGCTTTTTTAACAATCAGTCATACAGTGCAATTGCTGGAAGAAAATAAACGACATAGCAATAGCAACTCTAAAGGCAGATAGAGGACAGGAGAAAGAAAATATTAAATAAGGACAGTCACTATGGAAACCGTCGGATTTTTTTACTATTTTAATACCTGGATGACTCAGAGGAGTGGCAATAAGACATGGAGCCTTCTGCCTTTGGGGGAGGTATCTGTTCAAATTTTGCCCAAGTCAGGGGCAATTGAAAGATTGTCCTAATAACTGTTTATGTAAAACAAGATTTCACAGTTTCAGTTCATTGTCAAGTGTTAGGATCTAGCTAGGAAATATCTCCACCGTGCCAAGACCCTAGTTAGAAGGTCCAGCATTAAACCTGTCTGAGGAGGCAGTGTTTTCTCTGTGCTTTTACAGGTTCAAGGTTGAGACTTGAGGAATTTGGTTCTGCTGCTGTTGATGGAATGCCTGAGATATCCAGATTTCAGCCTCTGGGCCTCCCAGCTGTGCTTCATGACCATCAAACTAAGAATGAAATAAAAGCGCATACTGTGTTTACAAAATGGAGCAAGGATGAAGCCAATGGACTGCATAAGAGAAACAAGACCTGAAACTAAATCTAACATATTCTTAAACTTGGGAGTTTATCTAAATTAGCTTGTTCAAGTTACAGTTTGCACCTGTGCTGCCCTGGCCTAGAGCCAGGCTCAATCCAGCATAGTTCTGGTAACTTAAATGTGTTGGTGTGTCCATAAATGACAGAGACATTGCAGTAGGAGTGACCGAAACGCATTTTCATTCACCACTGGGACAATTTTGTTAAAAAGCTAAATTGCATGAGATTTATTTAGTTTTTAAGACTGGAGATGTACAATAAAGGACTACTTGAACAATGTCTCTCTGATATACTTTCAGTCACACACAAATGGAAATATTTCTAACATTTTTTAAGGTGTCCTACTTGCTTGTGCAGAAACTGAGAGGAAATCTAACACTCTTCCCTCCGTTTCTCTCCCTCATGCCTACACACAGACACAATGCAAATCTGAGCTGCTGCCTTGGTAGTCTCGCTACCAACTGCTCCTGGATCCTGGAGAACATAAAGCAGATGGAGCACATTACCAACAACTTGTTTTGCCAGCTAGTCAATCATTTGAAAACATCCATGATCTAGCCATGGTTTTTAGGAGAAAGTTGCCCAGAGCAGCATTAAGGCTTCCTAACTGACCAAGCACATGAAAGTAGAGGTGAGGGAACCAGAGGCAACCTCACATATTGCTGTTCTGCACAAATGATACTCACAGAAAGGAGCTCCATGTGCTTTTTAAAACAGTCATTGCTAAAAATAAGCAGTTAAACTGTTCAGCCTTTCTCAGGTGTTCTTAATGATGACGCGAATATTTTCAGGGCAATGCCACTGATTTCCGTGCCATACACATGAAATATTACTCTGGCTGAAACCAATTCAAACAAAGTGACAAAAAGTAAGAAAGAAGAGGCTGTATGAACAGTATAATAACTCTAACCTGATCAATACCTTCTTGACAACTGTATCACAAACAGAAGCTTCAAGGGGAGACTGAGCTGCACTGAGACAATAGCTGGGATTGCAGGACAGCCAATATATCTGAATTATATATAGGCTCCCAAAGCAAGATCCATAAAATGGCCTGAGCCTCTCAAGCCCCTCACAAGCCCCTAGGAAGAAATGACAAAATTTTCCCTCACTTATGGCTCTGTGAGATATTGCATTAGCAGAAGTTAAGATTTGGTTGAAAAAAAAATTTGGCAAGCAAAGTACAAACTTGTTGGAAGTCAGTTCCCAAGCAAACCTCAGGGAGAAGCCCATTAAGCACCAGGCAGCATTAGCTTGCAAGGCAAAAGAGAGTTCCGGCACCAAATTAATTTATGACTATGATCCCGTACAGATAATTTGGGTTCTTCTCTAGTCTTGGTCATAAATATTTATTTTCAATAGACGGAATATAGAATCACATTTTGGGTAGTAATACTGCAGGATCTGATACTCAAAAGCTCTACCAGTTGTTGCAATTGTCCTCAATTTTCCAAGACACACAGCAGTACTTGCTAACAATGGGAAGGCAACTTCCACCCCGTGCTTTGATTAAATAGCAGTCATGTTACCTTGCTGTTTTGCTCACCATGTATCATACACGTCTGTTATTTCAAAGAAAATTTAGTCTTTGAACTACACAAAAACTCAAATAGGACTTGAAGAAGGGGGGTGTGGGTGCAAGATTTCCAATCTCATTGCATTTTAATTTCTGGGAAGACAAAATTCCCTTTTCAGTTAAGTAACTTTTTGTTAAAAACACGAAACCCAAACAGTATTTCAGCTTTTTAAAATGCATGCAATGAACTGAAATGAGAATAATTCTGGTATTTTAAAACTTTGCTTGTGATTAACAAAAAAAAGATCAATCATTAGCAAAGCAAATGGAAAGGAAAATTAGCATCTTCAAATTCATTAGTCCAGATTAATAACAAATATTTTTGTGCTTTCTGCATTGGCTTCCATTTTCTTTTAGGCTCAGAGCAAGTTTTACAAATGTGTTGTGATCCAGAAAATTTATCATTTTTTTTGTAAGCCCTGACATGATTCAGATGCCAGGTTTCTTTCTTGAGGTTCTCTTAATCTGCTCTCCAGGTCCTTATTTATGCTCTCCCCTAGATATATGTGCCTCTTAGCAAAAAGCAAAATTTCCTATCATGTCCTGCCTGAGTTACAAAGTATTAAATTCATTCCTTATCACAAACTATGCATTAAGTTAGGCATTTAAAATGTTTATGAAAAAGCACTGTGAATTCCTTCTTTTTGTGCATCAGTCAAACTCCAAACCCACTGCATTTCTGTGGGTGTACAAACCATTTAAATTTCAGCAATTTTCTGTTAGTCAGTATTACTTTTTATTTCCAAGTAGTGAGGAACTCAACTAAAACTTGTGATGGGCAAACTTCAAAGGCTTTGGATTTGAGTCTGGTTTGGTTGTGTACTCGCACAGACACTTCAGAAGTAGAGTTCACTGTTGCATCAGAACAGGTTTTTTCTGGACTGTGGTAACTGCAGCAGCACCAGAGCTGTGCCAGAGTCCCTGCCCCTGCACACCTACCTGCAGAAGGTCTGCAGAAGCCACAGGTGTCTCCCTGCTGCATTCCAAAAGCCCAGCCAGGCTCATCCCAGCACAGAGGAGAATTCCTGGCCACTGCAGAACCCTACAGAAATCTCTGCTTTTGATCGCAGATTTTGATACACCCCTTCTACAAATGAGGCTGGAGTGACTGAGGGTTTTCTTCTCATTCTCCTCATTTGACTCACTTGGCCACAGTACAGAAACCTGTGAAAATGTGGGGGTTTAATCTACAGAGAGACTCCCACGTTACCTGATTAAGAATGCTATAGCACAGCAGGAGATCATCATCAGTCCTGTGCTTCGGTGAGGAATAAATGTTGTAATCAGGAAACTTGTACCACTGTAAAATCTTAAAAGCATGGAAACAGGATTCAGTTTTGTGGTGGTGTGTGTATGGAAACAAGATGACAGCTACCTACAGCTCATCACTAGCGAAAATACAATAAAATGCTCATCTAAACTACTGGATAATGAAATTAAGTACCAAAATAAAATGAGAAGAAGGCTGTAGTATAAAATTAATGACTTTTGTGATGTCTCTGGTGAAGCATAGCTGTTTTTCAGATGTTACCTGAGGTGGTCAGTTTAAATGTGCTGAGTCTGACCCATCACAGTTAGCTCTATTCACCTTTGGTGCAATATTATTCTCCCAGTTCCAAGTGCCCAGGTATGATTTCTGGAAGGGGCAGACACTCTCCACACCATGCTAATACATAATTTTCTGCAAAGCAAGATCTGGAGTCACCACATACTGTATTCCAACAAGGCATTATTAGTTGGATATATTGGCTCACTTTATTCAGACCTGGCTTTGTTCGAAAGATGAAAATTAAAATAAATGAGCTGACTGACAGAAAAGGTGAAAATGAGAGCAAGTTTGCCCACTAGAAATACCATTCAATTTGTTCTTAACTGAATGGAGAGACACTGAACCAGCCACATAAATCTCCTCCAGCTGAACAAATCAGCAATGCATGTAAGAGAATTAAAAGCTTTTCATTCTCTTTCTTCGGGAAATGTTACAACCGTGTTGTTAAAGAACTTCAGTGGATGGGAAAAGCCCCAACTATCTCAGAGTTTAGAGAAGGAAGATTATGAAAAAAACTTCTCAGTGAATTCCCAGATTCCCAGGCTGTGCACAAGCCTTAGGACACAAGGGCTCCTCACAGCCCAGTTAGTCTGACATGCCACAGCTTTCTGAAGAATTCTGATTTCATTTACAAATTATCAAAAAGAATTCTCTGAGCCAAAAACCAGAACAGAGAGAATGTGAAATAGCTCTGCTCTCTTCAAATGCCTTAGTTGAAGCTTTTAAAATCCTTCACATAGTCATATGGGAACAAATTTCCTTATTTAGGAAAAATGTGATGGAATGAACTACAGGGATAAAATTAAGATCCTGAGGAAATAAGTTGTAAAGAGAGATAAGCAGAAGAGCAAGACTTGCCTTTAGGTGATTGACAGTGACTTTTAACAGCTTGAATCTTGACACAGGCACCTCAGCTAAATGCTTGTCGCTCATGATGCTTCAGAGGAATGACCTGTCGTAACCAGGCTAATGACCAGCGTTGGAGAGAATGAAAGATAAAACTTACTTTTAGAGATGTCTTCTTCTTTGTCATCCTGCTGGCATGTTATCAGCCAAAACTGAAAATATGTGGGAGGCTGAAGGCTGTCCTAGCTGAAGTAGAAACCTGAGTACACCAAGGCTGTAGCCCATAGCTGTCCATCAGGGTGCAACACTCGGGATATTTCCCAACTGACTTTGGTGAGTTCTTTTAGTTTTATTGTGGAAAACATTTAAAGGAGAAAACGTAATGTTTTACACTTTGTGTTGGGGTTACTACAACTGGATCCCTGGATTAGATTCAGACCTAACAAAAAATGTCAAGTGAAGTCACTGCAAGGCAGGAGCTCCTCCACTCCTACTGCCTTTCCTTCTGACCACACAAGGAGATCAAGGAGACTGTAATACCCCTGGAGTTCATTCACTCTCACATTGATACTTAAGTGGACAGACTCTTTTATGCTTGACATCAGAGACAGGTTAGGTGGCTGATTATTCTTAGAGATCTTTTCCAACCTAAACAATTCTATGATTCCATTTAGCAGGCCAAAGACACGTCTTCTGGCAGCTTCCCACTGCAGTTTGTAGTCTGTTACAGTTGCTTTCTTCATCTTGCTGTTTTACTCAGTGCCATAATTATTTCCTCATTTTTAAATTCACTCTTAATTTTAATTAAGCTCATCTACACTCATTAGTTTAGCTAATCTATCCTCACTTTTAAACACACACACACATAAGTCTTCATGCTGACGTAGCATTGGCATGGAGAGTTTTATGCAGAGAGGGAAAAAGACCCACACATGTAATGCAACAAGAGAGCTTACAACTGCAGCTGGTTGGGGATTTTTTAATTAAGCTTTTCCTACCCAAAAAAGCCAATTAGTTGGGATTGAAAGTTTTCAGAGCCCTACATGCTGTTTAATAAAATTTTAATCTGAAGTTTTCTCTGGTGAAAACTAGAGAATAATCACTAGCTAATACAAATCAAACCTAGAGGTCAAATCTCATCTACAACAGAGGAGGTACTGAACATGCTGCATTTGATTATAAGAACAGCTCTGAGTCCACTAACACCAACCTCACAAGTTCCCTGCTATGAAACTCTCTGAGTGATCTCATTTTCATTAGATATTCTGGATTTCATACAGCACTAGGGCACCAACTTCAAATCTATGAATTTTTTCATGTAGCTGAAAGTCTTGCTCTGAGTTATCCATCTATTTTCTCCTCTAGTCATATTTTTGTAGACTAAATGAGAAAGTAGATAAAATGCATTATTATTATTATTATTATTATTATTATTATTACTATTTTTGCTTTCTGACATCTGTTGAGAGATTTCAAGTGATGCTTCAAAGTTTGAATTAGCCATAAAACTTATCAAGGAAGTTCTAACCTTGTCTGTTCCTGCATATAAAAACAAGTCTTCTTGTTTAACTAACACGATCGATGCCAATTAACCACTCCACAAGCTGCTGAATCAGAGAATGTTGTCCCTGGATTGCATCGGTCCATTGTTTACTCTTCTACTTTGCTACTTCAGCTTCTCCCCCAAGCCACAACAATTGTTTTACACTTGTGCTGTCCCTGTCAGACTTTACTATTTACAATATTGTGTGAAGAAACACGGAGTTGCCAAGGTGGACCAAATTCACAGCATGTTATCATCCAATACCCTAACAGTTGCTTGTACCAGATGTTTCAGAAGGTGATAAAAGACCCTACAGGAAGAAGATGTTAGACAATCTGCTCCATCTAACTCATATGCAGACTTATATCCAGTCCATAAGTTCATCTATATTCTCAGAGCTTGAGATAAGGCATATTTTCAGTATCAGCATTTATTCATACATAGCCTCACCAGCCATATCCTGTGTCTGTCTGGTTTTTTCCCTTTTCTCTTGGCTGTTTCCAATGTCCACCCCAGAAACTCACTTTACCTACAAGAATCTTTTCAGATATTCAGAAGAATGGGCAAGTATTGAAACAGGTTTAAGAAGCTTTAAAGTGTTCTTTTTAACCTTTATCAAAGAGAAGAAATTTAGTCAAATGAAAGTTAATGTGTTATTTGGAAAAGTAAAGTAGAGGCAAACTGGTATGATTGTTTTCATTAATATAGGGAATAATGTCTGTAATCTTGGACTAACAGGTCACCTTCAGGTCTTACTCTTCTAAGTGAAGCTGCATGAAAGAAACATTTCCCTAAATGTTACTGTTTACAGTGACTCCGTTTCCCTTTCTAGGGCTTCCTCTTACTGTGGACATAAAATAATCATCTAGGAATTAGTACAATTCAACATTGCCTATTCTCTCCTGTAAAGGAGGAAATATGTGGATTGTATCTGAATACCCTGAGGACTGTAGGACTCACATCATACTCATGTATTCAATTTTATGAACAACTCCAGAGGATAATAAGACAAAATAGAATTTACCTTTTATTTTTACAGTCTATTCCAGGTCTTCTATATTTTCAAGTTCATCATAGGCTACTTTTTTTTCCTAACATCATTTCAAACAGACCCAAGACTTCTTGAGTGTGAGTTCCAGCACAGACATTTCGTTGAAAGACAATTTAGATGTGTTTTGGTGATATAGAGAATGCCCTTGTATTTGTGAGCCTTGGAGTTGTGTTACAGATGTTGGTGCAATAGTGTCCCCAAGCTTTAAAATGATTACCCACTTACAAAGACTCACAAACACAGAAAAAGAAAAATATGGCAGTCAGTCTTTTCTGGCCCCCAAATCCATCTCTCTGTTGTAGATTCACATTTCTGTGCAGAGACCCTCAGAACTGGCCAAGAAGGGAGGAGCGAGCAGAGGGTGCATTCTGAACACTGGGAGAAATGTCAGCATTCCAACCTAAGAGCATGTTCTGTTGTCATGACAACATGATGTAAAGTGTTTTCTTAAAGAAAAAGATTGCAATGTAAATGGAAAAGAAAAACTCTGCAAAGCAAATTCAGATGATGACTTTATGAGGTTGTGACATGGATTAAAGCACAACTTCTATTACCACGAAGAGGTTTTTCAAAAAATCCCATGCAGAACAAATGCTTGCTTCACAGAAATGGTGTTGTTTAGAACTCTCATTTATCATTAGAAATGAAGTTTACAAACTAGACTTTAAAAAAAATCAAATTAATTTCACATATTTTCTACTGATATTCAGAAAATATATGATGGTTCACTCTTTCATTTTCCATGTAAACTACTGATTTAAAGCAGCTTGATTTTTTTATGCAACACCAAGGAACTGTTAAGTGCTGTAAAAACACTTTGTGTGTCACTGGCCTCCAACCTCATAATTGCAGTGGTCAAAGGTTGGAAAAAGGGAGTGTCATTACCCCATTTCCAAGCAGGAGCAGAGGCACAGGGCATTCGGAGCCAGAGGCCCAAAAATCACATGAAAAGCTTCCTGCCGTGTTGGGAATTGCATCGAGATTGCTGCAGCCCAGCTCTGTAGTTTACAATGTCATTCTCATCTGCTCACACAAAGAGAGAAATTGGTGACTATTTTCCTTCAAACATTTACTGAGGTTTACAGTTATTAAAGCTTTCATCACCTAGTCTTGCCTAAAGCCTTAACGTTTTTGTCATTGCCTGGAAGTGTGCCCTGTGCCTGGAGCATCACTGGGACGGAGCAGCAGCCACAGAACACGGAGGGCTGGGGGCTCTTGCTCACTGGCCATTAAAATGAAGAGACTCCTTTTCCCACAGCAGTAACAGAGAATGTATTTTTATGCCAGTCTAAATGACCTTGTACCACTTAGATGGAGCTGGAGAATTTCTCCCTGCACCCCACACCTTCACACACGAAACAACAAAAAAGGCAAAATATCTTGGCTAATGTCTCAAGCTGGCTTTATTTTCTCCCATGCCAGTAGAGTCTGCTGCAAAATGCAAAAATATTTAAGAACTAATGAATTAGAAAACTTGGGTTTTAAATTTTTCTTGACAGGTCCCAAACTGGATGTCTCTTCAAGAATAAACAGAGAAATATGCCCTAAACCTGCCTGCTGCCTCTGCAGAGAAAGAGGTCATCAGCCCAAAGTTCACCTTGCCTACAGCTGACCTCTGCAAGTGTGTGCCCTGGCATTTGGTACTACAGTGATTTATTTGGTAGTTTCTGGGGGTCAGCAGTGAGGGCCAGGTCCCACAAGGGTGGAAAACACCTGATCACAGATGAGGAGATGCCACCTGCCCCTCAGAGAGCACAACATGAGTAAAGCAGGTTTTGGCCTGCAAACATACTAGTCTTACAGTGTTATACCTTTTCTGGTGGGATTTCATTAAAAATGAACCTGGAGAAGCAGAAACATCAAAGAAGGAAAGGGGAAACCAAAGAGATTGTGTTCCTTTTGGAACGTGCAGAAAGCAGTTTGAGACGACTGGGATGTGCCAAGGGCCAAGTGTGGCACTGCCTGTTGGCAATGACTGCATTGATTTGAAGGGTCCAGCATCCTACTGGGTCAAACCTCAATGCTTTAAATAAGCTGCAGAGTTTAGATCTGAAGTCCCTTAGAGAAGGAGGTCTGAATTCAGCTCTGTTTAAAATTGGCAATAAGGAGGATTTACTGGAAAGGTACGTTCTGGGGAGATACTACAGCAATTCTGACATAAAAGATTACTTGTCTTGTTAAAAGCTTACAAGCTATTTGTCATCTCAACACTCTGTTCCCTACAATGCCAGGTTCTGGAAAGCTGTGAGCTCCCAGGTAATGAAACAACTCAGTTTGTGCTAAGAAAAGTATCTGGTATGTAGAATTACGGCTTTGCAGCTGATTCTAGAAGGTGGTGATTATGGTCTCCTTGTCTCTTTCAAAAATATGTGTGTGAGCTCTGTGCTATGTGAGATATGAAAAAGTGGGCTGTTGAGATTCCTGTGAGCCACATTTCCCTTTTCAGTACAGGGAACTGCCAGTGGAGCACATGGGGATTGCTGCCCACCCTGGAGCCCTGAAAAGGCAGCATTAGCTTGGGAAAGCCTCCTAGATGTTCACCATGGGCAATTTTTGGCTGGTTCCAGACCTCTCAATCTGAGAACCTTCCTGGGTTTCCTTCCTTCACTGAAGGTCTGGATTAACACTTTCTTAGCTCTGGCACTGCTAAGACTTCTCTAGTAGTTTGCAGCAGGAAGCTGCTGGGCAGCATGACCTCTGTACTACAGTAAATCACAGATGATTTCTTTTTCTTCTGCTGTCACCAATGTAACCTTAACCCAGTTTTGATTTTGTCCACCAGTTCTGTTCCTGAGTAAAAAGGGCCATATTCACATTCTTTTAACCTTTGATTACCTTTTGTTAGGAGGATTATAAGCTCCATCATATGGAAATACTGTCTCACCCATGTTTGCAGTGGCTCAGAGGGACTCTTGGGGGCACATGGAGTCTCCAGGAGTTACAGTAATTTGGTAATAACAGTGTGTCTCCCCACACACTACCGAGACAAAACTATTCTGAGAAATCCCAGAAGATTCTTGCTCGGTGATAGATTCCTCACATTAATTTGGAATCTGATATCTGATATTTGATGTTTGAAAAGGAAGTTTTCATCCTACTTCCTCTTCAGAAGGTTTTTAGAGGGAACATAATTCAGGGAACATTGCTGGGGCCTACCCATGGTTTTTGACCTAGAAACGAGATTGTAGAGTAAGAACCTGCTCCTCCATCTGGTGTGTACACTAATAATCCTCCCCACAAGAGCAATTCAGTTAACTGAACTGATTCCATACCATTATTGCCATGGTGGGTCTCTGTAGGTGGTCCTCTGGACCACATCAAATACAGCCTGGCTTTCAGATGCAAGCATAAGGTTAGATGAAACTGGCAGGTAGAAAAACACATCTTTGGATTCGTAAATTCAGCCAATTTGATCAGGACTTGCTGAGAAACAACCCCATGACACCATTTTAGAAAGAAAAAGAGATAGAAAACACAGATTCACTATTCTATTTACTAGAGATTTGAACTTTGAAAATTGTAACAGTGAGAAAAATAAGAGAGAACACAAAATAGACTCAAAATTATCATCTTATCTCTATGTCCACACCTGTGGCTTTGTTGACACAAAGCTACATTACAAGAGATTATCAAAGTTGGAGTTAACCTTCATATCTGTGTAGAATCAAGTGAATGTCAAAGTCATCATCACAGGCACAGCAGATCCTGTTTGCTCTGTTAACTGCATCAGTAACATCTTTTCAACATATGTCTCTGAAATACAGCTTGTGAGAAGGAAGACTGCTCATTGGAGCAGCAAGGAAAGAAGCACAGAGATACTTTGCTAGAAATAGAGAAGTTGATTATGTCATGGAGATCAATGGAAATTCAGAGGAAAGCCTGAATAAGAAGTCTGGGATTTGACCCTAAATCAGCTTACACAATTTTCAACAAATTGAGTTTTTAGAATCTGGTGGAAGCTCTAATTATGTTGTCATAAAAATCTCAGCACTTTTGAAATCTTATTTGAGAAGCTCTCTAAGAGGCATCTCTAAAGGAATTTCTTTCCTGTTTTGTTCTGATAATGGACAATACATGAGGTGTCAGATTAGAGAGTGCAATGTGGGACATGCCCCTTCCATTGCCTCTCTGACAAAGGAAGCCAATAAACAATTGGCTGGGTTTTATTATGTTAGATTAGGGACCAAAGTCTGAAACTTAGACTCTTCATTCAGACAAAGTTCCCAGAGACAAGGACAATTAAAGGATGTGTTTCCTACAGTGGCAAAACCTACCCCCTCCAAAGAGGAAACACGGTTTTAAATGCCTTAATTCACAAGGTGACATGAGAAAGTGACATCACAAACATCAGACTTTCTTGTGTACCAGAAAGACACAGAACTTCAGGCAGACAGTGCAGAAAACTTCAGGGAGACAAGAAAAATTTTTCACTAGTTCAATGAGAACACATGTTCTATAGAGATAGTTCAGCTTTAGCAAACTGCCAAATCCCTGGGAGTTTCCATCAGAAACACACAGATGTCCTGGCAGCTCACTGGATGCCTTTTGGCCTTCCCAGGCCTGCTGCTGGGGACAGCCCATGGAACTGAGGAACAGACCACAACACCTGAGGAACATCTTCCAGTTGGTGGCCTCCAGCTGCTGTGCATTGAGGGGCGTAGGCACAAGCTCAGGGTTCTGCAAGGAGGCCCAGAGGGCACCATGGGGAGTCCCCTCAGAGCCAGGGCAGATGGGCACTCTGCCTCAGGTAGGAAAAGATTGAAAAAGGATAATGGTCCTGTTTCCAATTCAAACATTTCAAAGTGCTCAACCTTCCAGTGAAATGGAAATTCTCACTTGAGCAGACCTGTGTGAAACCTGCTGGTGGAACACCACAGTCTAACACTGGAACTGTCGAGGAATCTTTATTACTAGTACTTTACACTGTGGCACCAAAAACCACCACATTTAGAGCAACGCAGCATAAAAGTAAAAAACATAGGAGAGGTAATGCCAGATAACTGTTGACTGCTCCCCCAAAAGCCTGGCACTACAGGCACCGTCAGCAGCCAAGAAATAATTCCTTTCCAAGACTTGCTTTAGTTTGTGAAAAACATTAATATTCAAATGAAATATTTTATTTTATGATTTTCTCACCTTTTTTTTTTTTAAAGGAAAACATGTATTTCTGGCCTGATCTACCCAAGAAATTCCTTTAACATTAGAACCAAACAGACTTTCATTTCAGCTGTGTTTTAATGAAATGATATTGGTTAGAAGAACTGTCTGCTATGGAGAAGGTAATCAGTATTCATTGCCAGCTGAAAGGTGTCGGCTAGGCTGACATGTTGACAGTGCTGCATTTCCACACATCTTGTTTTAATTTCGAAGCACATATCTGTAATGGAAAACTGTATATTCCTGAGGCTCCACTTTCACTCAAAACTGGCCACGTTTGGTCAGACTAAAGTCTCTCTTGCCCAGCATCTTCAGATTCCCAACAAAAAAGCACAGAGATTTATCAAACCAAAGCCTTTTTGGTACATTCTTCCACCGCTGTGGTTTCCTGACCAGAGGCAGTATCACAGTTCCTTTGTTCCAGCACAGCCTGGGTGCAGAGTACACCTGTAATTTGGGCTTGCACTGCTATTGCAAACATGAACTCCTCACACACAGCAGGAGCAGAGCCCGGCTGTTTGCCCTGAAGCTTACAGTACACAGACAGGATTTAGAGAAACAGGTTTATATAAATAAGCACAACAAGCCATCCATTCACTTAAACATTCACCACTTGCACAGTAGTCTCTGCATCGTGGCTCACACACAGTGGGTGATGAAAGTACCACAGCAGCAGGGTGAGGAATGTGCAGGAATTGGAATTTTTAAAGGAAAAATGTTACATTTTGCTGTTGACCCAGATCTTGTATGTATGGTTTGTATAAATAATATACAATAATTAATATATATTCACATATAACATACAATATATTCTGTTCTATTTATTATATTTGTAGACTGCAGTGATTGAACACAAAAGAACTCACTGAGTGCCCCAACTCCCTTCTAGTAGTTCTCACTGTCTGGGCCTGCACTGTCTGATCCCAGGCAAAGGCTGAGTGTCATCCCCCCCCGCCCCAGTTATTTCCAGTTGCATACAGCACCACCAGTGCTGGAGATGTGCAGTACCAACCATCCTGCCAGGCAGGACCAGGCTCTCTCCAGGAACCACAGCCACTCCCAGCAGAAGTTTTCTTCTCTACCAGTAACTCCATCTCCTCCTCTTTCCTCCTGAATAACCAAGCAGCCACTTGGGCATGCCATGTGCATACACTGGTACCTGATGATGTGCTCTCTGGAACACAAATCCTGCTCATCTTTTAAGTGCTACTATTTCACAATGTGCCAACATACTTTACATTTAGTAATAGCCCTTCACCTAACACAATAAGACAAGTGTACTCACTCAGTCCCTGGATACTGTTTAAATAACATTCCTAGCAATGAGTCTCCTCCTCTGGGAGTGCAGAGAAGCGCCACCTGCTCATCATGCCCATCCTCCCTGGTTAGTGGACAACCTCATGGGAATGCTGGGCACAGTGTCCTACTCAGTGCACCAGCACCAAGGCAGGATGGGAGGCAGAAGCAAACAAAACGCCTGTGCCACCCTGGTATGCACTGGGGACCAAAAGGCCATGCCTTTGGTAGGTTATCCAGTGCTTCCTCTCCTCACTCAGTACCTGATCATGATGTCCTTTCAGACATCAAGCACTGTTTCCTGACTCCTCCCTCTCCCCCAGCAGATTCCTCTTGCCCATCTACCTTCTAACAGGGGGTTTGCCCTTTTTATTACAGTTCAGTTCAAAATAAACATGAAACTCCCCAATATGTTTGACTTGTGCTCAGCAATTCTCTTCTCATGACAAGGCTGCTGCTCCCCTGCACTCTCCTTATCTACAGCAAAGATCAATGCAATATTCTACTTTCCTGTGATAAGCTGCATCTTCAGGCCATAACAAAACCCATCTATAAGAGATTTTTCAATGTTGTCTAAATATCTAGCAGGTATAGACCTCAGAAAATTAAAGTAACCTTTATACTTCAACAATAAATCTAACATTATATAAACACACAATGCCTTCATAGATTTAATATAATTTATGGAATGCTCTTTCATCTTTTTTTTTTTTATTTTGGAAGTGATAACGTGCTTAACTTTAAGCTGCCCCATGTATGTAGCTGTAGCTGCACCATCACATCTAACATGGCTTATTTTTCACAGCCTGTGCGGATAAAATCTTATCAACCTAACTCTCACAGAAGTTCCAGTCTTTCTAGAAAATACCCTTAACTCCAGGTAGAGAGGACCTCATTGAAGTGTTGAAACACAAATCTCAGCACCTAGAGGAAATTATATGAAAAATAAAACTCCTGCCCATAGAGACACTATAGGAAACCAAATTTAGCTCTTTTCTAAATCCACTGAAGTGCTCTCAGAACAGGTTTCCACAGTCAACATAGTCTTCAGCATTTAGGAGTGCAGGTTCTCAAAAGATGCAGGTTCTCTTTCCTTCCTTCCTTTTTATAGAAACTTCTCCACTTCAAATGTTAAATTGCTCATTTTTTCAGTGAAAATGTCAGTGGAAAACTTCACAGGCACAGGTGGAATCAGAGAAGGCAGGGGAATGAGAGTTGGCCAAACCTCCAAACTCTGTTAACTCTGACAGATTCTAGTCCTGATGGAACTGGACTGAAACCCACAAACAGTTTGACTAGCAAAGCAACTGGACATCAGAAGGAAGGTTGAGTTTGGAGCAGACTCATGTAGTCCCTCTGTATGACAGACAGGGTCAGCACAGCCTGTCAGCAGCAGGAGTGGGATGTCAGAGCTTCTCCAGGAGGAAAAAACATCCCTGAAGTACTCAGAGATGAAAAACATATCAGTTAAATAATCTAGGGCTTACTTATACGTCTATTGAGCAAAGCAGCCTGGAAAGAAGCCTGTTGCTTTTGTCAGGTAATTAAAAGAAAAGCAGTTTTTGTGACTCCAGCGGATTATCAGCCAATGTGAGGCTGGCCCTTTCAAATATCAGCATTGTTCTACCACCCCCTGCATCTTAACAAAGTCACAGTGTAAAAAGGACTAATTAGTATGTTATGAAAAGGCACACGTCCAAAGATGATATTTGATGCATTTCTGTACCAGAACCTGTAATTAATTACTTTGTGCTGGAGTTCAGATAGGTGTATTGAAAAAAAAGAAAAAGATTAACCTTGCAAATTCTTTAAGGGTCACTACTAATATTGTTTTTGGTATTCTGATTGACATTTCTCTTTCTCTTAAGCGCACTGGAATTTTGCTCTAAGGAAAAAGGAACTACATGGAATGTTTTATTTAAAATTTTCAAAGTATTTTCTAATTCTTTTCCCTTCACAACACATCTCATGTTTTGTAAGCCTTTTCAGAACACAGAAATGAAAAACAGCAAAGATATAAAACCATTCATAATGCAACATTTAGGCAATATATTTAATTAATGCGAACAAATTCATCATTTTATTCTGGGTATCAAGATGGTTTAAGCAACACAGGATTTTCACCAAGCATGAAATTGGTGCCATGGCCTACAGAGCTCTGTTAGAAACTCACTTTGGATGCTTTTTTGCACCACCAGTTCCCTATATGTTTGTTTCCATGCATGTGTGCTCATTTATACATACATTCCTTAGAATGATGAGGTTGTAACTTGTATCACAAGAGCATTTACCTACTGCTCAAATTAATTATTTGGCCAGAAATGACAAATTGTGCATTAAAAACGAAAATGACATTGCCAGAGTTTCTAATGTGAAGAAAGTACAGTTAAATTGAACAATTTCCTATCTCATCCTGTCCCAATAACCTGTCCCGGTCTTCTGAAATATTCATAAAAGAATAATTATTGCCATTTATGGTCAAAAATAAAATGCTTTTAATGGTACTTGATTTTATTGCAGTTCCTAATATTTTCCCTTAGCAATTGCCCATTTATTTGACTCGCACTTGGCACTAGGTTATTGTTGCCCTCAGTGTTACCAGAAGGGCACATTTAAAGAGAAAAAGATATGTCATTAGGATCAAGATTAATCATAAAAACATTGATTTTTAGAATAAACAGAGAAAAACATTTTTGGTGGACTAGGTACTATCTAACGCTGTGCCTAAACAGCCTGAGACCTTGTTTATCCAAATCAACCTTGGCTATGGAACCACGTTCATCAAATGGCTTTCACAGGGAGCCCGTGACAGTCCTGCCCTGCCTCTCTGCACAGATGGATCCCCCAGTCCCTCGGCCTCTCTGCACAGCTGGATCCACAGCCACTCGGCCTCTCTGCACAGCTGGATCCACAGCCACTCAGCACAGCTGGATCCCCCAGCCACTTGGCCTCTCTGCACAGCTGGATCCCCCAGCCCCTCGGCCTCTCTGCACAGCTGCATCTGCAGCCACTCGGCCTCCCTGCACAGCTGCATCTGCAGCCACATCAGGGAGGAATCCTTGCAGAGATTCTCTGTCTGTGACAACGTGGTGTTTAACTCAGAGCAGCCACACAGATGTTGCAGTGCACCGACTGCAGCAGGCGCCAAAGGAAGGCAAAGCTGCTCTTCCCTTTGCCTTGGGATTTTGTTCCTTCAATTTTTAATAACTTTAATGGAAACCCAGTTCCATCACTGGGAAGCAGCACCAGTTACCCACCAAGGCTTTGAGGAGGTGCCAAAACCCACCCACTTAGACAAAATTGTAATTGTAGTTAAAGGATCAAATAAAAAGGAAAGTGAGGGAAATATACAGTGATATTCCCTTTGCTTTAAGCTTTTTTGTTTGAATTAAAACTAAACATCTTCCCACACCTAAGAAAAAGTCCTACTTGAAATTTTTAAACCATCAATTGATGCTGGGCCTGTCTGTACCTCAGTGCTCATGCCTTGAAGCTTTCTGAAGATGTCTTAGCATTTTATATAGGAAAAACATTACATTAATAGACACTTGATCCAGATAAACCTTTCAATTACTTCCTCTAAGTGTGGTTATATTGAAAATAGGCTTTTTGCTGTTAAAAGAACAGGGAAGTATAAGCTTCATATGTTACCTCACAATAGTCAATGTACCATTTATGCATTAATTCCCAGGAAAATAGTCTGTAATTAGATGTGACTACATTAAAAAAAATCTTCTATTGGACACATTATTATAAGCCAAGACATTAATATTTTCCTTTAGACATTTTGCTCAGTGTTTCCTCTCACTTGAAAGAGAAAAAAATCATACTGACCCTTGGGTTCTGCTTTAAAACCAGCGAGCATCCTCAGGCTCTTCACCAGTGCAAGGATCATAATCCTTACACTGGTGCTAACACAGGTGCATGAAGGATGCAGGGGGTGCCATGAAACCCCACCATGCACCCCTGTGTCCTTGGAAACTGTGTTTGCCTGCACTTGAGTCAAAATACACACAATTCCTCTTGTACAGGATAAGCTCAGAAGAGAGAACTTTTCCTGTTTAAACAGACAAGCCACAGAGCAACACCATCGTTCTTTCTCTTCTCTCATAGAGGGAAGAGTCAGACAAGAGTGGATATTCTTCAGGGTAATCTCCACAGCAAGACTTTGCAAATGTATATTTCTAAGAGTAATACACACTCCTCATTCGTGTGAGTGATTTCTGCAAGGCTCAGTAACTTCATCGTCATTGCCTCACAAACTCAGCAGGACGTGGCAAGTAACAAAACCCATCAGTTTTCAATATCATGCAGGTTCACTCCAGCATCCCTTCCTAATTTTTAATGCACCCTGCCCTTGAGCACAGCTCTTTGCTATTACAGGTGAGGCTGCAAAGCATATGGTGAGTGGAGGCCCAGTGAGCTGGAACATCCTGTTTCAGCTGATACTCTGCAGAACTGTTTGGCTATAGGAGCTCAGCAATATATTTTGATAGGCTTGGCTATGCAGCTATAGATCTAGTTTGCTTCCCACTCAGATATTGTTCATGCTTCAGTTATCATGCACAAAATTAGTGCTAAGCAATATTAAGCAGAGCACTCTGCATCACAGTTCTGCCCGAGAGGGCTGATAACAGATCCCAGGCTCTTCATACATTTTGCCTGTACAGGAAGCTGAGTGACTGCTTCCCTGGGAAGCAGAAGCTGATAAGTATTCTGAGCTTCATGTTAATTCAATGTCTGTCACATCCCTCTTGCACCTTCACCAGGAGCTTTCCAAGTCTTGGTGGAAATACTAAAATGGAAGACCTTTCTGCTAGTGCTTTTTCAATAAGGGTGCTATGATGCAGAAATAACTAGTAAGAATATTTTAGCATCTTGCTATGCATAAAAAATGCATGATCCTCAAAACCCAACTGCTGATAGCAATTAGCATGTATTTATAATACATCTATGTGTAACTGCATTCTCACCTGGTTATTGCAGGACACAGAAATAACCATTCAGCCTGTTGTGCTACAAGCCCACAGACAGTAAGAACGACACACAGCTATGCCATCTTTTATGGCACATTTCTAGCTCACTCTCAGGAGCCTACACCCTGGCTTGTCTTCCCTTGTCCCAGTCTAGCTGAAGCAGATTTTCCTAGAAAACACTTAATAATCTGTCTCCCATACTATTTCAGTATGTTATTTGCAGGCTTGGCATTCTTTTCCCTTCAGATTTAATTCTTGTGACTTGATATTATCCTTAAAATATTTAGAGGTTATAGTTGTCCCCACACTGCCCACCCTGTGGTGCTGGTGCCACCTTATAACCATCACTGCACAAGCCCTTTGCCTTTAAACAGGTTGCCCTTTTCTTTCTCCCAGATGGATCACATTTATAAGACTCTGAACCAATATAGTACATGCAGAGAACTGCAAAAAAACCATGCATCCCTGGGCCAATAACAGTACACAAAATTATTCCAAAATTTCCCAAGAGCTGCAGCAGGTGATAGAAGTTTTCTCATTCTTCCATCTTGCATCTTTGATCCTTGATATTTTGCCTTTAAACCCAGTATTCCAAAGCTTCATGTAATTTTTTTGCTGTCATTCCTTAGTATTTTACTCTTCAGTTCTGTATTTACTGGGGCTAAGACTTTTTAGTTGGAAGGATCTTCTTTCAGCTCTAAAATTATTGGGCATTTCAGAGGGCAAAAATCAAATGCATGTTTAGATAAGAGACTGAAGATGAGGAAGCAAAGATAAGGAACCACAGGAGAACAACGTTATTTTTATCACTCTGGCATGGACACATTTTATAACACTGAGGAGGGTGTCTGATTAAGATTGATAAGGCAAAAAAATCTTTATGTTACCTACACTTCAGGCTACAGCATGACCTGATAACCATTTCTCACAGTGCCAAAGGAGCCCCTTTTCCAAACCCTCACCTTCATCAAGTACTAACATCAAATGGAAGAATTTCCAGTGGTTGCTTTGCATTAGGGCACCTCTGCCCTGTTGCAAATGAACTCCATTCACTTTTGTGTGCTCCTCTGTCCATCCAGCACATCACAAATTGCTGAATTCTTTGGGGACTTAGAACAAGCCTCAGCAGATGCAGCTGTGCTGACTTACCACAAATAAAGGTCTAGTTCCTACTAAGAAATGACAAATATTTAAATCATTCAAATATACTCTGTCACAAAAATATTTGAAGTCATCTGACTGATAAACTATGCTAATTAAATTTGATTGTTCTATTTAATCTTAAAAATTGCCTGGAAACCCTGGAGGATATCTTGTTTGGCATCAGGAGAAGAGCAGACTCACATGAGTAGTACTGTGTGGCTGGTTGTCCTGTCTCAGAAGCTCAGAAATCCACATCAGCACCATTGAACAATTTTGAATTCTCTGTACAAGGAAAAAGGACTTATCTACTTCACCTTTACTTTTCTTGATAGTCTCAGCATCTTAGATAAGACAGTGCCCTAGGTGGGCTATTGGAACAACATGCTTAGTTAGGAACCAGCATTATAAAATGAACCACCACTCAAATCTGTCACAGTGGTTTAACAAAAAACCCCAAAAAAACAAACAACAACAAAACAAAAAAACAAACACAAAAACCCAACCTCCCTTCCATCCTGACTGCCTCCTGCTTCCCCTTCCCCTGAAAAAAAGTTGTTGGAAGTGTCAATATTATTTGTATAATACTTCCTTTAAGTTTTGGCCACCGTGTAAGCAAGCATCCTCTAATTCTCATCTGGGTTACCTCCTGAATGAGAGAGTTGCAGTCACTTCTCTGAAAACCGTGAAGGAGTAATGAGAAACTCAAGAGCACCAAGCTCTGGGGATGTGCAGGCTATAGCACCGGGGAGGCCTCTGGGGTTTCTTACAGAGATTCTAATGGGATCTAACAAGGGCAACTTTGATTATCCATCCCAGATTGTTTGAAAGATGCATCAACTAAACCACAGAGACCATGAATCTAAAAGGCAGCTGACAAATCTAGAAGAGAAGTATTATTTGCTAAGATTTGAAAGGAAGATTTATATGTCAGATGACTGACTATATTTCAGAAGCTGTCATTTCTAAGAACATCAGTTGGAGATATTATTATTTATTACTACCCATACAAAGCCCCATAGACATTACCATGTACGTGTAGACATTACAGTCAGCAGCAAAAAAAAGACAGAAGGAAGGGAAGTAGGAGGAGAGGGAGAGTATGTAGGTAGGTAGGTAGCTGGGTGGGTAGGTGGGTAGGTAGATAGGTAGATAGAGATTAGATATAGATACACATATACATAAACCAGATGTTTTATTAAGAGTTATTCTCAATCCATATCACCTTTGATGGTTTACCATCTTCAGCTTACAAGTTAATTTTGCTCATGACTTTCTATGTATTATTCTTGAGAATTCTTTTCTGGTTTGGGATCAGAGTCATGCCATCCCAAAGCAATTACTAACTGAAATCATACTAAACTTGCTACAAATAAATTCTGGTGTTGTTCTTAAGGGCCTACAAGGAACCCCACTATCCCAAACTCCCCTCTGTCAGCACAGCCTGCTGCTTAGAGCCTCTCAACACCCAAAGCTTCTTTCTTTCTCAGGGAAACAATCGTATACATTATTGAACACACCATAGCAGATACATTATTTTGTTACCGTGTTGTTTAATGGTATTCAAATAGAATGTTATAAACACATCATAAATATCAATCTTAAAAAGATATTAAAAATTCAAAGAATACTAAATTACCCCATGTAGGTGAACTAAAGTTATTATAAATTAATAACCATGAAGAAAGTTGAAATTCAGAAGTTCTGAGCAGGTAATTTAAATGTTTAAAAATTTCTATAAAACACTGGGAGAACAGATAAAGTCTCTAATGTCACAATTTTATCTCATCTTTACTGAGTACTAGGATGTGGTTTTAACCACAGAAATATACCCAGAAAGTCCAGAGAGAACTAGTTTTCTGCAGGTGTAGCTTTTTCACTAATCATAGAATCACAGAATGGTTTGGGTTGGAAGGGACCCTAAAGATCATCCAGTTCCACCACCTCCCTTAGACCAGGTTGCTCCAAGCCCAATCCAACATGTCCAACATTTTCAGGGGTGGGGCATCCACAGCTTCTCTGAGCAACCTGTGCCAGGGCCTCATCACCCTCATAGCCAAGAATTTCTTCCCAAAATCTATCCAAACATTCCTCTTTCAGTTTAAAGCCATTCTCCCTTGCCTAGCATTCTGCTCTTTTGTAAGCTGCCACAACTCTGCAAAAATCACTCCTTACTCAGGTTAAATGGGGTGTCTGAAAACAAGAAAAAGGTTTCCTGGACTAGGGGAAACTCAGATTATTTAGGTTCGTTTCCTCAGAAATTCCATGCACAATTTTCATTTTGTCCCAAGTCTCAAATATGCCAATCCCTTGTTGAGGGACTAACCAAGCAATCCAAAAAAGGGACTCTCCTGTTGATGTCTATTGAGAGAGCTGCAGATAAAGGCAGTAATTGTTACCTTTTGTTATGGGTATGGGATTTTTTGGCAGGGGGTGTGAGGATGGCACTGATGGCAGCACCCCCTGCTCCATCCTCCTCCCACCCCAGCACAGACCTGGTTTTCAGCTGACTCCTTTTGCCATTGAGGTGAGCAGGAAATAAAGCTCTTGGCAGGAGCATGAGCAGAGCTTTGTCAGTGATGCAGTTCTACATACACACAGACTAACATGAGAAATGAATACAGTGGGAACTTTGTCACATGTATGTTGAAATCCAGTGCAACTTAAAATAAATTAATGGCACAAACTGTTGGGTCCTAATAATAACCTTCCACTCACTGCCTCTAAAGATTCAAAAGACACCCCAAACTCCAGATGCTGCTGACAGGATTGTGCCCAGCATTCCCTAGAGAGGTTAGAAATTCACATCCATTTCTTTCATGGTGAATAAGAAGCATTTTTCTTACTTGAACAGCTCTCAATTTGAGATATAATTTTGGCCAGTTTCTAGCAGACTGTCCTTGATGAGGAGGCATTCACACCCGGATTTTAAATCATCCTAAGGATTTAGCAGCATGCAACCCATTGATTTTAGCAGATGATAGGGTGTTTGCTATCAATACTCTGCCAAACCTTATAGATCAAGGGGACACTGACAAATAACGTGAATGCACACAGAGCTTTAGCAACACTGCTCTTGTTGCTGTATCAGTCTAAGATACAAGCAAGGCAAGGTCGGAAGGCAGATATAAGACTGTTATTAGCCCAGGCAATACACTTGAGGGGAGAAAAAAGCTAAGTTTTCAGGTACATAACGTATTGCTCAGCTCTCTTCTTCAGGGACAGTTGTTCCAAGAAGTATAAGAAGCTGTGTGCAAACCTTATTTCCAAAGGTACCAGTTGGCTTAGTTAGATACACAGCCCCTCTCAACAAACCCTGCCTTGAACCTGCTTTCTGCTTAAAAAATGAGATCTCTCTCTTCTGCAGGGCCAGAATATTTAACACAGGGACAGATTATTAGTTTGTGTGGTGCCTAATAAATTGTGCCAAACTAACTGGATTAATGTCTTCTTGTAATATTCACTGGCCAAGATGCCTTGTTATCCTGATGCCTGTGTGCTGAAAACAGCAACCAAAGAGTCTACTATTCAACTGCTGTAAATATCTAACCAGTGCAGAAAACAACTGGGCAAGTAAAGACAATCCAATCTGGCTTTATTTGGCTCTGCAATAACAGTAGTTACGATCAATGGTGGTTATGAAGTATAAATAGAATGTAGATTTCTCATGAATGAATAAAAATCTGTCACCATTAAATTAACTAACACACCCATTTCATTAGTCTTTGCAAGCCATCACCAAAAAGGAAACCTTGCCTTTCCAAAAATCTAAAACCTGTGCATTTCCATCTCCATCAATGTTCTTTGAAATATTTTTAATTGAAAGTAACTGATAGAAAGTAATGCAGCATTCATCCTGCTGCGGGTGACACGAGGCATACAGCGGAATATTTTAACAAATGTTTTATTTAAAGACAGACTTGAAAAGTCTGTGGGAGTAATTGCCAGTTTGTCAGCTGAATCACTTTATCCTTTGGAAGAGCATTTTGTCATTAGATTAGATGATTTCCAATGTCAGTGCAGGCCAATTTTTAGGATAAATGCACCTCAGTGTCACGCATTCCATTACCGAATACTAAAATAGTAGTTGGGGGCTTGTTTTTACAAAATTGTTATCCTCCCTATTTTGATGGACTTGCTATTATATGACATATGCATTGAAAACCTGTGATTTTATGGGAAAAAGAATAAAGATCTCCTTTTCTAATTCTCCCTTCTTTCTCATATGTTAAAAAAAGTCTACTCATTTTCTTCGCAGTGTGAGGAAAAGTTTATGTTTAGTGTAGCAGAGCCTCAGCACTGCCTGGGAATTTGTATTTATCTTAATGGGACTACCTGAATGGCAAAGCTGGCAGATCTTTGTGCTCAGAATGCAGTATTTACACAGCAGATACTACCCTCATACAATGCCAAAAAGCAGGCTATAGGAACAGCATTCCTAACCATTGGCAATCAATCCAGGACTCTCTGGTTTATGTTCCCTGGAAAGAGAAAGGCATTCTGCTTATGTTTAACAGACTGGCATATACTAATCCTCCAATTGTGGCACAACAACATCCAGTTTTGAACATGAGAATAAAGTACTCTCAAGGATGTTATTTGAGTTCTTTGGTTTAACCAAGCAGAAATTTAAAAGATTTACTGATTCAATTAAAATTCTATGAACTGTATTTCTTGTCAAACTATTTTAATCTGTTTATATCTGGATTATTCATTTATCTGTCTACAGGAAGAGAATGTGTGTGAGACTGACTTGCACAGATATCTGTAGGAGATGCTGCATCTTGTATTTTCTGTAGGAGGGGAGCAGTTGGGAGATGAATAAGAAATATATGAATCATCTTACGACTACAATCTATATCTAACTTCCTCCTCACAGGAAATAAAGTTACCTGACAATTTAGGCCAGGAGCGTGGGTTCCTGACAACTTTGCATAAAGTTTATTGGAAGAACCCTCATATTTTTACATCTCTGTAAGAACATTTTTGCTAAATATACTCAAAGCATTTGATCTGAACAAAATTAAAACTGGAGAATTAAAAAAATTACAAAAAAACTTGGTTTTGCAATGAGAGGAATAGCTT
>JAOXXN010000025.1:9840467-9883269 GCA_026770055.1 Myrmophylax atrothorax | reverse complement strand
AATGAGAGGAATAGCTTGCAAATCAGAGCTATAGTCTGAAACAAAACTTCAGCCAAGTTGCCATCTGAGTCTGATTTAGTTTCCTCACTATCTCTGCAATCAGCACAGGTGATTTCCCACACAGCCCTCCCTTTACCTTCCTCTTTTAAATTCACAGGGCTTGGATTTTAAGGAGTCCCTAAATGAAAACTTCCTTTTCTGTTCTCTTTGGGTGGTATCCACTGAACTGATGAATGAGCAGCTTTTCCCACCTTCACACTTTGAAATGATCAGGGAAACATAACAGGCATTTTGGTAGAAGCTCTGCTTGGAGTGTCACACCTGACCTTTGCTCTCCCTCCCAGGGGTGTTGCCTTCTGCCCCCATCACAGGGGCAGGAGCAGCTCTCCATGGCACATGTTCCCACAGGTTTTGCTTGGAGAATGAGGACAATGCTGCCCCCCTTGGGGTTGGAGTTCCACCAGGTAATTCCCTAAGAACTATGTCACTGCCTCTCCTTCTTCACACAGCCAAGAACTCTGCCAGCTCAGGCAAAATCTTTCCAGGATCAAGTGCATTGCTACTAGGAAGGATTTCAATTCTTGCAAGTCACTGTGGTTTCCTATAATGCATATTTATTTTAACTACATTTTTGTTTTTGCTATCACAGTTTTATGCAGTCTTTGATACACAAAGAACAGACAAATGTTATAGAAAGAGTATCTGCTCAAGCAATCCAGTTTTGGTAGCAAAATTAACCCACAGCTCTGGATGCAGACAGTGGAATCTCCCTCCCATGCCAGTCTCGCCCATGCAGCTTGTAACAGCTTCTGTCCAGTGATTTTAGATGTTTCCTTATTATCAACAAATTAATTTCCCTTGACTCCCCGCTTACATTAGACCCAGAAATAGTTTCTATTTTATAGGGAAGTTGAATTTTTCAACCTGAAAAGAGATCAAAACCTGTTTATGAATGTGCTAAAACCTTCTTTCACAGTGTTAAGCACTTCTGAAAACAGGACTACCAGTCAGAAATATATTTGTATTTAAAAGCCAACAAATCCTGAAAATTTTCAACTGGAGGGCCCAGAACTTTGGTATTCTTAGAAGAAGAGCAAGTCTTGATCAAAGACAGGAACCGAAGAATCTCTGGTTCTCTATGTTTAGGAAGATAAGTAAGAAGAGAAAAGTATAAAAAGCAGAGCAGCACAGACTCCCACCTTCCCTCATACGGAGTACTTTAATGAAACAAACAAGAAAAAATATTCAAAATCATTGTTCAACATGTTTAAGGCCATCCTTACAACTACTATTTAATAAATGCTTTAACAAATAAATCCTATTTTTTTAAAATTCCCTTGAATCAAGAGCTGTGCAACCAAAGCTGCTCAAAAACCATTTTTGACAATGTTTAAATGCTCACTTCTTCCTTGGGTTAAGCGTAGGCATATTAAAAAGTTTTTCAGTCATTCCTCTGAATTTCAGTTTGTCAGCTCAGCTCTGGACTTATGCTGACAACAGCAAAATCATTACATTTCTACCTAGTGTAGGTTCCAGCTGCAAACATCAGATGAATATTGATTTTCCTTTTACAACTCAGAAAGGTTTAACAGACACAGCAGTAGTAACTCCTGGTAGATAAACCTGAATTTGGGACCAAAAGGTACTTTTGTATTACTATTGTCAGTACTGCTGGAAATAAGAACTGGAAAAGAGCTGGGTAGGCAAGTGGTTCACCTGTGATTTTACCTGTGCACACATGGGGTGAAATCATTTGGGTGGCAACTAAAGGAAAATCTTTTTCAAGGAGTTCCTGCTTTGCAAAAACTCAGCACAATGATGCTTGACAGGCAGATCTGTATGGTGGGAGCAAATGAGAACTGGCAGTGGGTTGCAGATCAGATGAAGGCGGTTGTATTGACTGATTATCTCCACCTTAAAACAAACTAAGTCGCTCAAACCAGAGACAGAAATTCTGGTTGTAGCAGCTCTTCATTAAAAAATAAAAGTTTGGATTCCGTTTGGTTTTTAAAGAATGTCATGTCTGAATTGTCACATAACCTTATCTCTATTTTGTATCTAAAGAAACTCCTCAAATACTTTGTTTTTCAAGAGAAATAAAAAGAAAACCTCCTCAAGGATGATAGTTTTAATTACTAGTCAACACTATCTCAGTGTTTGCTACTTAATTAGGAAAACCAATGAAATTAAAGGTAACACATCTGAGTCTTCTAACAGAGGTCTGTAATTAATTTATCACACAATCCTAGACAAAAAGGATCTCATGATTCATGAAGGAACTACACATTTCTAGGAAGGAGGCACCTCCTCTGAGTATTGCTAAGAGCAAATTTAAGAGTTTTCTCCCAAGGCCAATTCATATGACTTTATATTCCAAACCCCTCCCTTCTTCAGGCCTTCTCTACTCATCCTTTCCAACATATCTCATATTACTTGATGCCAAACTCTACAACTGAGGTCAACATGAGATCATGGGAGAATCAATCCCTTCTCTGAGGAACTGCTCTAAGTTCTGCTACTTAATCAAACAAGGCACAGGTCACTAGGAAGGTGTTTAGGTGGCTCATTTATCTTAAGTGTCACCTAGTTAATCAGGACTCATGAAGTCTATCTCTAACTTAATGTTGTGGCTCATTTTGAACAAGTTTAAAATTAGCAATGATGGGGTGTCTCAACAGGTGTTGCAAGGTTATGTTAATTTAAACACATAAAATGTGCTTATAGTTTAGCAAAAGTTTCCTCTATAGGCCTGTAAATGCTGTAATTCTAATAAACTTAAAATAATAGATTGAAAAATTATTGACATAATTATATTTTCAGTAAAGGAGAAATCAATTTTTTATGGAATGAAAAGGGGCTACATAAATAGTTTAAGTTGAACAACATTAATTTGAGAAGATATGAGCTTCATCAAGTTTAATTTCTTGATTGGCCCTGGTTGACAACCCTGCTGAGCCTGCCAGGACGTTTGTCTGACCTCTTTAGGAGGTTGCACTGAATGTTCTAAAAATCAAGTGAAAGAAACCACCAACTAGAAGTGCCCCCAAACTTGGATTTCCTCCCAGCCAAAGACACTCCTGAGTAGAACTGCAGGGAGATTTATGCAAATGTTCCAGGCTGCACAGCTCCTCTGTGTCCCAGCCCTCCACAGGCGTTTTGTGCAACTCCTCAGGGATGTGTGTTCTTTTGTACCATCTGCTCTGGGCTCCAGAGAGGAGCTAAACAAGAGCTGTTTGGTTCTGAGACTCATCTAGCTCCTTTAGGGAGCACATGAGAAGGAAAATCAGAAAGCTTATGCTGAGATTACAGGGGGAAAGTGAAATATAGGTGGGTGGGGGAACAAGGATACATATGCTTGAAAATATTGTAGCTTTACTGATTTAAAAAGGAATTGTAATTGTTAATGACATGACATTGATATGCTGGAACAAAATATGTGAAATGTCCCCTGATGTCACATAACCAAATTGCCATTTAGTCACACAAGCAGATTCGTTTTCAGAGCAACTGTGCAGCTTCACTCCTCATTCCTACCAGTCACATTTACAGGTACTGAATCATCCAAATAATTACATAAAATACATAATGCATTTTTATTACTCATTACAAAGCTTTAGACTGATGTATGAGGTTGAACTTCAGACAGAACTATAAAATAAAATATGTATGCAAAACTCTGCAAAATAGTCCTCCATCTACAACACTTCACAAATACTTTGAGATACTAGAATGAAAGACATACTTTTACTATTAAAACACTGGGATAAATACCAGTGAAAACGTACCATGCTCTTTATAAAGTGATGTCTCTATAACTCCATTGTCCAGCTCTGAAACTGCTCCAGATACAGAGACCTGTCTGGCCCTCCTGCTCTGCTGTGTTTTACTTGAAGATACTGTTTCTGACTTTATGGCACATTTCTGCATCAGTGTCACTTACTATAGTTTTAACAGACTCACAGATCCTGAGTTTTTCTATTAGTTTACTGCTCACAAGCACAGTTTGGAGCTGCATCAGCCCTGATTGTATTTATTTTAGCATGGGCACAGTGTACTGATCCACCACCAGTTTTTGAGGTTGAAAGATTGTTTTACCTTGCTAGGAGAGTATGGGAAATCCAAGGGATGAAGACAAAACAAGGAAAGTCCCTCTGTCTGTCACTGATCTGTACGACACTAGTGGATTAATACACATTGTGCTAAACTCAGCCATATATATATATATATATATATATGTATCTCCCTGTTTGCATAACATTTGTCACTCTGCCCATTAAATAAAGAATAGACTAGTGCTATGATAATAACCACATATTTGTCACCAAAATATAGTGAAGATTGCAATGGCTGCAAAGACCAGCCCCTGCTGATTTCACACCAGCCAGAGACCTTCAACAGCTTCAGCAGAGCTGGGATGAGAGTTTGACCATGTGATGATATTCCAAACAACACAGTAATATTTTCCTCAGCAAAGTTTACTTGCACATAAGTTTAGTCTCTTTCCTACTTCCAGAAATAATCCATGGGTTTCACTGCACCCGCTTTCCTGAGGAAGTGGCAGTAGGACAAAGTCCTGTTGCTTTAGCAGCTCACTGCTCTGTTCCAGCAGCAGCCCATGCTGAGCACTGCAGGGCAGAGAGAGGCTGGAGCTGCACTGAGAAACCTCCTCTGCCTACTGCCTATCCCCTGTGTACTGGAAAATGGCTCTAACACAGATGTTCCTAACAAGGGGCTGTGGTTTGGGATTTAGCTGTTGCTGTCCCAAGAACGACAAAAGTGTTCAAATATTTAGTGGTCTCTGGCAGTGACAACACCTGAACATGCTAATTACTTGGAAAAAAATAAGTATCTTTCTAATAATTAAATTGCAATTACCAGCCATTTTCATTTAAGAAACCAACAGCTCCTATTTGCAGTAAGATTGCATTATTGTAATTTTTAAGTTCTATTGGAAGGTCAGATGTGAAAATTAAGTTCAAGTTAGAGATGTTCCCACAGATGTTAAAACAACCCCTCGCTGTTCAAATTCTCATGAAATCTATGAACACCATCAGCTTCAGGTCCCATCCAGAATCCCAGAAACCACTACCATGTTTATGTTCCCACTATAAAGAAGGTATATCTTAAAAGCACCAAAACCCGACTTAGGGAAAATGAGGCAAAATAATCAACTCAAACTTGGCTCATTCTTTCCCAAAGTGTCAGTTCAGTAGCTGATGGTTACTTTCCACTAGAGCTTCAAGCAGTAAATATTGGATGGAAAAGGAAATCAGCTCTTATATAGAAAGGCCTCCAAAAGCCTGGGAAACCTGACCAGCAGCAACTCAGAAAATCTGAGTACTGAAAATCCCAAATTATGTGACACTAAAGACAAATAATCTCTCTATATACTCAGACAGGTTTTAGTACCACAGGAGGTCCCAGATGTAATATCCGTATGCAGGACTTGGGACAATGAAATTTCTGGTCTGTGGAGAATTTCAAGTTGTTAAATTTTGGAGGGTCCAAGATGGAGTGAACATAAGTAATGATAAAAGTTCAAAAGTGCTGGTCAACAACCCTGAAACAAGTCAGATAAATTTTAGTGAAAATGCTTCATTTTGAGCTGTTGACATTCTTAATTTCACTATGCTGTTTTTGAAACTGAACTGTTCACTTTGCATGCATCTAATGAAGAAAATAAAAGGTCAGCGTTAGAATGCTATTTTAATAATTTAGATCTTGACAAAATGCCAAATTTCCTCCTGGGCTTTTGTGTTCATTGACACTGATGATGTACTTCAAATATCTACTGCATATTCTAATGTTCCAAAAAATAATATTTTTCATCTATAATTTTGGGCATGATCATTGCATATTTTAATTGTTTATTTATTCCTTAGGACCAGGAACAAAGAAGGTATTTATTCATAGCTGCTTATCTGCCTCCTTTAAATCCATATGGTGTCGGTCATGGGCCGGTCCAAGCTTGTCACTCTTTCTTTGTCTCACGAATTCTTTAATTTGGATAAATGCTAAGCATTGCTGCCAGCACAGAGGACAGTAATGACGTAGTTAATGTACATGGAAAACAGAATTCAGGCAAAGAAGGAAGTTTTACTGGTCTGTCTGTTTCCAGTTTATCACATTATCGAGCTGTTAAAGGTTGCCCTAAGCGGTAGAGACTCCAGCTCTAATTTAATCAGTAGACAGAGTATTGCATGACTTCTTTTGCTCCCATCACTTATATGATAAAAATAAGATAAAAGAATTACAAAGAAAGGGGAAAAAAATTCACTATGTGGAGGTGGGCCAGCTAGGATTTGACAGGATACTGAAGAGGAAGGAATTATATTAGAAGTATAAATTAGTTTATTAAAGGTCAAAGGCAGCCCCAACAAATGCTGGTAACATGCCCTGGGGAGAGAGAAGCAAGGGGGGTTGTTTGAGGCAAAACTGGTGTGCAAGAGAATCCCAGCTGAGGGAAGTCACCATTCCCAGAGACTCTGAAGCTATGGCCAAAAGTTGGTCAGACATGGCCAAAACCAAACAATATCTTTATGATGACAATGAAGGCTCCAATGCTTCGGTCAAATCACTTCCCTGGGGAGAGGAAACACTGTGGAACCTGCACTTCTGAATTTAAAAGAAAGCATTTTAAATGCTTTATAAGAAGAAGCAATAAACTGATGCCACACTGGTTGAATCATAGGAAAATCACTAAGATGAGGAAACTGTAATCACTATAATTAGGTGAATGCTTAATTAGGGCATTTCATGAATAACAAGGCATGTTTGCCACAGCAGCCTAAGGCAAAGGATATCTCCTGACATGAGGGTGGCCACCGCTCACCGGTGCAGGCATGGCCATGTGATCTGAGGCAAAACCCGCAGAAAGGGCTTAGAGAAGCAACAGCTTCATTCCAACCTTGTTATTTTCCAGTCAGCAGCAGCACAGGAAGAGCACCCTGTGATATGTTATCCAAAACTCAGAACAAAATGGTCCCACCTTCCTTCCCCATGAGATCTGAGCACTGCCCTCACTTACAGCTCTGCAGGACTGCCAAGGTGCAACAGTGGCTGTGGCCAGATGTAAATTCAAGGGCCAAAATGCAGCACACAAAGTAGAATATAAGATCATGTAAACACAGCATGCACATGGTCTTCTGATACAACTCCCCCTCTAACCTTTATTACACTGATGAGGCACAGCATGACACGTGTAGTGTCTCTGTAGGTGTTAAAAGACTAATTACATAATATGCTACATTAATATGGTTTGTGATGGAAGGACTCTAATAGATGAGAATCAGCAATATACACTTTGAAGAATCAATTGCTGCGAATTAGACTCATATTTTCAGTGTAGGGGCAATTTTATTTCATTTTGAGGAGATGTGGTGATTAATGATGGAAAAGCAAAGACCTTTTTCCTCCTTTGATGAAAGGCAAAGGATGTAAATTGCTGACCAGCAAAGTTGAAATGAGCTGAAGCATTGCTTTTTAGATGAGCTGAAATGGACAGGCACACCTAATTCTGGAATTCTGGTTACAGAACCTTAGCCCCCCCAAACACACCAGTGACTGACTAAAATATAACCCAGTCTTTTGTTCCTCAGGAAGTGTCAAACTAAGAATGGGATGCTATCATGCTAAAAACTTCAAGTCAGTTTTATCTCTCTCTGACAACAGAAGTGTTCATTTGAGATTAAGTGATTTTCTAAAGACAGAGGAAAAACACCTATGAGAACAAAAGCTACAGTCACAGATTAACAATCTGATTGTTTTTCTACCCATCAGAAATTGCCTGAATTTGATCTTTTCAGTAACCTTTGATGATAGCACGACAGAAGCGATAAACTGACAGAAGCATAAAATTCAGAAGTCTCCTGTGATTAAAAATCAGATTCACAACTAAATTTTGACCATTCACAGTTCCCTTCTCTTACATTTCATGGCCTTGGAAAAACTTTCCTGGCCACCTCACAGGAATTAGTCACTGTACGTGCACACATGGAAGAGTTGAGAGTACAGAAAAACGAGCAATGAAGGGACACTCAAAGTTCACCTGCACTCTGCTGCCTCAGACACTGATTCAGCCTCATCCAGTGAAGGATTTCACAATTCCTGCCAGTCATTGCTACTCATTGCCTAGCAGTGGAATAAAACAACACACACTTAGGAAAGGTTATGTTTAAAATTTTGTTATATGCCCAACCAGTCAGAAATCATTAACTCATTTGCTCAGGAATACTTGTCTGCTCTGAGCTCTATTTTAAACTTGTCTGCATTAGCACATATTTTTAGTTCTGTTTTATTTCTGTGGAGAGTGTAAGAAGCAGAACATTTTATCTCCTTTCATAAAGGAGATATAAATCATCCCATTCTAAAAAGGTGGAGCACTTTTAGCTCTAGTTCTTTTGCAATCAATTTGATCTAGCCTAAAAAAGAGGCCTCATCCTGCTCCTCAGCTGGGTCTCCTTATCTAACTCAGAGCATCATAAATGTTCAGCAATTTGCTTGCAGTAAAAGAAATGAGGTTATTTTTCTACTCTAATTATTGCTCTTCTGTAGAAAATGGGAGGATTAATACAAAAAGGTGGGAGCTGCATTACATTCAAATAACCCCCTTGCAAAGAGATCAGCTGCACTCACTCCCAGTCCCCGGAGCTGGATGGGTTCTAAGGTCCCTTCCAGCCCAAACCATCCTGTGATTCCTTCATTCTCTGATCCAGTTTGCTCCACCAGATCCCTCAGGCTCTGCCTTGCTCCAGACCTTCACCCATGTGCTCCTGCCAATGTCTCAGTAACCCCAGGAGACGACCTGGGCCCTTCCAGACAGAGTTCCTTGCGAACTTGGAGCTGAGTTTGAGACTGACCAATAAATATCAATCACGGTAGTTTCACAAGAGAATTTCATTCTCCATTAAGTGTGACTGGAATAATTAATCTGGCCTTCAGTGCTTTCAAAATGAGGTTAGTCTGGCTCTGAATTATTGCCATCACCAACAGAGAATCATCTCATGGCAGCAAATGCCCACACAGAGATAAATTCTGAAACTTGCATTTGTTTTTATTCTGACACTGATTGCACTTAACCATGCTAATTATCAGAATAACAAATTTTTTTTTCCACATAAAAGAAGACAAAGAGTATCAAGATTTGTGGCAAGAAAATACTTTGGAAAGAGCAATAACCATTTGATAGAATGCACAATTTTTAAAAAAAAATGAAGTAGAGGGCTCCCTTTATATAATTATAAAATTATTGTTGGTATGACTGATTTAATTTGAATAGCATTCCCTGGGGAAATATACTGTGCTATCAACTTGAAATGATTATGATTATTTGGCCTTCAGCAGTAGTGGGATAAAGTCAGCAGCAGAGCTGGCTGGCAGCGTGCCCACAGCTACACCTAATGAAATGAAGCACATCTGTGGCTCTGACAGGAGGAAATACCAGGGAACGAGCTAATCTCAGAGCAACTCCCTCCATGCCTGATGCCAGCAGTGCCCAGGCACCCACAGGCAGTACCCCAAGGTCCTTACTCAGCTTGTGCTCAGAATTGAGGGAATTTTGATCACGGTCTGAAAACCAAGAGGGGCAGATATTGTGTTAAAAAGTACTCATATAAAGGGGTGGCTGAGTCCTAACCCTCTTCAGTTTTTTGGCAGGGGATGGTGAGAGGGTCTCCTGTGAAGCTGGACTGCAAAAGCATGAAGTAAGCCTCAGTAAATCATTTCTCCTTACAGGGATGGTCCAATATGAAAACTGACACTTTTATGATAAGTTAAATGAAGTGGAACTTCATCAAGCTGGTAATAACTGCTTTCTTTTGAGCTGTTCTCCTCCTAAGATCAGCAGGCTGATTTCATACCCCACAACATTTGTGGGGGAAAGTTTAGCAGTGCCTGGTTCTGACATTAAAGGGGGGAACAGCCTCACGGAGCTGGTTCTTGGAGGACTTTTGCTCCAGTGAACAAGACCTCGGTGACAGCTTGGAATATGGTTTTTAAATTGTATTGACAGTCTGCACAATGTTTCTCTGCTGCTCTTGACTAACAATCTAGCAAGCAGATGAAAAGGCAAACCTCTGCCTTTGTCAGCTTTGCTGGCTCTGCGCTGTGAGAGATCAAAGCAGGCGCTTAGAAGGAGAGAGGGAGGATGTAGCCAAATGGTGGCTCGAGACAAAGGAGCAGCCGCTTGAGGTCAGGGATGGAAGGAAGAAGCCTGATAGAAAAAGGAAAAAGGAATCCCTAAACATATGTTGTGTACAGGAATACACAATTTGCCATCCCTCTCCATGGAGACTAAGCCAGACTCCGCTTGCACAATTCGTTGGCCTCGAAGAGGGAAGAGCTGCCTGTCCAGGGGCTCTGAACCATCGCTGCCCTTGAGTTTGTAAATGGTGCAAACTGGAGAGCAGTGAGGCTTCCCTGTTGATGCTGCCTTACGAAATGCCAGTTCCTCAGAGGGAAAGGTAACAATGCCAGAAAAAGCAAATGGCTTGCTTTCCATGTGAAAGCAGAACAGCATTCTGGCCACAGCATGCAGTTTTCCCTCCTTCCACGCAAGGCAAAAGAGCTCTGTGCAAAAATAATCCCCTCTGTCATAGGATAAAAGCTGTACATAGGCTAAGAATGACTTAAGCTTTCCTGGGGACCTTATCCTGGAACACAAAATGGTGTATTCAACTTGTGCTGGACCTGTGCAGCAGACAGTTCCCCCGGGGCTCCCAAGAAACACTCAGGCCCAACACATGAGCTGCTTATTGTTCAGCTTTTTCATTTTCAGCACTCTGGTTCCCAGTTATCCCCTCCTGGAATGAGGTGCTGCTAAGGGACACAATGCAAAGCACAAAATATAATTGGGATGGGTAGAGAGCAATCCGATTAACATGAGAAATCTGCCTGGAGCGGGAGCAAAAGCCAAGAAATGAAAGAAATTATAAAAAAGGTGAAAACCTAAATAATTGTCATAAAATCATTTCGATTTTTCTGTAATCCCCTGATTCCTGTAGCACCAAAACAAGGAAAGCAGCTTTTGCAATCTTTTTCTGGTTTGAAAGGAAGCAAAAGCAATGTAACATTAATAATAAACATTTTACTAACTTGACAGAGGCCTATAAATGTTTCTGAGAACACAGAAAAACACCAGATAAAATATACCATCTGTCCTACAAGTTCTGCAGAAGCTGGTGCCAGCAGTTGAGGCAAAGGTGGGTGTACAGTACCCATTGGCAAGGAAACTCTGCAGGGAAGACTGAAAAAAGAATGTTTTATTGGAGGTAATGAGAAGTATGAAGTAGGCAGTATTTCTTTTCCAGAAGAAGGGAATCATGAAAAAACCTCTGAAGGAAGAAGTTGGAGAAGGATTAAGTAAGGAGGATGAGAATTTCTACAGGAAGGTTCTTATCTATAGCTAATATAAACAGCCATATTATTAAATCTGCTAAAGTAAAAAACTACACTACTAAAGAAATTCACCAAAGTGTGGTGGTTTAGACCTCTGGCCTCAGGCTGCCCACTGTGCACACAAGAAGCCTGAGGGCTGTGCCTGCCCCGTGCTCCTCGTACCCCTTTGCAGTGCCAAGGACAGAAACGCTGCTCCCAGAAGGGCAAAACGTGCAGTTCACAGCACGGGCACAAAGCCATGGCAGGACTTGGCTCTCTTCAGAAATGTTAAGAATATCTTGAAATGTTGGAGAAAAACCCCAACAACACCCTTTATTGTTCAGGGAAATTTTGATGAGGTATTTTCTTAACTTGTCAGATTGGGATGTTTTGGCTGTGTCTGTTTGCACAAATTGCACAGGTCAAAAAGCTCCACCAACCCTCCCTTCTGAATAAGGTCCATCAGCTGCACTCCTGTGTACAGACAGTGCTGCTGCATTCAGGGCAATGTGTCTGCCCCAACATTCACCTTTGCCATGTGAAGCAAAAAATTTTTGAGTTTATATTTGCTTTGCTGCAGAGACATTCCAGAGGATTTTTCACTGAAACACTGGTAGGTATTGTTTGGAGTTAAATAGAACTCTTAATGTAATATTAGACTGATTTAGGTAACTTTAGACTGATTTATTTATCTTGATGTAGCACCATTTCTTCTAGACTTTGTCTTCAAAAATTCCTCTCAAAAGAATTTATTTTATTTTAAATGAAGCAGTAACATTGCTATGGAGGAAACAAATGTAGCTACTTTTCTTATTATAAACTGTTTTCAACTCAAAATTTAAGGACATATTTGTAAAGGCTTGCACACTCAGGAGGTGAAAGCCTGGCTAAAATATAAAATCCTTTTAAGCAGCTTGGCTTTCATAGCATGCTACAAATTCATGAAGAAAGGAATACAGGAGGATTGTAAAATTTCATGCCTGGCACTTGCATGTTATCTTTGGGAATCCAGCCTGAATAAAGCAGGCATAAAAGGAAAAATCTAAGCTTGCATAGCTCCAATGTAGTGTTATAAATCAGAAATTCTGGACTGAGCAAACCAAGATTAATAAGACAGGTCTCTCAGAATGTGACATGTCCACATAAATACAAGTTAATTATTTCAGAGGTTGTATTTATTCAAAAGAATGCAATTTGGGATTAAAAATAAATTCAGTAGTACATATATGCTGATCAGAAACATTCATATGCATGGCTAGAAACAGACATAGCAACTTGAAAGGATAATTAGGATTTAGCATCTCTATTTATAGAACAAAAGTGAAGCAGATTCATTGTCTTTAAATGTGAAGGCTGGAGTGAGCACAGGGTGATATTAGTTGCTAGTGAAAGAAGATACAACTCATTAAAAGATGTGTTCTTTTCAGCATAAAATAATATGTGAGATACAAGGAAAATGAAATGATAAAACAAAAGGACAGAAGCTACAATGTAGGAAGTGAAGAACAAAAAAATATGTTCTAAGCCACTGGAACATGTATTTTTGCTAAAGAAATAAATGAAAAGGACTGAAGAGATAAAAAAATCTATAGAGAACTAAGACAAAAAACCGGGAGTTCTGGTAATACAAGTGTTTTCCCTTTAAATGAATACTTGTAATACAACTATGAGCCACTTCTTTATTGCAAACCAGTCCAACAGCTACCATCATTTCACAGCTGCTAAGGCAGCCTGTAATGCTCAGGGAAGTCCACCTCTTACTACTGATAATTAATGATATTTAAATGAACACATAGTTATTCTGACAGAGTAACAGCTATTCTGAAGGAAAGGTGTAAAGAAATTAAATTCTCAATTTTCTCAATTCCTTGTTGTAATACAAATAATCAGATAAAGTAAAGTTAAATGATTCAATGAACACAATTTACATTTAAAAACACTGGAATTGTAAAGCAGAGCTTTTTGGATCTGATATCAGGATTAGCTCTTTGAAACACCCTGGGAGAAAACTTGTAGGCAGTTTTGGTTTTGTTAGTATGATACATTCATATCCAGTTTTCTATAGAACAGCCAGAAAAAGATGTGGCAAAAATATTTCAAGATATTTCAGAAAGGAAAGATTAGCCTGCTTTCTACTTTTAATTGATTTACAAAGAGCTGGATAATCCAGTGAAAACTCCCTCTTGCAGCTTGTTCACAGCACCTCAACTGTGCTTCCCCACTCTGAATTCTTTTTCAAGAAGAGGGTAGCAGGCAGGCTCACACAGAGTGTACAACACTCTCTAAACTCTGACAGTTCAGTTTCTCTTCAGAGAAGTTTCCTTCTCTTTTCCAAATATGAGTAGTTTTTGCATAGCACAGAAGTTCCATTTGGATTTCTTGCCTCTTGGTCACAAACTTGATATAAATATCAGTGATCAGCAAGAATTAAAGTGCTGGTTTTATGTGCTGAGGTTAATAAGGATATTTTTAATAGGAACTTGCAATTGGGGAGGGAAAGATGGGCAGACCAGGCTATCATTGCTTGTTTAATACTTGCTAACAGAGACAAGTAGCCTTCAGGTTAGATATAATTCAGAGAAAACACATTCAATGTGGCTATAAAGTGATGCATCAACAGCAATTTTAGCATTTAGATGCAAAATGCAAAAAAAGAATTGCAACGCTCTGTTAATATTCTTTGCTTTAGAGAGCTGACCTTCTGCATATTGGTGATACAGTTCCTACATGGGGAAAAGATGCGTGGAAATGGAATCAGGCAACGCTGCCGGAACGGGGAAGGGTTTGCTGACTCCAAACTACAGACACGGACAAGAAACTGCAATGGGAAATTTGTTCCAGCCTTTCATCTCTCCATGAAGCAACTGCATTTAAGAACATTATGATAAGGTGAAAGCAAAATAAAAGACGTTGTATAAAATGTAAATAAAACTGAAAACCAGAGATATGAAGGATAAAAATATGCAAACTGTGAATATGAAGATTTTTTTGAAGTCTTCTTTTGGACATATCATATTGATAGGAGAGCTTGATTTTTTGCATTTCTTTGATGGCTTTCCAGGACCATTTTACAGCATGTGAAGTTGTATCATCTTCACACACCACTGTAAATGCTGTTCCTGCATATACAATGAGACTGCAGTGCAGAATGAATGAAAACAGACCTTGAGTTTCTCTTCTTCCAAAAAATAAACATCAGAAAAGCTAAAAATTATTTTATATAATTGTCAATTTTTTCCCTGTTTTCTAAGGGACTTGGAGAACTCAGCCATGGCCATTTAAATTATTCTCATGACATTTATTTACATTATAGTGGCCATCAACAGAAATGTACTTGGTCTAAAAATCTGAATGCTGAAACTGGTTTCTCCCTACTTTTCTCTTCTCAGTACTTTTCTTTATCAAGAAAAGCTACAAGTTTAATAACAGCCAAGTTGTCCTCTGCCCTTTCATTGAGTTAGACCCCTGGTCCAGAAATATTTTTTTTTAAGATCAATGTGCCTCTGTGGAAAATTTCCATTGGTGTTGTGGGCTCTGCATATTTAGCTGAGAGGGTGATGCAGATTTTCCAATATCTGAAACACTCTATTTATGAAAAAAGGACAAGTTGTAACTTTCAGAGAGTTCAGCCTCCCAGTGTTCTGAGACACACCATGGAAACACGATTTTAAGACTTCCACAACGAGCAGATTGGCAGCCAACTCCTTTTGCAAACACAGAACTCAGGCAAAAACCAGTGCAAAACATACCGTGGCTAGGAGTGAAATCTTCTGAGTTCATGCAGTTTGAGATACAGAACTAACTGGAGGGAGGTTTGCAAGTCTTGTTTAGCACCTAAAATAACAATAGTAATCACTATTAGCAAAGATAGTTGTATGTGATGCTGTCCAACTTCAGGAGACTCAAAAACCCCCATTCATCACAGTTCTATGTTTTCTTCTCCCTAGCTACTGGTGACTATGCAAATTATCATGCAACAGAATGCACTGGAACTGTACAGCTGATTCAAGAAGAGGAAGAATTATTACATTTTTATGTTGTGGCATCTTTGTTGATATTTAATGTATAAGTTGGTTTTTTATGTGCTGCATGTTACGAAGCAAGGAATTTAAGACATTTACGTGACAATTAGGACAGTGATAAACCAAAAAGTGAAATTTCTTTTGTAATGAAACCAGAAAAGGTAAGCAGTGATGAAGTAGAAGAAAATTAAGATGACAAGTGAGGAGATAGATAAAGAAGGATGTCTCCTTCTTCCATGACTGAGCCTCTCCTTTGGAGTGGAGCACCACATCTCCCATCCTGCTACCAGCCACGAGCAAGTAAGTAATCACGGAACCCAAACAGGGATATTTCTACAAGCATAGGTAACAATTCAACAGTTTTCTGAACAAAAAATGCTGATACCTGATATAGTCTGAAGGGGCCATAGGTATTTCACCTGGATTTCACTAGGACAGGTTGTGCTGGTAGAGATACCAGTACCCAGATGTGTGATGTGATATGTTGATAAGGAAGCTGGTGAGCAGGCTTGGGAGGCAAAAACCAGCCCTCAGACATACAGATGGACAGCAGAAAACATCAGGAGCTACTGCAAGGAAGAGACATGGAATAAGTCTGGATGATCAGGCCCTGAACAGGAGGGTACAACTGGGGCACCCCTGAGTGATGGCCCTGTCAGAATGTACTTGGCACAGAACTGAGCTCCCCATTTCTGAGAAGATAGAGGGTGTCTTCAAGGTATTATTGAGTCATATTACAATAACAGTTTAATGAAATTATAATCACAAAAGATGCCTACATGTGCAAAGGGAGGTAGAGATTAAAAGATAAATTGAGTTTATTCCAACAGTACGAAAACCTGAGAATATAAAGGTCTGCAAAATGAAGGCAGAGTAATTCACAGTGGTCGTCATATCAAGAAAGGACATGACAGAAATGCACATGGTACAGCTATGGGCAACCTGAACAGGAACTTCAGGATTTTAGTGAACCAGAAAGGTTAGAGAAACTGAGAAACCAATGCTCCCAGTGGCATAGCAGGGATTTACACATTTAACTTTTATTAATGCTAATGGGATTTAAGTCCATCACTATGCCATACATCAAGAGAAGAATTAACAGCTGGGTCTATCTTATTTAGAAAAGGAGGGGATTAGCTGTATGTTTCTGCCTCCCAGAACAAGACTTACAAGCCTCACAGCTTTTTCCACTGTGCAGCAACTATAAAAGTGTGGACATTATGCTTCAGAAAGAGTTCACAGGAAATTTCAAATTGCAAATGTCAACTTTAGAGGCTTGGGGTAACCATGGGAAGAATACACATTTCCAGAGACAACAGGAAGTCCTCATTTGTCAGAAGAGCAAGGCAGTGACCAGTACCCTGGTGTGTCTCTGAGGCTGCAGACCCCACACTGGGAATAGTCCCTGCACTCACACACCCACCCAGCCAGGCAAGCAGAGGGTCCCAGCAGGGCACCAGCAAGAAGCAAGAACTCAACTGGTAGGACACAGCTGTGGGAGTTGCATTTCAGCAGATGTTCAAAGCCTAATTAGCTCCCCTTCGGGCTGCTACACTAGCACAGAGGGGATTTAAAAGTGCTTTGAGTCCCTCCGTGTGTAGGAAGTAGACTAGCTCAGAGAACAGGGTACTTGAACACATTCCCATTAGCAGCCCATAGTGGTTGAACCCCAGCTGGCAACCAAGTACCACACCACCACCACTCACTCACTCACTCACTTTACCAAGAAGAAAATGGACCTCCACAGCATGCCATGACCTTGAGGAACCCTGCACTGAAATTTCCTTAGAAACACCTTTGCTTCACAGAAAAGAGAATGTTCTGATCAATGCACCAGCACAGAATTTACCCAGTATAAAATGTGCACATGGAGGTTATTTACATTAAGCGAAATGCACCATTAAACACAGAATATTGCTGCTCCTGATACTTCCAACTTAGTGAAAGTGTTTTCTTGTCCCCTGAGAAAACGTTGCCTATTTCATGCAAAACACAATTTAAAACAGTATTTGACATTTTCCAGGAAACATACTTTGCACTTTAGAAAGGTTCAAGTTAGGACATCATTCTGCCCTCTGGTAGAAAGAGAAACCCTTGCTCTGTTTTCACTTGAGTACAGATACCACAGCTGCCAAAATCTGCACTTTGGCTTAACTCTTTGGCACAACTCTTTGGCCCAGCATATAGCCCAGCTAGGAAATGAGATCAGACACAGGCACCTGTTTCCAGTCCTCACACAGGAGAACAAGCATTTTTCTGGCCAGAAGTGTTTTACCTAACAAGTTCTCCAATTGCTTACTGTTTGCATCAACTAGCTCACCACGTTTCACCCACCTTTTCAGAAGGCATTGTTTACATTCTTGGGTGACTGCTCCGCACAAATATAATTAAACCAAATTTAATTAAGCAGGCTCCTCTCAGCCGTGTTCTTTCAGTGCCTTTACACCTTAGTCCACACTTAGTGAATTCATATTAAGGCGAGAGAAGAGCTGTGAATTCACACCTCTATTATGCAGCAGCTCTGTAAGGATCCTCTGTAAGGATGAAGCTGCACTGATGGGATGTGGCTCTATTCCACAGCAATGACCTCAGTGGCTTTACCTGAATTAGCTGGGTAAATAGTGAAACATATGCAAGAATGGCCCAATGTTAGAATGAAAACCTTTCACTGGACATCATCAAAATACTCTTACTTCAGCTAGCAGAGATTCCCAGATTGTTCAGAAAAGATGGGAACAAAAGGATTGGTTGGAGGGACTGCCTTTTCTGCCAGTCTTGACTAAGAGACAGAAACATGTGCCTTGTCTGGAACTGCTCCCATACTGGGGAAAAACCTCCATTCCTGTGAAACCAAAGTCAAGGCATATCTTTGCATACTCTATATACAAAGAAAAAGATCCAGATATGAGACCCATTCCCATTAGTACAAAATCCTCTCTTCTCTTTACATATCCAGGAACACACACACTGGAGTGAAGAGGATCATTCAGGAGCTGCAAATGCAGAAATTCATACAGTACTGAAATACCATTTTTACACTTTTTCCTTATATATCTGCAAAAACAGTATGTGTACTTATTAATGATAACAACAGAAGAGCAAAAGAGAAAAGCTGCTTTTTTCCAGCTCCAAATTCTTTTATTCCTGTCCAACTCCCTTTGATACTCACACATTTAAATTTGCTTCATTTAAATGTCCATGCACAAACTTCAAGCCACTCTTTCATGTTTTCTGAGCATCGTTAAGGGATATTAACATCTGCTCTTTGCTGGCACTAGTGTGAGATGTATGAAGGCATTGGCACTCATTTATTAAAAGACATTAAGAAATGCACACAAACTCTGCAAATGTTTGCATTGCAAACTCCAGCTAAGAACTATCATTGTGTATATTTTAAACAGCTTGAACTAAAAGTCAAAATTCAAGACCACTGAGCAGTGAGATGCTGAGGGTCTGGATCCCAGTTCTGTAGAATGAGCCACCTTGTAGTAACAAAGTAGCTGCTGGCAAGAAAAAAAATCTCTTATGTGATTTTCTGTTAGTTTAACATACACAGGTCATCTTTAGCTAAACGACTTCACAGAAATCAATGGAGTTCCTCTGGCTCTGGTCTATTAACATCAGCAATAGCTCTTATGTCCTATCTGACCAGTAGTAGTGCTGGAATGCTGCCCACTCACCTAAATTCTAGAAGTGGAAGGAGTTGTTTATGCTTTCCTGAATATCTAGAAATTAAAAATAGTTTATAGTATTCTGCAGGACTCTATGAGATGCAAACAACTGCAAGGAATAACAACTGCTGATTTGTCTGCTGCTGGTAATATTCCATTGTTAGAATAATGGTTGAGAAGCACAATATAACAAAGAATTTATGAATTTCAGTTTCAAGTAGCAAAAGTTGTAACTCTCAAAGCAAATACGCATGGGCAGACTCAACTTGTATAAATCAATGTAGATCTTCCACTAACTACTGGAGAGGCCCTTGAAGGAATCAACAGGACTTCCAAGAATGAACAACCCATGACTAAATGAAATTGTGCATTTTGATTTTGCAGATCTGCCAGCCTGGATCCATTAAATAAAGGAGAGGGTGGATCTGGAGTAAGGCACAGTTGATCAGACAGATGAGGGGATGATAATTCTCTCTTCTCGGGAAGTAAAAGTTAATTTCTGTGTCCACCATGGCTTGGGTATTTTCTTTCTGAAGCTGGGGTCATGCCTCAACATACAGTCAGCTCTATTTCCAGAAAAATACAATGTATTTTGGAATGTGCAGAAAAGAATTTTACTACACTCACCACCCTCTTACGTATTAGTAAACCAACATTTTGCTATAGAAAGTTTATTTTTTAAAAAAAACCCTACATTTATTCCACAAAATTTCAAAACTTAAACCATACAATTTGGTGAAATCATTGCAAGCTTTTAAATAGCAACCTAATTAGTTTAGCTTAGATTTGGAAATCAGAACTTCAATTAATATTCACATTTTCAGATCTTAATTTCTGCTAAACTAACAGCATTACTTCAGTTAATAGCTTTTCCTTCCTGCAGTATACAGCTTAACATCCCCAAACATTTCTGTATCAATTACTAAATCTAAATTAAATGTTTATTGGAGTTATTTACTTCTCAGCATTCTCAAGCATGGCCACGGTCCATGACTCATAAGCTGAGTTTTGAAGGTTTCTTATGGTACAATGACTACTAATTACGTGTAAAAGGTTTCAAAATGGATGAACAGTTTAAAAAGAGTTTGGATACAACTTAATTTTACCTATCAGCTGCAGAACAACTCTGATGAGGAAACGTGCACTGAAGATAAATTGCACTGAAGTTGCTGTCAATTGAAAATGGCTAACGTGTGGTAGGAAAATTAGTGTAATGAATTTCTTTTACAAGCCATCTTGGATGCAAGAAAATGAAAGGAAGAGAGTAACCAAAACTGTCAATTTCATACAAAATAACCTCTGTCAGCAATATGGTGGTTTGATTCAAGAAATATGTACATACTTGATCCTTGGAAATTATTTCCCCCTTACTGGTTTACTCTGGGGTTTAAATCAATTTTCAGTAACTAAGATGTCTCCCTCCCCATGCATAAAGGTGAAGGGTTTGGAGGGGCTTCAGTGCAGCACAAGGCAAGGCAAAGGCAGCCGAGTTCCAGTATTAGTTCCAGTATTACACAATGTTTTAGAGAGATGCATATGGAGCACAAAAGCACATGGTAAAGCACAGATACTTTTTGCCTCATATTGATAATTGCACATAAATAACCCAGGTGTTAAATCCATATTCATTTCTACCATATTTCATATCAACTTTTACCAGCAGGACCGTTTTTACCACCGGTTTGGACCTCATCCTGCTACATGTTAATGTCTGCTGTAGTTTGAGGACTACAGGGATCTCACATTCCTCACCAGACTTCGGTAAAGGACTCCTAGTTTGAAGACAAGAGAATTTATTATTTACTTGTTAGCATATTTCCCTGTGCATGGTGCCCAGCTTAAGGTGGCAGTGGCTGGGATGTTTGACATAAGCCACCAACACCAACGGGGCACAACGCAGTGAACATATCACTGTGAAGTTGTAATTTTCAAGACTAACCTTCAATTTCAGAAAAACATCTTTCAATAACAAAGCCATTACTGCAGGTTATGCTGTTTATGAGCTGAAATTTCTACATTAAATTAAAGAACTGCCCATGTCTGACAGCAACATTCAGATTCATACTGACAGCACATAGGACATATTTCCTGTTTCTCCATGCTCTAAATTTCCAAAATATCTTAACATTTTAATATCGTCCCACATAAATTTTCAAGGTTTTAAACATTGCAATATTTGTTTTCCAGATGAAATAGGGGGCAAATGCAATGAAAAGTTTTTCAACCTGTGCCATTTCAGCCCAGCACTAATTCATATCGTTGCTTTCGAGTTTAGTGCAGCTCAACTGGGGCAGCACAGACAAGATCATTCTGGAGGTTTCTCAGCAAGTGCTGCACTTCCAGTGATGACTGGAATTTCTTATCAGTGTGAGCTCTGTCAGTGCTTCTCTGTGGTGCCCAGCACGATGGCAAGGGGCTCTCTGAGAAACCAGATTTGTACAGGTGAACTCAGGAAGGACCAACAACTCAGCCCAGATGCACTGGTGGTGACAAGAGCAAGCAATGGGCAAACTGCAGTCCCAGTGGGTATCTAGACCTAAATGTTTGCTTCAAACATCCATTTGCCACTGTCTCCATTAAAAGTCCTTGATACTTGCCCCAGAAATATTCAGCTTGAGCCCAGAGAACCTGTTGAATATCAGGGCCTCAGCTGAATTCCCAACCCACTCCTCAGGGCAGTCCTCACACACAAACATTTTCCAGCTCCTCCTGCATCTCTCCAAGGCAGTTCACTGATGAAGGGACTCAGCTCAGCCATTTGATTTGCTCCTTCAGTGACCACCTAACTTCTCTTTTGTTTCAATAGGTTGAATCAATCAATCAAGCCTTTGCAGAGCAGCAAAAAGCAGCACAAGTGTTAATTAAACTTTGTTATTTTAAGTGTAGAATCGGCTTGAAGGAACCCAGTCTTTTAAAGCAACTGAAAAGTTCAAAAAGTAATAAATTCAAAAAGCCTCTCTGCATTGTTAAAGACTGCACTGAATTGCATACCTAAAATAATCAAGGAAGGGGACTTTGATCTCCAAAACCTGAAATTAGCCCAGATCGCTGTTTTGGTGCTTGCAAGCTCAGTAAGGAAAACCTGAGAAGAAGAGAAAGCTCCTGGAAGGGTTTTGCTGGCTCTGCCACAGCAGCGGCCTCTCAGCTTGGGGCCCTGTGTCACAAATGTCAGTATTGCAAAGCAAAGCACAGGGCCTGAAAACAAGGTAGCAGAACAAAACTTTTTTTGACTGGTTTATAAAGTTTTGAGGCCTTACCAGAATTCTCTGGAAATCTCCAGACTTACAATGCTGTTGTAATATAACTGTATTCTCCTCAGAGATTCACTGTACTGGGTTAATTGCATAGCTTAAGTTGAAATGACTGTAGGAGGATGTCAGAGACAAAAGTGAAAGGAAAATGAGATAGATTCCTTTAAGTTTTGGAGAAAGCCTGGATAAAAGCTTCAGGACAGATCCAGCAGGGAAGACTTCCTCAAAGAGCCAGGCAGACACTTTCTGCAATTCAGCACAGAGGCCACTGCCTGAAGAATGCAGAATTGGCAGGTGGATGGTAAAGACAAGAGGAAAAGTTATTCTTCAAAAGAAAAGAAGTTCTGAGCAGTGCAAGGTGATGAGCTACATTTACAGGTGACTGTTTAGCTTCTTATTCTTTCTTAGTGTTTCAGATCAGGCTCTGGATACCTGGTGGCAAACAAAACCCATGTGCTTTCCTGTAGCTTTTCAAAACCAAAATGGAGAATGAAAATAATTTTAATAGTGTCTTAAAACAGAGCTCTTGAAGCTATTGTAGTGCTAACAAACATGCAAATATAGACAATTAGGACACTGCTATGGAAACAATCAGAAAACATTAGAGAACCCTGACTGTAAAAGAAAATTAAACAATGTTGTATTTCAAGATTCACCTTGAAGTGATACAACTTTGATTAAAAGGCTTCTATGAACACTAAGAGTAAATTAGCTTCTCTTTCAACTGAAAACAATTAAGGACTTGATTTAAAATGGTATATTTTCTATGTGGCCACCAATGTCTAAAACTTATTAAGATTTTTTAAAATTTTTCTGCTATCACACACTTAAAATGAGCATAAGTCACTGTGGCTTATGAGAAATACTACAGAAATTTAAAAAACATAAAGAAAACACACAAAAAATCATATGATATAAACTTTGACAGTATGAAAGAATTTGCAGAAAAACTGGTCCCTTTAATCTGGGGAGACACTGCTGTTTTCAAACCAATAACAAGTGAGGATGAATATTTACTTCCATTTGATAGTCTAATGCATTATAAAGCAAAGTTAGAGAAGATGAGTCATCACTTGATCTTCAGTGGTGTGTTGGAAAATATTTCAATCTCCCTTCTTCAAGTATGAGTTCAAAAATTTACATGAGAAAAGATCCAACCAGTCTCAAACACAAAGGAATGTGCCCCAGGGTATCCAGAAGATTTTTATGCATCTACCCTGCACAAAGAATTCAATTTATTAGAAGTTACTCTTGTACTTGCAGCATATTTACCTAGTTGAAATTTTCAAAATTATAATAATGATAAAAAGAAGATGACAGAAGATGCTTAAACCATGAGTGGCTGAGGAATGCTTGTGCTTGTTTCCAGCATGCTAATCAGAGGGTTGAAATAATTGCAGTAGTTACTTAAAACCAGAAATATCTCATCTTACACAGAGGATGCTTTTGCCAGAAGACATTTGTAAACCATAAATAAAGATTTTAATGCCAATTGTTGGACCAAAAATGTAATTTTCCTTTAAAAGTACATTACAATAAAACAGAAAAAAAAATTTTATTCATATGTTTATTCCTAAATACTTGACTTGAGGAAAGAAAGTTACTGTAACTGAACTCAGCTACTTTCCGGGGGGAAAACCCCACAATGTTGGCCTTTCAAGTCACTGAGGGTTAAACCCAAATCACTAGAGATGAAGGCACAGGTGAGAAAAACAGTTAGCAGAGATGCAGGTGTCAGTACCAGTGACAGACAGGCCTCTGAGCTGAGCTGAACAAGGTGTATTGCTGTGCCAGCCAGCCCGGGCTGTCCCTCACACAACCACCAGTGAGCAAACCCAGCAGAACAGAGAGCAGCAGAGTGGAGGGACCCTCAGCCCTGCCACGCAGTTTGGCCACCAAGGGCACACGTGGAATGTACTTGCTAAGGAAAACAGAAGAAATTTAACATTGATGGTACTGCTGTAAGCAGCAGACAGTATTTTTCTATTCAAGTACTCGATGTCTGTGCTTGGGAGAAGACAACTATGAAGATAATCAGCATTGAACTACAGCTCCTGTCGAACTGAGCCAAACCCTCCAGAGAGCTGTCTCTGATTTAGACTGGTGATTGGGTGCAGTAAGGAAGGTGCCATCTACAATTAGAGATATTCCAAATGTGCCAAGCTCTGCAAAGATCCTCTTTGCTCCATCCACACTCCCAATGTGTTTGATCCCAACCCCTGATGTGTGAGCAGATACTGGCACTAGGCAGAAATACCAGTAATTCTCCTTGGGGTAAAGCACAGACCGTTTGCCTCCTCCTGCCATCCTGCAGTACACATGAGATGCAGAGATTTGCTTCCAAAACTTAAAGAACCATGTGGCAATCCATTCCTACATTGATAAAGTACATTAGGGCATTAGGTGTCTAAAATCAGATGGAGAACAACAGGAATGAGAGGAAAGAACACGCTGCTGAAATGCTAAGCTTATCTGACTCAGACAGGTTCCCTGGTAACAAAAGCAGCTACATTTATAAATATGCCGCAGCCCCCACAGTATGGATTATTTCCCATTGTTTTTAAAAAATTACTTCTTTAAAAATAAAGATAAAAAAAAATTGCCAAGATATACAAAGAATTATTTTCTGCCCCTTTGTTCACACTGAATTATCCCAGGACTATTGACTCTGAGAAACGAATTGCTTACTGTGACTATAAAGGGAGTAAAATCTCCCCACTACCATTAAAATGAAGATATTCAGCTTCCACTCTCACCTTTAGGTTCCTTTTAAACGAGGCATTTCTAATAAAAATATTCTGCTTATTTAGTGCAGTATATAAAAAGGCAATAAAGTCCAAGGTTGTAGATGTTTTTACATAATTTTAATTTATAATATAATAAAAGTACACAATACTTAAAGTACTGATAGAAATGAACTTTCTTCCTCTCTACCTTCAGGTAAGTTTTAAGAACCCTATTCACATTTGGATAACTCTGCATTTATTTTAACTTCATTATAAAGTAGCTATCAGGCTGAACCATATCAAAATCTTATTTTTGTACAAAACCCAATCTATTTTTGATACCACTATTCTTTCATATCTGAGTCATATCAGTCACGACAGCTGTCAACATAAAGCTGTAACTCACTCTTAAGTCCTCAAATGTATATCAACTCCATTACGTGGTGACTTAGATCCATACACTGGAACCCCAGCTAACAACGTCTACATTTTAGAGAGTATGTTTTAGGCTTAAGAATCCAAGAACTACTTACCTACCAAAGCAATGACAGAAATTAAGGGAAAGTTCTTACAAACATCATTGATAGGTCTAATTTGCAGGATTCTTCAGTGTTGGACATTTTTAAAATTTGGCTGGACAAGCTGCTGGACCATCTTGTCTAGACTGTGCTTTTGCCAGGATAAACTGGACCAGATAATGCTTAAGGTTCATTCCAATCTGGGATTCTAAGATTCTATAATTATGTGATATGAATTCCAACAAAAATTAAGAAGCCTAGAGTTAAAATAAAATAATAATAATAATAATAAAAAAACAGAAAACCAAAAAAAACCACCCAACAACAAAAGACAAAAGTAATACCCAAACCCAGAAGAACCCTGTAAGACAAATTTCTCTTCCAACTTCCATCTCTTTCTAAAATTAAATGACTGGCAACAAAACATAAGAATCACCAAGTCATATTCAGGCAACTTTATTCCCCACCTACACAATCCTTTCCTATGGAAGAGAGATGCATCTGTTCAGCACTTTCCCCTTCCACCTCGCCTCCTGACATTCCTCACTGCATCTCTCCCTACTCTCTTCAATTCACTAAGCAAAGCAACACTGGTCCCTGAGCAACAGCTCTCACTGATTACCCAGTGCTGTTGATTTTCTGGGTTTTTTTTTCACAGTACACTCAGTTCAATTAATTCTATTTCTTCTCCAAGCTCAAATCCAACATCTGCCCATTCCCCAGCTCACCATTCTGCATCATAAAGGTCTGTTTTGTTTTCCTCATTGCACCTACCTATCCTTATGCTCCATGATCCTTGCAGTCTTAACTTTCCACTCTTAGCACTGGAAGGAGCTCCTGGGCTCCTTCCACTGCCTCTTCCCACTTTGGTTCCAGTCAGACTGGCATCAGCCTGCCTCTTCCACAAATGTGTTACTATAAGGGTCTCTGGCTCTGGAAAGGTGGGTGCTTTCTGCTTGCCTTGGTTTCCCTAATCAGACCTCTTTCCTGCACAGCACAACAGCTGAGACTGTACAGACACTGAACTGAGTGAGACGAGGAGGCACCGCAGGGGCTGTGCTGCAGGTCCTGTTCAGCATTACTGTGCAGTCAGACCGTGTTTCTTGTTGTTCTTCACTACACTGTAAAGTATGACATGGTGTAAGCAACATGTGGGACACTAAACTGGGACTAGCTAAGTCCTAGGCACCAAAAGAGGTTCAATTCTGGGAAGCTCCCAGAGCTGCCCCCAGCTGGGTCTGCAGCACATATCTAGGGAATGCAGCTGTACCCTGCCAAGGAAACCCAGAACAGCCCAGTCACTTGTTTATTAAAAAAGAGCCCATCACAGTACATAGTTCAGTTCAAATTCAATATTACAATATGAAACTGGGGATTTAGAGATCTAAAATGTTTCTAAAATCTTTTATCTAGTTAGATAGGGGGAACTTGCATATACAAGCCCTATCTTGTGCTCTGGGGCAGAAGACCTCATTGCAGAAGAGAAGGCAGGTACAAAAGTGGGTTTCCAGAGCACTTTAAGAGTTCGCCTCTTGTTTGCACACTTTCATTTTAAAGCTGAGGTGTTTGACAGCAGCTCAAGGGCACTCAGGGCCATTAGCCCAGGCAGAGGGAGACTAGGCAGAGCAGAAAGGAGGAGCTTGCCTGGCAGAGGGCAGCCCAGAGTGATGGGGGCAGAGCTGAACAGCGGGATGTGGTTGCAGACCAGGGGCTTTCTCAGCTTTGCGCCTGGAGACAAAACAGTTTCTTAAGCACAGGGCAAAGTGATTACATAACCACAGGAGAGACCTGATGAGAGCTGGGGTGGTGGGGAGTAGCCCAGCCTGCTGTGTCAAACCTCCCACGCGCAAGACTATTGGGCGTGGAGAAGCAGCACGTCTGCAGACAACTGGGAGTGAGGACACTGCCTTGAAGCCAGGGCTGTCAAATTGGAGGAACTCAGGGAGGGAGGGGAAGGTTGAAAGCACCTGCAGGAGCACTGCTGAGCAGTCTCAGCTCAAAGCAGGTAACGAGACTGTTCCTGAGGAGAAAGACTATGGCAAGATAGAGATGTTCATGCACCAGTTTCAGGAGTAATATGCAACAGGACTTGTATGGAAGACCAGCCTAAATTCTAAGGCAAAAAGGCATCAGCACAGTGAGGAGAAGGCCAGTGGTCCACCTCATCAGGAGAGTTGTGTATCCTCACACTGAAGAAGCAGAGGCCCTGGCTGCAGGGGCACAGCACGTGGCAATGGAGGGAGACTGTAAATCAGCAGTTCAGCTTACAGGGTCACAAGGATGTTAAGGCTTGGAACAGGCTGCCCGGGGAAGTGTTGGAATCACTATCCCTCAAAGTGCTCAAAAACATGCAGATGTGGAACTTAGGGACGTGGTCTAGTGGTGGATTTGGCAGTGCTGGGTTAACAGTTGAACTTGATGATCTTAGAGGTCTTTTCCTATCTCAGTGATTCTATGATTCCAAGGGAAACTGAAACGCATCAGTAGCATCTGTCATGACAAAGCCAGGTTTTGTATTGTCTACACTCATTCAACTTTTCGTTTTCCTCTCCAAACGCCAAACACTCACTTCAGTGAGCTAACTGGTGGTAAACATGAAAAAATTGCTACTTTGTACAGCAATTTGTCACAAACAGCTTGTAATTATTGCAGGGAGAACATGAAGACTGAGTGAGAACAGATTGAGTGAGAAAACACTGTAGATGGCTCAAAAGAAGTACCTGAGAAACTGCCACAAAATATGACAAGCTGGAACAAACCATCACGACTTCTAAATTCCACTCATCTCATCTGTGATCAGAAAGATTCATGGGAATGGTCCTGGGATGATCAGAAACTTTTATTCAGATTTGAATTTGGTTTATTAAATATAAAACCAATATTTTATTAAAGTGCTCCTATTGTGAGAGGCTCTCTTACAAAAACATTACTCTATTCCTTAGAGAAATTAGAAAAATCTTACAGAATGTTCATTAAAATACTTAGATTTCTGAGAAATCTCCCATTCCCAAGTACTAAAGCATAGTTGGTGTGAAGCAGCAGCCAAGTTGCATTCAGATGCTTTTGCACTATATAACTTGGTGCTTCCTTCAAGATTTTTTAATCTTCCTGTTTTGTGCATGAGACTGACAAATTTTTTCAAATCTGTCTTGTGTCCTAATGAGGAAAACTAAAAGAACAGAGAAATTAAAAGACCTTCAATGTGAAAGGTTTTTGCTAGGCTCCTTCCCTTTCAGAAATATTCTAGCAAAAATTCTCGCTCTATCAGGCAACAAAAGTGAGCTCCCGGGCACAGGCTGAGAGCCCTCAGTGGCTGAGCCTCCCTGCAGCCTGTCTGGGAGCCACAGGTCAGCCCACAGCAGGGCAGTCTGGCAGGGCTCTGAATGACTTCCATCTCACACATCTAACCAAAGAGCTGTAAATGAAGGAATGGCAGCTGGTCAGGATGCCCCTGCCCGCCCAACCCAGAGCTTCTAAACTGGAGATTTGCAACCCAAAGCCTGGTGTGTGCCCAGCAGCTCTCCCAGGGACAGCGGAGGGCGGACAGCGGAGGGCAGACAGCGCAGAGTCCTGCCCATCCTTTGGTGCAAACTGGTGTGTTGCTTCACTGGCTCCTCACAACCCAGACTCGTGGGGTGGCTGCCGTGGGAGGGGATGGGAGCCAGACTCTTACTCATTCCTATTTGCAAGCACGGGTGCATGTGAGTGCAAGACTGCCTCACAGTGAGCTATTTAGAAGGATGAGAAATATGTTTAAGAAAAATGACATTTGAGAAAGTCACAATCTGTTTGCCAGTTTTTCTTCTTCCTCTATCAATTCACAGCAAATGTCTTATTCACCACCCAGTCTTTGCCTTCTTTTTGTCCTATGTGAGCATTCCTTTTCCTTTCACTCTTTACAGAATTTAAGGGTCTCATTGATTTTTCTATATAACATATTAATCTTTAAATTGCTCTAATATTTGCATCACTGTCAAAACCAGAAGTTCCTTTGCTGAAGGCTATGGTACTGCCAGAAAAACTTTAAATTTATCTCAGAATATATACATATATTTTCCCTACTTCCCAGCCATAAAAGCTGCACATTCCAGTTGGACATCCCTTTAAACTCTTTAATTACACAGGTTATTTAGTCTGGCTCTTTCCGATTACTTCTTAACTAAATGAAATGTCTGCCTCTTGCTGTCCTTTCTACATTAGCAGGCCCATTATTGATTTTTATTATCTTTCCAAAGAGAAGGTTTCGTAGCCGATTGCGATTTCCACTGTAAGCAGTTCACTTTGCAGAGAATTCCTGCTGCACTGAGACTGCTAAAGATGGTTCTCTGGCAGCTCAGCCATGCCCTGCACTGAAGCAGGTAATGCTGCAAACATTACTGAGCCTTGCAATGGGAAACAAAGATGAATACACAAATGCTTCTGAAGCATAGAGAGCACACTAATATCACTTATTTATGAAGCATTCTTACACCAAAATAGCTCCTCCTGGAAGTTTATCATTTACCAGCAAGCTCCCTAAAGAGGTTCCTATGTGCTCTCCAGTCTGCAATGATGATTGCAGAAGAAAACTTGCTTCTTTTTCTTCACTTGCAATCAATGTAGGGAAAAACAGGTAAAAGGAAAGAGAAAGACTGAGAAAAACAAAAAATAGTGAACGTTTTAGATAATGTTTGGCCTTTTGACAGACCCAGAGATGATCATGAAGTGGCTGACAAAGGACGTTGAAGTCCAGAAGCGTCAGGATGGTTGGTCACCAGTGCAGCATCTAGAATTACGTGCAATCAAGGAAAGGAACAATTCTCAACAGCCACAGACCAGGTTTTCTTTTTCTCTGTTGGGTACATCTGAACAGCAAAGCTCTAACAGCAAATTGCTTCAGTGGTAGCCCTTGTTTATGATACATTCCTATCTGAACGCTTCAGAGACCTGATTTCTCATTGATTATGCCACTTTCCACTCCTAGCAGCAGCATCAGAGCAGAGGTATCAGAGACTCAAAGGAGAACAAAAACAAGCATGAAGTGGGAACACTGATTTGTTTTACCCTTACGCTACACTGTTCCTCAGCTACAGTTCTGAATTCACAAAGCACTACATAAGTGGTCAAAGTCAGATGAAAATTAAAACATAAATTGATGGTTCAGAAAGAAAGCTGGAGAGGAGCACATTTTAAACAATAATGGTTTACAGTGGATTGAGAAAATAGCTACCAATAAAATAAATGTGAAGACTCCCATCAAGCCTACTAAAAAACCCCAGAGAATGCAAGACAAGGCAGGAGATTACAAATCTGGTTACTGAGAATATGCAGCATATTACAGTAATGAAGACCTCTGCATTTCTCCCAGGTATCTATGCAGTTGGGTAAAAACACAACTCAGCACCAAATTATTTTGCAATTTATGCCTTCACAACCTATGGGATTTACACAGTAGGATGCAAACATCTCCATCTAAATTGATCAGTTTGGATGCAGACAAATCTATTGTCTACTCTCTGAGACTAGAACCTCATTTTACTCAGGGTCATGAATATCACTGTCATAGCCTCGAGAATAATTTCAGTTGACTATGAAGACGGTTGGTTACAAACCAACCAGCCAGGTAAGAGCTGTGGAGTGAGTGCAATGGCATTTCCCAAAATACATCCTCAACTTCCACAGTTGCACCAGGCGTCCGGCTGAGCAGCCTCAGCCTTTGGCTAGAAATGGCCAATGTCTGGCAGCCCCACCAGTGCAAGTCCCCAACAAGTGCTGCCCACAAGACATGCAAATCACAGCAATCACAGCATAAACAGGAAATGTCATTTTGCTTTTTCTGGAATATATATGTGGTGTCTATACAGTCACCCTCTCAAACATATGGCCTGCAAATACTGTCCTAAATCCCAAGCAGCTACAAAACCCAACTAATATTTCTTCTGCAGAATTTCTTTTATGTTCCTCAAATCTCACAGATCACCCTCTCTTGTATCAGAGTGACTTTCTCTTCACTGGCAACTGTTCCTTCAGCAACACAGAGCATGGACTGCACCCTGAACAGCACCTGCAGCACACAACACACATCTGTGGCTGAGCCCATTCATTACAGCACAACCATCAGGGAAGCTGTAAAATAATAGCTCTGTAGCATCTCCAAAATAATCAGATTTATGACAGAAACATCGCAGTCCATCACCATTCTCTCTTTATTCACTTATGTTCTATTATAAGTGTTTCTTTCCATCATTTCCATGTCCTCCCCAGCTTCTACTGGCCTGTTGGACAATTTTCCTTTTTTCCTAGTCACTGAAAATTAGAGTTCATCTGACTCAGTGGAGTTTTGCTGTGTACCCCAGATGACAATTCACAGATTTAAGTGATGTAATGTCAGAAGGTCAAAGACATCACTTTTCACATACCAACCTTTATGTGAAAGTTAATGTGATCTGACAGTGGGACTGGGACTTATCATGTCAGATTTGAGGGCAGACCTTCCTCAGCTCTCGCACCACCACCCCACCCACCTCCAAAGCAAGCTCAGTGCCCAGATTCAGATCAGCACATTTTCAGCTGAACCCCCACAACCCTTGTGCAACATCTAGGCCAGAGGGACAAGAACAAAACAAAAGTACAAATCTCAAGGGTGGCCTTCAAAGTGCAGCAGGTATGTTTTAATTTTTTTTCACTTGGTATTTGAAATCAGTTACAATAAACTAATCTTCACATTTTTAATCTGAAGCATTTTAATGCCTTCTGAACTACTACAAAGAAGATGTCACATTCCACAGGTAGGTTTTCCTCTACTGGAAGAATTTGCAGTGTTGCAGGTAAATTTTTTGCCATCCAGCTCTTACTATTTCATAGAACCTGATTCACAACACTCTGTTAGTAACCTTTATTTAAATTGCATCAGTCACTTCCCTTCAAAAGGGACGATATATGCAGTTTTTCATGCTACACCAAACACTGGAAGAACAAGATAGAGACACACATTTGAATTTACATAAAGATTGCAAGCTGTTGTTCCAAAGTAATTCTGAAGTGGTGTGCCCTGTGTGTAGGCATTTGATCTGATCACATTTCTGCATATTGAGTGTAACATGTACAAAATCTGTAATTGGAGTCTGTTTTCTGGAAGGAGATAAATGGCTTTTCTGTTAAAGGAGAAAATGGTACCTCTCTGGACAAGGTCTTCCAGGCCATTTTTAGAATGTAAATTGAGTTTTTTATTTTATCCAATACATATTTAGAATTGATAACAATTTTTAAAAGAGATGCTTAAAATGCCTTCTCCATTTTAAAAAGGTTATGCTTCATTAAAGATATCTTTTTCTTTATGATTTTTTCCCTGAAGTGTAAACACTGTATTTTACTGCTCACTTAAGGAGCATTTAGATGTTGGGATTGATTTGTTATTCCATACCTGCCTGCATCAATTTGCCACTTCTGAAAAACACTCTTATTTCTGGGGGATCCTGACTGGGCTCAGTTTTTCTTAGCACGAGCTTATACCTTTTGCTAGTCTATATTCTTAAAAGACATTACCACATTTCAGATGGGAACATCATAAGAAAACACTCCCTGTACAACTCTGAACTGCCCAATCAATCAATTTCCAGCGTTCTCTGGTCTCCACAAGCACTGAAATTCCAGAGGAAAAATAAAGAAAAAAAAATTGATGGATTTTGTTTGGGTTAAGTTTTAAGTTTTAGTGTCAATTTTCTCTGGCTGGACAGATCAATTTTTCTTATGAATTGCTCATGTCCTCTCAGTCCATTTCACTCCAGAGTGCCTAGTTCCCAACAAACAGCCTACTCAAAGTGTTTCACTATTTCTTCTATTCCCAAAGCAAGTTGAAAATTTCCCAAGTTTGCTGCCTTTTCATGGAAACTACAGAGGAATGAGAATATAAAAGCAGACCTCCTGTTCCCACTCTAAAAGTTCATAACACAAGTGCTGTACTTCTCCAAACTCTAAACCTACAAACCCAAAATAGGAGATAAATTGCCACTGCAATACAGTAACATGCAAAAGCATGGATGGAATACCAGGATTGTAACGTGTGGACCCTTCCTACTGCAGCCTGCAGCAAGAAGGGTCCTGGCAGCAGGTTCCAAAACAGCAACCCTTCAAAAGGGGAGAGAAAAAAATAAGGGCTAGAATTAGATGGTTCCCAGATGAGATTGCCGTAGATCCAAAAGCTAAGCTAAGTAAACAAGGACATTAATGTAAGCTCGGTAAAATCAAGAGTAGAAAGAAGACAGCCACTAACATCTCTCTGAAGTAAGAACCCCCCAGCAAGCACTGAGACAGTCAGCCTGCAATTTTACTAAACTCTAACTGCATTCCAGAGCTCCAGGTAAATCACACATGAGCACAGGAGAGGTGTGCTGTGTGGGAACAGGAGCAGCACTCAGGGCCAACACTGCACTGACACACCTTCTGGAAATGGCACTTTGTTGCAAATGTTGACCATGGTGAGGTCCAGCTCCAAGTTGGCTTCAACCCTGACATCTACACCCCTGCTGCTGAAAGAACCTGGACACATGCTCATTACCCCCCTGTTTCACATCAGGTAAGATGTGGGAAGTCTGTAGTGCTGAACCACCACTCCTTGCTCAGCAGTGACCCTCTGCCAGGTCATCATCAGCCTCGGCAGCCTCTGCTTTACCCCCCACTAATCCCCTGGATCTCAGCAAACCCCATCACCCAGAGGGCACCACTCCACGCATCATCATGTCACAGAATCACTGACTATTCTGAGTTGGAAGGGACCCACAAGGATCATCGAGTCCAACTCTTAAGTCAATGGGCCATACAGGGGATTGAACCCATGACAAATCATTCTGGCCTTTTGCATCCTTCTCTGAAACTTGCAGATGTTTTTGGGCAGCCAAACTCTGCAGCTCCTCCTCTTGTTCACCAGGACTTGACTTAGAATAACCCCAGACCTTCTGGGCACAACAGCAAATACAGAGGCAGAAAGGAACCAGAGCCTATAGGAAATGCAGGCTCCTGACAGCCAGCCTTTAGTTTTCACTTTCCCACCCCTACACCCAACCCTGCCCCTGCAGCACACCTACATGAGCCACAGTCTGCCACGTTCAGAAAGCTCTTACCTTTGGAAAAATGAAATAAAGTGACTGACTGACTGACTACACGATCCAAGGACTGTTAACAACTACAGACACCAAGAGAACAGGGACCAGGCTCGCAGGTCTCTGATGTTGTTTCACCAGGGACAGCTGCTTTGTTGCTGTAAATCACAGCACCCACATGGCCCTGCCCGCTCCTCTACACCAGCACAGGCAGTGAAGTCCAGAAAAAAGCCACTGTCTGTTCCTTCCAGTTGCTACAGTCTCTTCTTTTCTCTGTCTGTCCCTTCCAGTTGCTACAGTCTCTTCTTTTCTCTGTCTGTCCCTTGAAAATGATGTGGTAAGAATGGTGCCCCCTTGGAAAGAAGGGGTTTTACTGCCTTTATTTTTCCAAGAGTAAAACAGTTCTCACTGTGCGAGATGCACTGAGCCAGCTGCTCCCCATTGCACATTCCTGTCAGGGTCTGTCCATCAAATGCTTTGTTCTCGCACCTCTTGGAGTTACAATATAGAATAATAAGATGCATAAAAGCAAACGGATGAATGAGAAATAATCAGCAAGAATTTTAAAAAGTAGAACCATATATAAATAATATGGATGTATTTATATACATACACAAATAAATGCATACACACGAAAATGAGCAAATAAAATAACAGAAGAGACTTTATATTTCAAAAGATCTACTGACAAAATTTTACATTTGCCCTTCAATGCTTTCCTTTTTTCATGATTTTTTATTAAAAGTCAAAGTATAGATATTCAGAAAGGAAGATGCTGAAAACCAGCAACTCCTCTTATTTCCATTAGTCCACAAAGTAATATCTTGGCCAAAAAAATTTGTTTCCTGGATCTTGCCAGTTCTGCAAGAGTGTCTATCTAAAATATCCCAACCTTGTGCTCTTTTTCTTGTACAAAGTCTGAAAGTGTTTCCTGCTGAAATCAGTAGGGTAAGAGGGCAAGAAGGGCTTTAGCTCATCGGACTCACTGGACAGACATCACGGCACGTCTGTGATCAGCTGCAGAAGAATATTCTTAAAATACAGTAAGTTTAAGCTGGTTTTTTTGCTGGGCCCAGAGTGTGCAGGAGTGAAAAAAAACCAATATTGTGCCTAATACATGATTTACAGACAACAGAATTGTAAAGGATCCAAGCTACTCAAACTATCAAAGCAATTGCACTCAGGCACATCTTCAATAAAGAAATATTAAAAAATAGAGAAAAAGCAATCTTTTTAATGCTTCTCAATTAAGTTGATATTAGAATATTGGCCTTTATTACATTCTGTTTCCATTATTTCTGAGTGTTAAAAAGGTCTTTGTTGGCGTTGGGACTGTGATATATGAACCTCAGCTGCTCTTCACATTTGGTATCCTGTATATGCCATTCTAACTAATGGGAGAAGCATGAAAATCGATATGTCTCCACTAAGAACTAAGACTATCTAAACTGACCTATGACATGTAGAAAAATAAACATTTCTCATCATTTTCTAAAATGGATTCTGCATTTTTCAGCTCTGCACTAGTTTGCACATTGAAAATATCTAACATTTAGCAATTACATTTGTAGGGAATGGTAGAATAAATGAACTATGTCCACTTTAGGACGTTTTAATATCAGAGATAAATTTATATTTTCCAGCAAAACTAAGCAATACAGCTACCAGGAACTTAATTTTGATTGTTTCATATGCTTTAAAAATTCAGACCTCTGGGATCTCACATTTCATAGTCAAAACTGATGAGCCATCACAAAAAGACAGCAGTCACTTTTGAAGTTATAGGCTGCTAGCTATAAATTGCCAAATTATATTATAAATTATGAATTCTTTTCTATTCACACAACAGGACAGAGGTCCTTCTAGCATAATAATCTAATAATAATTGATACAATAGCTTTCTGCGTATTTGTCCTTCCATGGCTAAAATTAGTCCTTGTCTGTTCATGTTCAGAAACTCTCCTTGTCCTGAATTTAGCAGTGTCTGTTGGGTTCCTCATTCCCATCAAAACTGAAGAAGTTTGAGAGTTCATTTTGAAGAAATTTGAGACCTTGTAGCTACATGCTATTGCCAGAGCACTGCAAATCTGATATGAAATGGTGCCCTCTACCCTCCAGCCTCACTGAAATATTTATTTCCCTGAACATCAAGACAGGCAGACCTGTGGATTCTTGCTGACGAACCACACATTTGAATCCGTTTGCCAAACAGAGTCCACAAACTTCACCTGTAGACTATGCCACATGACATCTACTGAATGTTTTTGAAGGCTTCACAGAGAAGAAATCTTAGGCCCTTATCTGGTTTCCTTTGGTGTGCTGTTCCCTTGAATTGTGGGTTAAAGATTTTGGTAGCAATTTGCAAGTCTAATTAGTCAACACATTGGTTGGCCCAGGTTCACGAAGGTACATTTGTGCATAACTCCTTACCAGGGGATCTTCAGAATAGATATTAGAAATAAGTTTTTCACTGAAAGAGGGGTCAGGCTTTGGAATGGGTGGCCCAGGGAGGTGGTGAAGTCAACACCTCTGGAAGTGTTCAAGAGGCATCTGGATGTGGCACTTGGGGATATGGATTAGGGATGATTATGATGTACTGGGTTGATGGCTGGACTAGAGGAAGGTGTCTCCCAATCTGGATGATTCTGTGACCCTCTGATTATAAGCTAGAGGTCTACATGCAGGAAACATCTTCCCAGGAACAACTCTCAACTACTTAAAAAAAAAAAGTCTTTAAAAAAAGTGTTGAAAAAAATGAACAGGCCAAATGAAGAAATATCTCCTTTCATCCATTTCTTAGAGAAAAACTTTCAGTCGTTTGTAATTTTACAGAGACAGCAAGCCAGAAGAGGAGTAAAGATGCCCAGAAATCCAATCATGCTGTACACACATAGGAGGAAGACAATGTTCCAGGTTCTACGTTTCAGCACAAAAGAACAAATGAAAAACCATTTTCCACCAATTTGTATGCCAAAAATGAGAAGCCATAATTATAGGATTGCAAAGTTATATGTAGGTATTAGAAGGAAGAAGAAAAAGGTAAATCTTCAGCCTGCTTAATATATTAGTTCTTCAAAAAATGGACCTATTTAAAGAACATCATTGTTCTGTTTTGCTGAAGAAGAGCAGCCAACTGCTTTCTATAATTACAACCAAGAAAAACTTTGTACCCCATTTCAAAAGAAAAGCTCTATGAAGAGCAGTAAAACCCGGAGAGAAATCCTCTCTGTGAGCTCTTCCAAGGGCATAGGCTAAAGATTAGCATTTATCTGAAGATCCTCAGAGAAAAGGGCGCTTTCATCTGAGCATTGCAGGTCAGACTCTTAGGAATAAACACGCACCTGGCACGCTGTGTGGGCTGTAATCTCCCTCCACCCACACTCCAGCCCTCATCTGACATTTCTGTCCATTCATACAGACTGGAAGGAAATTGAAATCATTTGCTTCATTCTTAAAAAGCTTCTAATTCCATATTTCAGTCAAAATCCCTCTGCTATATGTACCTCTTCAATGAATGTTGCTCCTCCACACTTCACCTCACATCTCTGACTCCTTCATTTGAGACAATCCTATGCTGGAACTAAATTAAGAACTTGAAAAATGCTAATGAAGTAGGCAGAAAATGATTTATTGCAGCACCAAGAATTTAAACTAATAGAACAATACAGCACTTTTTGATCAATCTACAATGCCCCACAGGCAGTTTTATTTAAATCAAACTGTTATCTAAAATAAGATGAAGAAAAAGTAATTCAAAAGTATATTCTAGAAATATTTTAAATTGGCTTTGTAGAGACACAAGGGTACTTGCTTTCTGCTGCATTAATACTGATGGGCTGATATGGTATCTGCAGAAACCAGAGCACTAAGAGACAGGACTCACTGAACTGTAGCACAGTTAGAAAAACAATATAAAATAGTCTTAGATGAGAGAAGTTTAAATAGTTAAGATACTTATACTAAGAATAATTGTTGACACTTGTAATCAAGATTTCTAAAGACCTTACTAATCAGATATTTTCAGTCTGAATAATTGAATACATGCTGTCACATAATTAAATTCTCTTCCTAAAATAGGCAGAGAATTTTTTATTGAGTTCAATGAAATCTCTAACCTGCTTAAACCTGGTTAAACCCAAGAGCTCACTCAAAATACACAAAGCTAAAATAACCCCATCAGAACCCATATCAACCAGCCTAGAACAGACCTGCACCTGCTCCAACACATAACAAAGTTTTGGGGCTTTGAGGACAATATTCAGTGGGTTTGCAACAATAGAATTCTTAAGAAAGTATTGGGTTCTCTTATGTCCTAGGGCAAGAGGAGGTGCCAGTGAGCACCTCCCACCTCTGAGAAACAAAAGCCCATCCACACCTACAGGAGGTACTGGGGACAGAATGACTGTGCTCCCTCTGACTTCACTGCAGACTTATTTAAGCCTCTGCACCAGAGCTGAGCCTTGCACTAAGACACCATGAGACCCTTTTCCAGCTCTTTTCCACTACTGGACCAGCAGGAAATATTAACATCTGGCTGCAAAGACCACAAACGACACAAGAGGTGCTACCCCACCGAACACCACGTGTGAGGCAGGGCAGGACAGAGGCGGGGACGTTCCTGGTTTCCAAACAGGCTGTCCCCAGGCTCGGTGAGCCTGTGTAAGGTACCATACTTAGAAATGCTTTTTAAATAGAGATGCACAGCCAAGGAATTGCAGCTAATTCTGTTCTGTGTGAAAGGGATGAATTTCAAAACACTGCAAACTCTGTACTGTCAATGATGTTCAAACTTGTTCACTTGCAAAATACACAACACATCTTCAAAATGCTTGTGCTAATGTGGAAGTGGTGAAGACTTGTTCATTCTCATTTGTCCCAAAGAGAAAATTCCCTTAAAAAAAAGAAAAATACACTCTACCTCTTCTGGGAATAAGGCTTTTTTAGCCTCTGCTTCTTTCCCAGATGCCTTAATATTGCTCAAAAAGAGACAGAATTCAAAAGATAGTTGGTCAGTAATGGTGTTAACTTATTAATACTGAAAGATGAAGAAACTGGAAAAAAAGACATTTGACAAATGACAATCTACATTTATATGTATGTTATCCTATTATTAGCACACTTTAGACCTCAAAACAAAACACCCATGAGGAAACCTTAAATCAGGGTTGTAAATTTAAACACCTGCAAATGAGAGTTCTGCTGTACAAATTTCCTCCCCAGCTCTTCCTTACTCTGCTGACTCACAGGCAGACCCTCTCAGGGAAGGACATAACTAACCTGCTTTCCTCTCATCTCTCCAAAAAATGCAACTCAAGTACAGGAAATCATTACCTGGAGCAGAATTTCAGGGAGCCAGCTAACAACACTGGTATGCAGGTCTCTCTTCCCAGAACTTTTTTAAAGGTCCACTAAGGTAAAACCACTCAGCTAAGGACTTCTTACATCACACTCTTTTGGATCACTACCTACATCACAGGGGAGCTGAACATTAATGTGACAACACAAATTAGGTGATGGAATTTTGCATAAACTTACTGCCAAAGAGCCAAGTTCATCTTCTTATCCTTCTGGTTTAGGCAGAGATTTGTGGGATGACTGATGGAGATTGGTGAATCTCTCCTTTCCTTATGTAAGGAATTCCCCTTGTCCAGCTTCTTTAAAGAATCCTGTATTTGAGCCTACAACAGAACACAAATAAACGACCTAAATCAGACAACATGGTGGAAAGCACTGATAAGACACATAGGATAAAGTGAAACAACTCCCTCAGCTCTCTGTGTGCCTCAGGAAGTGCCTGAAAGAGGAAGATTACTCAGGTGTCTGCCTTAGAAAAGTCACTGGTAAGAGAGTTTACCACAGAAAACATCTCCAAGGGACCTCCTTGGGCAAACCTTCAAACTTTGGAGCATCCACAGCAACACTTCTTTGGTGCTGCCCTTCCAAGTTTGACAGAATCTCAGAAGGATTCAGCTCTCCTTGCCTGAACTCACTCTGTAACTCCCTTTTCCAAGGGGGACAGCCATCAGCTCCCTTAAATAACACAGTGGGCAGGTTCCTCAAATACACAGATGGCTTTTTGCCAGAATCACCTCGCACATGTAAGAGGGTAGTAAATCACCTCAGAGGTAAAACCCTCTCCCTGCCCTGAGTGCCTCACAGCTACTCCTGGGTATGAGACATTTGCTGGGGCTGTGTCTGAAACCACACCCAAATCACTGACTGAGACCAGAAAACAGTGAGGCAGCGATGAGTTTGGGGTGAATGATCCCCAGCCTCCCTTTCCAACACCTGATTAAAGTCTTCTTTAATCAAACTGTTCTCTGCTGGATAGCAATGACACAGTAATATGTGTTTATCAGCTATTGCAGGTCAAATACGTGCTACGAAGATATTGTTGCTGCCACTTCAATATTGTTTCCCTAAAATGCAACACAGTTAAATATTTATGAACCACCTTTCTTTGAAACTTGATTCCTAACTGTAAAATTATTCTTGAAAATAATCCATGCACTTAGGCAAAGAAGTCGATCTTGTCTTGGGATATGAGATCAGTAACTTGCAAAATCTCAAACTTTGCCTTAAGCTTTTGCTTCTGGTAGTAATTGAATGGAGACCACCTTGAGGCCACATATTTCCAAAGTAGTAATTTGGAGGCTCTTCATTGCTCTGAAACAAAGTGGTGGCATCAATGTCACTCTCCACGTACAACAGTTTATCCTGTAAAATTCAGCATCCCACCCAGCAGCACCTGTGGAGATTGATCTGGAGAGGCACAAAGACCTTTACTGCCTGGTAGAAATCATTCATCCTAAAAAGAATTGGAGATTTCAGTAGGAATATAGGCAAGATACAGAGAAGTCTGACACTATTCATGATAGAGTTGTTCTGTTTTTCTTTCAGAAGTCACCTCCTTTCCAGATCTCTGATAACACATTTTCCATCAAAGTCTAAATTAACCCCTTTCCCCCAACCTTAAAATTTGTGTCCCAAACCAGAAAACTTCTACAATAAGTCAAAAAAACTAAAGCCTTAGATGAAATAATGCAGCTTCAAGGGAAAATTTGCCAATTTTTCCTTGCCTTCCTCATTTCCAATAAAATATTTGCCCTTAGAATCAAAATTCAGATATTCTCATGAACAGAAATGCAGGTGACTCTTGAAAAAAGCAGATGTTACACATAAAGTTCTGAGGAAATTTCTTTCAGTACCACATGACAGAAATCACCAAGCTAATTGAGTATGCAGCATGATGTAAGGAAGCACTGCCTAAACTTATGCACTGGCCTTTCTTCAAATCTTTTTTTTTTCCCTTGAGGATGCAGAATTTGTCCTTTTGAATATCCTTTGTTTTATCAGTTGTCTTCCCATAGGCTTAATTCTCTCCCAGGGCTGTAATGCCAGTAAGTTACCTAGATGCTGAAAGTGCAAGAAAACTTTGACATTTAGAAGCCAGCTAATTATTTTGCTTTAGTAAATGTTCTGAAAGGCTGCAGAAATTAGCATCTTTGAGTACAAAGAAGCCAGTGGTCTGGACAAGGAAAAGAAACATAATGCTGTACAAAATAAGACAAATATTTTAACTAGCATTTAAAAAAATTTTTAGGCAGGTATTTTATTTTACTAATTATTATTCTTTAAAACATTGTCTCCTTTGTAATAGGATAATTCATTTTCTAACAAAGCTAAAATAGGACAAGAGAGATTCCATTATTTAATTTTATGGAGAGTTTTGTGGTTTCAGCACTGTTCTCCTGAGTCTATCATACACAAAGTTTATACTTTTCCTGGTCTCCAAAGAGTGCTGGAGCCTTTCCCCAGGCAATTGTTCAGCCTTGTGATTCTTGCCACTGCTTTATCCAGCTCTGCTGCTCCATCTGACACCTTTCTTGTGTCTGTGTTGAAAGCAGCAGAATTTGGGACCTATGAAGGGCAGCTTTGCACAGAACAATGACAAGGAGTCTGAACAGACTATCCATAGCATACTCTGTATTCATACTTGAATCAGCCCTGGAAATAGAAGTGCAGTGATCTCTTCTTTCAGTGTCCTCGGTCCATCAATAATGCCTATTCTTAGGGACACCTTCCCTTCCAGAGTTGTACTGACACAGACCTGTACAGAGAACAAAACCTCCTCCTATTCATACAGATCAGTTCTGCCACTACG
>JAOXXN010000025.1:9826453-9840367 GCA_026770055.1 Myrmophylax atrothorax | reverse complement strand
AAAGCACACGCTATTCATACAGAAACCAGTCCTGGAAAAGGATGCACACCAACCTCTCTTTCAGTGTCCTCCATCCATCAATACTGCCTATCCCTGGGGACACTTTTCTTTCCAGGATTACTGACCCACACCTATCTAGAGATAAAACCTCCACCTAGTCACACAGATCAGTTTTGCCACTATGCAAATTTAGAATACTACTGATAAACAGAAGCAGCAATTTTTTTTACCAAAGCAGCACAGGGAAAACCTTGTTAGATTACATACAGCAACATCACTGTCCATAACACTGTGTTAAATTAGAAAGTCACCAACTCAACTCTGAGTGTTCAGTTCCACCAGCAAATGCCCCTTCAGCTGTTTTGACATTGTGGAACAAAGGATTTGTGGAACCACAGGGACTTGTCTGGACCAAACCCTTCAAAACCATAAAAAGTGGCATTTCTACATCATTACTGAATACAAGCAAGTGACCACAAGACAATTGTTTTTAAATTTTTTTGCAGCTTCACATCAAACTTTTAACTCTGTCTTTGATAAATCATGACATATGTCACTATGTAAAGTGCTTTATAAACATTTAAGTTTTACTATCTATTTGATGAAAGCATCAAAGGCCAGGCCAGAGGTGACTCAGCTGTTGTAGAGGGACCCAACGGACATCTGAACTTCTCTATTCATCACTGCATCACTCCAGCAGTGAGATCCAATGACTGCAGCAGTGATCCTAAGTTTTTTTGGGGGGGTTGAGGTGGTTTCGGGGCATTTGTTTGTTGATCTTCTTTTTCATGGAGGGCCACAGGGACATGGCTACCACCTTCACACCAAAATCAGTAAGAGACTGAGATGTGGCCACTGAGGCAGCTACTGATGGATATGAAAGTTGTATCATTCCTCCAATTCAAAATGCTACATCTGATTGTACTACTGTCATGAACTCATGTTAGACCAAACTAAACTGATTTCATACACAGGGTATTAGCATGGGATTTTAAGATGATCCTTTCTTTGATTTTTATATTTCAAATAGAAGTGTTCAAAATGTTGTGAGATTGTTCCAGAGAAGAAAAATTGACTGTCTCAGTGTTCAAATCGATTTGAATCAGTCAGATTCTAGAAGTTTACATTTTCCTTTCACAGGCTTGATGCTGCCATACTCATACAAAGTGATTGATTCAGTGGAGTTCTGTGCTTTAAAATCTTAAAAATTGTTGGACTAAGTCAATATTCATGTCAGCTACTGTAAGAAAAAGCAAAATAAATATGCATAGTGTAAGCTTTTGCTCAAAGGATGCTGAAACAGAAAGGAATAAGTGGAGGAGACCAACATAACTGTCTCCTCACAGGAGCAATGCTTATCAACACCTCAAAGTAAAAGGGAAATATCCTTGAATATAACCTTATCCATTTGTCAGAACTTTACTAACTGTTAACCTACAAGGAAGCAATTGAATCATAAGGCATCTCTTGCCTAATTTCCCTTTGAGGGTCAGCAGTTGTCAGTCTCCAAGTTTCAGCTTTCAAGTCAAGAGTATACTCTGAATAGAGGAAGTGAAATCGTTCCCAAATCACAACTGTAAAGCAAATTCTCTCATTCAGGAGAGACTCCATTCCGTATTTTTAAAGAAAATGTCAAAGCCCATCCATGAAGGTGGGCTTATTAGTATTGCTTGTGTATCAGGTCATTTATAAACTTGTATTTGTAGGACGTGGATTTTTGATAATCTAATCGTGATGGATTCTTTATTATCACACAGATATGTGCAAAGCAAACTGAGCAGCAACTCAGCCTTGGGTCTGAAGGCATGAGTCACATGAGTAGCCCTAAATTCTTCACTAGGAAATTTGCATCAGTGAAGGAAAAAAATAAAACTAATAAAAGCACCCCCCTGAACCCACAGACTGTGACCCCCAGTTGCTGGGTTGCAACCAACCAACACAGTTTCTCTTCATTTGCTGCCATCAGAACAAGTACCAAAAGTCTGGTCAATGAGAGCACAAGTCTAATCTAATGAACTAAAAGTTCAGCCGGTGCCCAGCTCAGCCAGTGGGACAGATACCCCAGACATGCAGTGAGTTACACCTGCACTCACAGGGAGCCTGCACAGCTGGACAGATGCTGAAATTCCATGGGGAAAGTCAGCAAGGCACCACACAAAGTAAATATTAGAAGTACCAGGTACAAAACATGTCAGTAGATCTGTCCTGGAAGCCAAGACATTGCTGAGGTCCAAGTTCACTTTCTGTGCTGCAATATAACCCAACCTCATCAGAGCTGATACACCCACTGCAAGCAAAACCCTGCCAAGCAGTGTTCTAAATTCAGGGGATGTGCATGAGGCCCACTTAACCCCCCACTTGATTTAAGAATTGTCCTTTGTGGTGACACACTGTAGGCTGTAAGTATTGCAGGAAGCAAGGGGGACTGAGCATCCTCTAACCGACCTGGGAAAGGGCTGAAGTAGAACTATTTGAAATGAGAGTATTCCCTACTGACTTCCTGTTCCAAAGCTGAGACTTTAATCAAAATCACAGCAATTCACATAGAAAGAATTTAGATATTGCTTGTCTGACTGTTACCTTGGCAAAAAACAAATGAAAAACAGACTCTGAAACAAACTGATCTGACTTCTGCCATCTGCGTCAACTCAAGGGCAAAGCTGCCTTTCCACGCTTGTAATCACTGTATAAACAGGGCTGAGATTTGATGGCATCACAGAGCATGTTAAATGGCAGGTTTTATCTGGGCTGCAACAGCAATTGCTCTCACCTCGCAAGACAAAAGATGCTTCCTGAAAGAAAAGGCCCACTCTCCCCAAAAATGAGCCCTTATCTAACAAAGTGTATGAAGAGAGGAATATCCCCAATGGCATTGTGTTCCTGTTTTGGGTCTCTAAGTATCGGAACTTTTATTTCAATGTTCCTGCAGTCAACCTTACTCAAATCATATCCCAAATTTTCAGCATTACAAAGCTGCAAATTCAGTGTTTACAGTGTTGAATGAGGTGAAGAAAGTGTCCAGTGTACACACACATTCAAACCCCTGTCTCCAGATGTCTGCAGGCGGCTCCACATGAAGCTCAGGTGTGCAGGAACTGTTCCTGTGTACCAACATGTTCAGAGCAAGATTTCCACACAGCAACTTGGGCAGAGAAGCTTTGGTCTTCAATTAGACGATGGAAATGAAGCCTGACATTCTACGATGGAAATGACAGGAATAGAGTTAAATTAGATGTCAGGTATAGAAGAGCCTACTCTAGATTCATGTTGATTTATAATTTGGGGCAAGACAACAGTAGATAAGCACTCAGTCACTCCAGGGCATAGCTGTCTTTTCTAGAAATCCTTTGTTCTAGAATTCCAGTGGGAGATTTTCCCTGAGATTAGGCTTTTAGATATGATATCCGGTGCTTCCTACTTTCACTTGAGTCAGAAAAGCTAATACGCAAATAGTTAGAAATTAAATCCAAATCATTGACAAATGACTGTTTCTGAGAGACTTGAAGTGAGTTCATTCTCCAGAAAAGCAGCTGCTGACTGTTAATCTAATGCTTTAAAAGACCAGCCTACCCAGGCAAAGTAGGAGGATGTCATTAATAAAACACTAGCATTTTGATTTTTCTTTCAAGAATGTGCTCAGAGCCAAAGAACATGTCTTTAAATCCCTGTACAGAGGTGGGTTGTAGAATCCCACTTGCCTGGAAAGAACACAACAGCTTCCTACTTTCTTAATTCAGGGCAGCAAGAAGCTACAGGAGGACAGCATGAGAGAATGCAGAAACCTCCCCAAAGCCCAGTCAGTATAAAGCTAAAAAAGAATAATAAACCCCTCCAAAACAATAAAAATGATGCTTCATTCCACGAATGTTCAAGTTAGGATTTACTTAAGGAAATGCATTTCTAGGTACTCACAAAAATAAATTCATTCAGGAAATGCTTTTCTGACACATATCAGTAATGAGCTGCAGGGTAGGTCCAGCCTAAGTGTTATATAGATGTAAGACTGGATTTGACAAACCACTAAAAACATGGAATCCAGAGTTACTAACTTCTAATTCAGCCTTCTGGATAAGCTGCACTGTGGTACACGGGTCCTTGAGCCAACCTCAGAAAGGAAAAAGTATGAAAACATCTTATTTTCTTGTCTTGAAGTTCACAGGGAAAATGAGGGCTGACTGAAGGGCTGCATCAAGGTCACATTCAAATGGTAAGTGAAGAAATGCAGAAAAATGAAGCAAGACATGGAGGAAAACAGCCCAAAGATCATGGATAGAATGAGGACTTCGAAGTTAAACATCCATTCAGAAATCAGGTCTGGAGGTTAAAATGAAAAATTACATGACATAATTATGTAATGCGTGCAATTCTGGCCCCCTCTTACTCCAGTACTGTTTCAGAAATTATATAGAAGATCTGGAAATGGTTCAGGAAATCATGGCAGGGATGGGCAAAGTTAGGAACAGCTGCTAAACCTGCAGAGAGGAAGGGAGAAATGGCAGAGCTGAGAAAAAGAAGTCTGCAAGATCATTAGAGGTGTAGAGCACATTTCAATTGCCCACAAAAAAAAAAAAAGTTCAGGAACTTCAGAGAAAGATCAGCAGGAAAAGGCAAACACAAAGTTCACACAGGTTTTGATTTCGAAACCTTTACTGCAGAAGATAAAGATGGTGAAAAAGTACCTGAGTTCAAGGGAAATTGGGACATGGCCATGAAGAGCACTCTTCCAGGGCCATTGAGTACAGTGTCACTAACCTCTTCCTTACAAAATTCTTACACTGAAAAGCATTGGAAAGCTGAGAAAATACTTAGGGAGATATTACAATGCGTTTGCTCTGTTAAATACTTTTGTCCCAGGCTTTCACTTTGGCTGCTGCCAGAAACAGGACACTACACAAGACAGACAGCTGGTGAAACCAAGCAGAAGCTTTGTCCTGCTTTTGGGTAAGTACAACTGGGGAAATTTGCCATCATGACTATTTTATGGTGAATTTGGAGTAGCAGAGTCATCTGGGATCCAATCCTAATTTTCTTTCAGCTCAGAATATTTGACATAAATTCCTTGACTCCTTTCAGCCAGCACATTCCAATTCTGTACTGGATTACTCCACTTTAACTGAATTGTTGCCTGATTGTTGCGTCATAATGTATTAAAATGATCAAAGACTTTTAAAAAACTTATAAGCAATTAATAATCTTCTCCCAACAAACTTCTTAGAAAGTTGTTTTGAGCAAGAGCTTTTCACTAAAGTCAGGACTCAGCTGGGACTCTGTTAAGTACTCCCAATGAGCAAAAGCAGAAGTATCACCAGCAAAAGCATTGTCAAGTGCTTTTTCATTTGACCAGGACTGGCTGTGAGTCAAGGAAAAAGAGAGACAGGAATATTCAACATCTTTCCACAAATGGCAACATGAAATGGCAGATTATATATAGTGTCCCCCAGAGCAGGTGCTGCTATTCACACACACACACCAAGCACACTGAGCAACAGGCTGTGCTGCCACCCTGAAAGGCTTCCAGAAAACAATTAACCTTGAGCAAAAAATTAGGCAAAAATAAGTTATGAACTGCGAATATGATTTTCAAAGTGTGAATAATCAAAAGATTTCAGTATAGTCCTCATGTAAGAAAACTCTCAGAACTCTAAATTTATATGAGATCACATGGATCGATATGATAAACATGTAAAAGAACTGAACCAACAGAGGATAAAGACATTTGCCCTTTATTTCAGAGCCAGAATCCTGTGCTGAACAGTGTTCATGTGGGTGCTCACCAGTTCAGCAGAGATCACAGGAATAACTTCTGTGTTATGTATGCAATGGTCTGAAGTTCAGACAGGATCTGTATAAATATTCATAAATAAATAGTCTGTGGGGTAAAAAGGAAGTTCTGAGACTTCAGAAAATTTGAATAATTTGTGTTGTCAGTCAAGTTGCCAGTTTTAACTTCTTCATTGGTCCAGTTTTCATGTTACAAAATACTGACAAACATGAAGCAGATGTAAGTTCATGTTAATTACAAAATTAATTCTACAAAGCAACTTGTTTGCACCTTGAAAAATTCACCAATCTCATTTGGAAAATAATTTCTAAATTATAAAAAAGAATTTTTAAAAAGAAATTACAAAAACAAGTAATTTTCTATTATTTTTAATTAAAAATATTTTATAAAAAATTACAAAAAGAAGTAATTTACTATTATTTTACTTTTTTATTTTAGTTTTCTACTCATCCTTGTATTTCTTTTAAGACCAAACTTTACTGCAGTTGAATATTTTAATTAAATCTTCAATGTTTTTTTCCAAAATTTTTTCAAAATTTTCTTCAGTACTTTCACAACTGATTTTTGCTGGTTTTGATGTCCACCTCCAAAACAAAGATATGGATTTTTTTCACAAAGAAATTTTTCAGAGGTTTGAGCAGCCAGAGTTTAAATCTGTAGTCAAAATACATAGTGGAAGACCATGGGAGAACATTAATACAATGTTTTTATGAATCTAAAGAAAAACAAATGTCCTGAGAGTATTTGAAATTCTCCAGCTCTTTTAAATAGAGTCCTTCACCAAAGTTTTCAACACAACTGTCATGAGAAGCACAGAAATTAACATTTCTGCTGTCAGCACCAGGCTCTGGGGACTTTGAGAGCTTCAAGATTCGAGCAAGTAAGTGGCATACTCCTAATGTTTGAACAACAGGGTCTGGAAAGCCCTTTGTGACACCAGCAAGTGCTTTTATGCTGCAATGTGCAAAGCCACACTATGCTGAACGTCTTGGCAGTGTGTAAGGTTAGAGGTTAGTGGGGATTAAATGATGGTGCTATTAGGAAACTCATTCAACTAAAATTCTTTGCTGGAACCCTTTTACTCAAGTCAAACTGGCAGTTGCAAAAGCATTTTCTGGTTCAAATGCTTGGGCACAAAGAGGACAGGAACAAAGTGCTCCCTTGTGCAGCCAACTCCGGCCCCTGCTCTGGTTTGCTCTGCTCTTGTACTCCAGTTGGTTACCAGGCACAAGGCAAGAGGACATCACAGTCTCTCCCACTGGAAATGAAACATTTGGAAGAGTAATTATTGATGAGAACAGGGAATCCAGTCCCAGTCTCTTCAGTATTGAGTGCATCAGGCTATTGTGGGTAGTGGTTCACTCTTTCTTCAGGTCTGTCCCCCCCAGAACTATAACTGGCAAAGTCCAATCAGCAGGACGGTGTCAGCCTGAAAAGCAGAGTTGCTTTTATGGGAAGCAAAAACCAGCAAAATATACCCAGTGTTAAAAACAAAATCCATGACAAACCAGTCTGGCACCTACAGAAAGCTGAAATCCTGGCACACAGTTACTGAATGCTCTACTTACAAGTTCAGAATTCTAACTAGAAAAGTAAGTCGCTGTGTGGGATGAAACTTAGGAAGGATTTTTCTCTGGCAGGTAAACCATGTCAAGGCAAGATTGCTAGCAAATTTTCTTTTGTCTTGCTTCAAAGTTTGATGTATACGTGTTAGTCAGTCTTTAATTTACCTAGGCAGCACAGTTGGCTAAGTGTGGGAGGCTTTTGCATACTTAAATACTAGGAGAAAAGAGAACTTTAATACTGCTGCTGCACAACAATAAAAATAATAATTTAGCATTTCTCTAAGGACATTTAGGGTGGATACATGACTTGTCTTTGTCAAAAGCAAAAAAAATAACACACTAACAAAACAAGTTTGCCTATACACAACACCTCTACCTTTAGGCAGCAAAGATGAGATCAGCAGCAATGAAATGCAGCAGGAAATGGTGGCAGCCTCTCAAGTGACTGGTGCTCTTCTATCACAACCAGGACAGGAAGTGCCATTCATTCATTCACTCATTCATTCACAGATCAGCTTTAAAATAGGAAATTCAGGTACTGTTCTCAGCATAATCCTGGTGCCAAGGATTGCAGCAAGAGGGGAAAATTCCTCTTGGGTACCAGGAAAATCTTCAGACCATTCTTTACCTACTTCTGTCAACACTAACTTCAGAGACAATACAGAGTACGATATAGAGGCCAGCCAGCCTATATCTACATGAAGAAGCGTCTTTCCTGATAATGCAGATTACTCAAACAAGAAAACTAAAGAAAAATACCCACAACTAGTAATTTGATCTGTTTAAGAACCTACAGCAAGCTGAGAACTGGTAGGCATCCCATTTGCCAGCTGTGCAACTGCAGCTACCATTTGTTACCATTCAAAATCTCTGGCAGGTTCTCCAACCCACCAGTTTACTCAGCAAGAGATGAGACTGCTGGGATCACAGCAGCCTTCCTCAGCAGAGCCTGGCAAAGCCAGTGAGACAACACACCTTGCACAGGCAAGGGGCAAACATTTTGGGGAATTAGTGCCTTACCTCTCCATCTGCTCACTTCAGTCCTTAGCATGCTTGTGGGCTAAGAACAGCAACATACTGGGACTCTGGAGTACTGTAGCCACAGATTTGTTCCTGGGATCTCAGAGAAGCAATTTAACCACCAGAGAGAAAAAAAAAGTGCGCTCCAAATGAGGACAACATCTAAACATAGTCTGCTCCAGAGAACAGCGACTGGTGGGTGGCCAGTGATCAAAGATGGGTGCCACAGCTAATGACAAAAGCTAATGAAAAAAGTGAAGGAAACACAAGCAAACTGAGAATCACCTTAACACCACAGTTGCCTATTCTCCAACTAAACATGGAACATTAAGCTCACACTAGATCACTGTGAAGAATGCCACTACTGGAGACGACACTCTAAAGCAGGAGCTAAAAGTTACGGCAGCATGCACTGCTGCTTGCCGAAGAAACTGCAATTTCCCCCTGCAAAAGGCTTTGGGGATTTCTCCAACCAAAACACGTGAAGTTTTCAAGAGCAAACTATGACTCCACAAAGTAAGAGAAGGTATCTCTTATATCTGGAAATAAAAAATAAGGGTGCAAACAGTGGCTGTTCCAGAGTATACACAGATAGGATCATTGTCCTTTTCCACGCCTAAGCCTTCCAGGATTCCACTTTATACTTGCATTATATAAGGAAAGAAAATCTTTGTGCAGCAGTTTGGATAATCCTCTATTCTTTTTTGGCAAATCTGGGCACAGTACTTTGGTGGGCTTTCAAACTCTTCCAAAAGATGTGAGTAGGTTTGGGAAAATGTCAAGATTTTTATCCAGAGATGACTCAAAAGATTTTGGAAAAAGTCTCCATCTACAGTGTATGAGTGTGTGAGTGCTCACTGTGCACAGAGCTGTTGACTGACCTTCAAGATATAAATATCAGGTAATTTTAATCACTGAAATAAAAAAGCCAAAAATAGTTTTCTGAGTTAAAATCATTAAGTTTTAATTAAAAGATTATCATAGCTAGCAGAGTCTCTCTTTCAAGTACTTAAAGGAAGGGACTACTTTGCTATCACTAAATGGGATAAAAAGAAGCATTTTCAATACTAAAAGAGTAAATAATGTTATATAAGCGCATTGTTTTTATTTCCAAAGGGCATTTCTAAACTAAATCCTGGCATGTACTGTTGAAGCTCCCCATGAACTCTGCATTCTGTTAATTTCAGACACTAATGTTCAATGGTTTGAAAATTTTTAATGAGAACGGCCATCTCTGTCAATTGAAGGCCCTGAAAAACAGAATTATATGCTGATGTCTTGTTTGGCATTTGAAAAAGTGACTCTGCCTTTAGACATTAAAAATGTCTCATATAAACTTAGTTCCTGTTCATTTGGCTGCTGTGCATCCCATAAGCTGTCCTGCCTAAAACCAAGTAATACTGTGCAGGCAGTGAGGGCTGCTCTCCTATAGGGAACAAAAGATTCGTAACACCTTTTGGAGACAGAGAAATATGCACCTTAAATTTCAGACTGAAGGCAAAGCCCTTGTCTGGCATCAAATGCATCTCCCCTCGTGACCAACAGAACCAGCAACACTGACTGAAAATCAAGTTCTCATTATTAATTTTCAAGTAGCTGCAAGGAATGCTCTTCCTACATTACCAAAAGCTACACAACTCCCCCACTCCCACACAGATGAAATGCGTCATTAGAGAGGTCGAAGAGTGTGGTTAAGTGATAATAAAAGAGCCTTTAAATTTTATCATGTCAGATTTGAGCTGATTTCTCATGGCTAATTGCACACTATGTGTGTTGGCAACAAGCTTGTGGGACAGGAGCTGAACAGGCAAGCATTGGTTTCTCCCACCATTAGCAGTGAAGGTCCCTTGTGAGCTTTAGAAGATCATTACCAGACCCTGAAAGAAATGGTACTGGCCATGAAAAATCACCAATACATTTATATGTTCTTAAATACAGTATAAGTTCTTAAACAGATTTCTAAAAATAAGAGTTTGGTTTTGTTTTCATGCCTCTATTCTAAATAGAATACTGATGCACAAATTGTAAACTGAAAGCCCAGAGAGGTCCATGTCTGAATGTACTCCGGCCTGTGTCATTTTCATTTCCATATAAAACAATTTTAAAACCTTAGAGAGTCATGGAAACAAGAATAACAACTTCTAAATGCACTTACAAAAGTTATAATAAAAATACACATCTCACCAGTTTGTCAGGCTGTCTTGTTACCTATAATCACAGTGATTGAAGTTTCTGTATTTCAAAAGCAAAAATAGTAAAAGTAGCAGTGGTATAATACAGAAAACCTACTGCAGTTTATTAGTCATGGTACATTAGAAGAAGAGAGTCTTTGGCAATGTTATGGCCATTTTAAAATTGGTGCCTTCCCAAAAGAGAAGGTCTGAAGAGATTCACACTTCACTTATTTTTCAGAGACTGGGTAAGCCACATCTAGAAAAACAGTGAATTCAAGCAGGCCACGCAGAGGGAAGGAAGGGCTGGGGAGCTGCAGATCCAGCGCACATATTCATCATCTTGTTTATTTGTAGTGCCTGACCTACATCTGACTACCCAAACACTTAGAGGAGGGGATAGTTCAAAAACTTGTTCTGCATTTGAAAGCTGTTATATAGACCTCTCTGGAGAACAGTAAACAAGCAAGATAGGGTAGAAAAGCAGCAGCTTTTTTTCCCCCAACAAAGCAATGTTACATCCTGTAGGAAGCCTTTGCAACTTACTCTGACTGTTTCATCCCATAATGAAAACAGGGCCTATGGCTGAATTACTGTTGTGAGTAAAATGATAAGCCCTGCACTCTTAAACAACAGAATCTCTGTGTAGTAAAAGGTAAATGTGATTAACCTGACTGTTTGTGGTTTTCCTCAATAAAATCCTCGCGGAAGGAAGTGGGCAAGGTGAGATTGTGAAAGTTAGAGGGGCCGCTTCTCTGATGGGGACATCAGCTAAATATGGTTTTATTTGCAGCCAGTCATGAAGAGAACATGGTGATTGCAGTACATTAACCTGTATAATATTCCTCATAGGCAGCTTTTACAGTCATATCAAGTGCTGCACATGGTGGGGAGAGGGAACGACACTGGGATTAAATGTAATTTTCCATATAAAATTATGCTCATTTAGAAAGAACTCCTTAGTACCAGAAAAGATAATTTGATTAAAACATCAACTCAGTCCACAAAAGGTATCTTTAAAAAGGAAGCAAACATTGGGTATTACTAAGGAGAGAAGTAAAAAGCAAAACAGAACCATGATGCAGTTTTATGAATCTACATTGTGACCATATTCTTCACTGCTATAAACACTTCCAGTTGCCCTACTTTAAAATTAATGGAGCAGAAATAGGAAACATGCAGAGAAGGAAAGAGATTATAATCAAAAATTAGTTATAGCTTCCATATTGAACACTATTTAATCACTCTTGCAAAACAAAAAGATTGGGGTTGGGGATATGGCACAGATCTGTAAAACCATGAATAGATATTGTAAACAGGGTAGGAATGGCTGTTGAGCATTGCTTCCAATCTGGTAGAAGAATTAGCTGGACTACCTTTGACTGACTTCAAAATCAACTATTAAAAATACAATAGTAATTTATTGCATTCAATTTAAGCAGTGCAACTAAATGAAGCATTAAAATTGAGAGGCTGAATAAACTGGGCTGAAGACCAGTGCAAGTACTGCCTTTGGAGAATAATCAGACTTCCTGAGCTTTCTTTTTAACTGGTTCGTGATACAAGATAAAGCAAAATAATTCTCACTAAGTTTTAAATTATGAATGATACAATGAATTATTAATGTAAAGGTACATTAGTGTTTACTCTTAGCTTCTACCACTCCTCTGTTTAACTTTTCTTAGGTAACCCAGACAGCTTTATCGATGGCAAGAAATAACGAGCTCTTTGCACACTATAATTCAAAGCACAGAGCCTGCACACAGCCCTCTAACCTGGGAGCCTCTGCAGTCTCTGGAGGGGATTGTACACGATGACCAGCACTAGAACCAAAGGTTTCCTCTGGAGTCAGTGATTTAACTCCATTGTTCAAGACCTTTTCAAGCTCCAGTGAATCACGTTGAAGGCAAAGGGAACATACAAATTAAGGACCTGGTCTTGCAAACTGTGCTAAATCCACTCGGGCTTGACCTAAGTGTCTCTGGAGGCAATGAGGTGGATATTTTTACAATTCTCCACCTTCTGTCCCAGGTTTACAACGTTCAGCAACAGCTCCCAAGAAAACACCACACTCCACAGTACCCACGTCCTGCTCTGCTGCAGGGAACAACTTTCTCTTGTGTGTAAAACCAGTTTGTACCTTGCTTGGGTTTACTGGGTAAGGGTGGAGAAATTCCAGCTGGAGAAAATGTAAACTGCAAGAGTCTTGGATGGAAAAGAATAGAAGAACTCTGAAAGAGGAGAAATTGGGTCTTTTTTAACCTGAACATTTCCATTAACACTAGCAACCATCTCAAGATGAAGCATTTAATTTTGTCTGGTATATAAGCTCTTTTTGATAGTAAACAGTTATTCAGAAGTAGAGAGCCAAGAAATCATGGACCATGAAGAATCCAGCCTCTTTTCACTAAAGTTAATCAAAGCTGTGGCAGTAAAGTTAATGTGAGCAGAATAAAATAAAATCTAGATATTTTTCTGTTCCTCTGTTATGCAAATTAACAGTGACATGCACAGCTCTATTGCCTATTTCAACACCAGCAGGAAACCCAGGTAAGATAACACATTTTTCTTTTACAATTTACACTTCAAATTATATGATCACCCACAGCATGCTGCACTGCAAACTACTGCAGGCAGACAAAACACAAGATGAGGATTTCATTGCTTGCAACAAGCAATTCAGGACTGGCAAGAAAATGACTGGCAACGTTTCCAAATAAAAAAATACTATCACATTATGGTAAATAGTCATTGGGTTTGCTTCTTGGGCAAAGCTTTAAAATGTCTCTGGCACTCGGTAAAACATTTTTATATATGTCATTATGAGCTGCAGACAATACCCTACTTTTGAAAGGTTCAGAGACACATTTAAGCTTTTGTAATCAAACATGGAAATTAAATCACCTTGTGGCATTTACAATCTTGATTAAATGAGAGTGCTCTGTACTAGCAGTCACTTAGAACTACATCATAACATGTTTTCAGACTGAGTGTCTAAGAAGCTCTACCATCACTGCTCAGACTCCACAGACAGCACACAACACTCTTCCTTCAGTCTTCCCTCAACAGGCAACTCCAACTGAAAAGGACAGAACCACTCCAAAAAGAGCCTTACACTTCCCAGTATTTCCCTCATTTACCGTATGGCAAAAGGAAAACAATAGCAGGAGGCAAGAGAGAACTCAAACACTTGCACCCTTTTAGAGCTGACTTGCTGAAGTCCTGCTCTCTTTGCCCAAACTGATGCAGCTATGAGTGCAACCTTCTCAAATGTCCTTGGAGTCTACTCAAGATATCCAAAGTAATGCTGAATCTCTTCTCAACTGATGAGGAAATAGCCTTAGATTTAAACAAGCTAAGAACTGTGCATCTTACT
>JAOXXN010000025.1:9795481-9817821 GCA_026770055.1 Myrmophylax atrothorax | reverse complement strand
AGTTATTACTTCTTCTTCCAGAAAGAAGTTGCAGTGGTTTGTGAGCTCACCAGTTCAATTCTGAAAGGTCACCAGGAACATCTGACTAGTCCACTAAATCCTTCTGCTCAATGGTCAGTCCTGTTTTGATCAGTTCTTGCAATGAGGCTGAACTCTGCAAGCACAGCACCTGGAGCCTGTTCCTTCTTCTGAGCCATTATACATTTGGAGAACGGCAAAGAGAAGATTATTGCAAGGTCAGAATAACAAAAGGATAAGGGGTCTTTATCCCCAAACCTCCCGCTTGCGGCTCAGACACGATGTCCAGTACCTTTGATGTTTTATCTGTTAGAAGGCCTGTCTAACTGAACTGTATGTCACACAATCTTGAAATATTGGGAGGTTTATTAAATTTTCTCAGTGTATAAAAGCCTCTCTTTGTTTTTTATTAAAATTTCCTTTTTCATGTTGTTGTCTCATATGTTCTCCCTTCCCCACACCAATAAAACATTACAAGAGAAACATGCAAATCAGATTTTTTTTTATACTTATATTTTGATTAATGGTGTTTTTAGGACAAAGACACTCTGAACCATAACAGGGCAATAGGTGCCTTTCAAGCCAAACCATTCTGTGAGTCTGATTCCGAGAAGGAGAAAATTAAAATAAAGAGGTGACACTGCACACGTTACTGAATTAGAAACTGGAGAAGCTCTAATTTCACACTTCGGAAAAAGACAAAGAATATGGTAAACAGAAGTCTATTTAACCTCAGAAGTACAAACATGATACAACGAATTTAGTTTTAATTAGTATCTGACATTCAGTGTTCCAGTAGCAGAGCAGGATGGATGGAGAATTCTACAATGAGATTAGCCCATTAGAAAACCCCCAAAATGGAATATGCATCCACTTAACCTTCATTTTAATGTGTGATTTACTGCATAACAGGCAAGGAAGAAGATTAATGAGAGCTTTTCAATACTGACAAAATCTCAATACATGCGGGAAGAACTGAAGTGATGGTTATATAAGACCTCAAAAGCCCAAAGATACTCTGTTAAGTTATAAATTCTAATAGCCCAAGTAATTTCAAATGTTTCCTTGTATTTATTTAAAAAACAACAACAGTGAAACACCTAAACAAACATAAAACAATACAAACAAAACCCCTCAGCTTGTTTGTTTCGGGTTTTTAATTAATCCCAGGCTGTTACATGTATCATCTGCCTGGCAAATTAGAGGCAGAAACGCAGAAAAATCTCACCAAAAGAAAAAAGATGGAGGTTTTGAGGGAACTATCATTTCAATTTTAGCCACAAAACCCCTAAACCTGCCCCCACCAAAAGACCTCAACGAGAATCTCCCCAGACCCCCTTAAAAATATTTTTTCTTATGCTCTGTTGAAATCATAAGTGCTCTGTTTCTGAAGCTGATTACATTCTAAACTTTTTCATTTTTTGCAGTTTAAAAATTCAAATCTCCTTGCCCAGGACAGGGAGGCTAAGAATGCTTGAGAGAGACAATGCTTTAGCCTACCATAAATTATCAAAATCCAGTTAACAAATAGCATCCAAAAATGCTTTAAAATGTACCACACTGTTTACAATTCAGATAGGCTTGAAGTTCACATCCTGAAAGGAGTTGTGCAACAAAACCATCCCCAGGGAGTTCATGGAGGGCACACACTGATCATCCAGTGTGGTCAGAGAGGACTCCATTTAGATTTGACCGTATATTAAGAGAAGGGAACTGTGGGTGGTTTCTGGGGATGAAATGGGACTGTTCCCCAGAACCACTACAGCTGCATAACATCAGCTTAATTTGGTAGCTCTTCTGGAACACATGCTTTTTTTCTCTATGGAGAGAACTGAACATACACTTCAAATAGAGTTTCAATGATTTAAACCCTGGAAATAAAAGATTAAGCTCTCAACTCAAAACAGGTGTACACTCATAAATACTAGTATATTCAAAGCCACACAGGCTGCTGGTCTCCATTTTCCAAAAAACTCATTTTCTTTTGGCAGCAAATACTGATTCACTGGAACCCAATTTATTTTCTACACTTTTTTTTTCTCCTGAAAAACACATATTCATTGATAGTATTGGCAAGTGTTTTCTTCATGTCCAGTGAGGATTTCTACTCAAAATTATTCAAAAGGAAGAATGCTGAAATTCCCTACAGCCAGATCTGCTAATGGCCCAATAGTTACAGTGGAAACAAGGGATGAGAAAGACCCAGCCATAAATCCCTGCTCCACCAATACAACACCATTTGTCTTCCAGTGGAGCAAGGAGTTGTATTTTAGCTCTGCAGCACAAATGTTCTCCTGGCATATTGACACCACAAACAAGGTGAGGGCTGGGCATTTAGAGAGTCTGACCTCAAGTCTAGTCTCTTACCTGGGCAGGTAAGTGGCCTGGAGCAAGTGAGGAGATTGGATGTCCCTCTTTCCACAGCAGGGACTGGGGCTGGTGTAGCTGAGCTCCCTCCCATAGGCCATTGAAGATAAATGTTTGTACCAATGCTGGCTGTGTTCTGCAGCATTTATTAAACATGATCTGAAGCCCCTTCAAGCTGATTAAAAGCTGGGGAACATTTCTGATGAATTGAGCACTTGCACAGGTTCACTGTATGGCGAATCTGACACCGACACAAACTGTCCTTAAACGATCCAGGACATTTTGACAGCACAGACCAGGAACCTTTCTAAGCTGCTTTCTGATCATATTCCCACAGAAAGTAATATCACTCGTGGAGAAAGTCATCATGTATAATTTTGTGCAATTGCACCTTATAAAAGTTAATTATAAGAGTTCCTTCTACCCAGGCACAATGCATGCCTTTTAATAAGCAACACTGTAATTGAGTGCAATTGTCCACCACAAGCCCATTCCGTGTACCCAGAGGCAATTATATTATTACTTGAAATACAGAAGGAAGCTCAACTATCATATAAATTAAGCTTTAGGACAAAAAGGCCTTCGCAGACTAGGCCTGTTACAAAATAGAGGTAAACATGAAGTCGTTCCTTTCAGCATCTGCTCACTGTAAGTGCAGATGAGCTACTCACATACAGAATCTCTTTGCTGCTCACTGCTGTAGCATTTCAGTTCCCACACATTAAATAAAAACACCATATGCATCAAGGATGAGTCGGAGGCCATTTTATGAACATTAAATTGCTTCCTGCTACTTTTTTTCCTCCATTCTAAATGGCTGTAAGACCAGAGTTGCACTAGGAAATAGAGGTTCTTTGGGAACCAATACAAAGGCCTCATTCCGATACCACCCACTGTCCTCAAAGCACAATTGTTTCATATTTGAAAGGTAACTATTGATCAAATGCTATTTGCATATGACAGAATCTCTGCTTCAGCATTTCTGTACTGTTTTGAATGAAACCACACAATTTCCTTTGGCAGGTAGAATGGCACCAAGCCAGGGTTGGTGTTTCTACTCCAAACAGCATGAGATTCCCTAATCTCCTACACAATCACTTGGCAAACACAGAAAACCTGAGCTCTGTGGAGGAGGCAGCATAAAGAACATACATCCTATGTGTCCTCTCTGGGTGATTCAGCATAAATAGCGTACAGGTTGTTGAAAACAGAGGGCATGAGATTAATTTGTTTTGCCTTAAGTGAGGAGATTATAATTTTCCTGATGTTTGAGGTTTTAAAGAAACTTCACATAAACAGCACAACGATTCAATAGTCCAGTTACAAAAGACAGAGGAAAAGATTGTTGTGTGATCTTCTGGTTTCAAGTAAAACAGCATTTACAACTTTGCAGCAGAAAATGAGAGAGACATTGTGAACTGCAACCAGAACAACTGTGACACGTATCAAGCCCTTTTTTCCACTGTAAGTAACCAGAGGGTAGCTCAAGGGCATACATTTAGAAACTGAGATGGTCCATAGAATTTTGTTACTGCTTCAGAAGAGCCAAATTGGGGGGGGGGGAGGGAAACCCAACAAACACACACAACCCAAAGCCTGTCTTTTATTATAAGGCTCTGGGGTTTTTATGATGATGTTACTGTGACTGGGCCCATTTTAATACCTCAGACTTAGTCAAGCAAGTCTATAAGTAAAACAGTTTAAAAAAATCCCAAACCCACAACACTGATTTTCCAATTTAATACATCATAGGCCCTTAACTTCAAAAACTTCAATCATTTGCAAGAATGCTTTTGTCAAGGGGATTTTAAAGCCCCCCAAACCGGTGAAGAATCTTCTAATGGACATCTACAGAATGCAGTAGATTGCAATGCCAAGTTATGCCATAGCTAAGGTAAGAAATTTTATGCATTAAAGGGAAGTGCTTTGAAGAAAATCCAGGAAACCTGCATGACAATACCTGATCTACAAGTGGAATGCTTCATGTCCTCCCAGCATCTCTTCAAAACATTAATAGTCAGTGAAATGCAGCTTTATACTATGCCTTGACCTTTGCAGTATTTTATATTTTGAGCAGATGGGCATTCCATCCCTTCCCAGAGGCTACTGAGACTGTAAACAGGAAGAAACGAGGAATTGCAGCCAATCTAATTACAGAATATTGAAAAGGTCAAAGAAGCACATCAAGTTGGTTTAATTAGCAAAATGAAAGTTATGCCGAGCCCTTTGAAGTGAAAAGGAAAAAAAGGTAATAGAAATAAAGTGTGCAATCAGGATAGACCCCTTGTGCCAGGGGACAGGGGGACACCCACAGAATGTGAGTATCAGTAGCGGGAAAATGGAAACCCATTTCAATGGCAAACACTTCAAAGTGCCAAGCAACAAAGTCTGTCTACAAGTGGTTTTGCACTCATATCCCAATATACTTAAGTCACAATTTAATTGCATTAAACAATTGCATATTCTGCATATACATTTGTATAATGTATTTAAATTAATGAAAATAAAGAAATACAAACTATGAAAGGAGGAGATGGGAAGAGAAAGAGAGTAAGGAAAGTAAAAGAGGAGCGTTCAAGAAAGGCTCTGGAAAGCACAGACCATCCCAAGAAAGTTTGGGGCAGAGAGATATGGACTTGAAACATGGCAAGAGTTGACTTTATGGCTAAACTAGTGTCAAAGAAGGGAAAAGGGGAAGAGGAGACATGTGCCTAGGGTAACACACTCAGCTGGTCTTTCAGCAGTCCTGTCACCCAGCAAGGTCTTGGGGCAGGCAGTGGGAAGGAGCCAAAACCCCACAGAGGGTGGTACATTTTAAGAAACATCAGCTGATGCTGGAGCATAACTCGCTTAATTTCGCTGGAATAAAGAGATGGCAGTTTCCAGGCTGCATTTTTCTCCCCTTTGTTCCTAGAAGCAGCACAGCTACTTAAGCACAGAGCAGATGTTATGGACAGCTGAGCATCATAAGTAGGGGAAGAGAACCTGCAAGATTCTGGCAGTGACAGGGGAAGGACACAACCAAGGCCATCGAGTCGCCAAAGCAGAACGTTGCTGGCTCCTGTGCCTCATCACCTCACTTGCTCACACAGTGTCATTGTCCAGCATGAGAGCAACAGTTTTCATTCACAGAAAATTACGAAAACGTCAGATCTGACTCTGAGTTTATCCAAACCACTGAGGATGTGCCCCAGTTATTCCTACCACAGTCACTGCTCTTTTGCTGTTACTTGCAAACAGGAGGAATTCTTTAGTAAATGCTGTCTAACATCAGGATTGATCCACACCACAAAAACTGAAAATTTCAGTGAAAACGCATATTGCAAGTTATCACTGACTGCAGCTCTAACTTCTGCTATTTGTCAATTCTCAAAATATTTCTCATTCAGATCCCAGTAGTCATAATGAGAAGACTCATCCATCTTTATTACTTCAAAGGGAATGTATTACCATTTAAAGTGTCACTTAATTTTCAACACCAACTATGTATTTTCTGTGAACAATTTACATGGAAACCACATCCACAGCACACAGAGATGATGATTAATGTCCAATCAAATATAACAGGGTTTCGTCCTAACAAATATTTTGTTATCACCAGTCACTATGATTTATTGTGATCTATAAAGCAGCTTCTCTCTCCCTCTTAAAAATAAATAAATAAATAAACAAGAAAAAGAAAAAAGACACTCTCTTTATAAAACGAATCTGTGTTCCCCACAGGAAAATTCAATTTTTGATCATTTTCAAAATAGATGGAAATAGCATTATGAAATGCCACAAATCACGCCTTCCTAATAGAAACCCTGGTCTGCAGCAGGCTCTGATGTGGCCCATGTGAAATGGCTCACAGTGTGGTTCCCATTCATCTCTGCTTCATTGTGCAGCTCAGCTCTAAAGGAAAATTCTCCTGGAATTATAGATCTGGGGCCAGACCCTCAGGAAGTGCAAGCAGCAGAGCTCCACTAGCCAGCTTCTTTTCGCCACAGCATTCCCTGGGCAGTGCTAAGGACACCGTTGTGAGTGGGAACACAACAGGCGAGAGCTCAAAAGAGTCAAGCTTAAGTCACTTGGTCTCTTCCATTGACAGCAGCACATCAGCATCGAGCAGGGGAATCCATGGCATGAGGAATGACAGGGTAAAAAGGGCTACAATAATACAACAGTCCCATGTAAACATTCTGTTGCATACCTTAAAATCCCCCATTTTCCAGGCAACATTTAGGACAGTCCCTGCCTCAGGATAACTCACAGGAAACAGTTTGGAGCAGCTCCCTATTTTGTTGAGTTTAGTAACATGGACATTGGCACTACAGACCAGATGGTTGTAGGGCCAGGAATGGCCCCGTGCATGTTCAGATATAAATACAGGTTCTCTACCCTGGTGGTTCATCACTGTATTTTTCAGCTTTTTTATTACAAGAAAAGGAAGATAAATTTTTTTTCTACTTCATTAAAATGGTTTGACACCCATAAGTGAAAATTGCTGTACAACTGTAATGTCTTATTAATAAAGAAAACTGTCACATTTTTTTCAGTGTATCACCAACAAATTTTGATTTCTAAAGGGACAACTGACAACTGAATTATTGATTCAGATTCACCAGCTGATAAACTAGCATAAATTCATCCACATTATGAGAATGCATGGACCACTGGTTCTTCTCAAAGAAAATTAAGTCTAATCTTACTGTTTCTCTGATTTCTTTTAAAATGTAGCTAAAATAAGAGGTATGAATACTAAATGGTGTTTCAAAACTAAACAGCGAGGAAAACACAAATTTCAGTAGTCATTCTGTCTCTGCACAATAAAAGGATATACTTTTCTGTATAGAAAATAAATAAAAAAACACCAAAAAACCCACTTGCAATGATAACATTTTTAAATAAGAAATCTACCATACAGTGACTTTGAATTTTTCAAGGTATTGCAGCACACAAAATATTATAAGAGAATGTAACTATCCTGAAAACTTTCTCTCTTGGACTTAAAAGTGCACTCTCTGCAGGAATATTAATTTTATAAACAAAAACTTACATAAAAAGTACTTTACATTATTTGGCAAGAAGGGCAGAAGGAGATTAAGGGGCCAAGACTGTATAAAAGAATAATTATGGCTAAGAAGGGGCTAACACTTTCTGTATGGAAAATGCCACCAAAACTACTCCCATTAAAAGAGAAGCCAGCAATACCAAGTATACCATAATTCTTCACTGCAGAATTTTTTAAAGGAAATACAAACTTCTTAGAGCAGGCTGTGACACACATTACCTGCTGAAGAGCTGTGGTGGCCCAAAGCAGCGTCCCCCTGCCATCACCCCTCCAGCCCCTCCCAGCCCACAGCTCACTGCAGGAGGGACACACCAGTGCACCCCCCCCACCACAGGCAAGGCTGGTGCTCGGCCAACACCCCCCAGGGCACCAGGTAAAGCCACCACACTCCAGCTTTCCTGGCAGCAAGGAGTGGGCACTTGATTTTTTATCTCATCTGTTCCAACGTAGCATGGGAGCTTCTGGCAAAGAGGTGGCATAGCAAGTTAGGGAAGTGTGAGCTGGACTAACACAATAAGACACCACAGCAAGACTGGTGAGGGTGTGCCTAAACTCTCACTTTTCAGCAATGTCATCTTACCTACAGCAATCTCCAATTTCCTCTCCAAGAAGTGGTTATACTTGCAAAGTCCAAGAGCTGCTGTTTTGCTAAAGGATTTTTAACAAATAGCCCAACACACTGACAATTTGGAGGCACAGGTTTGCAGAACCAGCGTGAAAGAAGAAGAAGCAACTCCTACTTTTTGAAGCTTTTAGACTTTTCTGCACACATCCTGAAAGCCACAAGTGCTCTGCCTCGCTAAGCAGCAGAGTCAAACATTTCTAACAGAGGAGTTAAAAAACCCCAACACTTACTTAGTTACATGATTCCCAGAAAAAGATCTTCTGCAGTAAAAATGAAAGTTTTTCTCAGCATGACTAGGACCAGACTGAAAACCATTTCCTTCCAGCTGCTGTGGTGGCTTTTCAGGGAAGCCCATGGCCTTCAGCATCAGTGGGAAGAAGGACAAGCTCCTGTTCAGTTCTGCATGAGGCAGCTGGTATTCAAATTAATGGAGATGTACACAGTGGCAGAACTTTCCTGGGTTATTACAATGCCTTCATTTTGAATCCAAACTTTCTCACAATGCCATTTTTTAATATAAAAACAGGTAGTCGTGATCACAGACCACTCACAGAACCTGCAAATCAATCACTGGCAGGGTCTTTTTGTCACCTTCCCTCTTCCCCTCCCAGCACGGTGCCTGACCCAGACAGGCCCTTCCCTCCTGCTGGCAGAGCACCACAGAAGGCAGTGCAGTGGTGATGAGTTAATCAGTTGAGGAACCAGTCACATGTTCTTACAGAAATTTGTCAGGAAAACAAAGTGTTTAAAGAAAATAAGACAAAGTCAACACAAGTGGAATGGCCCCAATAATCAATTTATTTAAATACAGGCAGAAAGCTTATTTTAACTTGGGGTACAAGAAGAAAAAGGAGTCTGCCTTAGTAGGAAAGAGCAGGATGGGGAGCCAAGGAAGGTGCTGTGCTGACACTGCACATCTGCAGGTCTGCTGTCAGCACTGCAGCTCCCCAAGCAAACACTGCACCACCTTCCCTGCTCCAAGATTTTTAATCTGCAATGCAAGGCAGGTGCTATCAAACCATTCATTAACTCAGAACTTGTCTTCAGAAAAAGTACCTCAAAAGCCAAGGCTATGGCTCACAGCCCTGAAGGCACAGATGACAGCATCACAATGCTACAAGAAATGCTCTGGTGGAAAAGGATCTTTTCAAACTTGCTTGACTGTACTTAAACAGTGGCAGATTCGCCTTTTCCCCCCACTTTGTTTCCGCTAAATAAAAAATAGCAAATGCCCAAAGATGCAAGAACATAGGTCTTCAGTCAAAGAACCTGTTTCTAATGAACTTAAAACTATCACTCCTGTATTTTCTGTTTTCTGACCTGGGCTTTCAGGCAGCAGAGATCCCATGGATGTTATTTTTATTTGCACAGGATAGACTTTGAATTCTAAAAGCATTTCACAACTTATCCTTAATGTGGTTCACTTTCACTATAGTCTGCCTGGCTCCCTTCACTTTCAAAAGCAGTTATTTTGCTGATGTGATGTTTAATTTTCTCTTACCTTACAAGAAATCATCCTGTCTACTGTAGTATCTAATTCCACCAACACAAGTACAAAATGACCGAGGTGAGGTGATCTGTAAAGCTAGCTATTTTGTGATTCCTATTTAATTTAATCTGAGGAAAGTGGGTCAGGTCAGAGTGCCTCAAATGCTTAGTTAATGATCCATGTACGAACAGTACCATTCTCAAGAACATTTTTGGGCAAAGTGTGCTACAGAGAAAGAAACAAGTGATTTCTATTAAAGAATTGTATTTTTCATTTCAGACTACCCAATTATGATAAATTACAGAGACATCTTAAAAATCCTCTCCTGATAAAGAAAAAAAAAAAAGCAGTGTTTTAAAGTTTACTCTCCAGAAAGTACTTTTCTCTCTAGAGAAACTACTATGTTATTCTGAAAGTGCCAAATTAACAATCCAGTTTAATGCAATCAATGACTTGGCCAACTTGCCACAGCTTTCCCACTTGTAAAACAATTTTCCCTAGTTCCTTTTTATCACTCATGTTTCTCTTGGCTTTTTAAATTTTTATTGAGTCTGCACTGCAGCTACACCAGAAAAGCTCTGATCTCTGCTGCGCCTCCAAGCACTATTCTATCACATATAAGATGATCCTGAAACAACTCTCCTGCAATTAAAGCATCTCTCTGAAGCACCTGTAAACTTTACAACCAGCCAGGAATTTTAATTCAATGATACTACAGTTGTGTTTATGGCTATTATCTACATTCTACTTTATCTGAGGTCACAAACATGATACAAGCTTCCAATGGCAACAATCAGTCTTATTCCACATAATATTATACTACAGTACACACACAGATCTTGAAATACCATTTTATACACTGGGAAAATATATTCTAGCACAGCAAGAAAGGCTGAAGTACCACGTAACTGATATCAGTTCACAGAGGTCAGTTAGAAGAAAGATATAATGAAGTGTTATAGAAGGTAAATTACTCTGTCTCTGGAGATTTTCTACAGAACAGAATTACAGTCATGCTTCTAGTGATAACTGCATACTAAAAAGAACTTTTTCCATATTTAAAGTTGATTGAAAGATACCTTTTTTAAAAGTACACTAAATTGTCATGTATTCCAGACCAAGTCGCTCTAAAGAAACCGAGCCCTACAAGTAAATCAGTTATATTCCTGCTAAGACTGTACTAAATAAAGCCAAATTCCTTTGTGCCTGGCAATGTGTCTTTCCTGAGGCTCTGTTCTGCTGAATGCACTGCTTTCCAGGCACTGAGCTGAGGGGGGTCAGAGCCCAGAAGAGGGTCTGCTCCAGCAGGCTGTAACCCCAACCCCTCACCCAGCAGCCCTGCACCACACGGACTGGAGGCACACGAGAAGTGAACAGCTCACACAAATAATCTTTGCTTTTATGTTGAACAGTGTGCATTTCCAAAGAAATATTTGGATCTCCTTCAGTACCCACAGCTGTGCAGCAAACACAGGGCACTTCATTTATCAGAAGACAACAGTGCTGACAGAGGTAGCACCATCAGGCAGCCTCCTCCATCTGTTAAATACATGCCTCTCTCTTCCCTCTCAGCTTTCTTCTTCCTTCTGCAGAGAGGAGGAGCACAAGTAGTTTTATGCTAAATATTTTGGCCATGTATCCCAGTTTTACTGTATTCTTCTCTAGCTGACAAGACAAATTCCTCATGTCAGACCAGCACAGTCATTTATGCCACTCATTGTTTGCTCACAAAAGTATGTATTGAGTATATAATATGGTATTGTCAGATCAGAATGACAGCTGATGATAATGCAAGTTCCTCTGTACTCTGGTTGCCAATATTATAGTCTAACTCTTACTGAGGCTTAATGCTCAAGGGGGAAAAAGAGCAAAGCTCTTACCTCAGACTGCAGCTAGTTCCAGTTTAGGGAGAGCATAGCTCAATGACAGTAAAATAAATAAATTCATAAAACCAAAGTTTGGAAGAAGTTCTGAAACAAGAAGATGTATAATACATTCTGAAGATCACTGACTGAAAGTCTCAGTACGCACAAGCATCTTTCAAACAACCTGTTTTATTATTTTACTGGTACTGGTTCACAAGAAGAAAAACAAATTGGCTCTTGGTGCCATTTCAGAACCCTCATTCAGACTACAAATTTGTGGCTGGTGCCACCATAAGGTAATAAAGAATGAGATTTATCATTTAACATACAATAGATTCAGACCAGAATATGATCCCTTCTCAGAAGTATAGGGTTGGTTTTTGTTGTTTGGGGGTTTTTTGGTTTTGGTTTTTTTGTTTTGTTTTGAGTTGGTTTTTGTGGTTATTTTTTTTTTGTTGTTGGGGACTAGAACCTTCCTTAGATCTTGAATTTACTGCCAGTTGTTTTGTAGGAAAAAATCCAAAACATAGTAAGTAAAACCAAACCAAGACAGTCAGCCTCTGCAGTGGCCCAGATGCCCCAAAGCCTTTGCTCAAAGCTTTCTCTCCCTTTCTGTTCACTTACTCCTCCAGCAACCACAACATAAGCCAGTTCTCTTACAAACTGAAAACATTTAAAGGGAAAAAAGTTGGGAAGAGAGTAACAAGCATATGGCTAGACTACAAACACTTTTTGAAACAAGAGATGCCAACAGTTTCTCTTCCTATCTTCAGTTCCTCCCTCTGGTTATAGCCTTTGTTTTTGACTATGAACACCCAATCCTTTCCAGTTTTGAAGGATGAACCTCAGAAAACCAATCCCCTAAGTACTTCTTCCTGGATACAAATTCTTGTCTTTAATAGCAGAAAGAAGCAATGTGTTTGGGAGAGATTACCAACTGCAGATTAAGGGATTTCAGGAATCCTTATAATAAACCAGAGGAAGAAATATTTGGATCTGGAACAACATTCATGTGATATTAAGAATAATTCATAGAAACAGAATTGTTTGGGTTGAAAAGGACCTTAAAGAACATCTAGTCCCAAATCCCCCTGCCATGGGCAGGGACACTTTCCACTAGACCAGGTTGCCCAAGGCCCCATCCAACCTGGCCTTGAACACTTACAGGGATGGGGCTTCTTTTGGCAACCTGTGGCAGCACCTCACCAGCTCACAGGAAAGAATTTCTTCCTCTAATCTAATCTAATTACCTTAAAGACATTACTCCTTGTCCTATCACTACATGTCCCTGTCAAAAATCTCTCTCCAGATTTCTAATAGCTGCTTTAGGTAGTGGGAGGTGCTCTAAGGTCTCCCTGGAGCCTTCTCTTCTCCAGGATGAACAACTCCAGCTCTCCCAGCCTGTCTTCATAGGAGAGGTTCTCCAGTCCTCTGATAGATATGATATTAAAAATATTATCATCACATAATTCATCTCTGTTCTGAAACTGTGGTATTTAGAAGTGGATCCATCTGCTGGTAAGCAAAAAGAATAAACATAAAATTATATATGTAATACCAATTTAAATCTCCTGGACCATATCCAGTAGTGTGTTCACTTATTTTCTTCCTATGACATTTCCATCTTTATCTCCTTTATCTCCTATTGACATGACAAAGAGCAGGAACTATAAAACATAAGTCAAAGATGGAGTTTAAAGCATGCAAACTTTTCATTCTCTTTCTGCCTTCTGAGGAAGGCTACTCAGGCAAGTCAGTCCCCCATACAAAGCGATTAACTTGGGTGAGGAGCATGGTTATAATGGAAATTTTCTAGTTGTTTTGCACAGCAGGGGGGAAGAAAGCTTACTCCAAGGAAAATTATCACAGGCCGTCCTGCTTTGCTGCAATTTTATGCTTCTGTTTCTTGCTATCAGAAGAGATTCAACACCCACGGGATTATTTCCCCTTCTGCATTAGCACATCTTTAAAGATTTGGACAATAAACAAGCAATAAACTGTGGCATACTGTAAAGATCTCCTCAGTTCATTTTGGTTTTCCTCACTGCAGCTCCTGGCAGCACAGACTCCCTGGCTGCTGGCCCTCTCTGCTGGGAAAGCAGCAGCACCGACCGCTCAACATCTGGGCTGCAGCACCGACCGCTCAACATCTGGGCTGCAGCACCGACCCCTCAACATCTGGGCTGCAGCACCGACCCCTCAACATCTGGGCTGCAGCACAAATGGACCCCGCAGTTTCCCAGGGCTCCTTCAGTGTATTCCACACCACAGCTATGACCACAACAAGAAAATACTGACTCATTTTAGTGGGGGCTATTACAAAAAGGTGGGGTTTTTAAGCAGCCATAAACCAGGAGATATTTCCTGAATACAAATTTATGGGGTCCCTCTGACAGGCAGAATGGGGTTAAATTTACATCTATAAGGGAAAAAAAAAAGTATGGAAGACAAATCTTAGAATTAACCCAGAACAATCATTTATGTTCATCAATACATTCTAATCACCAGGAATATCACAAGACTGCAATTCATCCCTCGCTCAAGCTGGAGCTTTCAGAGCAGTGCAGTGCCTATGGGCAGCGATGTCAGTCATGTTCAGTTTCAAATAAAGCAGCAAGGACTAATTAATCTTCTAATGTGCAATACTCAAACATGCACACACAATTTCTTTCTTGAAAAAGAAATGATCCTAATTGTGGTTTCACAGGTTACCCCAAAAATTTGGTACAAGCCAGGCTGGCACAGGCTTCACGCAGTGAGCCACAGAGCAGCACCAGGACACAATGCTCCCTGTTCCATGTGTTTGCTCTAGAAATGACAGCACTAATAAAGGTTCTCTAATACTATCATAAGCGTGACTAACATCAGATTTTTGATAAGCTCTGAAGTGCATTCACTGCAAAATCACTGTCTGCAGAAACTCAAGGCAGGAATGGCTGTGCGGTTAATGGAAAGCTGATGTGCCTCAATGAACCTTCAGCAAGAATCTAAATATGAGGAATCCAACAATATGGTGCAAAGAGTTTAATCAATACTTTTTTGTTAGCACAGACATTAGTTTGTCCTTATTACATTATATTATAGCTTCCAACTGTGGGTAATTTTTATGCCCTAGACATTGAGCTTTAAGCAGTTCCTCCTGCGAATGGCTCAGCTTGACCCATTATAAATAGGGTGAATGTGTATATGCAGGCATGATTTAGCATGGAATGAAATTCTTTTTCACTAATAGATCTTAATTTTCCTCTGAAAATACATATACTGCAAGTTCTGAGGGGAAAAGATTTCAGAAACTGGGTTTCTTTTTTAGAAAATGAAAGCCTGTGGGACAAAGGTAGTCATACCCTCATCGATAACCCCCTTCTCATTCACAGCCCTGCCAAGCTTCATGAGAGCTTTCACATACCCAGATATCATGAGGAGGCAAAGCTTTCTTCTCTACTGGATATAATTACAGTCTCCAACCCCTCATCACCCACCCCCAACATTTGTGTCTTGGTTCATATTTTGTGCCCCTTTGTGGCACACCCAGCACCACCTGCCCAGCTGTCGGGGGTCACAGGGACACCCTCCCACCTGCCCAGCTGTCGGAGGTCACAGGGACACCCTCCCACCTGCCCAGCTGTCGGCGGTCACAGGGACACCCTCCCACCTGCCCAGCTGTCGGTGGTCACAGGGACACCCTCCCACCTGCCCAGCTGTCGGTGGTCACAGGGACACCCTCCCACAGCCTGTGCAGAGGCACAGAGGGGAAAAGCAGCACAGGATGACACCTTTTCATTCCTCAGCACCAGCCAGGCCAGGCCTGTGATGGGCTCTGTGCTGACTATTGTGGCCTGATGTCCTCATACATCATCTACCAGCACATAAACTGTTTCCAGTTACTAGTGCTCCTGACATTTTTCATCTGCAACCTTACTGTCAGAGAAGACCAACGTGATAAAAATTTCTCCAAGTATTTTTGCCAACATGAATAGAAATGGCCAATGCATAGGTTTCTTTTTATTAAATAGCTTTGATTGATAAAGCTTGACATGTCTTAGCATGTTTGCTTTCTTCAGTTTGGGGTAATCACTTGATTCTTCTCCGTCACACTCAAGGATATTTTAAAGCGTAAGATTTCCAGCATGCTCTGTACCCCACACAAAATTGATTTCAGCACATACAGTACTACTGGTGTCTGATTCTGATGAATTACCCTGCTAGTGAAACACAATTTCTACTAAATCAACAAATAGTTTCCTATAAAGGCCATAAGATTCACTCAGTTCCTACAACAAAAGCTCCCATTTCCTCTTCATTAATCCTTGTAAGTGAGATTCAATAGACAAGAGAAAATTCCTGCTAGCTAGCCTTATGGTGCTCCTAACCATTCTGAAGGGAAGATTAAAGAAAACCCAACCATCAAACCAACAGAAGTTAATTTAAGCTGTAAGTGACCCAGGGGAGTCTGAGGCCACTATTCAAAACCCTTGTCTCTTATGATTATGGAAAACTGCGTGTTCACCAGCTAATCTCCCAATACAAGAATACTGAAAAGTAATCCTTCAAGCACTGAGAAGACCACAGATTGCCCAAAGTTCTCCTCCAGAAGAAAGGAGGTGTACCTAATTTGTAGATAACACTTTAAACTAATTTTGAGTAATTCTTGTATTATATACTGTTTTCTTGTATTTTAAAACCTACAATAGCCCAGTTTGTAAACATTATTACTCTGCATTTCTAAAAAAAACCAACCAAGATAGCACTGAGCCATCTCGCTTTGGAGTAAAATGCTAAAGGGAAAACCATTCATGTGGCGTTTCACCAAATAAGGAAAAGCAGTTCTGTATTCTCTTATTGCTAAGAAAACACTCATTCCTCTGAAAAACTACGTGAATTTTTATTGCAAACCTTAATTTACAGCTGTAACATGAAGCAGAGAGATATTATACAGGACTTATCAAAATCAGACCAACATAATGCAGACAGCCATAGTTTGGTATAGTCTGTCAAATTACTCCTCCAGCAATAAATTTAAATTCTTTAATCAGTGCTGTATTATACAAGCCCGGGTCTGGTGTAGTAGTAGGATATCCAACTAGCATGTTCTGTCTGAACTTTATTCAGTTTCTCTCCATCTCCACATTCCTCCCCAACTACCAGGAATTCCTAGCCCAAAATGCACCAAGAGCGTGAACTGTAAGCACAATTGTACATGTGCATTGTACCAGGCAGGGCAAGTCCACCAGAGCTTCAGCCCCCAGACCTCAGTGCACACAGATGTGGGAAATCCCACTGCCATAGACCAGAGCCCAGCCCAGCTTATCCTAAAATCCCTACCTTGCTGCAGTTGTACAGAATGTACCAACTGACAGTGCAAGCCAAAAATCAGCCACTGCTTTTTACCCATCTTATATAGTACCTTGTCACAACAAAACCATCTCTCATCCCTACTAAGAGTATTCTCCCATTTGCTGTATTTTCACTCACTACAGATGGTTTCATACTCAACATCAGTCCAGTCTTTATTTAGGCTACATCATCCAGACCCTTGCATCCTTTTGCTTAGGAGCTCTCTGATATTTTTAGTGACATCCATAGCAGGATCAAATCATCTGGAAAACTACTTTTTCCTCTCAGTTTTTGATAATCTCTTCAGTGAAACATTTCTTCCTCTAAATCCACAGAGTGTTGTACTTGAATTGGTAAGAAGAGGCATTTAAGTCAATATGAACACAGAAGTACAAATAGTATTAGAAACATACTGTATTATCTGCAAAAAGTCAGAAGTCCAGATGCACACAGAATGCTGATTAGTAGAAGCCAGTGAACTTCATGTTCACATCTGTAAATGCTGGATCGATAAAGTAACCTTCCAAATATTAACAAAAACCCATCTATGCCATGTGAAACAGCAAATTCTGATATATCATAAAATAAGGATCTAAAAGCAAAGAATAAAAAAAAAAGCCCCAACACTACATTGACTTCTGCATTTGACCAGTAGCTCTACAGCACAGGACAAAGCCAAGCACCACCCTGACTGCACAGCACTGCCCATGTTTCTTATGCACCAGAACCAGGAAAATTGTGTTCATCTACCACGTGCTACAGCAATACCACACCATTGCTGTCAATGTCATCTGGCACTTCCTACATCGCTCTTGGCATTTTTTCTACGAAGAATGAAGATTGCCTAAGTTTACTGAATGCCAGTTTTATAAAATAAAGAATGCAGTTGCTTCAGTCACATAGATGGACTTGATTCTAGTCTGAGCCACGTTCACGAGCCATTGCAACAGGAAGGCCACAGAGAGTCTGCCTCCATGAAAAGCCACAGCAATCTCCAGCACTGTTCATTCCCCCTCTCACCTCATAGTTATGTAGATAAGATCAACAAGCAGACCCACATGCTGTAAGCAATACTGTCAGACTTAAGCTAAAACATGACACAAAGCTGTTTGAGTTTCTTAATTAACAAAGGGTCATTGAAGGAAGGGCATACAGTCCCACCAAATCCCTGAATGTGGTTAAGCCTCTGGTTCCATGGAGCGGGTCACAGAGCCTCCAAAGAGCAGAGACATGTAAACCCTTCTCCCACACTGTATTAGGCTGAAATAATTTCTTCACTCAAGCTTTTGTTGTGGCTAATTATAATTTCTATTAGAGTTGCAGAGATTCATTATTGTCAAGGAAAAAAGGTAGCTACCAAACAACATGATTGCCTACTCCAGAGAAATCATAATCTACATTCTTCAGTTTTAAGGTCAATAGTACTTACCCCAGCTACTGCCTCCCTTTATGTCATTGCTCTTTGATCCCCTCTGTTGCTGCTGTTTCTTCAGCTGCTGTTAAATGCCTGTGAATATTTTCCTCTTACAGGACTAGTTACTACATCAGCACGAAAGCTGCTCCCAAATGAGTATGTCCAAGGGCCACATTCCATTATGCATTAATGGTCCTTGGCCCCCTCACATCTGAACACCTTCTCATCTCTTACAGGAGCAAAAGTTCCTTAAGAGCTTTCGTACTGTTTGATGCAAGTCATTCCCAACAAGGTACTAAGTGGCAAACCTCATTTTGCACTCTATGCAGCCAGCTCCCATGCCCACCAGGGTGCCCCAAACTGCCTGAGGAGGCAGCTGCACAGCTCACAGACATACCCACAGCTGTGCAGGAGCTCTGCACTAAACACATCCTGCTCATATTAACAGGAGCCTCTTCTGCATTAGGCAGGAAAAAAGGCCCAGTATCCATCTAAGGCTTGTGTCTAAAGACTTGAAATTTCCAGAGAAATTAGTTACTTCTACTAATCAACTTCAAAAGCCTATTTGAATCTATTAGTTTTAACTTTCCAATCCCAAAATGTTTATTGCTCTCTGTTAATCATAGGTTAGGGTGGGCTTTCTTCTGAAATATTGATGGAATAAAAGACTATTCATTACACCCAATTAAATGAACATTAGAGAGAAATGCCTCCCTCTTATCGCTGAATCCTCTCAGGGAAGCTGTATGGTCTGTGTCACACAGAAGGACAAGTAAGATGATTACAAGGATTACAAGCTTCAGAATTAATTCATTGTAAGAAACAGGTAGACATCAAAGAGACAAACATGCACAGCTGGGCTGGTGACACAAACTGGTCACCTTAATAGAGAAGTAATTAATGGCCTAAATGCAGCATTCAAGCAAGAAGGGGTAGGTGGTAGGAGCAGGCCCTTGGCAAATGGCATTGTTCCAAAAAAGATTCATTGCAGTCTTCCACTTCACAAGCCCAGCCACAGACCAAAGGTCCCTGTACAGTCACCTCCTCTGCATAGATGGGCCCTTCCACCCTTGGGATTCCATAGAAATTTATGAAGTAGGATGCATTTAACTATTGGAGCTCCCTGAACTACAGACATCATCCTCCATAGCCTCTAATCAACATCTCTGCAAAATCAAGCTCGTTGAGGTGAAATTCCTTCCATGTCCCTCACTGAGAGGGGAGTTGGGCCCAAGGCCTTAGAAGTCCTAAACCTAATTTCTGCAGACCTTGTAAGAATTTAATTCACTGGAGGGGAGAGCCACTCACATTGAAAGGCACACCACTGCCCCAGACTGTGGCTGTAGTGTTACACACTCTCACTGTCTGCCAGCACAGAGCCACTCTCAGCCTGGCGTTGGACTGGGCTGTGAGCAGCAGCACTGAGCATTGTCAGAGCTGCAGTTAAATTTGGGAGAGGGAGAAAGCTGTGGGACAGAACACCCAGCTCAGTTTCGTTCTTAATGGAATATGCACTGCTAAAGCAGCATCTATTTCAGTGTATTCACACAAGAAAGGTGTCAAAGTGGCAATTTTTGTGGTTACAGAATTTCAGGCTCACAATCAGGACATTTGAATCACTTTTAAAAATTAGGAGCATGTGTATCTCTTAAAGGAGATAATACAAAGAGACACCAAAGTTCATTTACAGGATATATTTTAATTTACTCCTATGATGATTTTGATGAGGGAAAAATATCTCAAAATGCTTCTGAAACTCCATTTGCCAACCTCACAGAGTTCAAATCACTTCCCTTTAATAAACTGGTTATTGCTCTTCTTTAAATGTCATTATATTTAACATTTCTGCTTTGTTTCCTGTAGCATTAATCTCACTTATTGACAGTCAGCAGTCATACTCAGGATAAAAGGAATTTTCTTGCCATGATTTAATGCATTTCACATCCTGATAATTCTTTCTTCATTCCTGCTGTTTTAAACAAAACTAGCAGAAGAACCATTTCTGCCTTTTACTTATAACTACTGGCTGATCACAAACACATCCCAGGGGCACTTTATTATGTTATTTGCCCCCAGTTATTTTTAAGATGATTAATGATTTTTTCACCAAAGCTATATAATTACAAAAGTTCTTTGATATTCCTAAACAACAACAATCTCCCCAATTTCTTGAAGCCCACTGAATAGACATGACTATGCAGTCTGCTGTAAAATTGCTTACAGACAGATCCTTAGTAAAGAGTTACCAAAGAACCACTGATTTAGGTTTTATCTTACTTGCACTTGGCTATACTATTTCTTGTTTGTTTAGAGGAGGCATTTTTAAATGATGTCTGCAACCCCTAAAGCTCTGTTTAATGAATCCTTACTTTAACATATTCAAAGGCACATAAGTACAGCATTTGCCAGTGTAGGCTGTTTGAACCTCCAGTTTCCTTCCTTTGTTCCTTCTATCTTCTCAGATCACAGTAAATCAGAAGACAAAGAACAGCATTTTGGGAAGTACCTTAGAATTTCTTAAAATACAGCTCCATTTTCACATTTACAGTGCACAAGCTTCCTGTCACTCCCCCCTTCATGACTTGGCAGCAGTGCAGATTATACTGAAGACGAAGGACCAGACCTCATTTTTCACTACAAGTTCCAGAGCCTCTGATCTTCCATCCCTTTGTTCGCCTTCTCAATACTCCCCCTGCTTCAGCCTCTGATTTGAAGCAAGTTGCCAGAGTTATTGCTATGGATGGATGCTCTGAGGTGCAGTTGTACACAGGCAGGCATGACAATTACCTGCACTAGCACACCCTGCAGCTGCAGCTGCCCGAGGAACCTGCTTGTTTAGAGGGGACATGTAGCAGTGACCAGCAGAGGCCGAATCCCACTGCAGACAAGCTGTGCACCACACAGCATTGCACCAAGGGAAGGGATTAAACCCAGTGCCTACCCCAAACAGTTTATTTTTGTAACACAAGAGGTGGATACAAACAGATGGGGAAGGAGGAGGGAATGAGAAGACACTCGGATCAGATCGTCAGCACCCAAAGTGCTGTCAAGACTCTGGGAGGCAACCTGCCAAAGACAAACTTTAATGAGATTTTTAAGGGGGTGGATGCTTATTAATTCTAGACCAAAAATGTAAACACCAAGGGCTTACAAATCCAGTTCAGTGAAGAAATGTCATTCTACTGACTAAGAGGAACAGGATTGCCCCTCTGAAGTGGGCACCAGGCACCAGCCGTAGTCTTGGAAGTGCAGAGGGTTATCACAGCAGTGCAACCTGCAAACCCAATGCCCAGTGCATGTGTTGGCCTTCTCCAAAGGACTCTGGACAACCCTGACACCTCTTCACCCTCACATCTAGGGGCTCATCTGAAAAAGAAACTAATACACAGGCCAGGGGGACATTGCAGGGCTATCTGATTTCCTGAGTGTATCACAGACAGCTCTTTCAGAAAATGAAATGTGGACTTTATTTTTAAACAAAGGTTTCCATTACACTTTCAGATCAGGGCTTTGTAGAATATGAGGTCCTGTTGATTTACAATATGAATAAATGTTAAGATATTTTTTCAACTGCAATTTTCAAATATAATTGAGAGAATTTTTATTATAAATCTAAAGTGATAGTTAATTGTTTTTTTCCTGTTCCAACACAAGGTCATCACTACACACAAAGAAGCAAGATAGATTTGGGGCACTGTTTGCTTAAGGGCTAATTCTCATTCCAAATAATGATTAACAGGAGATCAAAAAAGGGTGATGTCGAATGGAATAAAGCAATTAAATGATAAAATACAAATGGAAAACGAAAAGCATTTGTAGCTGAATGAACATACACCAAGTGACCAATGGTTTCAGGGGATTAGACTCTCATGGTAATAATTACATATTAATGTAATCAGTAACACCATATATTCATTACTCAGTTGAAATTAAATAAAAGCACACACAATTCTCCCACAACTGGATACTCAGTTTAGCTAAATTGCACTACACATAAATTTGGTACAAATGAATGCCCATTTGGAAGAGAGCTTTGCTGTCCTGAACAGCATTTTAGAGCACAGCTGGAATCAAGCATTGTGTGACCTGAGGATTTTGCAACTTTCAAAATTCTGGGAAAAGATATATTTATTAGATATGGACACAGATACCCTATTTCATGCAAATTAATTCAT
>JAOXXN010000025.1:9766556-9790716 GCA_026770055.1 Myrmophylax atrothorax | reverse complement strand
AAAAACATTGAGTTGAGTTCAACAACACTCCAGATGTGAAATAAGGTAGGAACTTACATGAAACCAGTACCAAACTACTGACTGAGTTCAGCCAAAATACCTTGGTATCATTTATGACACATGTAATTGTTTCTCAGATTATATGAAGCACTAAAGATATTTATAAAAGCCACTGATTCATTCAATTTCTTTGAGACTCAATGCTTAAGAACATGAGAGGCTTGAAAGTGATGCTACCATCAAGATTTTTAGGCTTCTTTAGGGATTTGCTTTGCTGGAGAGCCTACACATGAGCTTTGCTATGTAAGCCCACACATTCAATAGAAACTCCCACAAGTCAGGCTTGCCTGCAGACTCTGCAGATCATGGTTTAACAGAGCCTGAATAAAGTCTGCAGCTGTCACCCAGACTCCCATGCTCCATTCATTACTTCATGACTACTGTAGCCACATTCTAAGAATTCATATAAAGAAGCTGCCAAAGGAATTTTTGTCAATTATTCCTTCCTTTCTTTTACCAACACTAGGACTCCAAGACAAAGGACCTCTTTGGTGAAAGGACTTGAACCATATGAGAGTTCACTCCTGTTTCCATTTCAAGAAAAAGGTATTTTTAGCTGTCTTCATGGAAGCTGAGATAGATTCAGTGCACTCCTATTTTCCTCTCCCAGCTGGTCTTCTGGCAGCTCACTTGATCCTCTCAGAAGTCCCCAGAACATGCTGCAGGTGCAGGAGCAATGTTGCCTTTCTGAGTACAACTCTCTCGACACTCCAATGCCTCTACTGTAAAAAGCTGTGAGGAAGATGTCTCCTCTTGGATTCCTTGAATTTCTCCCTGCTGGGCTGCATACACCATTAAGACAAGTAACACAGACCTCACACATTCCTTGAAATACCCATAAGCCTACCCAGCATATAACTATTTGTTCTCTGCCTCACAAACATACCAAACACAAAATTCAGGAATAGACCAAATAAAACATTTCCAGAAGATGGAAACACCTTCTGGTGCAAGCAGGAGCAATACTTGGTGCAAAAAGCCTCTGCAGTAATGGTGCAGTATTGTTCCTTGCCTGCACAGGGGGGCAACCCCCAAAAGGAGCACTTTAGCAGGGTCAAATGAAAGGTTTCTCCATCCACAATTCCTAATTTGTCATGAGCTCCAAAAACCTGTCTCATCGCCAATGGATCTTTCTGTCAAGTACCAAAGCAGCAGTTCACATTTTAGAATAGAACAGACTATTTCAGTTGGAAGGGACTATGATGACCATCCAATCCAATTACCTGACCAGTTCAAGGCTGATCAAAAGGTAAAGAATGGTCCAAATGCCTCAAACACTGACAGGTTTGGGGAATCAACCACCTCTCTAGGAATCCTGTTCCAGTTTTTGATCACCCTCTCAGTAAAGAAATGCTTTCTAGTTTTGACTGAACTATATAAATGTGGTGCTGCCCCAAAGAATTTAAATGTTCTGATCTGCTTACACGTCTACTGGCATTCAAATGTATTTTCAGAGATACACCTAAAAAAATCCCTTCCAAATCCAAGAGATTTAAACAGATCATAGAAAATTTAAAACCAACAACAACAAACAAACAGAACAGAAATGCCATGGGGCAGAACAGAGCCACGTCCTCAGCTGCTTGCATAGGACTTCCAATAGCAAGAGAAAGGCAAGTGGGAAGCACAGCAATACTTGGGCTCGTGAAGAACTGAAACACCTCTCCGTCTGTGCAGAAGCACCACAAGTGTGACACAAAGACGAAGGACTATTTAAAGACCAAAGTTGACTCAGATGCACAGTGTTCTGAAAGCAATCTGAGCCCTCTAGTGATGGAGAAAAATAGTGAAGTGGCCACTCCTTCAAATAAGAAAACATTTCTCATTACACTTACAGATGAAGGATGATAACACTTGCCGACTCCTTAAGTACATCGTTGCATTTTTCCTTCTACTGGAACAAACTAACAATACAGCTGAGCCATACATGAATAGTGCAGAATTTATTACGTACTCTTCACCCTATTTTATTTTCATCTCAGACCTTGTTTCCCTTTTGGGAAGTGTTATGACCCTACCACTACCCTAATTATTTAAACCCATTAGTAGATTATGAATCACTAGCTCTTTTCCAATGATATTCCATGTCATTTCCCATGACTGAACAGAAGTTTTATGGAAGGAATAAACTATCTGACAATGGGAGCTGACCACACAGACTTAAACCACGTTAACACATGGCTTAACAACCAGACACTTTCTTCTCACCGTGTTTTCCAGATCACATTACTGACCTCGCCCTCATATTACTGACCTCAGCCAAAATGAAGCAAATTGCCTGCATTTTGAATGGTTTTGAGCAAACAACCCTCCCTCCACCAGCTTCTATCCCTCTGCAGCATTATACATCACCTCAGATAACATTAACCTATGGTAAATTCTGGTCTGTAGGAAAGACTCTTGTTTTAGGGTGGCCCAGTCAGCATCCATGGCCCCAAATCAACCTCAGAAACCCAGAGGGGCACAGCTTGACACCCACCTTGAGCCACAGTGAGCTGTGCCCATCCCTCAGAACCACCTGGGCAGCATTCCACAGCCCAGCCACTCCTGCAAGCCTCTGGAAGGGTGTTCCAGGATGATTTTCTAATGCTGCTTAAGTGGTCTCATTTCTTATGGCAACAACCACACTGGGCTCCTGAGAACCATTTTTAATCACTCATGTGTGTTAAGGCCATGATTTTTCCAAAGGTTGGAGAATCCACCATCTTTTAATGAAGAGAGCCCAGCTCATGAGTATTCTCTTTTAGAAAACCTGCTCCTTGTAAACAAGTTTTCAGCTATAGCTCCCTGGTGAAAAAACCCTACTTCATGTCAGGGAAGAGGGTGCTTTGGCTCACACTCAGGGCCCCCTAAATGCCTCCAAAATTAGTATTAGCTGAAGGTTTTTCAGCAACTCAGTTTTGGAGTTAAGAACCTACTGCTGAAGTCTCACTTAAGCATTCCTTTTAATCTATCCCAAAATGATTAGCAGCACACATTTGAATAGAAGTCAGCAGACTCTCACTGCAGAGAATTCTGAAATTCCCCATGTGAGACCTCAAAAAGAGACAAGATAAAAATATTTGAGATAAGGAGGGGGGGGAAGAACCTTTTGGCCCAGCAAACATAGCCAGCAACAACTTAATTAATACAGGGATAACAATTAAGATTAAATTTAGATATACAGATGTACAGCTTCTGGTGATATTTTTAGTTAATTCACAGAATACAAAGTATGTCCCTCATTTTCTTTTGAGAATACAAGTATGCTGACCCTTTCAATTACTTTGCATTATTTGAAGACTAACTTATCTAAAGAAGGCTTTGTTTAGATACTGGAAAATGTCCTTTTGTATTCTTTTTCAAGTACCCCAGAGGACAACTTCATGTGTGTAAACAAACATTCCTGGCTAGTCCTTGGTGATACTAATAAAGCCCCCATTAACCACCTGGAAAAAGATAATGATTACCTGTTTAGACCTCAGTAATTAGCAGCACTGCTAATATAAACAGTTAAATGCTAAGCACTAAAAACAAAGCCAAAGAAAAAGCAAACACAAAAGGAAGAAGGTGGCCAGCATGTGAGGGGGACTCTAAGCTCTGCCTGCTACCACAACGAAGTGCTGCAACAAAATAGGATGTTAAATTAGTTTCAAGAGACTGCAGTGGTGCATGAAATTATTTCTTACGGCATGCTGCATAGATCCATCCCCTGTGGGAATGCAAACTTCCAGCAGAGAGAGCCACAGAAAAAGGGCTGTTCGCAGGGCTTGCTCCAGTCAAGGTGCCTGAAGACACAAGGCATGTGAATCTCACTAACTGCTTTATTCCTGAAACACCAGTTTAAAATACCAATAGTGGTTGTTTTAAGTTGAGATCAGCTTCCATCAATAAGTGTCTTCATTTCTTTTCTGCAGCACCGAGTGCATGGCTGGATTTCAAATATTATTAGAACTTTAAATCTTTTTCCATATTGCTACTGCACTGATGGGTCAGGCAAAACTGTATTTTTTCCACAGCGATAAAGCAGCAGCAAAATGAAAGCCCATCAAGAAGAAAAGAACATACTAAAACCACCTCCTACCAGAATCGTGGTTTTTTACATTGTCTTATTAAAGGAAAACCTGCACACTTGCCTTGTTCTGGATGCAAGCCGCTCTCGCTGCGTGGGCAATGTACTTTAGGGAGAAGGGAGCAGTGCTGACAGCAACAGTCCCTGCCGAGGCTCCTGCAGCCCCCACCACCACCAATACCTTCCTGCAACAGCCCAGCCACAACCTGCAGCACCAGGGAGAGCTGCGAGCCCAAGGGGTGAGCACAGTGAGGGGCAGCACGGAGCAATTCAGGCCAGGGGACACTCTGTTCCACTCCCCATCCTTCCACCATCTGCAGCCTCACCCACACCTGCCCGAGGCCTCCTTTCCGCTGCCAGGACAGGAACAACTCCCAAACACAAAGGTGGCAAGGGAGAGGCAGGTTTATAGTGGGGCAGCACCTCCTCACCTTAAAAACAAGAGTGCAGCTGCAGTCATGGGACTATACTTGTGCTGGCACTTTGATGGCACAGGGCTGGGGCTTACCTGCATCTGGATATCCGTGTGCCAGCCTTGGTCCTGCCCGCTATAAACACAGCCTTGCCTGTCTGCTGCTCTCAACCCTTGCTGTGCCAACACACCCTTCCCTGAAATTTCCAGTATTGTGACTGCCAGGCAGGAATTGACACCATTCTCCTCATTAAAGCCATTTTCAGCAGTGTCTGCCATTTCCAGATGTGAGCAAGACCTTTTTGAAACAGGAAAATGTAACATCCCAAATAGCCAGATATGAATAACTACTATTCCTAGGATCAGTTGTCAACATGTAACAAGAGATGACTTCTCAAATAAAGCAGAGAGTTTAAGCTTTTCTCCTCACAGACTGGTCTGTGTTGGCAGATAAGCCAAAATATCCTTCTTTTTTTCTGATATTCCAATTCAATGGAAGGTTAAAAGTGCCTGTAGGATAATTGTTGATCAAATTTAAATCAAAGCAGCAAACAAGAGAGATGGAGAGGAAGGACATCAGGCTCATCACACCAGGAGCTCAAACTTCACATTCTGCCCTTGAGGCCTCACAAATTCTGGCTGGTTCATGTGTGAAGTAATGATCCCAGCTGCCCTGATGTCACTTCTCTGTGTACAAATTGTATTTTCTCAGTGAAGCTAAGCCACTCCAAGGGACAAAATACCTGAATGAGATCTGTGCAGGTAGAGTAAGTTAGATTGAGGGCAGCCCTAAGGCCAAGTTTAAATAGCAGGTGTTTTGATGCCTTGCATGGTCATGCAGAAGTAGGGCACAGCAGTAGCCTAGAGGTTGGGAAGCTGAGGGGGTTCAGTCCAGATGGTCCTCTGGGACAAACTTGTTTTAATGGATTAGGAAACAAGCCAGCAGAGCTTTCCCACCCCCTCATGGTCAGTCAGAAATTGTCCAACAGCAAAGCGAGTCCAGGGATAAAGAGACCAGAAGCAGAACGAAACACAGGAAAAGCAGAAGGCTCCTTGCAGCACCTCAAACACACATGGAGTGCTCTGACATGTGATGTAGATCTTGGAAAACACATTCAGTCTGAAGAAGACTAAGGATTTGGGCCATATAGCCCTGCCTTCCCAAATCTACAAGAACTGAGAGCTAAAGGGTGAAATTCGGGATTAAAGCCACCTGTTAACACAGATAAAGCTGATGACTCAAATTACAGGATTGTAAAGTAATGAAATAGAGTCACCAGTTACACTAATCTTTTTACAGCCTCTTATCTGTTTAGAGTGATGTATGAAAACACAACAATCTCCAGCATGGCTAGACCTTGGGAGGCCCTTCACCATTACATTTAATTTAAAAGTTTTATAATGCTAATTAATACACTCATCCAGTTCATTACACTATATTATTATAACTAAGATAAACCTCTTGTTTGCAAAGGAAAGTCTAGGAAGATAGCAGTATGCAGTGACAAGCATGAGAGATTAATTTCTAAATATTCCTCAATGTCTGACAAACTTTTAGACAAGAATGGCAGTGACTGAAACTGTGCTCAGCTTGGATATTTGCCTGGTAAAAGTTCCTTATTATCCAACAGCCTTTTTTCCAAATTTGAACTCTATGTGATTCAATTCTCCTTTCAGTGAAGCACAGAAAACTTTTGCTGAGCACAGTTGATTAAATAAGCTTTTCTAAATAATTTTTATATTCTGAATACTTTCCTCATATGCACATGGCCTGTGACTTACAGAAGACTAAGCAGGTGCTCTCCTGGCAGAGGAGTGGGGAAGAGACAGGTTGTGACGGGCCCCAAAACCTGCATTTAAAGCTATTGCAAAGCTTCCAATTCAGTAGAATCACCCTAATACTCACCACAAAAACACACGAACACAAAGGACATTGGCACAAAACGATTTGAGTGTTACTACTGCCCCCAGGAACTGGAAGCTGTTAATGCTGATATCCAATGCACACACACACACAGCTCAGGCACTACAGCGAAACAAAACACACTAAATGACTCCACTAATGACTCTGGCCCTGAGCTGTCTCACAGTTTTGGGGGGAAATTCAAGCCAGCTGTGGAAGTTGTCCAGATAGATGAAAATTCAGAGGACCTGGAATATATTTCATTTTTGCTATTGCTAAAGAGGCAACTTCTGAGCCTCTCAGTGACACTGGAAAGTAAAACCTTTCTAGTGTTACAATAATATTTCACAAAAAGCCTGATGTTATTCTGCAAGAAAAAGTGGGAAAGTAATTACTAACATATTTTTAAATGGGAATTTGACCAAAATTCTATGCAGCATATATATTATGCAACATTAATTATTTTTTCATTAGAGCAGGTTGTCATCTAAGATGTTTATTTTACAGCATTTTTGACAGCACTGGGAACAGGTCTAGTCCTCACTGCAGCCCACAAAAATGGTACTGCTTGCATTGGAAGCAAATGCCAAATATAGATTTTTACTTGTTTTAAAAGATTTGCTTCCAGGCACAAGCAAATCCTCTATATCTTACATTGCTCTTTGCAAAGATGGATGGCAATACTTCTCCTTCCATAACTGAGTTTGTATATAAGAACCTAAACCCAGAAGGACTTACCTCACCTCCAAGGTTTTCACCCTGGAAAGAGTGTCTGCATTTATTTACTTAAACAACCAAAACCTCAGAAACCAAAACAAGAAAGCTGACTAAATACAATGTGATGGAAACCAATGGAAAATATGTGCTTATACAATTGTTTGTTTATACAGAATTGTTTATATAATTCAGTAAAGAAACAAGTATTGTTATTCAGAAATGGATGTGGAGACAGAGGAATGCGGAGCAAGTCCATACAACAGGTAAACATTAGGGTTTGGATAGTCAATAAATATCAGACTCCTTCAAAACTAGGTTAGCATCAGCAAAGACCAAGCAAAGCTTTTCATAATACATCTCCACAGGATGTGATGTATCTCAGAAGAAATCGTGGATTTTTGTTCTTCATTACAAGCTCTGTCCTTCTGAGATAACAGTGATAAATTAGTTAAAAGCACAAAGCAGCCAGAGAACTGAAAGATGTAAGATTCTACAAGAAGCTGTGATTCTTCATGAAGCTGTGTTAGAGCTTGTGCCAGCAGCTCTTGCCAAACACAATTAACCAAAGTGAATGTGCAGAAGTCTGCAGGGAAAATAAAAAGATGCAGGGAGATAAGGAGAGGGGAAATGGCTCGTCAGATCTCCTGTTTGAACTACGAAACAGCACAAAATAGGATGGTCATGTCGCAAAGAGGAGAAAGCAAGCTTATTGAGCAAAAAGAACATGAGAAGAGATGGTAAGTGGATATAGAAACATTGTAAGAAAAAGCAGGTCGGTGAATATACAGGTCTTTTTAAAACCCTGAGGATGTACTACACAGAACAGCAGGAAACAAGGCAGTTTGTGATTACATGCCCAAGAGGAAAGTAAAGCTATAAGAAGGAGATAACTGGTGATAGGAGAACAGCAGATGTTCTCCCTTAAGGAGAGCGATGACAGAGTTTGCGTGTTCACTGAAAACACTGTTGGGAGGGCTCACTTTGGATGCAGGGGCAGGGTGTGTATGTGTGTGTTGACAAGCTTACTGAGACTCCTTTTGGTAATCCTAGCATGGTATCAAGAAGGAAGGATAGGGAGACAAAGAAACAGAACAGCCACCTCCCTGTCCTTGAGTTATTAGTGCAAAGGGAGAACTTTGCAGAGCTCAGTAGTAATTACTTGGCATAAAGGGGAACAGAATCATGCAGCAGTAAAAGCAAACCAAGCCCAAAACCAAACAAACTAAAAACCCCCACAGCACTAAACAGCCTTCCAGCCAATGTGACTACAAACTCTTGGAACTGCTGATCTCAGGAGTTGCAACACCCAAACACGGGCTTAGGGAAGCACACTATTAGAAAGAGTATTATTCAGCTTTACCAGAAAGACACAGTATAAAGCAGGGACAGAAGAAATAGAAGAGCACTGAAAACATGCAATTTCACAAGCAGGTACCAGTGATGATGCCCTCGTGGCCCTTCCCAGGAACCCCTCTCCTTTCCTTCTGGCACATTTCTTTTAAGACAACACCTTCCCTGCATACTCCAAATGCCCAAGAAAGAAATACCTCCTACAAGGAATCCCCAGACTGCAGTTTGCAGTACCAAGCCAGGGTATTTGTGCACAGTTTAGCTCTGGGCATCTTCTGCTCCCATGTGGAGGATGCTCCAGGTGCCACTGAGCTCCCACACCACCATGGCTCTGCATGGCCTGCAGGAACCCTGGGATGGAGCTGGCTAGACCTGGTGACTCCAACTGCTTTGGGACTGCTGCCTCTCATGGGGGTGTCCCACATTAGCTACAAGCCATGGCCAGCTAAGCTGGCGGGACAGTGCAGCAGGTCGGAGGGCCTACATGGCCTGTGACTTGTCACATGTCACAGTGTTCCTCAAACCAACCCTGGCTGGTGAAATCCTGCTCCCACACTGAGGCAAAACAGGATTGGCTTTGGTGTTAAAAAGCTGCCTGTGCTTAAAACTATGCCTGATTATGGTAATGATGCAAATAGTGAACCAAGGTGAAAGGATTAATTACAAAAGCCAATTAAATATCAATTGTTTGTTCCTTCATTTCTAACCTCCTCTCATGCTGCTGCCCCTGCTCCTGAGTCCCACCACAGGTTCGTGCTCCAAACACACAAGACACCAGTGCTATGGCAACAGAATACAAGATGGAAGCCAAAACTTGCAAGGTTCATATGGACAGATCAGGGCTTGACAGCTCAGAAAAATAAGGACTGGAAACTTCTCCAAAGGTGGAATGAGATTAAGTCACAACATAACATCAGAAAACACTGAAAGACCTCGAGCCCATTTGTTCCAAATTTGAGTCAAAGCAGCAGATCCTAAGAAATTTCCTGAGAAAGATCAGGAGCCTTTTCCCTGCAAGCAGCATGCCCTTGATCCTTGTATACCCTGGAGAGTTGAGTAGAAGGCCATTAGTGTCTTCAGCCCAAACCCAGCAATAAAGGCAGCAATAAATAAATAATCCTAGATTAAGAGACAGAGAGCAAAGGGAAGGACAGGTGCATCTACATGGACCTCCTCTTCTGCCCTTCAGTCTCCTCCACGTTCAAAGCAGTGCTGTTTTATAAAGCAGCACTTCCTAGAGAGTCTGCACTAATTGGATCATGTCTCTCCAGAGGTTTGCCAGCACTGACATAGTGTTAGTATTCCTCTTAACCTTTTAATATCATAAAGTGAGAATAAGCTACAGCTCTAAAGTGAGATCAAGTAAAATATCCATGAAACTAATGATTTCATTTAGTGCATCACAATGCACTACCAGTACAGCAGGAAGTTTTCCCCTTTCTGGCTAAATAATCATAATCAAATATCAAGGGATTTACTAAGAAACAGGACACAGGTGGAGCAGATAAGGATGAGGGGAAAGACGATGGTAGAGAAAACTTTCAGAGTGCTGCTGACTCTCCTCTGTGCAGGGTATCTTGGCCCCTCAGCCAGCTGTGAGTGTGCTCTGCAGACAGGTCACAGCCTCTGCCATCCAGCCTCTTATCCCAAGGCAAACTCTTAGACCTAATCAGCATTACCTATCTTGCAGAAATAATGAGAAATAGACCCCATTCCATCACTGAATGTCATTCCGCAGTAGCTTCATTGGTCAATCTTATCTTCAGAATTATAAATCAGAGAGATGGATGTATAGCCTGAGAAATTTTCAATTTTCCTCAAATCAGAAAAGGCAAAACTGAGGCTAGTGAGCACTGCCTGCTCTCGGAAGCCAGAATTATAAAAACACTACCAGCAGCACTGAAGATGATTTGAGTTTACTTTGTATGGGGAGCAACTGCAGCAGAGAACACTGTGTTGGTGTTCTAGGGCCAGCCAGTTTCTCAGTAACCAATAAATTAAAATGTCCTTTCTGACAGCCACTGCACAGGCTTCTCAGCAGGGAAATGTTTGTTTGTTTTAACTGAATTTATTTCCTAGGCTCACTGGGGAAGGAGAAAGAGAACTTCTAGCTTTGAATGCGCTCTACAGCATGCGGGTAAATATCTACTGACTGGTAGAAATACATCATGGCCAGTGATCCTCCACTGTTTGCTGCAGAGGCCTTCAGACCTACAAACATTTTATAACCCTTCTTTCCCAGTGGCTCAGAAAAGGAGAATGTTATTCTAAACCACGTTGCTCTATTAAATACAAGCAAGGCATTCTAGCAGTCAAGTCAGCTTGAGAAATCCAGAATTATCTATGCCTATATATTTTACAGGGACTTTTTAATGTTGGACATATGCTTTGTGTTTAAAAAAAACCCAAAACCAAACATATAAACAACAACAAAAACCCCACCAGTTTGTAATAAAGTTATTACTCATCAGTTATGTGCTAGAGCACTACTCCACAGCAAATTTTCTGAACGAGTTCAAAAATAGGTCTCTGATTTTTCTTGAGTTTATAGTTATAGAATTACCAGAATGCCTGAAGCAAATGGAAAATACTGCACCAGCTAAGAAAGCTTTTCTTGATTTAGAAAGGGATCATGGGCCATGCAGTCTCTACTGAGCTTTTTGGCAGGGTTCAGCAAAGGTGCACAATGAATGAGCAGAGCCAAGAGCCACAAAGGGGCCTTCACCTGAGCACCCTCAGACCCTCTGGTGAACGGGAGCTCCATAGGCTAAAACATGTATTTCTGTTTACTGAAACAGACCTACAGCGTTTTCAGGAAAATATATTTTAAATAGACATGAGTTAAGGTCTTTTTCTGTTTTATATTAGGGGAATCCTGCGTGTCAAGTGATCAAAAGATTGGATTCTTTTGCAGAAACCCCACCCTCAGCCAGCCCTCCAGCCAAGCTGTCAGTCTCTTCAGGCAGGATTCCCCTAATCCAATGCAGGCGTATGGAAATGTGTTGTCTCTGTATGAGCCTGTCACCTCAGGCTGTGTTTATCATCCAGAGGCAGAAACAGGCATCTTCAGAGGGAAATTCACCTCAGACATACCTAAGCTAAAATTAATATATGAACCAGATCTTCAGATATACAACACTTCATAAGTGTATATATACTCAGAATATACCAAACAAACAGTCAGAAACTAGTTATGGTCAGAGGTGAGAGCAAAGGCACACAACATCAGAAGGCAACAATTTTCAAGAAGTTGGTGATTTTGAGTTGAATGTCTCCTTGAAACTCATACAGCACTTGGGTCAAAATGATTTACCAACACCGCAAGGACCATAACCTTCTCCAGCAAAGAGCAGATAGAGTGAGTCATCACTTAGCACCAGTTGGAATTAGATTATTCTACCCTAAGCTATTAATTTCTTACCTTTGGAAAACAAACATATTCATGTTTGGAGTTCACCATCATATTCTGCCTCCCTATGAAACTTCACTAATAGCAATTCTAAAACAGTATATCCCTACATGACTGCAAATTGCTTTCATTGCACACTTAAATGATGCAAATTTTCCCTTTATGATGGTTCCTTCAGTTCTCATTCAAAATAAGCAGCATCTGGTGCAGTACTTAGTGGGGAACTGATGTCCTTTTTTAATGTGTACCAGAAGAGACAGATACACAAAGCATGAGGAAATAGTGATTAACTTTCTGCTGCCCATAGTCTCCCAGAGCTCAGTCGTATTTCATTTAATGGTTATACACTCAAGCAAAGATAACTGTGTATTGTTTATGTGATGACTTTGCCTCATCTTAAACATGAGAGGAGACACTTGAAGTTACATTCCAACATCAAATGGGAGGCAGAGAACTGATTAATCACTGGAATGGGAATATGATTCCAGAAAAAAACCCCACAAAACTGTTCAGTGACTCACTGTCACTTGTCATGCCTAGCCAGGAAATGTTGGCTGGAATAAAACAACTGCTAAATAAGACCTAAAGCCAGATCAGCCTGAGCAAGCACTGAAGAGATATGACAACCCTGCATGGCTTTTCAGACCAGGCAGAGGCAACAGAGATGCTGTTGGCCCTCATGAAACTCCAGTTTGGTGAGAAGAGCATAAATTTCCCAGTAGAAATGCCTGAGCTTCAGGCTCTGCTCACATTTCCCACTCTGGCAGCAGGGGCTGTGTGCCCCACCCCAGCAGCACCACACACAGCTCACACCCAGAGGTCACTGCGCAGATGGGGATACACCACCTTAGCAGGGCACCTAAGGAAAGCACACACCAGATGGGACACACTCACAGTTTCAGTCTCATTCAACAAAGCCTGAGATCTCAGCCTCCAGGGGTTTTCTCTTAATGATTTCCAAAACATCAACCTCTAAAAGTCTTTCTCTCTTGTAGAGAGCAGAGAGTGCCTTTATGTCTTCATCAAGAGTAGCAAGCGTTTACAGGAATGAACAAATGAGACCAGGCACCTCACTGTTTCAAAATACACCCAGAACTGCACCTGACAGCACACCAGCAGCAGAGGCTTAACATCAACATTAACAGTCAACACTTTGACTTAAAGAAGTGACTGTACCAAAGTAACAGTATTGAAATGATAATTTGACCAGCATCTGAGCTAACTCAAATATCTTTATGTCACATTCCTGTGGCTGCAGAGCAAAAGAGAACATCTAGAAAAGCGGGAACTAACGAAACCAAAGTTGTACCTGCTCATACTATACCATTTTATCTCAGCCTTGTGCAGTCTCATCCAGCTGTAAAGAAAGAATAACTCAAAAATCACAGCTCATTGAATCAGTTACAGAAGAAGGAGAATGAATGGGCCCTTCCCCACTCGGTCGTGACTATTTGCAGAGGAAATTGTGCTGAAATAATGGTTTATCAGATACCTCCAGCTGTGCCAGACCTTGCTGTGCCTATCCACTAAAACAGGCACCACCAGCACGTAGCTGATCCAGAAAAATCCTTCCTCTCATTCTCCCAACAGCATCTGCTCTCTTTGCCCTTGCTTTCCAGGCTGTCTAATCTCTCTTGCTTCAGGCTGCCTTGGGCTGCCCCTGGGCAGCCTCCTCTGGCAGTAGCTGTGTGGGGGGATGAGACTGGAGCTCCTTCACACTGGAGGCTCCTGGGTGTGGTACCTCCCCCCCCACGGCTCTGTCCATCTTCAGCATCTCCCTTCACAGGCTTCTGTGCTTAGCACACAATATGCTCTTCTGAGTGACTATTGTTGTTCCATCCACCTCCTCTATGTTTCAAACACTGTCCCTGGAGTGTTTGCTATTGCATGGGCAGTGTAGCTGCTTCCTTTCTCTTCCATTAATTTATTTTTTCATTGTTCTCATTTTGTGAATTTCTCCTATAAACTTTTATTTTTACCCACAGTTTAATTTAGGCTTTCAATTAATGATATGTTCAGTTTAAGATAAGTCTTTTTTGATTACTTATGCCTTTGTTTACCAGACAACTTTCAAATGCTTGCTAGTTGAACTCTCCTATGCTAAGACTGTTAAGCATTTCACCCCTGGCTTATCTCAGTGGTTTAATAGTTGCCATCAGACCAAGTGTCAGCTCTCCAGTCTGTGTCAATGCAGTTCACCCACTCAGCTGCCTTGTTTTCTTACCTGTTGTATGACCTATGTGAAGCATAATTACATAATAGCTAAGAAACAGCAAAGCACAGTTGGCTTGAATGTCACAATCCCCCCAAAAACTGCTAGTTAAAAGCTTTAAAAATGTCCGTTGGTTAGCCAAGCACAAAATTAAAAAAATAAGGCCTTTGAGTAATTTATTGGTTTACAACAGGATCTCTACCTTTAAAAAGGTCTTCACTCACACACATGCCTTGACTTAGGAACATGGGCTCTCCTGGGCAAGGAGAACATTGTACTTTGTTCAGAATATTTCACTTTGTTTTCATTATTAAATACATGTGAATAAGACAAATACGGATACAGAACTGCACTTATATTGAATGTGTCATTGGCTCCACAGAGCACCTCGGTGACAATGCTAAAGCATTTCTATTTCTTCATTAAAATAGTCATTCAAAGAAAGACTGTCTTTACTGCTGGCAGAGAACAACCTTCACTTTAACTTGAACTGGAAAGAGCAAAGCACAATCCTCAATCCACGTCTTTCATTTGGAAAAGAAGCAGGATAGTTTTTGTGCACTGGAATGCCACTTGTTTCATTGCCACATGCAGCAGAAAAGCCACTGGGTTTTATGAGACATGTGAAAAACAGACAGATAATTGATGAAAATAGTCTGCTTAATAAATATTCTGCTGCCAAATGGTGTGACTAATGCAGTGATAGGGAAAAAAACCAGCACAACCTGGCACACAGAACATTCAGTTCACACAAAGCTGAGCAAATCTCTTGAAGTGATCCAATTCTATACTCCAAATTTGGTTTTAGTTTTTGAGGTGCCCAGCTAGAAGGAAAAAGTAATCCTTCATACCGTCACATTACAGCAGCACAAAGAGGACAGCACAACCCTGGACATGCTGAGGAGACCATGACAATTTCCCAAATGCCAGTTCCTTTGCTGCAATTGGCCTGTTTCCACTCCCAAACTCAAGTCAATCCGAAGTAAAGCAAAGTACTTGCAGAGAGGGCAGCCTTTCTCCAAGTCATTAAAAGCATGATTACTTCAAGCTTAGAAATTGACATTTTTAAAATTCAAAAAAAAGTATTTTCTGTCATTAGAAAAGTTAAGTCTGTCTCCAGCCTCAAGCAGAGAGACTATCTTTAAAACAAAAATGTCCTATTTCATACTGGGGAAAAAAATCGTTGTTTATTTTCAAAAAACCCTAGAGGAACATGTGATTCATTGGTTGTTTACTTAAGTAAATTTTTAAGCCACTGGAGATTCATCTATTGCTAATTCAAAAGTTGGCAGAATTAATGCAAACATTTGTTCCAAAGTAGTATAGATTAATGGGAATGGGGTGGGGGAAGAGGGGGAGAAAAAAGAAAAAAAGAAAAAAATCAAAGGAGCATGAAGAAGCAAATATTTTCCAATAATCTGACACAACAGTCCGTATTTTTGAAGTGTATTTTGCATAACTTTTGAAAGCCAACTGAAATCACCACCTTCCTGTAGACAGCTGGTTTATGCAGAGGGATCTGAACTTGGAAATTTGTAAGGCAAGAATAAATTATTTGCTATTTCAGAAATAGTTTTATATGTGCACAAGAGAATTCTGAATAGCCTGATTATTCATATCATTCCTGTGAATAAGGGGACAATCACATGTGGTTTTCAGTTTCAGGCACCAGGTTTTGGTGCTCTAAGTGTTAGAATCTTATCTTTATCTTATTTTGTCTCACGGTTTCCACTCAAAGATTCAGTCACCACGACAACCCCTTTGCTGCCCATAAGATACTGCCTGTTTTGCCTTCAAACAAGAATGATTCTATTCTGGATGGGTTACAGCAAGGCCACTGAAAAGAGCACATCAAGCATCCTGTCACTGGGAAGGGTCCCCACAGCCCAGATCCACCTGCAGCACCAGGATCAGGATGTGGTGGGTCAGAGTGGCCAGGACACAGCCAAGGCTCTCCAGTCTCACACCTGCACCTTCCCCATCACCCACCAAGAGTGGCACGGCTCTGCTCCTTCACTGCACAGAAAAGGTGCCAGCTGCCAGAGAAACCCTGGCTTTGGGGGTGGCTATACTGCCAGTCAGGGGAGAAACGGGGGAGGAGACCTTCCTGCCAGCCCCCAGAGGTGACTGAGATATTTCAGCTCAGATCTCCTGCCCAGGTCAGGGGAACAACCAACCTAAGCAGCCATTTGTAATTTTTCAAAAAAATCTTTTTAAGCTTTTATGAAAAATGACAAGTCTTCATAAAGACTTTATGAAGACCAACCAAGTTTAAAATAAACATGCCACACAAAAAAACTGAAGCAAGACAGCAGAGAGCAAGAAGACAAAGAGAAAGGGTTTGCAAAAAAAGACACATGAGTCAGGAAAGAATCTGAAATAAATTTGGAAGAAGTATAGCTGGCAGTGTTAGATATCAAGAAGCTTTTTCTCAAAGTATAGAAAAGGACTCAGCCAAGGATGAAGAAAGATCATTTCAGAAAGGAATGAGAAATACAGCCACAGAGGATGGTAAAGCAATTCAAGCGTTAAATGAATACTTACATGTTTACAACAGAGATGCCTAAAAATCTGTCAGATGACACTGGCTATATATCTGCTATCATGAAAGAACTCAGAAGCAGTTAAGGAAAAGCATTAAGCAACTGGAGCAGTGGAAATGGAGGACAAGACCACTGGAGAGCCTCAGCTCCGTGACAGCCCAAGCACTCTCAGGCTGAGCTCACCTGTCCCCCATCAGTGCACAAGGCAGATGTGGCACTGCAAGGTGGCACCTGGGGACAGTGCCCAGTGCTGGCACCATTCTGCCCACTGAAGTCTGAGGAAGGGGAGGCCTGACCCCCACAAAGACTGACAGCAAAGTGTCTTGGGTTGAGATACCACTCAAAGTTATACCAGACACTAAATTCAACAATCCTCCTTAAAAAACCAATTCAAATTAACCCCCCACAGCTTCAGTTGGTTTGCTCACACAAACAAAAACCCAGGTGAGTAAGACTCATGTTGATGAAAATAGAACCATTTTAAAAGGGAAAATTCCACACAAATCAGCCTCTTAACAGTTGCAGGGGGTTTCATGTGTGTTCATGCAGGCAGTGATGCTCCCCCCTTAAGAGGCTTAACTTCACAGTGATTCTCTGATTGCCTCCACATTTATTTTCACACTAATGGCTCAAACAACATGATTACAGTAGAGAAAATGAGAAAAAAAATAAAAAAAAACCAACAAAAATGATTTTCAGCTCCAACAGGCTTCAGAGCTCAGAATGAAAACTGAGCTAATATGTAGTGAATCACTTAATGAATTTAGCCTCCTCCTGTTTGCTAATTGTCCAACAATGCTTGGCACTTTTCACACATGCTCCTTATTTGGAATTATTTGCAAAATATCTCTTTCAAATAATTCTGAGATTCCAGATTGCTCACAGGCAGTCCATTGTGATTATGCAAGATTTAGATAAATAAATAAATAGGGCTGCTCTGGTTAGCCTAGTGTTGCACAGCATACTTCTGACTTCCCAGATTGCATAGTAATTAGTCTCAGAGCTGGGCAGGTCTGTGTCCACAGGCTGAAAGTTCAATTTTCATGTATTTCTCTAAATGTAAATATAAAATTTTTATTTTTTCCACATATGTCCTCTATAAAATCATTTAACAGGTAGCTGCTGACAAAGGACATATATAAAAAGTTTTGTAAAAGAAACAAAAATATGATTTCAACTGCTTACATCTATTCTCATTTTAAATTACTATCTTGGACTGAGCAGTTTCTCATGGCATAGCATCCTGAAGGTTGACTACTGAAAATACAGGTGCTACACTTTTTGCCCCCCCCAAGCAACCACTGGATTGTTACTGGCAGTGCAGCCACCTTGGCTACTGCTACACTGAAAGCTGCTGCACTGAAGCTACTGTAATCTTCTTTGATATACAACAACTGATATTTATACAAACAGTAGCTCAGCAAAGGCAAGGATGCCCGTAGTTCACCTCCAGATGAAAGCCTAAATCCCAGGAAGCCTGCAAATATTTCAACATACTGTATAAAGTAGCACTGTGTGGAGGCCAAGAGAAGTGCACCAGAAAGCACCAGAAAGCAAACGTGATGCCGGCCCTGGATTCGCTGTGAGGTGAGGGCTTCATCAGCCACACCAAGAGCTGCCCCCATCGACACAGCTCTGGAAAGCAATCCTGCTGAACAGGTATCTCTCTCCTTCCCATTTGCACAGGTTAAAAGAGTGAGATGAAGCAAACAGTGGGATGGGGGGAGGAGAAGCTGAACCAGAAGATGACAACAAGGAAAACATTTGTTAAACCATGCAGGTTTCAGCCTGAAGCATCCCCATGAGTTTCACAAAATTACTCCTGAAAAGATCTCTTAGTCTTTGTAGAGAAGGATAAAGGTGCTTCATGTAACCCTCAGATTTCACAGGGCAACTAAATATTTGTTTTTTCATTGTAGGACATTTATGTATGAGATTCTTTATGTCATAGATCTAATCACATTTACAGTAGTCCATGGGAAAAACTAACTTGGAATTCCAGGCATGTCTCTACAAACAATATCTGTGGCAGCTCACTCCAGCTCATACATTATTTTTATTCCCATGGTGCCCTCTCCTTAGTGCTAAGTTAGAGTCTTTTTTTTTTTTAAACAAGGAGTATTCCTCTTCTGTAATTTCACTCTTCTTATTTCTGACAGAAAGGAGGCAGAAGGGGTCTGCATTTGCTGAGAATATAAGCCTCAAGTTAGGCACAATTCTGCTAAATTACAATCTGCTTTGTCAAATATCTCGGCATCCTCAGCTGATCATGTTTTAAATAGGACTGGCTCCTTTGAAACAAATCACTTGAAAGCCTGGTTCAGAGTTATTTAAAGTGGCTGGTATTTTATGACACCATGAATGCTGCACAATGCAACTGCTGAGCTTTAAAAACATAGAAACCAGAAAGAGGGTACAAGAAACTACCATCTGTCCCTCTAAACAATTATCATCCTGCCATCTGTCTGTACACTAGATAATGTTTTTGCTGTTGGTAATATTTGATTGAAAAAGCTCTCTCTATGGATACTAAGAAGAGGAAACCATTTTAAGAAAAACAAAAATATATTGCTGATCATTCAAGTTTCCCTTTTCCACAAGAAAAGTTACCATTGCATTGTGTTCTACTGTCAGACCAAACATGAAGGTACATGGCAATGATATTGGTCCCCTTAATGATGAGAAGCTACTTCTCCACCACTATTCCATTGTTTATGAAGTCCTTACTATGTTTAATATAAAAGGCACACAAAAAGCCCCAAACTGAGTTCAAACTAGGAATAGGATAAGGAAAAGTGTCTTTGAAATTTGCTTTGGACTTTTCTTCCCCACTTTTGTTTTTCTCCATCCCAGAGCAGCCACCTAGCAGGGGAGCAGGTTAAGCCCTTCATGAACTGGATGGCTGCACTGCTGCATTATCCAAACTGAAAAGGGATTTAGATCCCAACACAGGATGGACAGAAAGCAGGAGTTCCCTTGCAGATCCTTATGTTACTGCTCCCCAGCATTCTGCAGTTGGTCCCAAAGGGCAGTTACATGGGCATTGTTGCCAAAAGAACTTGCATGAAAGGCACCCTCAAGAAGTCTCTCACCAGATCATTAGTTCCTCCCAACACTTCAGGCTTTGCCCTGTACACTGCAAACTTGGACATGGAGGACTGTGTAAAAACACACTGCTGGGTGTTACACGCACAGCAAAGCCGGTAATATAATCTTAAATTGGAGCATGCCAGGGTTACCCTTTGATTAGGCCATTAGTATCTTTACTGTAATTATGATTATTAGGGCTACAGTACACTTACAAGGTCCACCCCTGCAACCTGGATCAGCCAAGGCCTTTCACCAAGACTCAAAAGCATAATGAAAGGCTACATTTGTTTTCAGCTGTTGCAATTCCTCCATATCTGGCTCCTGTGGAGCCAAATGAATGCAGCAGCAGCCACAATAACTGAACCAGCATCTGTTTAGAGTCTAAGCAAAGTGATAATGAGATTTGTAAAATCTGCTGAATGTTTCATTAAATAAGTCAGCCACACTTCTTGTTGGGGAGGAAGAAAAGATACAGGATTACAGGTTTCATGAAGAGGTTGACAACACTGGTTTTTCCCACTCTATAAAAATTGTCAGTGGAGGGGGGGACACACAGCTTCATGATCTAATTCTAATCCTTCATGACATAAACAAGTAACCAAAAGATTTCAGTCCAATTTGGCAACCTCTAAGCAGTAAAGGTCCAGTGACACACCAAACACATTTAAAGTCAAGGACAGATAAAAGGCAGGGTCAGCTGCAGGGATGGGGGCATAGGTTTTATTTGAACAGCTTTGGGGGGGGTTATGGGTTTGGGTGAAGGTGGCAGCATTCATTTTCAGTGAACATCATGTTTCATGTAAAATGTTAAGAGAATTAATAGTACTTTAACAGATTAGAAAAAGATTTCCAAAATACTCTTCATACTGAGAATGGGAGTAAGGTGACGATGCATTAAAAGACAAAATGTTCATTTCTCCTGCAGCAGCAGCAGCACCCACCATTATGGTGAAGGAGCCCAGGCAGCTCATGTGAAACGTGCTCTGGAACATGCAAAAATCCCTTAGTTAGAAAACAGTTATTAGTGAAAAGTTGAACAATCACAGCTGTATTTCTGAATGGTCTTGAGTGTGGCAGATATTCCCTGGAATCTTATGACGAAATCACAAAATTTGTCCTAACCTAGAAATGCAGAAAACATGAACGTAGTCAATGTTCATGGAGGGGGAGAGAAGAAAAGAATAGGAGACAGCATAAGAAGGGCACATAGCAGCTGGATTTCCTGAGGCCCGTATTTTATTCATAAGTGTAAGCTGGTGAATAATTCACATGCAGCAGCATGTACAGAAGCCAGTTAAAGAACCCTACCGGGGTCATTCCTGGACTTGGCTTTGGCAGTTGTTACACCGAGTTACTCCAACTCTTTTTTCAAACATTTTTCCAGTGGAACTCAAAGCAGAGAGCTCAGTTATTTTTATTCCAGATCTGCAGTGATGATACTCTTTGGGGAAGTTACGGGGAAAGAATTATTCAGTGTAGCAAAGAAACTGCTTCCAATAGTTTTCAACCCAATGCCTTGAAAAAGCACAAGTACATTTTATCAGAAAGACATTTATCAGCAGGATCCAACTCCTTTGCCTTCATGGAGCTGAAAACTGACCAAGCAAGCCAACAAAGCTGCTGAACCAACGGGTCTAATCTGCACCCTCATGCTGAGCTGACCTGGAGGAAACACACACTTATCTGAAGCTGAGGGAACAGGTTCAATCACTGGAGCTCTCTGTGGATCAATGCCAGAGAATATCCATACTGCAACCAAGATGCTGCACAGCAATCTCTCCTCACCAAAGGCATGAAGGTCTATCAGAGAGCTCCCCAAAGGCACTGCCTCTCAGGTACAAACCTCTGCAGTACAATAAGCACCAATGCCTAAACTTGCCAAAAGTTTTCAGGGAAAAGATGGGGTATGACACACAAAGTATGTGGTGGTAGTGCCTCTGTGATATATTCAAGAAGCAAGGCTGGGGTGGGAAACTGCACAACTGAGATGAAGAGAGGAATGAGAATATGTGAGAGGACCAGCTCTGCAGGCACCCAGGTCAATGAAGGAGGAGAGGGAGGAGGTGCTCCAGGTGCTGTAGAAGCCTAGAAGGTCAGGGGGCTAAGTTCCAGGAGTAGTGAAGCACCCAGACTTGTATCACACAACCCCTGGGTTAGAAACAGCTCAGAACTGACAAATGTCATGACTTAAGCTGGAGTGTCTCCTGGAATGTCATTTTCCGAAACTTACAGATCCAACTCACTTACAGCTCCACCATGGCAACCAGTGAGTGCCCCAGAGTCTGGGACTTCAGGCACATCAGGCCCCACGGAGCACCCTGCTGAGGTTCCTGCAGGCAGTGGGAACTACACCTGAAACAGCTTCCAGCTTCACCTGGGATTCTATCCTTGCCTTCAAATTTTACTGAAAGCTCTACTGTATCTAACCACAAGTAAGTTCAAACCTTAGACTATACCAAGAAAATGAAATAGGAATTATTCTATGTTTAAAATATAGTGGAAGACTAAAGGGTTAAAAAGAAGATGAACACTTGTAGATAGCTCAGTTTAAGCTTTTTTCATCACTAAATGTAAATTAATCACACTGGACATTTTCTGATAAGAACAGCAAATCATATCTTAGTTCAACTGAAATACTTTCTCTACCTTGTGAGTTTTAACTCACTAGCTCATTTCTGATATTCAACCTTTAGGCCACAACCTACCAATTTCTTCTTCACTCCAACTAAAAGGCAATAAAAGAAAGAAGGATTTACGCAAATAAACTCTGTGCAACCTCATATCACAGCACAGTTCTCCAAGTTCCAAATCTACACACCTTTCCTTACATATGGCACTTATCTCACCAGACCACAAGTAAGCATGCAGTGTGGTGGATAAACTTTTATAAGAAGATTATAAAATCATAACATTTTGTCTTAGTGAAAATAACAGTGGAATTTGCTGGAAAGATCCAGTGAGCAGAGCACTCCTCTTCCCCATCACTCTGGGACTGAGACAGACTTCTTAGTTCCTTGACCCTTCTCACAGCCCCCAGTTTTCTTTCATACCCATGCCTCTAATTCTTCTTGAGTGGAAAACTAATCAAGACAAGAAAAGGGCAGCTTGATAACAGAGAGGGATTAGACCAAGCTAATAGCACAACTCGAGAGCAAGATAAAACCAGGCTCTCTGGTGTGGAAACAGGAAGGGAAAAGAGATAAAGAATGTTTTTCATCTGATCCTTGTCTTTAGACACGCTATTTTGAAAATCTCTTGGAAATGAAAGGAAGCTTAGGAATAATGACAACAGCAGTAGGAATGCTGGTCTGTACAGCCCGAGACAGCAGGCCACACACCACAGCTCTTCACACGTGACAGCCATGCAGTACTGACAGAAAGAGCTAGAGATCTTTATTTCAGTTTAGCATCACTGCCAGCAGGAGATTCACTCTGCCTGGGAACCTGCACTGTAACTCTCCACTGGCCAGGGAAATCAGCTCCCAGGACTCGTGGTTACAAGAACCAGTCCCCAGAGTGGTTTGTGAGGAACCCTAAGGAAGCTGTTTCAAGAATCTTGTTTCATTCCTCAAAAACAAGTAGCCAACATGACTGCCATTAGCTAATTATGGTCTGAGCCAGCAGTGTGCCCCTGGGGCCAAGAAGGCCAATAGTATCCTGGGTACCTTAGGAAGAACATTATCCTGCCCATTTACTCAGCCCTGGTGAGGCACATCTGGGCTGCTGTATCCAGTTCTGGGCTCTCCAGTACAAGAGAGACATGGAGCTCCTGGAGCAGGTCCAGCAGAGGCTACAAAGGTGATTAAGGAACTGGAGCATTTCTCTTATGAGGAAAGCATTAGCCATCAGGTTTATGTTATAACAACAAAATGGTACACTGTGTTAGGAGAGTATGGAATGAAAGGGAGGGTCTGCTTTGATGCTTTCTCATAAATCTCCAGACAGTCCTGAAACAGAAGACAGTTTGGGGAGTTTTTTTCCTCTCACAGACATTTGTACTAGAAAACATGGAGTATTCAGGAATGATGCAAAGCAGTAGTGAGGCTCCTGATTCCAGACTGTCCCTGCATGGATTGAGGTCACTCAGCAGCTTGTGGGAAGCACTTAGTTACTCATAAAGGTCATCTTGATCGTCTCTCCTGCCCAGCAAGCAGTAGGGACAACTCACTAAGGTCTCCTGTGCACTTCTATAGGTTCAGATTCCAGTAATGGATCTGCAGGGCATCTTGGATGCACTAGATAACCATCTGGATTCCAAAATACTCAACCTGTGCAATTCACTCACAAATGAAAGCAGAAGGGGACTAGGACAAGCACCAGAAATTGTTCCCTCCCTCTCCTTTGTCACACCATGCTAATTATGCAATTCAGATAAGCAAAGGATTTTATGATGCTGTAACAGGAGGGGTTTAA
>JAOXXN010000025.1:9732214-9764480 GCA_026770055.1 Myrmophylax atrothorax | reverse complement strand
GCGAGTTAAAATTCTTCCAGTGCAGATCCCTCAATACACATTCAGTGATTCCTTCCTACAGGCAACCGTTTACACACATAATCCAATTTGAAAAAAAACAACCAAAAACCTTTTGGACAGCTCCAGTGAGAGTCCAACCCCTGTAACGTTACCAGTGTGAGATCACATGCCCTCTTAAGAGCCAAGTGAGCATTACAGTATCTTGCCTACCTAAAATATTAAAAATTATTCTTATGTGATATAGGAACACATTCAACCAGACTTACAGATGTCCATTGGCTGTAATGGACAAAGTGCAGAACACAAAAGCAGCCCAAACAGCACACCCTGCCCCCCATTTATTTTAGCATCCAAGAGAAAGGTTAAGCTTTAGAAAGATCTTATTGAATCTTGTAAATACTTTCACCTCAATAGTGTAAAACTCATTTTCTCTTCACTACTGATATGGATCTATTGAGGTTACTGAGTGCATTGAAGTCCAGCCATATAAACCGAGCAAAGAGCATTAGTGCAGGTGCTGATAGGTCAGGTGAGATCTTGTGGCCTTTGCAGAGTGAAATAGTCTGGACTTAGGTCAGTGAGTGTGTTACCATTTGAGGAACTATCTCAAAAGGGCATATGTCAGTAGAAAATTGAACAGTCTCTAGCTGGGTGAATTTCTTGAATAAAATGACCTAGCCACAGTATTTATAATTTGTGCACTAGGACTTGATCCAAAGCCCATTCAAAGTCATCAAAGGGTACTCAAGGACCTGAGCACATTTCAGATCAGGTATTAATTGGTGGAGTAAGTTGGATTTTTCTCGCAGGGCAACAAACAGCAAATATGCACCTCTGCCATTACTCTAATCTTTGCTTGAAAACAGAACTCAACTGCTTCAACATCAGATTTGTTCATTTCTGTGTGTAACATGGCAAATATTTTCATCTTCACAGTTACAAGCTGACAGAAATTTCACAAAAATGGGGAGGTTAATTAAGATATTTTCATGCAAGAATTCTTCCTATTAGATCCTTGAGAAAACATTTTTGGCTTATATGATGCATCTTAGGGCATAGATATTAACAGAGTGGGTAGATAAAGTGATTAATTACCAAGGGTATTAAAAGAACAGCATAAAGGTTGGGGGATTAGACAACACTATATTACCAGCAACTACCAAAAGCACTTCACCTACCAGGAAAGTAGTACCTTTGATAAGGACATAGTGTTTACCAAGGGAGCCAGATGAGTTCAGTCCCCCACCAAGACACCCCTCAGGCTGGATAGATTTGCTGGCCAATGGATGGCTCAATCAGCAGAGCAAGAGAGAACCCAGAAATGGCTTCTCTTCTGCATCACAAAGTCTCTGCACTCGTGGGGTCAGGCTCCCACCATGGAAAGAGAACAGTAGCTTTGTGTAGCAAGCAGAAGACAGAAAAAAGAAAGGAAGAAAAATACCTCCTGCTCTTACCTGTGGAGCAGCAGCCTTGTCCACTGCCCTCCACCTGCACCTCTTCCATATCACCAGTCTGTGCCTCAACAAACACAATCCCAGTCAGCTCAGTGTCAGAAAAAATAAATAGAAAAGCCTGTTCTGCAACCATGATGATTAACTGCTCTAATTACAAACCACCATCTTTAGCAAGAGAGTTGGGTTTTTAAAATAAATTACTGGCACATCTCATTGCAGTTGGTAACAGTCCCCTCATGTGGGTCAAAAGCCCCAGGAGATGTAGACATCCTGCCATGTTTGCTTACATGGGGATAGAGCCCTTGCTCCCAGGAGCAGTCACGTGAAAGGAAAGTTAACGCATTCTTCCAGATCAATAAAGGCATCACTTAAGAAGAATTCAGAGTTCAGGACTGAATAAGTTTAAGTTGCTGATATGAAAGATGAAACTAACATGAGGCAAAAAATATGTAAGTATGTGTATATATTTCCTCCCACTTTTATTTCATCACTTTCTTATAATATGGGGCAGTTTAAGACCGTCTGCACAAAAAGGAAACATTTCCCTCAAAAGACTGTTTGCATTTTCAGGGATATAAATATATCTATGTGCACAAACATAATATTCTTTTACCTCTTAGCAAAGGTACAACTGACGCAGCTACAAGAGGAAAAGTGTGATCTTGGCTATCAGCACTATTACTCTAATCGAGAGTTTCACATCCTCCCCCGCCCCCCAATACAACAGCACAAGAAGTTTCTGTTTATTTTTTTAATGCAGGCTTACATGCCCCCTGGCTATTGGAATGCAAACACAAAAGCAGATGCAGTGTTAATTTAATTCTGTTCCAAGTTTTCAGTGGTGCAGGAGCAACATCAAAGACAGTCTAAGAATATCAAATTAAAGCCATCCATCATTCCTCTTGAACCACATTGTCCAAAAGGCTTAACCAATATCAATGAGGATTTGACTGTCACCAGCAAGTGGAAGCATTGGTACCGTAGGCTTAAAATTAAACTAGATTTGAGTAAATTGAATGATTATTAGAGGGGGGACATTAACCCAAGCTTCAGTTCAGCAAATTTAAAGACTGTAATCAATCTTCACCAGGTAATCAACACCCATTTGTCACTGAAAATATTGATGCTTTGTTAGATTACAGGAGAATATCAAAAAGTTCCTAACTTCATTAACATGAAAGTACTAAGCAGAGTGAGTCTGATCCAGGATAGCAGCTACCCTGGCTACACACTCGGTCTGTCATTGGATCTGAAAGCCTCAGCTTCCCCAGATGTCTCGTGTATGATATGATATACCTGCCCTTTGTAGAAAGCTGAAAGTGTCTCGACTCTGAAGGCTGCAACCTGCACTTTCTGCACATCTCCATTTTTGTAAAAGCATGGATAAGATTTTAGAAAAAGGTTGAGAATATTAAGAGCAATTAACACCTCAAAAATAGTAACAGGCTAAAATACTTGATGCCACTGAAGGAAACCAGTATGTCCTTTCTTTGCCACAGCCCAAAGCCTGCCCTGAATTGCACACTTGTTACAGCTGGTGATCCTTCATGTCAGAGTCCATTAAAGCACCACATATTATCCCCATCACGTAAGGGGGTACCCAAGTATTTTCTACAAACCCCCTGCTAGTGACACAGCCTGTGAGTGAAGGAAGTCAAGACAGGCTCCAGAACACCCTGTGCAACAGCCTGACCTGCTACCACAGGTGTGGAGCAGTACCCGGGGCCAAGGCATGGCACTGCAAACAGGAGCCAACTGCTTCAGAGTCAAGGACACCTCCAGGGCACAGCCACGGGAAAACACTGAGGAAGTCTTGTTAAAAAAGGGGGGGAAAGAAAAAATGGATCATCAACTACTCTCCTGGGTTGCCCACGCCCTAGTGCTGGCCCTGGGGCTACAGGGGCCTCCCTGGGACAGCTGAGGGGTGACCCCTCTGGGTGGGACGGGTTCCAGCTGTGAGGAGGCTGGTGCGGCTTCAGCCAAAATGTATTCAATAAAGGGCAAAATGCTGCTGGTCACCAAGACAAAAAGTGTGAGGAAAACCCTGAGCACCAAGGGCTGAGCAGGAGGAGGCCCCAGCAGACACTGCCCTGTGAAAACTCCAGTTTTAACTAGCAATAAATTGATTTCATTTGCCCCAAGTCAGGTCTGTTTTGCCTGTGGCAATAATTGATAAGTGATCCCCCTGCCTTTATTGCAAACTACAAGGTCTCTCCTCTGATTTTGGCCCCCACAGGGTGAGGGAGCAGCTGTACAAGGTCAGCCAACCAGCACCATCCCGTACAAGTCCCACCCCCATTGCCTGAGGATGCAGAACCTGAAAGCAAGAGAGAACTGCGATGGAGGGAAGCGCAGGGTCTGGTTACTCGCCAGCGTCCAGAGGGACTCACACCTATTTCAAAAGGTTTGATACAAAGAAACTACAACTGCAAAACAATGCAAAACCACTCATACAACTAGGATGTTAAAAAATCCATAAAAACAAAACAAAAAATCAAACAAAAAAAAAACCCAACCACCCACCAATACAGACCACAGGCAGAAATTCATACTGAATTCTTCAGCTTTTGACACTGGAAAAAAAAAATTATGATACCATGTAGTTATCAAACACTAAAGTCTCTCAGAATATGGTGCACACAACCAATGCAAAGCAAACAGCAACCACAATTTAAAGTTCAATTTAAATTTCACTTATATTTGGAGTTGGCTGAGCTGTACCACTGCACAAATCACAATTGTCACTGTGGCTGCAAAAGCAACATTTCATCAGATAAGCCTACCATCTTCAAAAGAAAGAAGAGGAATTACAAAAATCAATTTTCCACTCATTAAAGAAAGAGTAAGGATCACTAAAAATCTCTATAACTGCCATAGCGCTTTTGGTAATTTATACAACAATTCCTCAGTTTTTCATGGTGGACTGCCACATATAAGACAGTGTGCAAATGAAGAACATAAAAATAATTCAAGCAACACTTCTGAGAACTAAACTGTTGCAGAAAAAACCCCCCACAATATTTCTTGGAAAGAAATGTGAAAATTCAGACAAAACCCCATAGGTGGTTGCTACAGAAACAGCCAGAGTGTATCACAGTATCATCCACAGTTATTCATACAGATCACTTAACGAAGGCAGCAAATTAAACAGACCTCCTTCTCCCCAAGAGAACAAAAATGATACATTGCAGTAAAACAAAATCTTTGTGTACTGCCAACAATACATTAGTTCCTCTTTTAATTGAGAAAACAATTATAGACTTGGCTGAGAAGTAAACTTTTTCCCCCTCTGTGGTTCCTAATACTTCAAAATCCTGGAAACATTGATATGATTTTCATAAATGTTTGTCAGTAGACAGTTGAAAAACTGTAAAGCTCTTTTAGAAACATTTGAAACATAAAAGTGCAGCTAAATCAAATTATTTAAACTTTTAAAAATATCATAGCCACAAGTGCTAATTCCAACAGCATTTTTCAGAGACATCTCTTTAACTGCAAATAAACACAAAATCAGTATGAACAGTTTCTTCAAACTACTCAGTTTATGTTCTTGATGGTGTCCTGAATTGTGGTACAGGTAAACCATCAGTTTGGAAGATAAGAAACATTTTCAGCTCTTTTTCCTCATCTTCAAAAAGAATTCCACCATTAGAGAACATACTTCATTTGATCAGTCTTGAATGCATAGAGTTATGTCCCCCAAGGGTGATTATTTCTTCATCCTACTATCCTTCTATATCCTACAGTAAAAAAGCCCCAAAATTTTCTGAGTGATAGGAATTGTTTTTGAGCAAGCACTGCAAAGAAGGGACTATGGAGAGAGTTTTTCTGTGATTATTTAGATTATAGTGATTACTTTTATTTTCTTTCATAATATAATTCAGTGACCTTCTTCTAATGAAATATGAAGTGTTGACTTTCCAGAAACTGTAAGCAATCCTGAAGAGCTGCAGCTTGAAACAATTACAGGAGGATCATTTGCACGAGGATTACTACACAGAACCACAACTGGGCTCCTGAAGTCTTACACTGGGACATGGTCTCATGCTCCACCTTCAAAGTCCAGTTCTCAATCTTAAGATATATAGAATTTAAAATTTTTAGTCCTCATTAAGTGCAGGAAAAGCTTTTCCTTTGTATGAAGATAAAAAAATATACCTTCTGCTGTGTTGATTCTTTAAGGAAGAACTTTGATCATAGTTCATTTCGGTACCTACACAGAACTCTGTGAATTGATCGACAAAGCAAAGACAAAGTCATACAAAAATATATTAAGTGACTCTAAATAATAAGTTTAATTTTACAGCAGCTGAATGCAAAGGCACACAGAAGATAAAAATGTATGATATGCTGATGGGCAGTAAGGAGGAGATGTCATTGCTTTCTACAACCACCTGAAAGGAGGCTGCAGCAAAGTGCAGGTTTTCCCACGTAACAAGCTCTATAACAAGAGGAAATGGCCTCAAGTTCCACCAGAGGAGGTTTAGTTTTGATACTAGGAAAAATTTCTTCACTGGAACAGGCTGCCCAGGGAAGTGATGCAGTCACTACCCCTGGAGGTATTTAAAGTACTGTAGATGTGGCACTTGGGGACATGTTTTATTAAATGCTGGACTTGATGGTCTCAGAGGTATTTCCCAACCTAAATGATTATGATCAAATTTCCCTAAAACACCCCTCAAAATATGATAGTGCCCCTTATTTTTCATGTGGTTGAGCCTTTCCCCAAGAAAAAATATCAGCTACTACATGATAATACTTAACAGTCAATGGAAATAAGATTTATGCCCAATATAAATGTAATGTTGGTCTGTGTGGCCAGTAATTATAATATCATTAGTAGTTAACCCATAAAAGGCTTCAGGCTTTTCAATGTCACATTAAAGCCAGGTCACAACCTGATGTAGGACATGAAAGAAACCCGAATGACAGTCTAACATATTAAACAGTACCAGACATTGGATGCCTGTTCTTTTTCTTACCTTCTCCCTCCCTTCATCAAAAGATTCCAGGTCTCTGCAAGGCTCAGACCTCAACAGAACAAAGGGAAACCCTTTCCTTAGCCCTGACATTCCAACATAAAAATTTAAATGGACAAACCCCTGCAGTGGACACAGCCAGCAAGCTCTTAGAGCTACTTTGAGTGTGTGTGTTTAACTGGACATCAGGGAATTCATTTGGTACAAACCTCGGCTGTGGCTCAAACCACATCAGCAGCCTCTGGCCAGAGGCTCTTGCTGTACCAAATTATACCACCCCTAAGCCTTCTCAGGGGCTGAGCTGCCACTTGCCCTGCTCCATGGTTGGATGGATGGCACAGAGCGGATGGGAACAGGTGTACTGATATTTCATCTTCCTGTAGCAATATATTTTCTTCAAGGACTCCCCTAATGCTTCTCCCTCAGCCCTCAGGCTCAGTGCTCACTTTCTAAGTTTTCCAGCCCAGCCCACCGTCCTGTCCTGCCAGGAACAGCCAGCACATAAAAACAGTTCTCTGAGCAGGCTGATACTGAGAAGGGACAGGGGTAAAGGATGTTCAGAGCTTTATCATAAAGAAGGACATAAGAGACCAGTATCCAAAGAACAAAACGCAATTCACAACGGAACTTTTATCACTCGTTAATCACCCCTCCAAGACGTAACAAAGCAGAAGCTGTAACCAAGTCTCCTTAATGTCTTCAAAATGTGATTATCTGTGGGAAACACCAATACCTGAAATTGCTTAATGTATTTTTTTTATTTCCCAAGATTCCAGAGAACTTAATGAGAATGCATTTGTACTAATAGGAAAAAAACCCCCACAAGTGACTATGACGACCAGAAAGATGTGCCCAAACTACACTTGGCAATGAACTGCACAGTTCTCAAAGCAAATCTTATGTTGAATACACCTCACTGTGCTTGAGCATTAATTATTTTCAAAGGTGAAGTGATTCCCATTTAAGCACAGCAAGACCTTTTTCCCCAAGAGTAGACAGTGGGTGATACCTGATAAAGAACTTGAAAGATTTGCTCAGAATTATGGTCTCTGGCTCTGGGGATTAGCTCATTCTATCCACCAGTGCAGCTAGATAATTCTGCTGTTAAAAAAGGGTATAATGCCACTTCTGCTGAGGATTTACATGTTCATCTGAATGACATTAGTGCCTGGTTTCTCCATTCTTCTGCTTATAATATTCTTGTCAGGCTTAGCACCAATGACCAATACAAAGAATATTACTAAATATTTCACTCTAAAAAACAGTGATATACAGCAACTATCACAAGTAAAATAGAGTTATAACTGCAAGAGGAAAAAGCAGAACATTGACTGACTCAGCGTTACCCTTTCTTACAATCACTAGTCAGGGACCCAGAATAAAATCACAGAAAATATGTTATCTGTTCAGAGAAGATGGCACAAAGAAAATCTTCCTTGATACAGACCACCCTTCCAGTTAGTGAGAGATTGAGTGATGCCAACTATTTCTGAGCTTTATGGTTCCTCCACCCAGCCTGCAGGACCCCTGGTCTCTGTGAAGAGGGAAACTGAAGTGCACAGCTTAAAAGGGAGCTCAATTATACTCCTATCCTGGTCCCCAAACTTGATGTTACAGAAACCATGACCCCCAACTCACAAGTGGCAGACACCAGTTCCCACGTACTGCTGATAAATGTGCACCTGCACCTCCCACCACAACAACACTCTGCTCCAACATCCAGCTGTCAAATTCACCACCTTCCTTCTGCATCTTGTTCCTCCACTAAAGAAGTTAGTAGGTAAACAAAGTTTATCCCATATAAATGAAGCCAGCTGCTCTCTGAACTCAGAGACATCTGTCCCAAACCAAGTGCCAGCTATCCAGAAGATGCAAGAAACTAATTTTTCTTCATCTTGTTCCCCAAGTCTTTGGAGCAAAACATAGCAGCAATCTCTTTTACTAATCACCTATTAAGGGTTCTCACTTAGATTAAAAAAAAAAAGGGTTTCTAAATTGTTTAACCCATCATAATCCCAGCAGGAGAAACTTGAAAGCTAATAAGAGAAGTTATTTGAAAAGGCTTATGAAGAGTTGTCCCAGTATGGTTCCCACAGAAGTCTGCTCTTTTCATCAAACTCCAACAAACATCTCATAGCAAACGTTGTCCATGACAGAGACCATTTGGAACCACCTTCTGAATAAAAAATAAATCTGTGAAGAAGGTTCTGAAACACCACACACATACACACTTGAAACACTTTGCACCATTTTTTGCCTTTTGAGGGTGACTCGTACACATTTTTAGACTCTGGGGAACCCCAAAAGGAAGGATACAAGCAGAAGGGCTGAGGCTACAGGCGGGAACTGAGCAGTTGCTGAGAACGCTTTGAGGAGGCTGCTCAGCACAGCAACATCTCAGCTCTGTTCGATTCCTGCCATCACCTCCCCTGCTAAAAGAGGGTGCAGAGAGGCTTTGCTGAAGAATTGTGGGAGGAAGCCTTGGTCAGTCAGGCCAAGGATTTCTGGTTACCTACTAAAAGACATGTCACTGCATTTCAGGGGACAGATCCTGCTGAGTTGCAGCACACCAGCCTTATCTGCTGCCACCACAAGCACAGCCATTTCTTTTGCCAGTTCTGCTGTTTGTCTTGCACAACTCAAAGAGGTTTCCGATTTTATTGTTCATGGGGCAGGCACTGACATTTTGAGAGCAGCAACTCTGCTCTATTATTTGTTTTGTGGCCACCTAGCTTGAAGATTTCTTCTATCAAAGGAGACCCTTCCTTACCTACTGCAAATTTCGTGACTTTACCAGAACTAACTAAAATTAAGATGGGTTCAAGAGGTGCTTTGCACTTGTGGCTAGACAAGCATCCCTCGGAGAGAGGTGATAAAAATCAAAGTGCTACCAAAATTCCCCCATCCCAGGGAGAAAAGGGAAAGCTTTTATACTACAGATGTACTTCAGCAACAGATAAGAGACAGTGGGACTTTTTTTTTTTTTGTCCTGAGGAGAATACAAGTTAGGGAAACAAGAAAACGCCTGACTGAGTATTAGGGGACAAGACTTGGGAAAAGTGTGACTGGGTTTAAAATGACTCACCTCAAAGTCTCTGATACCATGACAAATGTCCCACATCTAAGATATTAAGCACTTAAGGCTGACCATCCTGCAGCAGATGCTACTGATCCAAAAACTGGCAGTGCCAGGGAGCAGGCCAGTGTATGAAGGACTGTCTAGTTCCTCTACTAGACAAGCACCACAGCAAGTGAATTGCTCTGCTTCTGAATGCAGGGTACAGAGAGAGGAGACAGCCCAAAGCTCTGCTCCAAATATCAAAATGAGTTTGGGAAAAGAAAACAGGAGCATTCTCCAAACAGGTACTAAGTAAAAGCAAAGCACTTGGCAAAGTAGCCAGAGCACATCACACAGCACTCAAACTGCCTTCTGAGAAGCAACATTCCTTGATAGTCACTTATTTTACTACAAAAAGCTTCACTGTTCTCTCCTGCCAGCAGCACACGCAAGGCTTTGTTCTAACAGGCTTCTGATGTCAAACACTGAACCCTGTAACTCTTGGCAAGATGGGGCAGCTTTGCCTGTGCAGCCCCCTGGGGCACCACAGCCCGCCGGGGGCACCACAGCCCGCCAGGATGTGCCATCGGGATAGAGGGTGGAACAGCACACGACCACTGGCAGATTTTGGATGAGTTTCCACTGTTTGCTGTAACAGGTGCTTCTGCAATGTGCAAGTTCAACTGTTTGCAGTATGACAGCAGATGGAGAAAAGGAGTTTCAGGAGTCTCCTGCCCAAGTTGTTTAGTTATTACTGGCTTTAAAAAGAGGATTCCTTGCTGGATTTTTCAAAGCTCACAGCTACACAGGCACGTGAGGTCCAGCAGGTTCCCTCCAAAGACATAAACACAAATCTCTGAGCCAGACCCAACAAAACCCCTGGCTAAGGGCTTCTGCTGTCTTAGTTGACTACAACTGGATTTGATGAAGCATGTATAAAAAAGCTGCAAGGCTTAAGTCAGGCTGATATTTTAATACACACACCCCATCTTTTAAGTGCTTTGTGAGCATTTTTACCTAAGCAGAGTAACTATCACATTAAAAAGTCCACACCAGTTATTTCCTTTGAAAATCTAACCCCTAATATTTGGCTAATATCAATGCATTTGAGTTGTAGGCATTTGATGTGGTGGTTACCGTTAGAAAAACTTGCTTCAACCAAACAGAAAACAATTTCAAAATAAATAAACAGCATTCAGCCAATGAAGAATCTGGCTGTCCTTGCACCAGTTCAACTCACTCTGTCACCAACTGGGCTTCGTCGCATCATCCCTGCAGCAGAAGAATTTGGTAATAAACACTGGAGATGCACAAATGCAGCTCAGCAGTAGCCTCTGATTTATGTATGATAGGAAGAGAGCTGATCTTTGCCAGCCTTTCTGTTAATATATTCAAGAAATCAGACTGTTTTCCAGAAAGGGCAAATCTGTGTGCTACAGCTATGATAATTCATCACAGGTAGTATTTTGAACAGGCTACAATGAGACAGCCAAGGTAGGAGTCCCTGCTTTCAGGGAGGCAACATTATGAACTCCACTGTGCTTGCAGACACCAGCAGAGTTTTGTGGACAGCCTACTCCTACATCTTCAGAATACATCAATTCAGCTACAAACCAGACTCACTACAGAAGTCCTCCTCTTTCTCTCTCACCTTCTCCAAGCTGACATCAATGCAGCCCTACACAGAAATGGATTGCTAATGGACAGAACAGCAAGGAGGAATGCAGAGCCAAAGAACATTTTGTTTTTCATCAAAACATGAATTATGAAGCCTTCTTACCTGGGCTTGTACTTGATTCCAGATAGTAGGGAAAAGCCATGAAGAAGACCTCTGCACAAACGCAGAATGGCACAGTGTTTTATAACAGCACGATCTAGAGGTCTGTTAGCACCAGCTACTCAGCAATATTTAAAAAATTCACCAACCTGCCCCCACAAATAACCCACAGCAAAGTAAAAGAACAGCTTCAGAGAGCCAAACTGGGCATTTACACTGATGAGGAAGAATGTTCAACTTTTGTAAGCAACTCTGACAAAATGTGCCATATTCTATATTTTCATATCCTTGATGTATGCAAGAAAATCCTGTCAAACTGCTGATTGCTTCAACAGTGTCCAGAACAGGACATTACTGATGGCATTACAACTTTTTTTTTCTGCCATTATACGTTTGACAACCACTGTTTGGAAATACTTTAGCAGGACTGTCGGCTGCACTATCACCATGCCATCTTTGAGTCCACGCAGACATTGCCACTTCTGCTGGCTGAGAACCTGCCATGTGCATTGCCAAGGCTGGTAGCTCTGGGCGTTGGTGAGACTCCTTGTATTTCTGTTATAAGATCCTGTTTTCTCTTTCCCCCTAGGGTTAGCCAATGTACACAATACTGGGCATTTTATAACAGGTCTTGCCCTCTAGCTGATTTGAATAACATGCAAACTTCAGCCAAAATAATTCATCTGCACAGCAAAGAAAGCACATGCAGATATTCTTCTGTGACCCTCTGAGCTTTGAGATCTGCCAAGATAGTTTTCTCTACTATGAGCTCTCCCCAAGTGATCCAAAGTCAGATTTTTATTAGAATAGAGTTGGAATACTTCAGTTCAATAGAGAAAAACTCAAAAAGACTACAGCAAAAAAAAGTGGAAATGAGTTGCATGCTCCACTCTCCACATCAGGACAGTACCATCAACTTCCTAACAACTAAATATTTTTTCAAGATGATTAACATGAGGAATTCAATAGGCATGCAATAGGAAGAGAGATGCCCTATGTTACCTTCATGAAAGACAATCCAAGGTGGCCAAACTGTGCTTTGAAGAACCATAAACAGAGTGCATTCAACAAAACCCCTCAATTTTAGTCTTTAAAATACTGCACCAATCTCATTGTCACCGAGTGTGCTCCATCTTTTCCTGTAAGTAACTGTGACACAGCAGCTGTACAGAGCTGTGACACCTGTGCCAGCATTGGAGCTCCTCAGAGAGTAGTGGAGGGGCCATACTAAATTAGAGCCAAGAGAACAGGAAAAGAAAGGACACTCATAAGACAACTGAGTGCTGCTGCCAGACAGAGACTGACAGGGACACAGACATCGATGCTCACTTTGCAGGAACTACTCTTAAACAGAGTACAGTATTGCCACTACAATAGCAGATGCTAAAGATCTTAAATTGAGCACCACAAGCTGGCAAAAGGCTTTTGACCTTTTCTCTTTTGCTGCAGCTTCCCTGAGTTGCTGTCACTGCCTCATCTCAGAGGCTTGTTGTGAAGATAAAGTCATCATTAGTGCTTGTGAGGCTCTCAGACACTGCAGTGGCAACTGCTGTTAAAAAACCCATGAGCAGATTTAGATTTTCTTTTCAGAGCAGAGTTTCAATAGTGTGCCATAAATAAAGCATGGGACCACACAGTGAACAATGGGGAAAACATAATACTGAATAGCTGCTCATTTAGTGAGTGCTATTCATCCTGCTCGCTGAATGAGGCAGGAGGAAAAAAAGTAGTATGTGATCATGTAATTAAAGACTGTATCATAATGCATACACACAAGGGGCCTGAATCAGGGTTGCACTGACAGCCTTATGTTTAATTGCTTAATTTCACAACCTTAATGATGTCCCTTTAATGTAGTTTAACATTACATTTGAATTCTTTCTCTAAAAACTGTAGTAGGCAGCATTTGTCAGTAAATGACAGTAACCCAATGCATTATGTATATTTGGTTCCCTCCAGGTCTTTCAGTATGATAAGAATGATTGCCAAATAACATATTTAACAAGATTTTCCAGAAGTTTTTCTGCAAAATATTCTCCTGTTTAAATCCTTTCAGTCGATTCATTGAAACATCTCCAACACAAAGCTATGAAGTGAAACAGCACTTCTATCATAATCATACAACAAAATTTTAGTTGGAAGCCTTTGCTTTGCCTCCTATAGAAACAAGAAAATTTCCTCTCTGTCCTAGTAGGACTAACTTGACAAAATGACAATGAGAATTATTGGCAGCCCTTTAACAGGACAGTGAATCCACTACCAACTGAGGAAACAGAACTGGTGTGAAGTCACGTCTTTTAAACACAAAGAAGTGAAAATACCTTCATTAGTGATGTGACTTGCTGAAATATTTCCTATACCAGCATTCCTTTACTTTCCTGTAGGCTAAAACCTATGCAACAATGACACTGCGTGTGGCAGAGCTGTTCCACCTCTCAGTTGCATTTGCACCATTTCAAATGGGCTTGAATATTACTGTCATGCTCAGACAGTCATGGGAACCCAAACTCCTACATAATAATAAGACTTCAGCTTTGGTTTTGAAATCCCATTCCAAAAATGCATGGGATTTCATTAATTTGAAGTGGGAAGCTAAACCACCCCCAGCTAGCCAAATTCACGATGTTTGGTTCTAGAAATGCCAAGAATTGCTGGGCTCAGTCAACCACTTTATCTTGTGGCTTCAGTGAAGAAATGATTGTGAGCCCAAAATAAAAGACTGCAGACCTCACAGAAAAAGAACTCCAGACAAATTGCAGAAACACTTATTCATCCTAACATGGAATATGTAGGGGCTCAAAGAGCATGATTTGCCTTTATTTGTTTTCTTTTGCATTGTTTCTACCTGGAGCACACTTGTAAGGCACCTTCTTTTAGTCAAGAGACAGTGTGATTTCCTAAAGGTAGAGCACACCCAGAAGAGCCCAAAGGAAACTGCACATGGCTCTCCTCTATGCAGAACACACTTTTTTGTCTTTACTGCCTTTCACTCTGTCCCCACCCCTCCAGAATACAAGATTCTGGTAGTTACAACAAAACCACTTCCTCCCAGTGGGTGCTCACATAATGCACTGGAAAGGACAAAGTACACCCCTGTTTTTGTACACACCAACCCCTCAGGTCAGTGCCAATCCACCAGGCCATTCCACACCCAAAGTGTCTGCCCAGAGAAAACAGTAAGGAGAGGCAGAGGTGAGCCACAGTTCTCTCTCAGAACTGACAACAGCATTCAAAAATAAATAAACTCAGAGCATCTCCATGCTACACTGAGGGGTGTCTGGGTACAGTCTCCTTGCCGATCAGCCACACACACAGCATGACAACTCTCAGATGTCTCTTTCGAGGGCCAGGCACAAGCTGTTGGCATCCCACCCCCTTCGCAGAAAGCGCCTTTTACTTTTTAGCTATTCTAGCACATCTCTGAGTTGATCTTTTCTCCTGATTAGGGTATAGCTTTTATCACAGAATTCACAGGCCATTAATCCTTGACTGAGAGGGAATTGTATCACTTCTCTCTTTTTTAATGTATTTTTTATTTATTACAAGATAGCAAGGAAGAGCCTTGTTTTAGAGGACTAAGTCCTGGTGGAATCATTAGGACAGCCTTCCAACTTATTTTGGTTGGCTGGGAAAGTGCTTTGGCTCACACTGTTGACAAAAAAATCCTCACTGTGGATAAAAACAAAAACCTGGATAAATACTAGTCAGTAGATATTTTATCAGGGGCTGCTCAGTAAGTGACATAAATAAAACAGTTACTGACAGAAGAAACAGACACACATATGTACAGACCAACCCCTATAAAAATCCATCTGCCCTGCCGTGTGGATTCTATCGAATATCAATAACTTCTTTAGTTTATTATATAGCACATTGTCCAAAAAATATGCCAACACTCACTATCTGATAGTCCCCCAAGTCTGGAGAATGTTTAGGTGTCAGCTACATTCAGAGCAGGTTTTTCACCACTGATTTGAGAAATACCAACAAATTCTTGCTATGCAGAGTTGTAGTTACCTCATGTAGGTAATAACCTGCAGGTGCAAAGCAGAAGCCATTTGAGCTCCAAACACAGAGCAGATCCTTCTCATGCTATATACTCTACAGAATGAGCCCATGGTTTCTAGCCAAGGCAGATGACAGTCCTTGGAAAATGCCTTTGCTCAGTGCTGCCTTAGTGAGAAGCAGGGTGTACTCACTTCCTGCAGCGCCACACTCCAGGGCCATACAGCCTGACTGCTCTCTGAGGAGGTTCTACAGCACCAGGCAGATGTACCACGGCCAAAGTACAACTAATTAAATGGGACTGATCAGGAAAGCAACGGCACCACCTGCTCATTGCCATGGATCTCTGCAGTGTCACAGGTAGGTGCATTGCATGTGACATGTGGCTTCTCACCAGCTCGGATCGCTGCAGTCACTCCCGTAGTCTTTTGCACATCCTGCGAGCAGGTAAGGCCTCAGTACGGCTCCTCCAAAGCAGCAGCCTCTACTCAGGGAACTAATGGAGAAGAGCAGCAACTCCAAACTGACCAAAGAGAACATTTCCTGCATTAGGGGCAATTCAGAAGCAAGAGAAAGCCAACACCTTCAGAATATGAGCACTGCTAAAAGGGATGGGACAACAATACACCTTGTCAAGTGTTAGAAAGCTAAACAGCTTACAGCTGTGATGAGTAAGGAGAGACCTAAGCAAAGTGAGGTGCAGGAGACTTAAGTTAATTATAACCAGGCCTGGACTCAGAACTTCATCCAAAATGTGAGGACATCACAATTGCACAGGTGTAGGTGCATCACAACACAGGTGTGCTGGTCAGTGTTAAAGTTATGAAGAGTTAATCAAACACACATTATCATTTGATGTGCATAGGAAAGCTTGGTTAGAGCATCTGGGCATCTCAAGCATTAGCATCTTGCAGGCTCCAGGTCAGGGGAGAAGTGAGATCACCTGCTCCTGGTAATTGAGCTCTGAGGGGTAAAAAATGCTCTCCTCCTCCCCCTGGCACAGGAGCTGCTTTCTCTGGGCACAGTGACTGAGACAGGAGCGCTGCAGAGCAGCAGTGGGGATGGAGCAAGTGCTTTCTAACACAGAGCTCCAAGGCTGTGGCTGCTGCAGGCAAGCTGGTGTTCTGAGGATGCTGACTGCATGCCAGTGCAGAGCAGGCACTTCAATTCCTGCTTTTCTTTATTTGTGGCTTGCATTGTCTGTCATTCAAACCTGAATGGCCAACAATAAACTGGTGCTTACAATTGCTGCTTCCAGAATGACTGCATTTAATGCTTTCTTGACACTGTTGGAGAGATATATGTTGTTATTATTATTTTCAAATCAATGCTGAAATGAATAATTTGTATGCACCAGCAAGCTTTACTTGAAGGCCAGTGACATGTCTAAAAATAAATGTTGTGCCAATGGGTAAATTCTGGCAAGTCACTGAATCAGGAGGAGTGTGACAGAGGCAATTGGAAGATGGAAATAATTAAGCTGGGTTTTTTGCCCTTTTCATCATGAAATAAAAACATTTTGCCTAACAGATGAAAATTTGAAGTGTTCTGTAGGAGACACCTTTTGTTTTCCTCAATAATGAGCCAATACCAACACACATGGCTTCTATGCATTTTTTGCTTACATCTAGCTGTTGGGGTTTTTTCAAATACAGTTTTCAGAGAGCCTGAAATGTAAAAGAGTCTTGAAGTTCCCTGAGGAAATTTGCACAACAGATGGGAAGATATTGTAGTTTCAGAAGTTTGATTAGAAGAGTCAGTGATATCTAGTGGGTTGAGTGCAGGCGTGAGAGCCAGGAGCTTTCAAATGTTGATCTCCACTTCACCACTTGCTCCTTGCCCAGCCTGTGGCAAGGCATGTGGTGCTCCCATTCTGCAGCACTGCAAAATGCAAACATGGGTCATTGTAACAGGATTGCTTAGAAGGATTAAGCTAAGGTTTTACTTTGCTCAGAGGATCTTAAATGCTAGCCACATTCTATAAATGACACTATTGTTATACCAAATCAAAATCTGCATTGCTCTATAACTCAGATTAGTACTTCTGGGAAAGTATCATTCTAACACCTTCACTCTAAGCAGTTCATCCAAAAAATAACTGGTAATCAACTTGGACAAAACACACCGAGACAAATTGTGTGAATCTTTTCATGTGGCACTTCCACAAGTGCGCAGTTTTAAGTTTACAAACAGAATTCTGAACAATACAGTAAATAGCAAAAAACAAAAACAACTAGAACCAACCAGCCCCTATAAACCCCCCAAACTGTAAACAAACTTAAAGCAAAGACATCATTGGAAAGAAGCATATCCTCATGGGAAGGACTTTGTTCTTCTAAGGGCTCATAAAATATCTTAGAAAAATATCTCCAGTCCTGAAGGGGACCTGAAATACTTAATACTGAAATACTTAATGCTTACACTAAATATTTGCTTTTGCAATACCTTCCCTCCCAAGTTTCTCCCTTTCTGAGTTTAGAAGTGTAATCCACATTTAACTATTTTAAGCCAAAAGCTAAATAGCTCAATGAAAAACAGGAAAAGCTATAATTGAGTATCATTTTAGTGAAGCAGAGCAATACCTGAGGACACAGCTGAACCACAGCTGTCCTGTTGGACTGACCAGTACATCAACTCAGAAACAGGCATTAAACTGAGAAAAATAGCATCAAAATAAGAGTATAGCAGTCAACTCCTACAGCCTGAAACCACTAAATACAACTAGTTAAAACCTAGAAATTGTGTTTACAAAAAATATGCCCCAAAAACTCATGTGCAGACACAAAGCTTCAACATTCGTTAAGGGAATGGCAGGAAGGGGAGTACGAGGGAGAGAGAAAAAACACCACACAGAAAGTTCAGCCACTTTTCACAGGATGAAAGTTCCTCCCACATCCATTCAGTGGTAGTTGGTTGCAGGTTTGTTACATGCCTTGGCTCACTCTCTGCTACATCACTGAGACATCCTACACCTTCCTCCAACACAGGGCAGTAAAGTCACAAATAACTGTGGCCATCCACAATGCTCATCTGTCCATGCTGTCTAGGGCTTGTAGAGAAAGGATACAAGGCACATGAATTCAACTTATATGAGGAAATGCAGAAGTGCAAAGTTTAGATTTATGGTAGCCAAGAGATTTTATTTACTCCTACTTTAATAAAAAAGAAACTAAAATGTTTGATGCAGAAAATATTCAGTGTATTCTTATAGGAAAAGAAAACAGATGGGAAGACACTAATCAGCTCAGGGAAAGCAATATCTTCATTTACCCATCCAGAGATACACAGAATTTAAAGAACAGGAGTGCCAGGTTTAGAGTGGAACACAATACTTTATGTTTCAAGAGTGCATGAACATAAAGTCACTCAAATCCCTAAAGCTGAGTGGCTGTGGCAACATGCAGGCAGTGCTGTGCCCAAACCAACACCTGAGGTCATGACAGAGGTATAAGCAATTGTCAGAGTTGTCAAAAACATGAGTAAGAGACACAAAAATCCTCACATACCCCCACAGGCTTGAAAACATTTTTGTATCTGTTTAGCCCTGACATCACTGTGAGCCATTCCTTGGAATCAAAAGAAATTAGGGGGCTTAGATGTATTGTAGACACCTACTGAATGGTCTTCATGCAGCCCCCTGTGAACATGACTGCTTGTTGCCTGCCCTTAGAGACCACAGCATACTGTGCTCACTGAAAATTTGCTTTCTGTATTTCTAGGGGTTTTTATGTTGTTGCAAAATAATTTCCCATTGTGGAACGAAAAAAAACCTGAAGGAAGCCGAAAACTCAACTCCCAATGCTGTATTTGTCAGATATATGAAAAAGTGCAGCCTTCCCTTGAACCAAGAACTGAATTTAGATGCTGCTTTGACCTTATATCTCTGATGTACAATTGCATGTAAACCTTGCTATTATTTCCAAGTACCTTATCGTCTGTTCTGGGCTATATCTGTGTCCACAGAGAGGAGTTGCATTTTGATTTTAAATTTTGGAGCAAAAGGTCAACCTGCATCTGCATCAGCAAGAGAGAGAATTAGAAGAGAACTGAGACTGAATGGGATCCCATTTGTTTAGAAAGTAAATACAGAGCTATACAAGAACGGCCTTTTAATTTCCTTTCTCTAAAGCAATAGCATGAAATGCAAGTCTGTTTTCCCAATATGAAATAATTTCAGTGATGCATTTTCTCATGCTTAGAATAATGCCTCATACTTCTTTATTCCATCTTTAAGATTGATTCAGGCAAATCAAGGGCAGTTCTCTCTCCAGCTGCAGGCAGCCATGTGGTTAAAGTTTGTCTCACATTACCCCTCTGCCTAGGGAGGATCTACATCACCTTCAGTCAGAGAGAATCATGTCGTGCTTGCTCGCAATCTTAAGAAGAAAATAATTCAAATAACTACTGTTACTTAAATAAAGTTCATCTGGTAGAGGAAAATTCCTTCCCCTGTGAGTTTCAGGATCCCAGTAGCTATTTCAGATGTTCCCCGTTGTAGTGTCAGTGAAACAGTTTCACTAATATCACAGGAAGTAATTGTGGGCTTAGATGGAACCAACAATTTTCATAACAGAGCTCAGAGCCAAAAAATTACAAGTGTTCTAGATAAATGTGGACACCCATTTACACTGCAGAAAAAACAGAAGAAAAGCCTTTCATCAGGGCAGCCCCAGACACTGAAACTATTGCAAGCAATGTAATTATTTCTCCAGCACTGCACAGTGACCTTCACAGGTGTGGTCACCCAGGACAGTTCAGCTACAGCAATAACTTGCAATTCCCTTCCTTTTCTAACAGCCTATGCTATTCATGTTTTCTTCAATTATCTGAGTGCAAAAATGTATATTAATTGCATTCACACCCATACTGGATACCAAATGGTTAATTTTGTGATGATTGGAAAGCATTTTGTCTTTCCCACTGACAGCCAGATATCCTCAGGTATGGCATTACATTCAAGAATGCTTCTTTTAATAGATTCATATACGTTTAAAACCACTTCAGCAATGAAAATATTTCTGCCAGGAAATTTCCTGTTGAAAAGTTAATGAAAAACACAAACCATACATGCAGTCACAAGTTCAAGGCTTTGCTCAGGAAGGACAGCTCGGTGCCCTTCATGCTCAGAGCTGCTCTTGATTCACTTAAGACAATCTTTGGGCATTAGTTCAGTGCATCTGTTTTGGGGCCAGTAAAATCACTGCCCTCCTGAGCAACTCCTCAAGAAGATGAAGTTTATTGGGTTCCATAATCATGCACTGCACTGTTTTTCTCAGGACTCAAGAATTACTGAGAATCATTAAAATCTTCTTAAGGAAGGGCTCTCTTAGAGAGTCCTTCAGGGTAAATTAGTATGGACTTATCATTACAAACATTACCTTAACTAACAAAGTGGTAAAATCCCTCTCTCCCATTTACCCAGCTGTTATTCTTGTCTGACTCCAAGGCCTCACTGCAAGGCTTGGAGAAGGATGCCACAATTACTGAGGAGTGGATTATTTTTAACAGTTCCGTCCCTTTCATTTCCAAGGATACATTGCTTCCTATTATTTGACAGACATTTCCTAATATAATTTATGAGAGCAATTGGGGGTAAAATGGAGTGATGCTTTTCTAAACCAAAATAATAACAGTATCTAGGCCACTTCTAGACAATTTGATGTAACAGGAGGGTGGAGCATGCGAGTCTGTGGCACTGGAAATGGAGGAATCAGTTCTTCTCTGATATAAATTCTTCAGCTGCACCTTAGACAAGCCTGAAAATGTCATGTAAAAGCTAATGCAGATAATGTCAAAGCAAGAAAGATCTATGAGAGACCTATAAACTTAATTGAATTGATGAGAAAGATCTGCAGCCTTTTCTATCATTCATGCAACATTATACTCCAAGCCCTGTGTATTGGTAACCTACAGGGCAGTCAGCAATACTTTTTCTGTGCTCTATTTACAAGGAATTAGTTCTGGGGCAATTTACTGCATTTTCTTATACTGCAAAAAACAACAGAAATATGCCTCAAAGTGTGGGCATTAATTTGCTTTACCTCTGCTTCAACTGATAACCCCTTGCTGCTTGGATCATTTTCCTAGATGCAACCCCTGTTACTCCTGCAAAAACATGTCTAAAGAAATAACTCAATGGGACCAAAAGGGCTATGCCTCATAACTCTTGATCTCTTGGGTTTGATCTAACTTACTGCCCCTCCAGGCATTTTTTTCATACTCTTGGAAGACTTATTTTAGGGTTTTTTGAAACCTGGATTCTTAAACATATTCTTTGGTATAATAAACTTCACTATGAGAACATGACATTGTACCCAGGTTTTGAACCCAGCCTTGATACCAGCAGAATTTAATCAGCTTCACTGTCAGCACAGGTTTCAAAAATCAAACTGATTGAGCCTCTAAGGGATTGACTTAAAAGCAAAGTATGCAGCCCTTTTTATTTCAGTATGGCCAGAGGACCATGGGCAGTAATTGCAGCAACACAATATCAGTATCAAAGGTTTCCAGACACTCTTACAATCTAAATTAATGGTCACCAAGAAAGATGTCAAGTTAAATTTAACTTTGAAAGATACACTGAAGAGAAGCCCATAAAAGTAGCTGGATATCCTGCACAAAGAGACATTTCCAATTATCTGACACATATGCAGAAAAACTATGGTAAAGAAATTTTTTCCCCTCCGGATTTTCTGTGTTATTATTTGAAAACAAAGAGAAGGAGAGAAATGTAGTATTTCCTACTCCTTAGTTTCCCCCTCCTTGAAAGAGTAAATTTTCCACAGTTACTACATTTTTTCACAGCTATTACATTAGTAAAAGTGAGCTCTATAAGTGGGAGTTGGTTGGTTTGTTTTTAAGAGACTGCTGGTTGGGTGGTTTTTTATTTGGTCTCATCTGTGAGCGCCTGCTGAAATACAGCTCTCCCATAACTCTTTGTGGCCAGCACCTTTTCCTACTCTTCAAGAGACAGGGTGGGAGACTAATCCCAGCAAAAAAACAAGACAAGAAAGGTGGTGAGTCCAGAAAGGCAGGACAAGGGCAACTATAGTGATATAATTACATAATTACTCTGATGTACTTCCCCCTTCCTAGTACGGGCAGGACTTGCATCATTTAATACTGACCTTTGACTAAAAGCCAGGTAGAAGCTTTTTTAAATGCAAACTCACCAGTTGTTGGTCTGCTCAGAGGAGTGAGAGCACCACCGATGCAAAGTTGAAACCACCGCTTGGAGAACACAGCTTCTCCACATTGACTGTGTGTTAGTGGAAAGACACCTTATTTTAATCCACTGAGTTTTCAAAACTCTACTTCAGAATAAAATCTACATTCCAAAGAAAGCACAGAATGCATAAGAAAAAAAAAGAAAAAGTACCAACTGAAACCAAACAGGCATTGAGAAGACTCTACAGGCTGAGAGATGAACAACTTTTGTCTTCATAAGTATTTTGGCATCTCAAAGGTAAAAGCTAAGAAACTGCTTTCCTCTGATAGGCCTTACCATCCAGCCAGGCCAAAGAGCCCAGTCCTGCTGGCAGCCAGACAGGCTTAGCTGTTTATCTTCTCCTATGCTTCGAAAACCCTACTTGTCACCTACACGCCAAGTCCCTAAATATTTTTAAAGTTTGACCTAGTAAGGTGCTGTGATTTAACCCCAGCCAGCTGCTCAGTAGCACACACCCCTCACTCCCAGCTGGATGAGGAAGAGAATCAGAAAAAGGTAAAGCCCATGTGGTCAAATAAGAACACTTTAGTCATTGAAGTAAAATATAAAATAGTTGTGATCATGACTCTGGAAAGGAGACAGAGACAGGAATAAAACCCAAAATCCACAAGTGATGCACCATTACCACTGCTCTCCACCCACTGACCAGTGGCCAGCCCAGCCCCAAGCAGCCATCAGTGGCCTCTGGGCAACTTCTCCCAGTTCCTATACTGGGCAGGACATTCTATGGTATGGAGTATGTTTTGGGCAGTTCTGGTCAGCTCTCCTGGCCATGATCCCTCCCAGCTGTTTGTGCGCCTGCTCATTGGTAGAGCACAAGACACTGAGAAGTCCTTGACTCAGAGTGAGCTCTACTTAGGAACAGCCAAACCATCAGTGTCTTATTGACATTATTCTCACATTATATTCAATACACAGCACAAAACCAGCTACGACAAACAAAATGAACTCTATCCTGCTGAAATCAGGACTTAAGGCTAAGTCAGAAGATAAAAATCAGGGCCAAAGTAGCTTGTAGTATTAGCCATTAACATTTAGTTAAAGAGAAAGTTTGCTTTCTACCATTTCTTAGATTATCTTAAACTTTTACTCTCTTGTTGAGCATTTTCCAGTTGAGATCAACTCATACAGACACTTCCCTAATTTTCTTGTCTTTGAGCTGAACCTTTGATTGAGGATGACAAGTCTTGCAAGGACAATTTAAAGCTGACACTTGGGCCAGCAATTGCCAATCACCCCTTCATATGCACTCGTCATGCATTCTGCAGAGCTGAGAGGTTTTGACTTAACCTCATTTCACTTCTGACAATCTTTACAAAGGAATTATTTGCAGTTGCTACAATGTGTGATGGGTTTGAACTTAGGTCAGGGAGATTGAATTAAAGCAGAGGGCACACTCGTGATGAAATCCTACCAACTTTTCCAAATAAAAATACTTATCCATACAACAAAGGGTTGAATAATGTAGGAAGGTGTCCTTTTGTGATGGGGATTTTCTTCTCATGAGAACAGGTTATGCTTTACTGTCAAAAGTATTTAAAGGTCACGGGCATCATAACCTACAGCAATTCATTTCAATCTGTGAAAAATGCTTTACATCTCCCCCTACTAAACTAATTTGGCAGCTTGAATTCAGGGCTTATAGTTCCAGCTAAGAGACTCGCCTCATAGACCACCTGTGCTTTGCTGTGCATCCCATGTCACTGCATCACACAACCCCAGGTTCATTTCTATACTTTTGGGTTGTGAATACAAAGTTTAGGTGGCCATGAAGATGTATTTTCTGAAGTTTTGCACTTAACATGCTGCTCCACTGGTACCCTGTAGACACAGGGCTGCATCATTAGCACTGGAGCAGTGCTGTCCCTTTGGAAAGGAAAGTGACTGTCATAAAAAGAAACATCAAAACAAACTACATGCTATCAGATCAATTAAGTGTGATAACTTTGGGTCAGTTCAGACTCAGTAAGAATGGAGGATGTCATGGTCCATGGTCCCACAGTACTTTAAACATACTGGGTTCCCCCATTACAATTTTCTGTCTCATAAGGACAAGCAAAGGGTTTTTAACATGGAGATGCCACCCTCTAAGGTGAAGCCAAAGTTACAAAAATAATCCAAGCTTTTTATTAAAAACAATCAATCCCTTCACCACAGACACAAGCACCACACTTTTACAACAAGCTGTAAGGACAGCAAGATACTGAGTTCAATCACTTCACTTGGTTAACAACCACTGCAATGTGCAGGGCAACATCTAAACAAACAAAACAACCATTATTGGATTTCTTCTTTAAAGCCATTGTGTGGATTGTTACTTTAAAACTAACACAGATAAAAACCAGAAATAACTCAATGCTGGAATCTCAAGTAGAGCAGAGCAGGTGACTTTAAAAGGTAATAATGTGCCTTATTGGTAGAAGTTGTTGGGTGTTACACCAAAAGGACTCATTCCTTAACACCGCTGCACACAAAGAGGTGCAGATTTGAGCTTCCTATACCATACAAAACAGTGAGTACAAATATTTTCCTTTTAATTCCCAGCCCACAAGGAAGAATGTCATTATCAATGTGACTTTGAAAAAAACACTCCACATGCATTGCATTACTCAGATTTGTTCTCTTCATGTGTTCAAAGTTAAACAAACATTTCTGCATTTCACTCCCCTTATCTCAAAGTCACAGGAGTGAAATCTGGATTCTTCCCTGGCTCCTCCATCAGCAATAGATGCTCAGCTCACTGTTGCACTCACCTAACAATGACAAACTTTACTATTTCCTCTAACTTGCAAACAAGAGAGCCCCAGCACCCAGCTCACCTGCCTGCCAGTCTTTTTATTTTCCAAAATTAATATATATTTATTTGTAACCAAGTTTTTTTTATGACAACTACCCAAAGGAAATATAGAAATATGAATTAATACAGTTTTCCCTTCATGCTTATTGCAAATCAGTATTCCAAATTGTAAAGACTCCACTTAATCTAATTAAGTGTTAAAAGGGATTGTTCCACTTTAACTTGCAGAAATTACTAATTCATGTTTTCTGTTTAGTCTGCTTTCTTGTGAATACCAGAAATACTGTCTTACAAAGAACAGTACAAGCTCCTCGCCTGTAAAAGGCACAGTTTCTTCCTGGTGTAAAAATAAATCTGACAAAGGAATCCATTTTGTAAAAAAACATGTCACTAAAGGATTTATGACTTTCCCTCATTTTTCCCCCCACAACTAGCGTACATTTCTCTTTCTCAAGGTTCATTTCTAGCATACTGTGTAATTAAAGTCTGGTGATTGGGTTGTGGGTTGTTTTGTTTTTGAAAAACACTAAAGTAGCTTCTTGTAGTAAGTAATATCAGCCTTGAGTGCAGACAAGAATGAATAAAACCTCAAATACTGCATTTTAATGGGAATCAAATTAGTTTGGTCTCATCTTAGGTGACTCTTGTCAACATTACACACAAAATCCCCACTGGCTGTGTTGTCAATTTACCCAAGGTTTTTTCTGTCCACATGGAAAGGTCTTTCTTGATCCCCTGGCCCAGCAGGGAAGCTCTGCCTGCCCGGGAAGGAATTTGTGGACAAGCTTTCAGACTCCTCTCATCGACAGCTGAAACATTGACGAGTGTTTTACCTGTCATTATGTAAAACTGTTAACACATGTTTCCATGCTACTTATAAATGCAGTTCTACACATACAGACTAAATTAACATAGTCTATAATAAGCCTCACTAATCCTCCAACTAAGAACAGATTGACATTTAAAACTGTCAAGAAAATTCAATGCCTGAAAAGGATTTATCTGCAGAAGCCCAAACCTCTTCAGTTGCTCAGGATCATAATAAAAGGCTATAAAAAGGAAACAAAGACTTGAGAAACCTTGTCTCAGCTGAAGTCAACAACAGAACTACAAAACCCTCAGAGGAGCCAGGAGTTCATTCCTGGTACTTAGTGCCGTGCCCTGTGTCAGTGCACACAGGAAGCTCACAATCCTCTGCTCTCTCCCTCTCCCTTCTCTGATTACTTTCCTGTTTCACAGCAGTGTAAGCCACATACCCAGCTTAGACATATACATAGTCATGTTGCCTTCCAGGGATCTGTTTACCTACAGCAGGTATATCTGGATTTTGCTCTCTTAAGGCCTGCTGTCCCTTCAAGGCACCCATTTTACCATACATTCATACAACATCCCACTAAGACCATGAAAACTCCCAAAGGGCTAACAACAAATCATATATATAAGAAATGCTGATTCAGTTTCCCTTCCCTGCAAAGTTCTTCAGTGCAAGGACTACCTTGGAATTGCATGTGCACAATACCCTGAGCCAGGCCTCTAGACGGTGCATTGATATAATTAATTTAATAATCTAGGCTAAGGCAATTATTTCAAAGCTGTAACTCCCAGCAGGTAGAGCTATCTTGCGTGATCCAAGAACATCCCAGCTTCTCCCACTTCTTTCACACCTGGGGTTTCTTCACTCTGCTCTTACCCATTGTCCCATCATCCCCTACCCCTTACACCAGATTTATTCCTGGAAGGCAGTTCCCACCATACGCAGATCATACATTAAAACTGACTTAGACAAATTTGATTCCCCAGTTAACCCCACACCACTGTAACAAGCTTCCTCTATTGTTTTCTGAGGTAAAACTGAGCTCCTTGGTACTACTGTGTGCACATGGCTTTAGATTAATGTCTTTTCTACTTTTTCACTGATGAAGGAGTTGTCAAATAAACGTGCCCTTTAGCTAACTGTCAGGGAAAAATAAAGCCTCCTGTGGCATTCAGGAAAAATAGCACAGAGCAGAAAGCAGGATTTTGTGTCCCAAAGTGGATAAATCTATATTAGCTGAAAGTTGACTTCCACATGAAACAAAAAAAAAAAAGGAAAAAAAAGAAAAAAAAAAGAAAAAAAAAGAAAAAAAAACAGTTCCCCACTGAAAACCTCAAATCTTTTGCAAACACATTGCTATTCATAGAAGGTCCCACTTTCCAGCAGTACAAACCTTCACTTTTCTGCTCCCTCCAGATGCTTTCCCATCGCTGTACACTCTGCAAAACACCTCTCCCAAAAGCAGGACATGTTTTAATGCTGGCAGGGCCCCCGAAGCTGCCCCAGGAGCGACGGGCTCTGTGCTCCCCTCCCCATGGAGCACCCACAGGAATGGGCAGCGGCTCCGCAGCAGCTGCCCTGGGTCAGTTCTCATCAGGCACAACGAGCCCCAGGTGTGCACCCAGCGACACCCAAGGGCACGAGCCACAGTGATGACCTAGTCACGACTGAGCTTTTCTGAATTCATTCCACCAAAGAGAAGCAGCATAACACGTCTTTGGCTGCTCAGTGAAGTTGAGGAGAAGCCACAGGGCAGAGCCTGTGAGCTCTGCAGGAGCTGCCTCAAGAAGAAGGATAAATTTTGGGAAAGGTTGTTAAGAGCGCAGGGAAGTGTGCATGGGCACCCTGTTTCTTGCTGCTTCAAGCCAGGGCTCCAACCATTGCACAGCCATTTGTTTGGAAAATGTCCATATCCTGTACTATCCATGTGTTGCTAAAATTTTCTCCCCCACCTTCCTTTGAAGATGAGAACAGCAGGAGAGCCAGGGAATTGCTCCTGCTAATGCAGCCTGACCCAGGCACACCAGAGATCCCCAGTGCTGCAGAAACAGGCTGTTCACTCAGCAAAGCACAACACCACAAGAAGGGGAGAATGAGTTGCAGACCCCTGTGTGCTGCCATCAGGAAGTACAGAGTCAGACATTTCACACTTGTTATAGTAAATAAAGTTGGCTGAATATTTTTTACAGCTGTGCCAATGGGAAACAATTTTTGCTATTATCCCACCTGCACTATCTAGTCCTAATTAAAAAGCAACCCGGTAACTGCTAATGAAGGAGCACCATTCTTTTGTGATGTGAATTCCACAGTGAACATAAAAATTAGCAGATGTTTTCACAATAGTAGTTATTTCTTTATCTATGGCACTACTTCTTTGCTGGGGGACATTCAGAAACAGTCTGGGCTTTTACCAGATGTCTGCAAAGTAGTAGCTACTCCTTGATCCACTTGACTTCTTTAATGCCTGAGGATATGTTCAGCATACATTTGGTAAGAAGAATTTGTATTGGTTCCATGGTTTTATGCTGATCATCATCATGCTTGTTGTCATAAATAATAGGGTACTCTAAAAGAGATGTGGTTCTGGGTAACAGGACCAAGCAACTGGAAAAAATTCTCCCTAGAATAGGTTTTCAGATATAAACAGAGATATTGGTTAGACTGTATGTATTTGCAAACCTATTTCTTTAGGCAAAGATTAGAAAGGCAAGGAGAATCACAAAGTCAATTTTAACTGTGAATGTGCACCTAAAAGCACATTAAATTATATCTTTGTCTGTGGCTCATGCACTTCTCCAGTGCCCTAGAACAAGCTCAACAAGACTGAAATCTGGATGAATTATTTTAGAACTTGAAAGATGATTTTAACTGTTGGCAGTTTTCAGTGTAGTTCTTCTCATCTGCACTTGCACCACATGTGAATGGGAGGGAGCGAGAGAGATGGACTGAAGGAACTCTACTTTTAGCTTTGTATCTTGAGCTCTGAGAAAAACATATTCTAAACAGATAGCACAAATGTGACACTAAAACTTTCTCCCCTGAACCCTCCTCATTTCAAATGCAAAGAAAACCTTGAGACCTTCAGCTGAAAGCATTGCTGTGATAAAATGTAAGGGAAAAAATGTAAATGTATTGAAATCTCTCAGGTTCACTAAACAATTGTCTGAGACAGAGACCAGTCAAAGTGGTTTGCAATAGTCTGGGGGGAGAAAAAATAAAAGGATGCTTCTTTTGAATAACACTGGAAAAGTCTGACCACTTCACTTCTTTTCAGCCTCAAAACCTGAAAACAACATCTGATGACAGCTGTGGAGCTCTGCCATGCCGGCGTCTGGCCCTGAGGTCAGGGCAGCGTGCCCAAGCCTGCAAGCCTTGGGTACCATGCACCAGTTTGCTGGGGAACAGGCAGCCCAGCACGCGGGGTTCAAAGGGGATAAAGCAGATATGGATTCATCAAAACCTTCATTTCACTGAGTGCCCTGGAAGGCCCCTGTCAGTTGTTTCTTACCTCCCTCAGAGAAAGGAGAGGGTAAAACATCATCACGAAACCCAGAGGAAAGAACTAAAATAGCTGCTTGTGTGGGTAACTCATCCATCAGCCTTTATTTTTATTCTCCAGCCTGGTGAGGAGGCTGGGGACAGAGGTGAGTATATTGAGAGGCCGTCCCTTTGTGCAGCCACGTGTTGGAATTGATGGGACAGGCTCCGAGTGACAGATGGATGCCTGGAGCTGTTTGATACATTCCCTGAATGAATAATAAATAAAAAGGCAATGCAGTGGCATTTAAAGGGCCTCAGACTCCAGCACCTCCCAGACAAACAGGCTGCCCAGCCTGAGATGCTGCACAACACAAAGCTTTACTCAAGGCCCTGTTTTACTGTTAAGACTGGGCAAAAACTGAAGAAGCAGAATTTCAGTTTCTTCTGTTGAGAAACAGTCCTTTTGCCACAGGGTTATCCTCACCAGAGCTTTCATGGGCTTTAGAAGCCTTCCAGGAAATGGGACCACTCTGGCTGTAGTTAACTCAGAATACACAGAAATGTCTTAGACGTGTGTGATATCAAAAAGCAGCAAAGACAAGCCACAGCAGCCTCACCAAAAGCCTATTCCACAGCAACCAATGGAAGAATTTATATTAGATCCTTAGTATACACATGTATTATCAGAGCTGCTTTTCTTCCACATGATGTAGGAGGATGGAGCAACAACCATAAATACAGGCAATAAGTGGGCTCCTTTCTATTACTAGAGGGACAAACTTATATCAGCAAGTTGGACCTATTTAATATACATCATAGTGCCTGTAACAGAGCCTGGTAAATCCTAGCCAAATATAAGCTCATTGTTCTCCTCGACTTGCCATTCCCTTAATATCAGAGCAAATATCCTCCCAAAGAAGCTGCAGCTGCTACTCCTGAGGTGGTTCATAAAAACTCAGAGCAGCCTCCAACTGCAAACACAAATATGGCACTTAGTTTTGCTACAGATTTTCTCCACTGACCTACCCAAGACATTTGCTGTGATGACAAATGCTGCTGTCTGAGAGCAAAGTCGTGGCATCCAACAAAATACAGATCTGACTTGCCAATTTAATTAAAAAAGAAAAAACCAACACACCATATTGATGCTTGGTTCATTTTAATTGCTGCTAGCTAAGCTTGAGGTTATGGCTGTGATACACCTCCATGTTCACGTTGTTTCAGTTAAATGCAGATATTTTCATTGGAATTGAGTGGGACCTTGCAAACCAGGCTAATTTAGAGGCAGAGCATCATCATTTGCTTTTGCAGGAGTTGGACACTGTCTAGTCCCTGCCGGTTCTTCGTTCCGTGACAGAGAGCAGGACATACCAGCTGCTCCTCTGATTTGGATTACGCTGCCTTCCCTATGCTTTGCACATCTGGAGAAAGCTACTCTGAAGCACGTCCCACTGCCCTCTGCTGCCACAGTAGGTGACAGCAGGACCCCCAGGTGACAGCTCTCTGCACAGCCAGCAGGTATCAGGAGTGTGGCTGGGTTCATGAAGGAATCACAGGATGTATATCACAGGAGACTGGCAGCCTAAGCAGTGGTTTACAGAACCCTAGTCTGATTTTATTCTCCAAAAAGTCAATTGAACGATTATTTCTGCTTTTCAAGGGAAGAGTGGGTACAGCAGTCTACTCTGAGTGCACTGTCACAGTAAATAGGTGGTATGTGTGCCATACTGGGAAACATGTCATGTTTCCTTTGCCAAAGCTGCTCCCAACAGGCATTTCCATGACCACCAAACCAAAACATACTGGATGTAGTATCTCTTTAAGACTTTAAAGATCCCCTTCTTTTCTGCCAGAAATAGTTCTCTTGCTTACCAGAGAAGCAAAAGGTTATTGAGGCCGTAGAGCGTTGTACCTCTGCCAGGCTGCCTCCCAAACACAGAGTAAACACAAGTCCCTCCAGTTTATGGTCCCTGGACAGACAGGAGCCAGGCAGCTGCAGCCAAAGGCAGATCTGTGGGCAGGTGTCACTGCACACAACCACAGACCTCATCCCACCCTGCCTGTGCCACTTTTCCCACCAAAATCTTGGAAACATGCAGCCCTTTGCATGCATGGCCACCTGTGTTTGCAGTACACTTGTCTCCCCAGGAAACTTCCATCCTGGAGGGCAACAGGTCTGCAGGTGTGAGGTCAGGTATTACAAACCATATTTGAAAGAGTCATCCTCTTAGAGACTTCAACCTATAATCCCACAACTCGTTGTTTTGACAGGGGGTTGCCATGCATTTCTCTCTTTAGGAGATATCATATACAAATTACTTTGCTTCTGGCATATTTGCAAATTCATTTCTTCTTTCTTGAGAAAGTCCCAAAAGGTCAGATTAGCAGTAGTACATGGGAAGACAGATGGAAAGGAGCTAACACCTTAGGAAAACCTGCAGCATAGCAGAACCAATCTGCCTACCTTCCTTCCTTCCTTCCTTCAACTGCAGTCCTAAAAGCTTGGCTCAGCATCTCCTCAAACCCTTTCATCAGTCCCCTTTATATAAAATAAATAACTGCCTGTGCTGTCAATATTTAGCAAAATTTTTCCTAGATATTGTATCTTAAATGAGATGAAACTATAGAACTGTTTAGATAACAACGAGTGCCTTGGCAGTGACTTAATGCCTTA
>JAOXXN010000025.1:9692696-9711672 GCA_026770055.1 Myrmophylax atrothorax | reverse complement strand
CTTCTCTTGTAATTAGCCCTTTATTAGTAATTAGCAACTATCTTTCTTGGTTAGGAAGCACTTGTATACTAAAGAAAATTAGGACTAGAACTCCATATCATATACTTTTACAGTATTGAATAATTAAAATGTCAGACACAGGTTTCCTTTTGCTTAATCTATTTACTAATACTGTGAATGACAGAGAATGGAGACAGCTCGTGCTTATTTCTGCTGTGTGCAGCGTGTTGCCAGCCTGAAGTGCTGCACTTTCCTAACACATTATCTCCTGGGATGAAGCAGTTTCCTAAGATTAAAAAGGGAGGGGTGATTGTTTTAATTAACCTGCTGCTACTGAAAATCTAAGGAGATTAATTCCATATCTCTAAATAGGTGCAAGATAATAATATTTTTCTTGGTAGCAGAAAAATTATTCTTGATTTCCATTTTTAATATGCATTCTTTGCCCACAGAAGGACAGTTAAAATCCTCCAATACAACCAGACAGCTTTTTACAAAATCTCAGTCCCATAAATAAAAGCAGTGCAGCAAAACAAACAGAAACATTTAGACTGTTACTTTCCTGTAATTAAAATATGACAACAGCTGTAGTGACTGTGCAACAGAGAAGAGTAGGGGAAAACACTATGACCAGGTAACAGGGAAGTGGAAGAGTGAAAAACGTCACATACTGAGTTCACAGAGTTGGCATTGAATTGATTTCAAAGTGAAAAATAGCCCTAACAAATTATTTAATCTATTCATCCACATCTCTAAAACATCCAAAAGTGATTTTGTGTGTTCTCAGTTATAGAAAACTCCCACTAATTTCAAATCTTTAGCACATCAATCAGTCCTTGAGAATGGTTAGGAAATTCTTTTTTTAATGGTGTAGGAATTTTCACTAAGGAGGTTTTCAAAAGTCAAATGCAGAAGGAGTTTGCATTCTGGCACCTGGAAGCTTGCAAAGCACCAGCCAACATTACACAGCTGCAACCAGCACTTTTAGCCTTTCATTTTCAAGGATACCAATTTAACAGAAAACTGCTTGGTAAAAGGGAATTTAAACAATATACAACCCACCTCACTTTTTAGCTTTGTACAAGGAGACCTTTAACCCACTATTTATAACTAAAGCTACCAGATTTATACTATAAGTTACCTACAGCTATATACCATGAGTAACTTCTGATTGCCCCCCTTCCCTGGTGGCAGCCCTCAGTGATGGATCCCAGTGTGGTGTAGTCAGTCAGAACACGACAGGACAATTCCACATGTCAGAGCTAAGGGGTGGAATCAGCCACTTCAGTGAAAATGTGCAGCTCCAAAAGACACGTGAAAACAGGAGGCACTCCCTGATGAAGTTGAAGGACTGTGCAGGGGCAGAGGTGTGTATCAAACAGTCAGTTCTTGACTTTCTAACCTATTGTTTTCCTGTCATTCTTTGCTTTCCTTCTTGAAGTCTATTATAATGATGTATTTTTAACCTGTTTCTTCAAGAAATGAGGCATATGTGGTTGTGTTGCCTGGCCATCTGTCAGTTTGCTATTTTCCCTCAAGCACATTTTGAACCTGTTGAACAATTTCAGCCAATTTGACAGAAGACTAAAGGTCTCACACAGAAATTTCTGTATATTTCATCAAAAATTAAAGCAAAAGGAAGAGGAAGACCCAGGGCATTGCGGTGCATGTGTGGCTGCCCAGGCTGGCACAACACAGGATGCGCTGCCAGAAGGCACTGGGACAAGCAGGGCTGGGACAGGGAGGCTGCAGACCCAGGAGGGGACATGGAGGTGAGCTCTGCTTACATACAAATCCATCAGAAATCCACCCACTGTGCTTCCTCAGCAGAGTTCTACATCAACCAACAGTGGTTTCAGCCAAAAATCAGGTAATATCCCTGAAGGAGATTTGGTTCTTTTGGGTTTGTTTGCTTTTTTCCTCCAAATAGCTTTCCATCCAGGACAAAACCAGAGGAATGGGGTGCATTAGTGGGAGGCAAGGAAAGGAAGCCAGAGGGGGTGTGCCCACTTCATATGCATGTACTGGAAAGGAACACAGGTGATGGAGATGGTCAGAGGTCCAGAATTCCCAGGCACCAGGTTTTCCATCTAGCTCATACAACCTCTAGGTTTGATCCACAAACACTGGAGATTCTGAATTATTCAACAGCACATAAAAATCTTATAACCACCTTTAATTATTGTATTCTAGTTTTCCAGATGAGAACATTGGAACTCCCATACTATGTCAGAGCAAATGTTAGTTTAGTCTTAACTGTCTCCTGCTGTGACCAGGAAGGAAAGAGTATAAAACAGAGGAGTGATACTGCCACTGATGCCCATCCTCAGAGCTCCCAGTCATCAATGAAGTAGGTTTCCTGAATCAAACAACGTCTGTATCCAAATTGTCATTGCTGTGTCTATTCTCTCATAAGTTACCTAGTTTTTTTTACACCTATTTACAGTTCTGTACTCAAAATCTCTGAGCAATAATGAATTTTCCAACTGAGTATGTTAAAAAAAAAAAAAGACATCTTTAAATTTCTTTAGTTCTGCCTAACATCTTAAAAATCTTCAACTTCTCTGTTATGGGAAACAATAGATATTTGTTATCTCTCCAAATACATATCTGTTATCCAATAGCTATTTCTTATATTTCTTTATATTTGCCAGTTTCACCTTATTTTTGATTTTATAAGTACCCATCCTGTTTTCCCTCAATCATCTCCCTTTCTAGATGGATAAATCCCACTCTGTTTGGTATAACCTCTCTAAGAAACCTTTTAGTGCTTTTGATCACACTTGACCATCTGTATTTCTCTTCTCCACACATTTCCAGTGCCGGGTACATCCTCCCCGAGAGGGCAGGGGCAGAACTGAGCATTCAGTATGTGGGCAAATGGGGAATATGTGATGGTCTAACCAAGTTCACAGTATTGTTCTCATTTCCTTTGCTAATAATGCTTCAGATTCTATTTTATTGCTAAGAAACGGGCTAATTCTCTAGACATGTCCACAACTCCAAGATCTCTTCCCTGAACAATAACAGAGGATTCAGGGTCCATTGTTGTGTGTTTATTTTTCCCACAAGCATTAATTTCTGAAACACTAAATTTTAAACCATTTTCCTTTCAGTCAGTATTAAGTTCATTATTATTTCCATCTTTCTTCTACTGCCCTATTTTTGTTAGCATCTCCATCTTCTAAATCTTTTCTATATTTTAAATTCATACAACCATATCTTTCTGTCCTTGTGACTTGCACCTTCAAGTTTTACCAGCGACATTAAAGTAGATCATAATAGTGAACTAGTTTGACATTACCAAGGAAAATGTTAAATCAGCTGTAATAAGATATATTGAAAGTCAAATTCATTGTGTAAATTTTCCTATTTAACAATTCAGCAACACTGTTAGCGCTTTCATCTACATCCTTCCACAGCTTCTGCTGAGGGATTTTGTGTACCTCATATATATATATATATCATGTCTATGTCTTTACATAATGGATATTTTGAAAATATCTCCTGCAGTCTATAGCTCACTCTCAGCACCGTGTAGAATTATCAGCACTATTCGCAGTGTGATTAGGAAGTCTTAAATACTGTTTTTTGCACTGGAGATACACTGTGACAATATTTGAGTGGCTGCGATGAGTCATGCCACGTTTGATTTGGGGAGAGCAGCTCTGCATAGCCAAGTGAGAGGCACAGCTCGTTGCCAGTGCAGTCACACACTGCTCCCTCATTGCAAACACAGTCACATGCCATTATGCTGCTCTTTATACAATATGATATCCAACTATTCTTAGCGAGCGCCGTGCTGAATACAAGTGTAATCAAGTACAGCACGACTGCCCCGGTGCTATTTTAGACAAATACGGCGACAGGCAGAGTGTTGTCCCAGCCACTGTGCTCAGGCAGAAGGGTCTTACATTGGGAATCAGAAGTACTCGACTTAACCCCTGCTGCATTGTTATCTGACAGCTGCAATAACCAGAGGTGTCTGCTCAGTGACAGACACTTTTACCAACAAAACGATAGGGGAAAAAATATCTATTTTTCTGCTCTCCATTGCAGCTTTTTTCTAGTATGTGAGTTTTTGCTTGTGTGTTTTGCAAGACAGTTGACCATAATTACATGGTTTAAAGAATTCTGTAAAGTTGCACCATGTCATAAGAACTAATTTAACTAAGGACAGGATATTTTAAAGAAGTGGGAACGAACTGTCATCTCCAATAAAAACCTCGAAAAACAACACTATTTCCTAAAAGCAGATAGTGATTGCCTTCTTTGCTGGAGTTATAGCTGACAATATTACAAGGAATTTTGGGGAAAAGACCCTTCTTTCCTTCAATCCTAACAGTAATAAAAAGCTAACATAGATCAGAATCCCTGTCTCTCCAGCACTTCACTAGAATACCCACTACCTTTATCTCTGAGGAGCTCCAATCTCCAATTGCAGGAAAAAAATATGAATTTGGTACTTTGTGAAGATTACAGAGGTTGCATGTTTACCCAGTCATCAATTGAAAAGAAGTGATAGGGCTAGAAGGGTCCTTGCCTCAAAGCAGGTTTAAATGCCTTTATATCACTCCTGGCAGATGCTTGTCTAGGATGTCCAGAAATGAACAGGGCATTAACTCTTAAGGAAAGTTATTTCAGTGCTGGCACTTAGAATTGTTCTACAGGAATGTTTCTTAGTTGAAAAAAAAAAAGACAGAGAAAGCTGGTAGGAATAAAACATACAGCTTAGGATAGCAATTCTCCCTGGAGGAAAGTTAGAACAGCTCTGTGTCCTCCAACAAAGCATAGGACAAAAATCAACAAAATGCAAGTAGGAAGAATCAAATAAAATTCATAACAAAGTCCTAAATTTGAGCCTAAAAATAAGCAATAAGAACAAATATATATACAGGCTGTTTACTAAAGAAAGTTCAGAGTAAAACTTGATAAATAAATAAAATATATCAAGAAGGAACAGAATCACTACAGAATGCAATTCCAGTCCTCAGTAACAAAATGGCAGAATGAAGTTTATATTACTGACCTACCAGGAAGGTGACAATGCCTGTGACAATCACATATACTGGGTAGGTGTCAATGTAGATGTCACTGGGATAAAACCCTTAGATAACATAAACATTTGGGGTTTGGAGAAAGTTATTTAGGTACCAAAAGAAAACACCTAACTCTTGCCTTCACACCAAAGGGTGCCTGAGACCCCCTTCAGAATATTGCCCTCAAGGCAAAGGTACCTGCACACAACCAATTCATAAAATAATGAGCAAAAGAAACCACAGATACAGGAACAAACCTGTTACACCAAAAACAAGGGGACCCAGTTCTCACACAGGTACAGTCATGGCACTGCAACGTGTTACAGCTCTCTGTAGGGCAAGGACAAGGCAGTTTATAACCTGTGCTTGAATTTTCTAAAGCTTTTCAGCAAGATTTCTTAACCAAAGGTTCATAAAATGCCATGGGAATGTCTTCTTATGGATTAATAGCAGATTAAAAGGATAGGAAAGTGAAGTAGGAATAAATAGTGGGACTTCAAATGCAGCCCCTGGCCTGAGGCTTACGCTATTCAGGATTTTTGTAAATGATCTGGAAACGGGGTGGCAGGGGATAAGAACATTTGCTACTGGTGACAAATTATTCAGGGTAGTAAAAAGGCAAGCAGACTACAAAGACTTGCTGAGGAATTTCATGATTCAGAATGATTAGGCAATAAATGTCCAGAAAAAAAACAGGGTAAATAAATGTAAAGTAACACACATGGAGAAGTAACTTTAACTGTACATATTCAGTGACTGAGTCTAAATTAGCTACTAACTTTCAGAAAAGCTATCTCAGAGTCATAACAGATAGTACCATGAAAACATCATCTTGGTACTCAGAAGCACTTAAAAAGGCAAATAAAGCATTAGGAATTTTTAGAAAGGAAGAGAGAAGGAAAGAGAAAACACGATTATGCCATTTTATAACTCCACAGTGAGTTTGCTGCTGCATGAAATCCAATTTCCCCATCTTGGAAAGCACCAAAGACCAAAGAGGGTTCAGAGAACTGCAGCAACAGTGATCAAATCCCTTCAGCACTCAGAGACAGCAGCAGAGAGGAAATTCTGACATTTCAGGATTCCCATAAAGTGGGTATCTTAGGGAAAGGAGAAACTCATTTTTGAAATGCCAGCATATGTTGATTCTGAAACACAATATGCTTCTTGGGACTCTGACAGCTGCTCCTGAAGTTACAGTTAAACTGCTGAAGTTTCAGGGCTCAACCCTCTGAGGGCAGTCCTGTTCCTCACCCCTGAGGGCACTAATTCCTTCAGTCCCTCCCTGGCCTGCATGGATGGGATCTGTTCTGCTGCAGAAGCCTGAGCCTTAAAATTCTCACTGCAGACCTGACCCAAAGGCCTGAGGGCTCCGGCTCACCCCGGGGCTTCCAGAGATCCCACACGCAGGGACCTGGACAGGAAAACTATGGAGGCTCCCACATAACGTGCCTGAGCAAAGGTCTTTGCCTTCATCCCACCAAGCACACAGCCTCCCCCTGAAACTCTGGCACTCATTTGTCAAAAAATTGTCATGAAACAATCGAAGCTTGAAAATTATTTTTCCAACAGCGGGCACAGTCTAAAAGTCAAGACCACACAGAAACAGGGTATTAGTGCAGAATGTATCTGTAACTATGAACAGACTGAGAAAAATTGAAGACCAACTTCAAATCCTTTTCTTACCATCTGAGAAGCATCTTCAAAGTAGGTCATTATGCTGCCTTGCTTAAGGTTTGAAAAACACCAGCAGTGTTGTTGTCCAGCCTTCCTGAGCCCACAAATGTGGTGATAGCAACTACTCAGCTGCACATATTCTACTTCTCAAGTGTCTCTCCAAGTATTCAGAAGAAACTTTTAGTCACAAGGACCCACAATAAAATAAAACCACTCTGTTCTACAGGAAAGTTTATGGTAATAATGTAATTAATGAGGCCCCTCAGGCAGGTAGGTAAAGACAGAATAGGTTCTAAAGGCCAGAGATGGAGACTAGAGAAGATCAGTCCAGAAGCATTTCTCACAATGAGATTAGATAAGCTTGGTAACAGTTCACCAAAGGATATTTCATATCTTTATATCCCCATTTCCTAGAAGACAAGTTCTACTGCAAACAGAAATTAGTACTACAAGATGTGATACACAGAACAGACTGGACAATCACAGTCCTCTCTTCTGCTTTTGCAGTCTGTGAAACTGCAAACATCACAGAAAGCATCTAATATGTTTGAAAGTAGTTCATTTTAAAAAACACCTCCCAGATTCCCCTGGCTAATATGCCATAAGTCTAAAGACTTATAGTCTTTGCATGATTGTTTTTGTATTTTGTGGAATACATGGAATTCATGACTGTGACCAGTAACTTAACAAGACCACAAAGATAGAGAAAACTATAACCTTAAATTTTAGAAGTTTACAAATAACATATTACAACTGTTTATCTTTTCATCTTCCTTACAAAGATTTACTTCACTACTAATCCTTCAACCTAAATTAAAGATTAATACTTATTTCCTACTTTTCTTAAAAGGAACAGAAGACATTGGTTCTTTATTTACTTACCACATCCCATCCTTTTCTCTCATATCTGCCTGTATCATACCCACAGGTTTTCATGCCTTTTCAAAACAATGTCACTTCTGATCTTCTCACCACTTTTGTTACTATAAGGAAAGTAAAACAATAGGAACTGTTGTAAACAGGCAGTCATAGCAGCAATAGTGTGTGATTTACTGGATGGAGATGTCTCTGCTTGAAAAATTTGAAGCAAAATTTTATTCCATATCAGCTGACAGCTATCCTTGCTCAGTTTTAATGACTCAGATTGGAACAGGACACTCAACTGAAACCATCAAGATCCTCCCATTTTGATCAAAGTTATTGTGGATCTCATGGTTTCTGACCAAAATCCTAAACAACCTCGGCTTTCTCAAACTTTCTTAAACTCTTTCTTTTAATTCTACTGTTTTACTGAACCAGCCTCAAATTTCACAGATTTCATTAAATGTTCACACAGTTTTAACACCAATAGTGGCTACTTTGAACCACAGACTAACCCAGCACTTCTTTGGACTGATCCCTAACCCACAACATGGTGTGGCACCAGTTTGAAACCCTAATTTTTATAGCTGGTAAATAACTCACTGCAGTTGAAACTTCAGCCCATTTGAAGGCAATGGGAATGCTGCCAAAGGCTCAGTTTGGACTAGAATTCCATCATTTCACTGAAAGTTCCACAGTTGTTACAATAAAAAACCTTTTTTATTATTTATGGATTTTTAATCCCTGTGTATATGTATTAAAAACAACCTATTAAACATTTTTAAAATTCAAACTCAAAGGAATAACTTTATCATGGGTATTATAAACCATCCTTTTACTTGTAATTTGTAGCCACATTACTCTAAGGTTCAGAGCCCATTAATTAGTAATTATTTCAATGCGTTACAGTCATTGGAGGAACAGAGAAGGCCCAAAAGCAAAGTTGGGCTTCCTCTCACATAATCTGATTCAGTCAGGGGATTTCCACTGAATTTGCTGCAGCTGGTCCAGACTCTGCTCATTCAATGATAAGTATATATAGTGTACTGGAGAACAGTTCACACAGGCACACGGAACATAAACAGAATCTGCCCCTCATTCCTGGGACTGACAGCTCTTCTCTCAGCTGAGCCAGACACATGGAACAGACCCACTCGGTTCCCTTATTACCCCTCTATTTACAGAAATAATCTAAAGAGTCACGGAGTAGTTATTATAAATCCATCAATGACAAACTGTGATTAGCTACCTCATTAACATTAATGCCCCACCTACCTGGAAAGCTGTAGTGAGAAACAGTCAAAAAACTCATTTTTGCTAAGGGACCCTTTCCTCTCTTGTACGTGGTGGGGAATGTAATGATTCAATGGGTTTGTTGCTATTGATGGGCAAAATTCCAGAGTCCTCAGGTTAGCCTTTTGTATGGGCACAAATTTAGACAAGATAGTCTTTTACATTTCTTGAAAGAAAAGGTGGGGAGAACTGTCAAAGATTCTAGAAAACCAGCAAAGCAAGCAAGCCAGGATTACAGGAGATATGACTTGAGATATGTCATGTATGTAATTAAAAGCATTACAGGCACGATGAGTAATTTAAAGATGTCTCACCAACAGTGATTTCTTAAGGAATCAGCATAGATGGGTGTAGATGGGTGGCCATGGGGGCTGACAGATTTCATTGAGCCCCTGACATGTCCCTTGCCTATCTGCAATTTCTGTATTTGAGTGAACTTTCTGCTGTGCCAGCAGTAACCCAGGCATATAATTACAACATCTCTGAAAAAGCTCATCTGAGGAACAAATAAGCTTGCTTTAAAAAAAATTCTTCATATTACCCTGACTCATAAATCTATGATGCACTTAATTAAATTCAATAGGCAATTTTAGGGAGAGATAAACAAATTAAAGAACCTCTACTAAATGACAGAAAATTCCAAATAAACATAATCCATTTTGCATTTTAATTCCAGTTTTGCTTGTCCTTGTCAGGGATGATACCCAACTTATACATCCTTTTTCTTCTTGAAAACTGTTCTCACAAAATATTAAAGCAACATGCTACAAAATACATGATTTTTTTTTTAAATCAGGTAACCCTGTCCATCCTCCATGGACACACGGAAGGCTGGAAAAGACAATGGCAATTTTTTATTATGCCAAGGAGCTTTTCTTTAATGATTCTTCTCCTCCTGACCCCTCTAGAGAACAGCAATTAGCATGTTGTTTGTCCAGATCCATCAACAAGGGCACCTATAAAGCTGTAAATATGCCATGCCTGTGTTAGATTTATTATGGAACCTTCCGGGCTGACAGATTTATACATTGTCTCTTTTTGTTGCAAAGGAGAGAACTGCAGTACCAAATAAAGAAAATAATTTGCAGGCTGCAGTCCTTGGCTACGTCTAAGAATTCATCTGGGTCTATCCAGGTTCTTGTGCTATTCCCATCACCTTGGAATCACCAATTCCCACACTCAGCCTCCCTCACCACCTCCAGAGAACACCATTTCTTGCTGTTGTGTCTCATCATATGTGAGTGTCAGTTTGCAGAATCCTGTTTAATGTACAAGCAAGGAATAGAAAAGGGTTCAGGCACAAGTTGTGAGTTCTGCTCAGGAGAGATCTTCTCCATCTCGGAGCCACAGAAAGTTTTCTCTGTGCAGACTGAACCACCCCTCAAGTCTCTCGAGCCTGAGAATCAGCAGACAGTTCCTACCTCCCCTTTTCTCATGCCCACGTTCTTCTTCACAGACTGTTCTCCAAGTCCCTAAGAGCCAAGCTGCGTCCCTGCTATCCCTCTGAGCCCCAGGCAGAGCAGCTGAGCTCTGTGGCAGGTGGGGGATGTCTGTCACGGCAGCGACACCCGGGGCTGTGCCCCTCCACAGCAGCTGCTGGGGGAGGCCAGAGGTGGGCACAGAGGGCTGACAACAAATGGCAGACAACATTTGTTTTCAACAACTGAAAAAGCAATGGCGAAAAAGAAAAAAAAAATCTAGATAAGCTGACAGGTGGTAAATCATGAAATGTTTCATATGGAATTTTTAAAAGATATAGGAAAGCACCATGTGGTGCTCCCACGCACAGTTTTATAATATATGTGTGTCTATCGGTGAGGCAGGGAGTGAGGAAGGTGTGCACACTGCAGAAATGTTAGAGAAATGCTTTTCAGCTCCTTGTCATTGGGCTTCTTTCACTCCACCCACCAAACCTGGAATAGCATCCCAGTTTCTCTAAGTCTGGCATCTACTCTGTCCTTCTCCCTCTTTTTTTAGCTTATAGTGAACCACTCACTTCATTTCTCAGCTCTTTGCTTTGCTCCTCTTTCCTCAGCCTCTGTCCCCTCTAGAGACCTGGGGTAGTTTAAGACCCAATTAAACCCTGCCACCAAGTAATTATTTCATACCATCTTTCACCCTTTTTTTCATTATCTTCCTAGTTTGACTAAATTCAGCACAGATTAAAACTACTTTCTTGATGCCTCTGAAACACAAAGAAAAAGGGAAAAGTTGAAATATTTATAAATAATAATTGTGTTGAATAAGGGCAAGGCCTGCAATGTTTAAGGGGAAAGCCTACTTCTTTAAACCCTGCATTTTTCAATGTCTTTAAAACTCTTAAATATGGGGCCACAGTTTCTATTGCTTGACTTTATACTTTGAACCTATTAGACAGGTCATTTCAAACTCTCCAAATGTAAAAATGCAGCCTCCTGACATGCATTATGAACAGGAAATGTTTAACCCTGTGGGAAAGACTGGGGTATTGTTCTTATGAGATCAAAAGGTAAAGTAATTGGGGGTCTTAAATGTATGAGAAATTTTGTTGATGTTCTGAGTTTTTGAGCCTGACTCCAGAGCCAGGCAGGCAGTTCCAGGTAAATTCCACATGCAAATTTATTCTTCCCCCTTTTTCTGCAAACATGGATTTAAAATACAAGGAAACATCAACACAAATATTGGTTCATACATTAGGAATATATTAAAGATTTATGTCTTTAGGATAAAATATTAAGGATAAACAAATGATTAACAGTTATAGGGGAAAAAATACTAGCAATTTGGGTAGTTTTGGCTCAGCTAAGTTGCCAGAGGGACTGCATATATCTTGAGTAATAACTTGAATTTTATTATTTCTGTGTCACAAAGAGTTAATATAGATCTCGGAGTGCCAACCTGAAAGCAGGCTGTGTTATTCAGCAGACAAGATGTTGCACTGACAATTGGAGCTCTCGCATGCTGAGCTGAGCTACTGAAATTGCTCCTTGCCAGGATGCCACGGTCATTTTTAAGATACTTTGGGATGAACAGGTATTTCTCATGCTTGGATTTCAGCACAGTTGGGGTTTCATGTAGTATGACCTCAGGCTCTGCTATTAGAAGGATCCCTGTGACTGTGAGATGCAAAGCCCAAATGTCAGACATACAATATTTATTAGAGGCAGCAAAGGAAAAGGTTGCAGACACCCTACGTAAAATGACTTCTGAACTGAATGGAAAGCACCACAACTCCCAGTGGCTGCAGAGTCAACAGTTACATACTGTAAAATTATAAATAAAATCCTTTAAAATACAAGAAAGCCTTCCATCTTCTCCAGCCACAACCTTAGGATATGAAGGGGTGAAATTCCAAAGGTCCAAAAGGAATGAGTGACTGCAGGCTGCTGTGTGAGGTTCCAGACAAACAGTGCAGGATGCAGCACAGCAGAACATCTGCAAGACCAGCACTGAGGTGCTCCCTGGTGCTCCCTGCTTCCCAAACCAGGAGTATCACATCTAAAACCTCTTTTATTGTGTTCTGCACTAAAGGAAAACAGTAAGGGAGGGGAATCACAATTGTAAGTGAAAGTTAAATGGCAACATGGGGTATTGCAGATGCCGAAACAACCCACTTAGCCCTCACGAGAGGCCTATTGCAGTAACACCACTGGATTATGGCTGTGCAAAATGACCCAATACCACACAGCTGTTACAAGTTCCCCTGGAGCATTTTGAAGTCTTGAATGTGCTTGTGGGAAAATGTATTTTGTTTGTTCCTAACAAAGGTAAATCAGTGTCTCAATTAACGTCCACAGAAATTTTAAAAACACATTAGCACAAAGTATCCAGAGCAGTAAAATGGATCCCCCTTTCTGTTGTTTCCCATTCAGAGTCAAAAATGCACATTTGGGATTGCGATGTCTGAATCAGATATTCATAAGCCCAAATTTCACCTTGAAATATCAAAGAGTTAAGATTTAAAATTCCAGCTTGATGCACCCCTGTTAGCCCCAGATCTTTATTGTTCAGTGGAAAGCTCCTCTGAATCCTGCAGGTCTCTGCCTTCCATTCCTCAGAATAACTTATTCCATATGGTATTTGCTGCATGTGTGAAGAACAAATTTGTCTCCCAAATGCATATATTTCCAATGGCCTCAAAGAACAGTGATTCAAACAGATGTAAATTTTCAGCAGGAGTAACACTACAGTGATTGGGGGAAACCCCTATAGAATTCTGCCGAAAGAAGAAATATGTGGAACAATAACTAAAAGCAAACAATCCTTCCCATGTGAAGCATGCAGAAAACTATGAGTGATAGAAAGAAATCTGCAGTGCATTTAGACAGCTTAATTTATGAAGCTTGCCAAAATAATTAGAAGAAATCCTGCAAACTTTTCAACCCAAGTGGAATCTTTTCATTTAGTGAGCTAAAGGCATGACAAATGTCTTGATGAATGTGAATTTTAAGTTTGCAGGCACAATAACCTATTAAGAATCTTGCCCACACACAGTATCTCACAGGCACCAGTACTGTCTAGTCCTTGCTCAAAGCCAGGACCCTCTTCTTGTGTGTGGTATCAAATTCTAAGTATCACACTGCCATCACCATGGTAACCAATGGACCACCAAAATTTCAGAGAGCAAACAAACTACATACTCCTGCTGCCTCATTATGCACTGACAAAGACAACTTTTTCTTCCTACAGTACAATGGTATCATGAGAAAGCTGATGTGAAGCATGGCCACTGCCATGTGCAAATGCTAAACAAACTCCAGACAAGCACGGAGATCAGTCATGCCTTGCACTGGTTGGCAGTGGAGGCAGTATAATGTCTGGAAACGCTGTAGCTGGGAGACAAATGGCTTCTAAGAGTATATATTCTAAGAGTATTAGTTTAAATCAAGAGTCTAGAACAATCAGGAGACAACCCTGACTGACGAAGCTATAAGCTCAAGTTACTCATTGGAGCTGTGCCATTTGCCCTTCCTTTGGCCCCTCAGAGCTACAGGCAGCATCTCTCCAGAGGCAGGACAACATGCCTGTCAGAACTGCAGCTGAGGAGGACGTGTAAGCTGAAGCTGCCGATATGTGCAGTGCAGAGATGCTTTTTCTTCTAAAGATTGAATATTTATACAAAATATTATAAAAGATAATATAATGCTCATGAATGGTCTCGAGGCAGCTGCCACTTGTGGGTCTGTGCCATCTCTCCATAGGGAAGGCTCAGACCTTCAAATCCATTCAGTCCTGAGGACTTAGTAACACACCAGGGTTCACTATATCAACAAGCATGTGCACGTTTGCCTACTGCCCACAGCTAAAAGGAGATATGTGGCAGGTAAACTGCTCTGCCAAGATAGAGCTGTTCCCCAGCCTGAAGACCAGCAACGATGCCTGAGTGTAGCAAATAGAGTAAAGCTCTTATCTACAGTTCTAAATCCATTTATATTCTCACTTGCACATGACTTATGTTGGTTTCAGTGGGTGGCAATTCTACTTCTCTGACAGCATTTTATAATAAGAAATCTATCCAAAGTAAAGAGGGAAATACATCCCGATTCCAATAGTACACTCAGGATAGAAACAGACTTCCAGCTGAAGACATTCTTGCAGATGTATTTTATTAGTTTGGTAGAGCATCGGCAGTAAAATTTGTGGAATTTATCAATTAAGTGACATCAGCCTAAGACAAATCTTCAGCACTTCATGACGTTCTGCAGTGGCTGCCTCACCTGCAGTGTTGTTGATGCACTTCAGTAGCTATACACCAGCTCTTTTCAAGCAATTTTCATTTTTGTGAGTGTAAATAGTTTTAGTTTCGGTTCTTATGTGCAAAGGCTTTTAAGTCAGCAAGAGAAAAAATATGCCACGATGTCCTGGCATTATATTTCTATTTTTATGAATTCTCCTTGTAATGCCAAAGCACCACACATTTATTTGCTTTGACCTAATTAAGGGATACATGAAAACCCACTTCACTAAAGTTCACTGATGCCAGCCACTGCTGCAAGTGACAAACACAAGGACTTACTGGGTCACTGCTGCACACTGAAATGTAATCAAAGGCTGAAATGCAAAAGCATACAATGAAAAATGCAGCTTTCTTCCAAGGAGAACTTACTACTACTAAGGATTTGCATTATGTTCCTCTAAATACAACATACTTACTTGAGAAATTGTAAAAGGTAGTGGGCTAAATTACATAGGAAAAATCAGTCCTTTTACAATGAGGTTACAGTACTAACCTACTGTTTACAAACCTTGGAAAAGGTAACTTAGAATATTGACAGTCTAGTAGATACTGGCAGAAACAATGAAATGTGTAACACCAGGACCTAAACACAACACACCCACACCAAAATTCCAGCCACCAGCATCACTGAATGTCTAAGGCATAAGTGCAAAAATTTTGCTGCTTTGTAGCCAGGAGTTGATTCTTCAAAAGCCACTCTCCCTTTCCCAGTCCTTTTTCACCATTGCTTGCTAGAAGACTGGCAAATGGAAAACATATTAATGGCACTTTACCACCTTCCTGCCTAATTCACAGGTGTCATAAGGCTCATGTCCAACAAACAAATGTACCTTCATTTACCTGCAGCTGTAAAACTGAAGCATCCATGTGGTAAACTGCTTTCCTTCACAGGAATTTCACCTTCTCTAGGTGTCCTGTGCAGTGTCAACCCATGCCAAGCTCCACGTTCCTCTTTCATTTAGTTTACTCTAAGCTCCAAGGGCTGTGCTAGGAGTGGATATGCTTGGTGAAATGAGACACAGTGACTCTGTCACCACAGCAAATGTTAAACAGCAGTAGGAAAAAAAATATTTAGCTTGAAATAAACTACAAGACAACCTGTCCTAATAGCAGCAACATAGACTTTAGCCTTAGCTATGCTTGTGCTGGGAACAAGCACAAATATCCCTTCCTAATGGCACCAGCAAACTTCCTGCTGTGAGGGGAGGATGGGATGCTGAGCTGGAGTATTGCCTCTTGTAGCTCATCTCTCTGCCTGGCCAGCATAAAGAACACAGTCAAAAGATAAGGAGCATCCCAGAGCCTGGGATGCCAGAGCCAGTGTGCAGGAGCTGTGCTATCCCACAAAGAACTGCATCCATAGCTCTGGATGCACTTCCATGTTTAAGCACAGAGCCACAGCCAATCACCCACAGCAGCTGAAAAGTTATCCCCAAAGGAATGAGAGGGATAACTGCACCATTGCAGCAGAAACCAGTATTAAGAAGTGAAGTTTGCTATTCTTTTCCTTTAAAACACTTAATAGTGAACTGTTTAAGTAAAATTTGAGCTTATCTTCTGCTTCACTTGGAGTTCTTTGTAGGAGGCATAAATCACACAAGATAAAACAACCACCATATCTGGAGGAGTAGCTCTTGGCTTTCCAGCTCTCAGCACAGAAAGTAATAATAAGAATATTGGCAAAGGCTACAAACAGGCTTTTGGGAGTGTGACTACTGGGATTAGTGACTGTTCTCATCTCCTTTGTGCATGTGGGGATTCATCACTTCTGAGACCATTCCCCCTACCCAGCTGCCTATGTTATTGATGGAAGTCAATGGAGAGGAATGTCTCAGAAGCCCTTCACAAATCGATGGGTCTCTCCCAGGGGATACAACAGAATGATTGTTACAAAGCATTAGGGATGTGCTCAGTGCTTTCGTTTCCCCAAAGGGCTCAGTCACACAGGACTGCAGGGAAGGAGAGCACAGAGCCAGCCTCGGACTGCTGAGTTCTCTGCTTTGCCAATTGGGGTTCAATGAAGATGAAATAGATGCTCTCTGTTGGTGAACAGCAACGCTGTGGCCAACACACAGGAGCCGGTACTGTGCATATGACCTTCCCGGTCACCCTTCTTTCCAAAGACTCCTGAGACTGCAGTGCTGGCTGCTGGTTCGTTCTCTGGTTCTGGTTTTTGCTGCTTTTCAAAGCTGCTCTTGGAATGGCTGGCATGAGTCACTGCTCTTAGACAGAAGCAAAAGTAAGAAACAGCCCTAGAGAAGGCTCACCACCCAGAGTAGCCATATTCCAGGGATCCTGAGGAAGGATCCTGTCAGGATGCAGTCAGGTTGTGTGGTCCATGCAGATGTGTGGCCTTAAAGAGGAAGCATCCAGGTAAAATGGTGCATTGTCAGGAATACAGGAGAAAATTCTGAATAGTTTAGATTTTTTTTAGTTATTAATGTCTAGGGAATTTTATTTCTGAGCCAAGTACAGTCAAACTATGTTTTTATAGCTTTTCCTTGTAATGTCAAAGTATTGCACATTTCTTTGGTTTGATCTAATTAAGAAATTAAGAAAATCTTGTGGAGGCACCCTGATTTTGAGCTCCTAAGGAGTTGCGAAGAAATAGTCCTGCTTCTCTGAAAACATTTAAATCTTATTTGGGATGTTGTCACCATAGCAAAATTAGAATCTCTGGAAAGTGTTTTACATTTTTACAGCTTTATTTCTCTTTGTACTGGCACTCAGGGTAGTAAATACGCAACGATATTATACCTGTCTTTGACTGATAATGAATAATCCACTAGATAGAAATACAGCTGTCACTTTGTTCCTAGGATCCATGGCATATATTGAAAGGACGTTATTGGCTTCCAAAATTGTGAGTTTGATATATGTAAATGTTTTTAAAGTTTTACTGACAAAGGAAACTCATTCTGTGAGCTATACACCACCAGACTGATGTCAGAAAAAGTGATGTTAACTCTCACTCATTTTGACATGCCATCTCCTAGTGACATACCAAAGCACTTGGTAAGCAATCAAGCAGCTTCTGCCTTAATTTACAACAGGTCTTTTGCCACCCCAGCAAACTGAGCACATCCCAGTTAAAAGTTCTGCATAGAAGTTCATTTCCCAGTTACTTTGGTGACCTACAGTAGTACTAAAGTGCAAGTTTCCGAGTTCTGCTCTGGAATAGATGTACAGGAAAATTTCAATAGAAACAATTTTGGGAAAGAAATTAAAAACCACATGTCCAGGATCTACTCTTAGATTTGTTACAAATGTGAGTTCTCACTTATTAACCTTTATATCACAGCATATATTGGTATTCTCTGGCATAATCCTGTCAGCTGTGAAAATCTGAATGACTTTGTCTTCAAGAGCCAGCTATGTTAAAATTCACTAATTTCATCATCAAAAAATAAAAATCAGTAATTTCAGTAAATCTTTGCATTGTTCAAAAACACACTGACCAATTACTTAACAGGACTTTGTCTAGTACCGATTATAACCCTGTGCCTCCATTATGCAAAGGGGATCATACAATAAGCATCAGTCATAGACTGTGCTGCTCCCAAAACCACTCCTGAAGGGTGTTGGGCAATTACCCTCCTATCACACTTGCAGTGTTTGACAGCAAAGCACAACTTCCACTAGATTGTTGTCTGGACCAGATTTAAAACTCTTGAGAAATCCCTATGAAGACCAAATCACTATAAAGCAGAAGTGGAGTTGCTCTTTCCAGCTCCTGGGCAGCAGCAAATGCCAGGCTGTGGCTCAGGATGGGGCTGGAAGAATAAGAAATTTTCCTCTCAAGTACCATCATGGGAAGAACTTTAGAGACTGAGATCGCAATGTAAACAGCTCAGCTTTACTCCAAGAGTTACACTAGGCAAATACAGACCTAAAACTGAAAGAGGCTTCACTACGTTATGTGTACTTCAAAATCACTGTTCAGGAAACCAAGCCCTCTGCAAAATACAGTCTAAGTTTCAAAGAGGTCTTGGGCAAGAAAATCAGTAAATGTGAGCTAGGACCTAGACCCACGAGGGGTTTAGTTTCACACACAGTTAGATTTTAGGCTGTAAATGTCATGCAGCTCATGCAGTCATTAGTCATCCCTATGCACAATACGTACACACAGAGGCAAAATGAATGTGGTTGCTGAATTATAGCTCTTATGAACACCTATCTTGAACATTAATATTGATAAAGGTATCATTAATAATACGGGATAGCAGAGTAAATTGGGTTTAGTATATATAGGAACCTTTCAAACTTTTTTCTATAGCTGGGGTAGAGCCTCTGCTGACATATGAATTCAACCATTTTTTTTATAGTTGGTGATTTCTCTTGCCTCTGTACTTGAAGAGTCCAGATAAACAGGGACTGAATGCTGAACACT
>JAOXXN010000025.1:9677440-9688604 GCA_026770055.1 Myrmophylax atrothorax | reverse complement strand
GATTGATATAACCTGAACAGCAACCATTAAGGATTAGGAAAGCATTACTGCAACAAGGGAGATACATGTGGGTGCCACCAGTTCAGTGACAGCACATGCCCTGTATAAATAATGGGCTCAGAGCCAGATTCATCAAAGGCAGAATAGGAAGATGTCTTGGAAAGGAGAGAAGGAAAATGAATTCGATGAATCATATAAGTGGCAGCTCATGTCTTGAGGGAACAGTTCTACACACTGTCATTGGGAACGTGGCACATGCAGAGTTTCATCAGGAAATGCTGCAGAGTAGAAAAGAGCTTGGAAATTGCAGTTGGTGGGTACAGCGCCTGGGTGGTTCCAGTTCCAGGCCCACAAACACTCTGAACTAGGCAGGGAAGTGCACCAGTGGGACTGAGAGTTCCACAGTCTCTTCTGCAAGGCACCACCTGGGTGAAGGAAGGGAATACAAGACTGCAGGGACACTTTAGAAGGGTCATTATCTTGCCCCAAAGCTCCTGTTGATCACAGGTCAAAACTGCAGCAGCCAATCCCTCAGCCAGGTCAGTTCTTTGTGTAACTGTGGGAAACTCCTCTGCAGCTTCTTCCCAACTCAATTGCATAGGACAGTAAAGCATTTGCATCTATTGAAAAAACTCACTGAATAATTTAGAGAACCTCTGTCATACAATATTTGGGGAAAATATGATATTGGGCCAGTTAATACAGATGTTGACTGGACACATGTTCACCTCCCTTTTTCCTTCCTTTGGAGGAAGGGAGAGGATGGAAAAGAGCTGCTGTCTGCTCTCTATCCCAGAGGGCAGAGCCTTTCATCACCCAAACTGGACACCAGAGCCCACCACCTCCCCCTTTTCAGCAGGTCCAGGCTCCCTTCCAGTGGGAATGCAGGTGTGCAGCAGTGGGGAGCACAGTCTCTGCTAAAATTCACTCACAGATCCCCCCAATTTAGGATCATCCTGTGGCTATTCATATTGAGAAAGTTGTTTGAAGGCTCAAGAGCCACTGAAAGAGAGACAGATGCAAAATTATCATATCACTGATTGCATCATATGAACAGCAAACTGCACTGAGTGAATCCCAGCTACAGATTTCAGAGCTGATCATTTATAAGCAAATCACAGACTGAGTTGTAATTACATAGGCATTCACTGAATAATTTTAAATTAATGAACATGCTTAAAGCCCTTTCACAAACCATTCATACACAAAAAGGGTGTCAGAAGCCCTGCAAGAACTTTGTGGAAATAGGCTTTCACTGTGAGTGGAGTTTTTAAGTTTAAATTCTCATTGATGCTTTGTTAAATTAAGAGAAGGAAATTTTCTCAGCCAGATTTAGATTATACATTAGGTTGGATTGTCAGAGGGTCTAAATGAAGCTCATGCTATTGAAATCAATAAAACATCTTGTTAGATACATTTAGCTCTAGCTCGGCAGTGTGACCATCTTCTTAAGACAGAGTCACAGCTTTAGGAGGAAAAGGATTTACAACCACCTCCATCCACAGAGCCCTGCTTAAGCAGCAGCAACTATTTTGGGAAACTACATTCCATTTTGGCCTAACACTGTAGCTGAAAATGAGTTGGGACAAAACCAATTATCAATGAAGTCTAAATAGCATTGTAGGAACAGCCCTTGGCCTTGGAGCCATCTTAGATTCTTTACTGGGGTAGAAAATTAAATTGATTAGATATATCACAACCTTTTTTCACTACCAAGCCATTCCATCCTGCTACCTGGCTGGGAGGCTCTGCCCCATATTGTTAGGTAAGTGCTTAGTCAAAGAAATTTAATAATGTGTAGTTTCTGGAACTAGTGTGAAGCGTTAAATGTTCTGCTAAACAAGAAAAACTAAAGAAGCTGCAGCTGGTGCTGAGACAGGAAATAAAGGCTCTTTCACCCTTATACTTCCTTCTCTCCTCCAGCTATCCATGGGAAAGTAAGAACAATTCAAGGTCTTTAAAGAACTCTGAAGCACTTTCAAAGCTCTTTCAGGTGTTTCCAGAGGCCACCTCTCCTTCAGCCTGTGAAGCAGAGGTAGGCAGGATTAGAAAGGATCTTGTAGGTAATTAATTTTCTGACAGCGAAGGAACAATACAAGTACATGCAAATTCACAGATCATAAGACTTCAGCAAGCACTTTTTTGAAGAATCAGAAGGCAGGAAATGGGATGACCTACATTTTTAATCTAATGTCTTCATATCCATCTCAGAAAATTCTCATGCAATAAATTTGAAGGGTCTGCCCAGTATTTAATTGCTGATAGTTCATGCTAGCTGGCACTATAAGTTTGACAGATCGTAGCCATTTTCCACAGGTAAAACAGTGCCTGCTGGAACAACAAGTGCAGCAGCTTTAATTTTGAACCACGCATTTTTCTCTTTAAGTTACACATCCCCTTTTAGTGCAAAATAAAAGAACTTTATAATACAGGTGACCTACTTTTTATTCAAATAATAAAAATCCAGTCTGTGATGAGTTACATTGATTTTAACGACAAAACATGTAGCTTTATAATATCTGGATTTAAAGGTGAATATTTATTGTCCCTGCCACACCGATGCCAATGGATTGTCAAGGGCAGAATACATTATCTGGTAAACAGCAAAACAGAAGACAAAACTATTTTTGAAAAAATAAAGATGGCAATGTTTAGTATCTATAAGGGATATTTGGTGAACCTACTGCTCAGTACGATGGGCAAGCTTAACAAAATACAAATAAAAATATATACTGTGTCATCATGTTCAACTTTGTCACCTAAAATTGATTTAGCCAATACCTCTAAATGAATCATTTTGCTCTTCTTCATTTTCAATAGACTTGATCCATAAGAATACATTGCCAAGGTTTCACAGGAATGGCAGGAGGCTCCACTGCTGCCCCAGGGCTGACACAGAAGTCCTGGCTCACATTGGAGTATATTGCTATATCTGGCCTAAGATTACATTACAAAGAGATCCGTGGGAACTGCAGCATGAATCAGTGATAGGAAAAGTAAATGGCAAAAGAAATTACATTTATCATCACTTCTAAAAATAATAATGAAAGAAATGTCTCAGGAGATAGTGAGCTTTTTAACTTTCTTTCCTCCATTTTCCTTTTAAGCTGTTAACTCATCCCAGACTAGATGACGATATTCAGGCCCTCCAAAAAAACCACTAAGTGTTCAAGGTGACAGCACTGTTCCAGCTCAGGTGGAATTTCTCTGTGAGGGGTAAATCAGGGGCAGCAGCACAGCTGGCTGACCTGATGATGTGGTGGCTATTGCCTTTTTCCTGCCACATGACCTGGAGCAGGCACACAGACAGGAACACCAACACTAACTAGGTGAGAGAAGAGGATTGCACTCATGCTTCCTTCAGCAATCTGCTCTCGAGGCTCCACTGAAATATTTACAAGCTCTGATGAGACATCAGTGTTAGAGAGCAGTTTAGCTACATCCACAAATAGCCACTGACCTGCAGGCTGCGGAGCCAGGACCCTTTAGGATCCAGTACCTTCGGACCCAGGCAGGACACACACACAGACTGCTGCCCAGCAATAACCTTTCAATATTGCAGGAGCAACTGAGAGGGAACATGCAATCATCTTTTCCACTGAAAGTTCTTCTGCAAGCTGTAATTCTGATGGGGAAAATGATACATTTTTAGAAGCCGGGAAGAAGGCATAAGGAAGCCTATTACATAGACCTCATGAGAACTACTCTCCAGTCATTTGGTAAACACATTCCCAAGAACACTTGTCATCATCTTTTTCCTTTTCAGTTTACTGATCTTACAGTATGTAGTAAAAGAAACACCTGTGAAAAAAATGCAAGTGTGATTGCACATTCAGTCAGAGACAGTTACATTTTGCTCTCCAGCAAAAGCAGTGATGAAAATTTACAGCGGGAAGTCAGTGGCAGCCACGGGGGTTTGATGGGCAGAGCAGCTGCCAAATGGCAGAGACACACCACACCTCTCAGACAGACCTGACCACATACTACGAAGTTACCACATAATTTATTAATTTTGATGATTTTCTTGACGTCACATTCCTTGAAAAAATGCCCTGACTCCCCCTTCACATATTTCTCTGTGCAAATTTATTGTGTACTCTCAAACCTCTTGTAATCACACCTTAGGGATGATTTGGTGGTGAAAGGATGGCTTTGTAACACCTCTCATCCCTTGCCTGTGGATGGACGTGTGGGTACAGTGTCCAACTGATCCCTCAGCCCATGGCTCTTAAGTAAGGCCTTGATATACAGAGAATCAAGATAGGGGGGGAATTTATTATATTTACTTTCCTATAGCACATCTCAGCCCATGGACTGAAAGCACTGGATCACACTGGCAAAATCCTATTCTAGAGATGCAGAAACTAATCAAAGAAGGAAAGTAATTTTGCAAAGGTCATGTCCAATTCTATCATGTCTCCCTGGATAAAATAACAGCACTTGTGCAAAGTCTGAATTTAAATCCTAAGTTCTCTTTGGAATAAATGATGACTATAGGCAAAACTTGATGTGTTTTAACAGGAACACAAAGACAATAGTTGAGCAGCACCAAAATGTTCTTTAACTAAGAAAACCTGTGCATTCATATTATGTCCATTCCTTCCTCCCTCTTTCATTTTTTACACTTATAAAGAATGTCCTTTCCAAGTCTCTTTTTGCTTTGCATTAGCTGAATTTAATTGTAAGTGCTGAGAAATCTCAGAGTCTCTCAGCTCATTAGTGAAACGTGCACCAAAAGAGTTAAGTAGACAACTGACATTTTATCATTTTGTACCTTTAAGCTTATTTTAATGAGAACAGATCCATTTTTTTAGTAAATTCATAAATAACTTTCCTCATAATGAATTACCTCTCCATGAAATTTTAAGATGGATTTGAATTTGCCAGGAGAAGGATGATTTCCTTTGTAATTAACTAATGTATCAAAAGGGATCATTTATAATATCTGTGGTCAGCGTCAATCAGATGTTACTGGGCAGCACAGTAGGGCATGACTAATAAGCACATGATGGAATCAAAACTGACAGACAGAAAAGTCATAAATCTTTAATTTACATCCTGAAATTCACATTTTAAATAGGCAGTTTGTATCAAAGTGATGTGATTTGTGGACAAGCTAAAAGCCTGAAGTCAATGTCAAGGCTGAAACATTTAGCTCGCCTTTTCTCTCTTCAGGAAAAGGGAGCTGGTTCTCCTGTGGACAGACAGGCTCAAGGACCTAGTCCACTTCCATCAGTGGATTTTTCTAAAATGTTATGTTTCCCCTGAGTGCCTCTCAAACAGAAGCATTGATTACAGAATATACTCAAGAGATGGGTGCTCTATAAATACCTAAGATGAACAGCATTCTTATCCTCCTTAACCTGGCAACAGTCTGCATCTCCACTCCAAATCCTGACTCCTCTGCTCTTAGGTCCTCTGTCTAACCCAACCAGTTCCATCTCAGCAACTTTGTTACCCAGTCCTCCATATAACCCCTCCCACACATCTCTTAGCCAAAGATGCCTCCAAAAGAGGAAGATGGGCCCACCCTCATACACATCCCATCACTGACCTCAGGGAGCTCAGTCCAGGTGTCACACTGTCCCTTCCCACCCGCCCTGGGAGCTGCAGGCACACAATGAGCAGAAGCATAATGGTTGTAAGAGGTGGGGTCACACAGGAAGACAGGAAAACAGCGTGACCAAGATGGCCTCACAGTGAAATCAAATCAAAGAAGTTTTTTAGGCCCAACTTCTCATGTGAGTTAGGTCTGAACAAGTTCTATTGCACCGATCTTGTTTCTATCCCCATAGAAAAGGATTATAAGTTAATACAAATATTGCAAAAAAGTGTCCACTGTAATTCTTTACTGATATTTCCTTCTAATACTTCTTATCTAATCTGGCCTCTTATTCCCATTTTTTAGAGCCTTGGAAGAATGAATATTATCTCAATATTACTATTAATAACAAAGTGTGACAGTTCATGTCTTTCTGGCACTAAGATTGTTTCCAGGACCACATGGTGCCAGGACTAACCAAACATGGCTCTAGAGGCAGGACAGAGATGTTCAGAGCTTTGTACACCATATGGAAAGAGCAAAACACGACCAAGGGACTAGGAACACTGCCAGTACTTAGAGAAGGTGTTCCCTCAAGTTTGGGGCATGCAGCAGATGAAGGAAAAAGGCTTTTGGGGTCAAGCCCATCTGTACTGTATAGCAAGGGCTCATTCTGGCTCTGCTTGTCTTAGAGGTAAAGTTTTGATGATCAGCTGCCACTTTATGTTTAAAGAGCAATCATTCAAACGTGATTTCTGCACAGGGAGAGCTCACCCAACGAAAGGCTTAAGTCAGGCCTGTGATACAAGAATTCCACTTTATCAGTGCCAAGAGACCACCCTTAATATGACAGCAAGGATTTACTGCTAATGACAGCAACTCGTGTACATGGCCACGTGCTGTGTTTGTGAAGCTCTTTTTGCAAATATCCTCAGCGGTTCCAAGCCAGAAGCAACCTCACAGAAATGTATTCTACCATCCACAAGCTAAATCATCCTTCTGAAGGTCGTGTTTTTCCACCTCATTGTGTTTGAGTCAGCCCCTGGTAGATGGGAGCCCTGTATTGCCTGAGATGCCACGGAGAGCATAGTAAGGGTGACATTTTGGCCTATATGCAGCATATTTTTGCTTTCAGGGAATTAAATGCTCTAATAGCTACTTGGAGTCTTGCATAGGGCAAGTAATAATGAGGCTTGTAAGGGGCGGTCAGATAAAGAAAAATAAAACCAGATACATTTGTTTCACTACTCTTCAGTAGAAAACTTTTTTTACCTACAGTTTTTGGTAATGTGAAGATTAGTTCAAGAAGCACAACATTTTGAAGAGGAAGGAAGTATATCTGCTCTTTCTTGTTTCATCTTTATGAGTCTGCTGAGACTCAAGAAGAAAGGATTTTAAGGTCTTGTACTGAATACTCATTTCAGGACAGAATACTGGAAACATTCTGTACCTTAAAATCAAGTATATGTCAACTTGGGTTTAAGATATCTGATTTGCATTTGCAATGTCTATTTTTCACTGTAGAACTTTATAATATATTTACCATTGTCTCCAAAAGTATGTGATATATTGTGTGGGAGACCAAAAAGGCACACTGAGGCATTTTGGTTTTGGGGGAGGTTTTTTCACTTTTCTTTTTTCAGGTCTAAATAAAACACAATGTTGCATTAAAGCCAATTCAAAACCTCTGGTAATCAATAAATATTCTCTATTTATCATTTTGGTCTAATATAACTATTCGCAAATCATGATGAATTAACTGAACTGTTTCAATCTAAAACCAGACAACTTTTATTTCTCAAAGTGAAATTACTGTTTCTAATAACTTAAAAAAAGTTTAATTGTGTATCAAAATTGGATTATATTTAAGGTCCCTTCCAAATCAAACCATTTTATGATGCTATAAAATTAAGCCTATGTGTAAAACTACTAGGTTTTTCTATTAACAACTTTGTGTTTATTTTAATCATTTTGCAAGCCAAAATATCAGTTATTCAAACAGCTCAGGGGACATCTAATCCTACACAAGCCCAAAAGAAAGATGCCATATTTTTGATAAGAGGTAATGCCTCATCACAGAACCATAAGCACAAATGCATGTGAGTAGGTGATGAGTAAATCTGACACAATCCAATTTAATCAGCTCAGACAGTAACTAATATCACTTGCTTCCCTCTCTGCTGAATAATTATTCAAATTGCACCTTAGAAAACATGCTGTCAGAATCAGGAAAATTTTGTTTGGCTGGGGCCTCTGGAGGTCCATCCCCCCATGTTGGGAGGATCTGATAGACCTGCTCTTTAAACAACATCTGAAAAAATAGCAATTGCCTGTTGAAAAATACTCAACTACCACACAACATGTAAACTAGGTCCTAAGAAATTGCACTAAAAGTTCTTGGGCTAAATTTAATCAAACACCACTTCGGTCCACGATCGATCTCTGCTTGAAAAATACATCTCTCTATGTATTTCTCTTGGTATTTTTTAAATCCTGATAATGCTTCTGGTCTTTGCAGAGCAACAAATGATCATCACTGCAATAATTAACACACTATAGTCCCTTAACCCTGCACAAAAGAGGGTTATCTGAGAAATCCACCCATACAAATAAAAGGAGACCCTGAGTGACCTGTCAGTCTCTCTCCATCTCTAGGTCCTGTGGTTACATCTTACCCCAACAGCAAACTGGTGACCTCCACTGACCAGCAGATTGCTCAGCTCCCTGCAGTGAGGTGAACACAGACCCCAGCTGACCTTGGGCTAAATCAGAGACAACAGTGAGCACAGGGAAGGTAGTTTGCTACAGAAGGCTGCTAGAGAAATGTTGCAGTGAATGAAAACCTCGGGAGATGCACTGGTCTCACTGCAGAACAAGTACTCTGAAGATCCTTTCACGTCTGTCCATTTTTCAGTTGTGATTGAGGCAACACCAGAACGTGTGTAGGTACACCCAGGTCAGCAGTGACACAGCCAGCTTGGGTGGCAATGCCAGGGAGGGTGACACAGCAACTGCTGGATTGCAGAGCTAGAGGCCCTGGCAGGTTTCGTGTGCTCCATGTTCAAGCCCAGCATTCCTGCTCCAAGGAACTCCCAGTGTCCCAAGTGTGGCCCCCCATGTGCACCCAGACACACCTCCCTCCCACTGACAGGGGCAGCAAATACAGCTTGGGTTCACGATCCAGTTCCAGCAGACTCGTCAAACCTTCTCCACTCTGCCACAGCCCAGCCAAAAGCCATGCACAATTCCAGCACAGCACACCATTCCAGCTGACCACAAGCTGCTGGCAACATGCAGGAACCTACTAGGGCATGTTTGATGTGAGACTGGACGAGGTGAACAGCAGGGTGGCAGCTGACCTTCAAATCCACAAATCTATTTCTTGATGTATGTGATCACTTAATAATAAACTCAATTTCATTGCCTTTCTGTGCAGCTCCAAAGGATATTATCCCTTTTCCATCTGTGATTCATTTTGCCTCTTAATTCAATAACCTTTTCTTTAAATCCAACAAAGAGCCCTGCAATCATGAGCACCACAGGCAGGCTACATTTTGAGTAGAAGACTACAACCTGTTATTGCTCTTAAATTTCCTACTTTTTTCATTTCAAGAACTATCCTAAGCATTTTAGAGAAAAATGCCTCCTGAAATCCATAAACAAATGCAGAGATTTTGCACTTATCTCCAAAGTAATTTAGTGATTGTATTGCTAAGCTCTTTAATTGTAATTGATTATGTCCAATTTTCCTGAGAGTTTAATCCTACAATTCAGCTCGGTTACTCTATTTTGACTGACCTTGACTACACAAGATGCAACATTCATTGTGGAAATTGAACAAAATTAGTTCCCTCTTTTGAATTTTTTGAAAGATTAAGTGAAATTACGTATTGAATATCAACCAGAGTAATACCAAGGTCACGCAAGTTAAGTCAGTTACATCTGAGCACTCAGGATGTAATTGGGGAGTAGGCACATTAAAGGCTTTTACCATGTTTTCTTCAGCATGAGAAGCACTTCACTTTTCTGAAGAAGTTGAGAATAGCACAGGGATAGCAACACAAGCTCCATAAAGCTGTTAAGGCAACTCACTAACCACAGGCTGCCAAAGATCCACGTCATAGACTAAAAACTAGTTAAAGAAAGTTGACAACATTCCTGAGGCACACCTCCATACTCAGGTAAGGAAGTTACTGTAGAGCACAGGGAAACCAAGGCATTTAAGGGATTACCACAGAGGGAGCAATAACCTGCACTGCAAGGCAGATATACCCAAGTAGCATTTAAGTTAACTAGTGCCAGAGAAGCAATCTGATCACAGCAACACAGAGCTGAGGAGGGCAGGGAGCTGCTTCTCACCACCTGTCAGGACACAAAGTCAAAAAGATTCAGGACCGTAGGCGGATGGACAGTGCACAGTGTATGGGAGCCCTCACACTGCTACACACCCTTTCCTGGCTTTGGTCCTCCTGCATGCCAAGGTTTTTCCTACTACAACTGGCATGATATTGATCTGTTCTTTGCATGTCGAGTAAATCAAGGTTAAGACCACCTGTGAACCCCTAACCGATGCAGGGCACACCCTACATCCTGTCCCTGTTAGTCTGAGTTACACAGATGTCTTTCAAGCCTCACTGAGAGGTGCAAAATAAAGAATTCTCCAAGGTGCCACCTTTTTCATTCACCTTCCCTGAGCATTAATTCCTCACCACCTGCCTCCTTTGCAGGTTTTCTGCAGGCTGCTGTTGTGCTTTATTTTGAGTAAGTTTTTTGAGATAGATCCTTGAGCCGTGGGACGGGGAGGCTTCCAGTTGCCATGACAGCTCGTTTACAGCCCACATCATTAATCAGAGGAGAATGCACCATCTATGGAAAGAAATCTAACCCAGCAGCATTGGGCCTTTTTTTTCCCCACAAAAATAATTAGTATCTAGTCCTCCAGGGGGGTGAGCCAGGGTGGCCAGCCCTGCCACGCAGCCCTTGGTGGGTTCGTTGCTGTTCTGTGTTCCCTGAGCTTTTCCCCTCAGTCAGGCTGAGCTGAATCACCCCGTGTCACTCTCCTAACTAACAAATTCAAAATGCTAAACATCCAGACAATAAAACACAACACACCACAGAGATGTGCATTGATAATAAAGTTTCTGCATTATCTGGATCAATAAAATCAATATTAAAATGCATAAGAAGTTTGTGCATATCTCTGCTCTTGAGATCCATATTTTATGTATTTTATGCAGATCAAGAATTTCCCACTAGGTTTGTTCTCGCTTCTGACACTTTCTTCTTTCTCCAATCAAAACTATAATGTAAAGCTTTTTGGCTACTAACGCTGATGCCAAAGAACATAAAGCTGGAAAACTCCTTGCTCTGACATCAAAAATGTTTGGTAAGGAATGGTAATCCTTCCTAAAGGCAATGCAAATAAAGTAGAGCTCTCTCAAATTCTTCGGGGTTTTGCAGTTATTTAGGCAAAGTCTTCTTACATTTGATTTCCACTACAGAACTTCTTGTACCAGGCAGTTCTGTCAGTGTACATTCTGTCATTGGCAAACATAATTTCACTTTTGTAAATAAATCCTTACATTCTGTCTCATGTCCTTAAAATGCTTCCTCTGAAGCAAT
>JAOXXN010000025.1:9666401-9677340 GCA_026770055.1 Myrmophylax atrothorax | reverse complement strand
AAGCAATCTTATTCTGAAAACACAGCATAGGATATACTTTCAAAACTCAAAGACTACCAGTACCTGCAGATGATAAAACATTAAGTGCCTGGGGTTGGATATTACCTGGCTGATAACTTCATCCCAAGGGCTGTAATTCCCAGCTGCTGGACACTGTCACTGGCAATCCCATGGTTTTTGTCACCAGAGTTCCTGAGTTGATCATTGTCTTCATACATCTGTTCTCGTGGTTAACAATGAGCTCTGAGTCCTTGGGCCCCCGTTTCCATCAGTGCAACCTCATTGACTTAACTGAGCTCGAGCAGAAGAGCTCAGCACTAACTTTGGCATTCCTGAGTTCAGCTGTGCTCTCAGGGCCCTGAGCCTGGCAAAGGAGCACCAACAGCATCACTAAGATATAGCAAATATAGTAATAGGGGGGGAAAATCTGCTCCATTTACTTTGGAGACTAAAGGGAGTTCCCATAGATGAAGTGTGCTGTCTGATTATATGCTGGAGGCCAGCATTTGTTCAAGACATTTGTCTGACACACATGCTGCTTTCTCTCAACTCTGCTGAAATCCCAGCAGAAACAGAATTATGGGCAACTCTTCCCTAAAAATCATTGTCTATTACAAATAGACAATATGCAGAAAGTGGACAAGGCTTTGTCTTTTTATTAATCAAAAACAGTAGTAAGAAAAATATGTATTCCCCAGGTGGGTCAATTACTTAAAAGGCAATTAAATGCTAATACAGAGGAAGATCTATTATATATCACCATATAATGAAATTCAAAAAAGTGTATAAAATTTAGTAATTCATATTTATTTGCATATGCACACATAATAACATTATCTTTTTATTAAAACTACATATTTTTAAAATGAATACTTATTCATCAACTCTCAGTAGCACTTTCTTTATTAGCATGTTCCTGTGTTAGAGTTTATGAATTACTAGTAATTTCATTCTTGGTCTCTAATTCAGTGTGAGAAACACTCAATTTCTGTAAAGACACTTTGACTCCAATTTATGTAAAGTAGTTTCTGTTTACTGATTGGTGGGTTTTATTTCATATCATTTATACACTAATTAGATTTTCTTCTCCTTTCAAATAGGGTTTATGAATTCATCGCAAGGACCAAGTTGTGAAAACCCCCTTAAGATAGACATGAGTTAATTACTATTATGGATGGGTGAACAAGTATCAGCTAATTTTCTACCTTCATTTTGCTTGCTGAGAATTCAAATATTACTTGTTTTCCTTCAACCTATGAAGCGTTGGAGAAAGTAGGAGTGGAAGGCTAAACTTGAAAGAAACCATTCATGAAAGAATAATAAACTCCACACCACGGCCTGTCCTGCTTATTGCTTCAGTAGCTTTTGTAAGAATAAGAAGTTGCAGACTTTATCCATGATTAGAAAAACTGTTCATGAGTAATCCATGAAACAAGCAAACTACTTCTGTCAGCAATCTGTGGTTCATCGTTCTCCTCCCTCAACTTCAGCAGATAGTAAACCACTGCTAACTCTTCTCCTTGCTTCAGAACACACCAGGCATTTAAGAAGTGCCATTTCCTCACCACTGTGTCATTTTGTGATATCAAACAGAATAAAAAACACATATTCTCTGGACTCTCATTCTTTTAGCTGTAAGAAAAGAATGCCCACTAAAATGCCTGTACTGACAGGTCCCATGGCAGGACTGTCCTCCTCCCTCAACACGAGCTCAGAACTCTGGCAAAACTTAAACTCCACAAGGAACAGCAGATCTTTCCCAGGTTGTCCTACAGCAAAGAAACCAGAAACAGCAAAACTCCTTCTCTGCTACAAATCACTGCCCTGTTTGTTCTGCATCACTGCGTGTTTTAAATACCTGAACTTCCATTAAACTGGCTTAATATGAGTGTAACGGCTGCAATCAATGGTATTAATGCCTGATTCCTATCAGGCAGCAGCCAGAGGGAAATTAACCTTGTAGCTGAGAACTGCATGTAAATCTGATTTCCAAAACTTCTCACTTGATGGACTACCTTGAGAGAAAAATTAGGTGGGTAAATCTACAGCGTTTCATTGCAAATGTCCATTGACTTTAGCAGTTCTGCACACAAAACATCTGCATAGAAATTAATCATGATTACAGATGTCATAAATTAAACTCCCTCAGAGATTTTATTAGACAAATCCATGAATAATTTTCCCAGTATTCTTCAATAAAGTTGTAATTAGGAGTATATATTCCAAAAGATTTTCAATGAAATGCCAGATTATGCTACAAGGTGAACACTATTTTTTGAAAACATGGCAAGTACAATTTCTTTTTCAGTAAAATCTTTTGCAAACTCTGAAAACTTTACCAGCCAATACTTTCCAGAGCAGTTGTGTTGGTAGAGATGACTAAAGAGAACTAGAAGGTAAGGAATCACTAAGATTAGTTAAAACTTCACCCTGTTTTATGGTCATTTACTGAAAGGAACTGCTGCAATTTTCCTTTACTGGTTCTCACATTTATAGATGAGAATTGCAGTTTTTCAAGGGAACTTGCCATAGAAGGAACCTTCCTTTATGAATGAATAAAAGGACCTTTTCCTTCACAGTTAGAAAAATGATTTGGAGGGTTTGGAATACAGCATTTTTCCATGACTGCCATTTTGAAAGGGACAATTGTTGCACCCAGCAGTGAAACGGGCACACCACAGTGACCTCTGTTACTCAATCTGCTAAAATTGACTGTAATAAGCTGGTAAATGTCCAAATTCATTTCTGAACATTGTAAGAAAGGAAGAAAGTCAGAAGAAGGACCATAAGTAACTGTATAAATTCCATTTCCTATGGAGACAAAGCTGTAAACTCCTCAAAGTGCCACCTGCAACATTTCTGATAAAGGCCACAGATCCTGTCATTTGAAAGGTGCTTCATTGCTTCTTAGTACGTTCAATTTTAACTTTTTAACATTTCAGAAAAAAATTGTTTTCAACTCAAACCATTCATGGGGGATTAGAAAACCTTGAAGGGAAATGTTCAAATTTATTCTCCATTGTACTTTTTCCTAAGTTCTTTAAAAAATTAGATTTGTTATTTCTTGGTATTTCTAAATCTGCACTACACACTTAGCTGAAAGAATTTCACTTGGAAATAAGAAGCAAATGGCAATTTATATATTGATATTTGACAAAATCAAGAATAAAAATTTCTACTTGAGAGTATCCACATTTTAATTTTAAATTCATTAAAACATTGATTTTTTTTATTTTAATTCAACTTAAAATTGCATTTTCCCTATTTTTAAGAATTTGAGGTGACTTGAAGAATACAAATAATCATCAGCCAAGTCACTTAAAAGGGAAATCCAATTAGATGACCTGTTGTCATTAGCTAAGAATGTGAGTATATGCTAAAATGCTTGGATGAAGAATTTGTTCTTAAATGCTTTGCTAACTCAAAGCTTTAAAAGTAAAATAACTAAAATACAAAGATAACCTTTTTCCTCTGACTGTACTGGACAGCTGCACTACAGGCATTACTTCCTTGATATTTAGCACTCTAAACAAGAAAATACACAGACTAATTTACTGGCATCTACCATAGGAAATAGTGGGAACTATTTTTATATTCAACAAAAATATTCCACTTTGAAATAACAGAGTAAAAGGAAGTTAAATTCTTTTTGCAGAGCTGTGTCACCCTGAGTGGCACAGACTGACATTGTATTGGCACTCAGTGCATTCATCACTGGTGGCATCAGACCAGGCACCGTGGGCTGAGCTCACCCTGAACTGCAAAAATGGTAATTGGGAGTATAGATTTTCAGCAATTCACTCTCTCAGTGTGAGAAGCCAAGTGCATGCTCCATCACACTGACCTTTAGGAAAGGAAAGATTTGGAAGGCTTATGGGAATAGTCCTGGGTCTGGTATTTAACTCCTCTAAACACATTCTTGTTAAGACATAATGACTTTAAATAAATTCCTGGTGAGACTCCCTGGTTTACGGCAGTGCTTGTTCACTTCCTTTGCCTTGCTTTCATCTCTGTTAGCATTCAGGGCTCTACCCATCTGATGCTGTTGCTTTGCTTTTTCCTACCAGTCTTCTCTCATTTTTTGCTTTTTTATGGCTTTCAGTAGCCTAACCTTGAAGAGTTTCTTCATCTTTAAGCTGATTAAAAATATTTTTCACACCCAATGAGCAAGATGTGACTCCATACTATGTGTACTTAATGGAAGAAATATGCTTTATATGCTTCATTAAGCTATTTGCGAAATTGCATTAGTGCCATTCCATTAGTGTACCTCTTTCAGCTACATCTGTGGCCTGCTTTTGACAGACAAATCACCAGTTTCATAAGTCTATTTTGAGTTAGCAATGATCTTCTAATATGTTGAAAAATATCCATCTTAGCAGTAACTGGAAAAGAAAATAATAATGTATTTTTCAATGTAGCAGAATGAGAATTATCTGCTATGAGGCAAAATAATTATCAGATTTCTTAAAACAAGAAATTACAGGTTATTTTGGGTATTTCACTAAAATTACAGCCTTACACAACACAGGAATATTAACCTTGAAATAAGATGGCATAATGAAGTCAATATTGATTAGAAGTGAAAGGAAAGTGTTTACTGCGTTAAAAACTTTCAAGACACCTAGAAAAATTATAAGACCATAAAAATGATGGTACAGTGACTATACATTGAATTGTGAGAAGATTTTGACACCTTTTTTATTCTGCACAGTAAAAACCCTTTAAGAGAAGCAAAACATTACTGGCCCTGGTGTGGGCGTCAATTAGAAGCTGAGATTTAACACAGCAGGAATTATTTTTTACTTTTTATCCACTGTTGCATACTGAGATCTGCTTTTAAATCATGCCAAGATAAATGTCTAAGGTATGAGATTTCCCAACTCCCTCCTAAGATCAATGATCACACACTGCTGGTGTTCAGTTGGCTGTTCTCATTAGATCAGTGTCCCTTTATGTTAAGCTGCACAAACACAAGTTACACCCTCTGGCCTGGAGGACTTCCAGTCAGAGAACTCAAGTGTTCTCATCCACGCTGGGCTCCTGTGCTGAGTGACCCTGCCAGTGCAGAACTGTCATTGATGGGCTGCATGTGGCCACAACTGCCACAGGGAAGGGGGCAAAGAGGCTGAGGGCAGCTGGCACACTCAGTTAAGGTTCCTTTTGAGAGCTCTTCATCACTTGAAAGGATGGGATTAAATGAAGAGGCAGATCTACATTTATCATTTCTCTGTCTCAGCTATCGACTACTCCTGTCCTTTCTCTTGTCTGGCTGCTGACCTTCAAAACAGAGCAGGGGCTTCATGTCAGGATTTAATTCAGTTGTATTATGTGTGTTAAAATAGCAAGTGCACAGTAGCTGTCGCACTACACTAACAAAGATTACCTGAAGCAGAAAAAAGCACTTAACAGTTATTGGAGTCAGTGAAGCTCATGGTTGTATAATAATGCTGTATGCAAACCCCCAGTTTAGGAGCAGACCCACACACATCTCAATTTCTTGAGGGTCTTCTGATACTCAAAGAATGCAAGGGGTAACAGTATCAATGACTGAGACAACGTGAAGAATTAAAGCAGGCATTGAAGGCAGCTGTCTCCAAACACTTTGATTTTACTCTAAAATCAAAGACTTTGCAGGATTCTGTCAATGGTGAAAATATATCAAATTGGATGGCTGGTTTAGAGCACTAAATAGCAAAGTAGGGCAATTAGCCACTTCACAATTAAAATGGGATAGTAAACAGTTCAGGCCTGTTTCACAGCTTCTCTGGACAGCCAAGTGCTGCCCTTCAACGTCTAGAGGTAAGTTAAGAAGCTCTTTAAGCTGATCTGCTCACAGCTCTGACTCTTCACTTATTAAATATTGTTGTTCATCGTAGAAAAGTGTGAAATGTCTCACATGGATGAAGGAAAATAAATAGTCTTGTTAAGATGAGCATATAGTGCATCTGTATTTAAAATAATCTTGGTCATTTTATCTCAACATATGACAGCCAGGACATCTGTATTTGGCATCGTGGGGTTTCCAGACTCTGAAGCAAATCAGGATGATCTACAATTTGCACCACTTACACAAGAAGTTTCAGATTTTGATTTTCTTCCTTTGAGGTAGGTGGTACATACATGCATAATAAAAGCAGATTGTTTGTATGTGTCCCTGTAATACAAAATCTCCCTGTTCCCTACAATTCTTGCCTTTACCTGACACATCCTGTTCTTCAGCCTTTGCTGGGAATGCTGAACCCCAAGCACTGGGGAGAAGCCCCACTATAAGGGCAGGAGCCGGAATTACTGCCATTCCTCTTGTTTCACTCCTTGAACATTTTGTAACCTTTCAATAGCTCACTTACTCTGGACTGAGGATCACTTACTTTTACTCGTAAAATTAAAGACAGACACCTGAAATGGCACATATAAAATGCTTCACTTATTTACAGGCAGGAACCATATTCATGATAGATTTGTGCAACTTGAGCAGCTTTGAAGGGCTGCAGTGGAGACCAAGGGCGATGCCACTGAGAATTTCCTCGTGTAAAGCCATATGTCAGGTTCATTAGTACTTTTGCTTCTGCCATTTACAAGCACAACTGTAAATTGCACTCCTCTACCTTCACAGATTTTAGAGAATATTGACAGAGGGGAGCGTCTGGCCCCAATTACAGCTCACAAAAGTCAGAGCTACAAGACTTATAAACACCAGGACAAATGAACCACAGGGAAAGAAAAGTACCATTCAAGGAAGGCTGGAAATAGGGACTATTAATAGGTACAGACTGTGGGACCAGGAGAGCAGCACACATGGGTAGACAACAGTGACCTACATTCACAGAAAGGTTACAGAGAGCACCAGCAGGCCACCAATCTGACTCACAAATAGAAGGGCTGCTGCACAAATAAGTGGGTTTGCTTTTGGGGGGTGGGAGTTTAACTTCCTTGCAATAAAAATGTTGCTATTCTCTTCAACTACTGAATCAAAATGCACTAAAAGTTGCATCAGTAACACAGAAGCACAGGTCAAACATGACTGCTCTCATAGAAAATGTATAAAATTCAATATTTAAATAAGATTCTCATTTACAGGCAGCATATAAACTTTCCTTCTCATCTTGAATCCCACAGAAATAGCAAATCCACAAAAACCATTCACTTTAATACAGGATAACATTTTACTTCATATTTTAAATACCAAGCATTACTCAGATCACATCCCAATTAGGACGTGAGCAAACAAAAAGACAAGCGAGGGTGGCTGAAGAGCTAAGGCTGGACCAGGCAGCGTGGGGGTGGCACAGCCAGCCCTGTCTCTGCTCTTGGCCTCTGTCTTCTGCAACCCTCAACTCCTACATAAAGAACCCTCTGAAAAGCCTGCCTAAGGACACTAGGCAACTGAAACATGGTTTTTTGACAGCACTAAACCTCAAAACAGGGTATTTTTAAGTTTTTTTAATTGTTTTTTCCCTTCAAAGACTGAGGCAGACTAAGGAGAAGGAATCACTTAAACCACTGTTAATGCTCAAGCTCCACTCAGTTACTGGATAATTATGTGTATTTATAAAAGCACTTTTAGGGACCAGAGATTTGGATTTTGGCATGCGGGCAAAGTAATTCAATAAGAGGTGTTCAGGCCAGAATTTCTTGACCTTTATATTTGTCAAAGTTGTTGGTTCAAAAAAGGTCAAGATGTGTGACAAAATTCAAGCCTGTCTAAGCCAATTAATGACAAGTAACCAGACCATTAAAAATCTCATTTATGCTGAGCAGTCAAGTGGGTTATGTGAGGGCAGTCTGTACCTTAGATAGCCTACACGTTTGGTTACAGGCTTAGTATAAGGTAATGAAGGGCAGAAGGCAGCAGAATGAGAATACTTAAAGTTTTAAGAGGAACAGGATAAGCTTTCCAGCTTGCCCAGCAGAGAAAGAAAAACAGTTAATTAATTAAATAAAATAGTAGCATTATCTGATTTAATTGTAAATATTGGTATTTCACAAGAAAATTGAGAAAAAAGTGAACATTAAGAATTAATGGATATATTGTAATGATAAAATACAAGAAAATAAACTCTTCAACACCGGTATATGCAGTTCATCAAGCATCACTGATATGCAGCAGGAAGATATTAAAGAAATATTTTGAAAAACAGCAAACTGCTGAGGGATCTCTTTCAGAACTCTGGAGAACCGCACAACTACACGTCCTGGTTTTCTCTAGGATAGAGTAGCTGGTATCGTGCTGTGCTTTGAGAACAATGTCAGCACACTGATGGGGAGCTGTGCTCCCTCTGTCAAGGGCTTGTCAGTGCCTCGTGCTGTGCCAGCGAGCAGGTGCACCAGGAGCCAGGAGGGAGCAGGGCCAGGAGAGCTACCCCGAGCTGGCCAAGCCTCAGAACATCCTGCCCAGCACAGAAACTGGGGGAGCTGCCCCGAGGCCACTGCTCAGAGTCAGGCTGGGCATCAGTCAGGGCTGGTGAGCAACTGTATTGTGCATCACTTGTGTTTCTTCACTTTTATTCCTACCTCTCTCTGCCCCTTCTCCCCTTATTGTTATTGTATCTTACTTTATTCCAATTATCAAACTGTTCTTATCTCAACACACAGGTTTTACTCTTTTCCATTTCTCTCCATCCCACTACACAGCGGGAAGAGGCAGGAGCAGCTACTTGGTAAAACCATGACAGTGTGACAACAGTCATGACAAAAACAGGAAAACAGAACCTGAATTCTGGTGTTCATGTCTGGTAACTAATTTCAGCCCCTAACAAAACAGCAAAACTTGGGCCAAAATTGTTTGTTTGCTTGGTTTTTTTAAATTGTTAGGAAAGTAAACTGCTGGTATTAAGCCTTTCTCTGTTTCAAGGTCTTAAATGATTATATTTAACTAAGGTCTCTCTTGATAGCAATGGAGAAAAGAGCAAGCAGGTTTATTTTATTCAGACACCTTGGATCTTACCCTAACAGCAAAATGGTTTCACTGGTTTAGATTTCAGTTTCTCCTGGTAGCAGCAGAAATCTCTAGTTCACAAAATGTAAGAAATTCTGCATTGTTTGGTAAGGTGTGATGCTGATGAAAGGAATATCTCCAAAAATAGAAGCCAGCTTGTACATATTTTCTATTTCTACCTATTTGTTAAAAAGGGATGTATAAACTATGGCTTTTATTTCAACTTGCACGTAAATTCTGTTAAAACCAGTTCTAAATATTGCAAAGTCAAACTAGCCAAACTCTGGCCCTAACAGGTAAAATAAAAATTACTTCCACCACCATCTTTTTGTAGCTAAAGCCCTGCACTGGCACCAAGTGTGAAGAGGGGGAAGGTGTGTTGTCACACCCCCAATCACCAAACAAAGCTGCCCTGGGAAGGACAGACATATGGACACCAATGTCCACTGAGCATAGACTTAGGCAGGAGAGAGCACATGCCAGGGGTCTGAGGTGCAGAGCTGGGAGAACAGCTAAGGCACGTCACAGCACTGTGGGAGGGAGTGGGATGGAGGGCAGGGGATGGCTGGAAGCTGCAGAAACCTCGGCCCAGGAGCTGCAGCCTCAGCCTGAGCACCACAACAAAGCCACGGATAATCTCATGTTCGGAGCAGGAACGCACCTCCCCAGAGCAGCACAGCCCCGCTGGAGGGAAATGCTCTGGGACAGAAGAGAGGCACCACTGTTCTCTCACCCCTAAACACACAAAAGAGACACACACTTGCAGCATTTTTTTCTCAAAGTTTCTTAAATTGTCTGACAGTGCCGTTTCTTTTACTGGCTCATCATAACCTCCCTGAAGGCATTTCATTAGCTCAGTAAATTCCAGTTTGCAGGGCATTGTTTTTAAAGCAGACTGACAGACACCTCCACAGGAGGACAAGCTTTCAAGTTTTATACAGCAGATAAGTTTTATTTTGGTAATTGAACCCACGAGGCACATCTGCAGGGCCTCTGCTACCAGAGCTGCCAGGGCTGTGCCCCAGCCCCACACACACCAAAGGGACTGCAGGGCCAGGGACAGGCTGCTGTGTCATCCTGGGCTTCACATCCATTCAATTCCTACTTCTCACACACAAACTTAATTACGTGTGACTGTGCTTAATAATTAAACATAATAATAATATATAATTTAATATATAATTCAAATATGTGGTTCTCAGTGCACTATATAAGCAGCTACTGAGGTTTGGGCCTGGGACAAAGTCACAGTATCCAGCTTGGGCACTTTCTGGAAAAAGCTTTACAAACAAACTCAAAGCCACCTCTGAGCAGCTCAGACACTTACTTCACACTTACCTTCTTTCTTCTTGTCACCATGTGTCTTCATAACCCTTTTGGCACTACTTCAGTAACTCTTCTCCCTTATCCACATCCCTGCAGCCTTCCCTCAGCCCAGGCTGGCTCTTTCTGCCCCTCTCCTCTCCCCTTTCTCCTCAGGTCCCTCCACCTTTCTCTCATTAGTAAAATAAGGGTGAATCTTCACATATTGGTCCCACTTTGCTACAGCTGTATCAGTGGGCAAAAATTTGTCTCCCAATATTCATGAGATTTACAGATTTAAAATAGTGCCAAATTTGCTATTTTATGATGGATACAATAATATTTTATCACACATTCCATCCGTGACAGCAGAGCAAGTCCTCACTAAGAAAAACATGTTAATCCAAAACATAGGAATTTGAAGTAAACACATGAAACAGTTCCTTTACAGCTGTTATTTTTGTGAGTGTTGCCAGAGATGAGATATATCTCAACATTGTCTTTTCATAGCCTTCCACCACATTTCAGCTTTCCTTCAAATAAGACCCAGACAAGGCAATACCTATGCACACACCAAGGATGAGATGCAACTCTGGAGCAAACTATTCTACTTAAGCCTTTACCAGGGAAACTGTGAGCAAATTGTCAGCCTAAACTACTTACAGTGTTTCAAGGTTTGGGGAGTTTTGGGGGTGGGAT
>JAOXXN010000025.1:9645599-9666094 GCA_026770055.1 Myrmophylax atrothorax | reverse complement strand
GGGAGTTTTGGGGGTGGGATGGGGGAATTTTTTGGTTGGTTGGGGTTTTTTCCTAGTAACATATGGCAGCAACCACACTTGGGAATTAAGAGGGTCTTGAAAGTTAATTCCATGTAATCCAACATATGCTTTGTGCAAAGCAGGGGTACCTGCATTCATGAACTTATTGATGACAATGAAATACTATTAGAAGAGAACATCTTAGTTAAAAGAATTGAAAGTTCTGAACATGCTCCAAATTCCCCACACAACCCAATAGTTTCCTATTCACAATACACAAAATGTCTGTATTTCTACAGATGAGACAGAAACAAATTTACAGTGTAGAAAAGCCCCTGATAATTTCAAACTCTGGAGCATCTTAGTGGCAATACAACTGTGCAATTTCTTGTTGTTGTTTAATCGAAAAGACACATTGAGTCCTTGAGAATCTGCAACATCCAAATCAGAAACTCTGCAGAACACCATTCATAAAGCTTTGATTCACATTCTCAGTACTTTGCTTCCTCTGAATGGTATGACTAAAGAAACTGAAAACTTTCTATTAGTATTTCTGTAATGCAATTTAAAACATGACTCCTCTCTGCTTTTGAAGGGATTAGAAAGCACAATCGCTTTTCACACTGCATGGAGTTGGAGCTCTCGCTTGCAAATAGATACAAGCCTGAGCATCCCAAAATGAAAGGTAATAACATATTTGTATTTCTTTCCAAGCCCCATTCTCCTACTCATCTAATTTCAGAATGATTGAGGAACAAGCAAGCTGCAGGTAAGCTGGCAGGTTTTCAGTTTAGTAATGCATTGCAGCTTTTGTATTCTTCACCTTAGCTGGCATTTTATTTTGCTGACAGTTTCCCTTAACAGAATGAGGCTTAATTATACTCAGCATTACCTGATCAGCAGGAGTTTACTTCTGTGAAACTTTTTTTTTATCTACTAAATGTATGAATTGAATCTGGTCCATAGCTACCTTTGCAATCTGCAATGCTTAATTTAACAGCCTATATTACATTATGTTTATACTCAAAAAGAAATGTAATCTAAAAATGATTCATGGATGCTCACAGTTGCCTACATAATGAGCACTCAGAAGAGTAACAAAAATGGATTGTGCCCTGGGAATCAGTGTGCAACATATAAAGTTTCTGTACAGTCTGAGCCAGTCTGCAAACTCCATTTTGATGGAACAGCCCATGCCTGCAATTCCTTATTCTGAGCTACACTTCAAAAGGGGGATGGGACAAGATCAATGACACAGAGAGGATGGTCTCAGGTGTCTCCTCACCTGGGGATCATCTCTTATCGTAGTCAAATCTGTTTTCTGTTCAAAATTTCAGTTCTGTGTGGAATGGCAACTAAACCAAAAACCACTTGGACAAAGAACTCATGAGAAGGCCAAGAGTAGAAAAGGATGCCATATGAGCAAAGAAATAAAGCCTTATAAATTGAGGAGTCTCTTGGTACAAAGTTAAGCTGACTTGAAGCAAAATCAGCCAGGCAAGACTCCAGGTGCCTGAAGAAACACAGCACAGAAGAAAGGAACGTTCAGGGGACTTTGCCCTCAGCCCAGATGCTGCTGAACAGTGTGGAGGTCAAGGCTGCTCAAAGCTCTGTCTGTGTTGTGTCTCATTGCTGCTCTCTGCAGCTCCCAGAGCAAGAAGTAATTTGCTGTAGGATCTCTTTTTGTCTAGTTCTGCTTCAAAGCAGACAAGAGTTATTCCCAGAGCATGGATTTGACCAGACTCTCAAACAGAGACAAGCATTCTGCTAAAGGCACAGCCTGAGCTCATCAGCTCTCCCAGAGAGCACATACAGGCTCACAAAAGGAGGTAGGAAGGGTCACAAAAGCAGATAGGAAGGGTTAGAGCCTTCCTGTCCCCTCTCCCCAGGAACAGAGCAGACAGAGCACTTGCCAGGACATGGTGAACTGCTTTCAGCTCCACAGTCTCCTGATGCCAACTCAAACATGCCTGCCTTCCAGAAAACACCTTTAATTTTAAGGTGGGACCTGAAGAACTGTGGGACCTCAACTGTGCAGGGAGCCTTGACATATTAACCTTGATTTTATGCTTTGAATAATCTCCCTATCAACTTTATTTTGCAAGCCCACCTTCCCACTGTGCCTCTATAGCATGTGATGATGACATTTGCTTTCTATTTCTTCTCTCAAAGCTGTTCTACTTTGTGGACCAGAAGTTTTCGGAATCAGTTACAGAGAACAGCATGGGGCACTCTGCAGGATTATAGCACTAAACACAGAGGGCTGTACTTTCTATGCCCCATTCCAAGGCTACTTATAAATATCATATAGCAAATAATATTTGGACAAAGTAATTCTACATAATTGACTCTGGAACTTTACCAAGTCCTCCAAGTTCTACTAGAGCATCAACTATAATAATTATGCCACCAGTGGCATCACAACTTCCAGTTCAGCCAAACAGTATGAACTTTCAACTTCCCAACACCATTGTGAGGATTTCAGCTCCAGTGTCCAGCTATTCAGTTCTAGGCTATGGTAGACACTTATTTCCATGCTCTCATAATTAAATCGAGGCAGGGTGTTTTACTCTCCTTGGGTGTGTCAAACTTACTGGGAGCAGGAGCATCCAGTAATGGATTGCATTAATGCTCTCAGTTTCTTGCTTATCTGCCTCAAAGGACACCAATGACTTCAACATGCCTATACTAACACAGCAAAGTTTAGGCATGTACTTATGCAAGAAGATTTTCTTGAATGAGGGCCATAACTTTTATGTTAAACACAGATTTAAGCCCTGCTTAACCACTGTCCTGAGCGTGGGAAGCCTTAACTGCACCTCAGAGTTCCCTCTGTGTTCAAAGGGAGTTTGTTTTCACACACTGTCCAGCAGTCCCCATGCAGGAAGACAGTTGCAGGTATAGCAGAAATCAGCCATCCTTTCCACAAGAGGCCTGCCTGTACCATGTGCAGGAACATCCACCACATCTGCCTCACTCTGAGTATAATTGCTACAAATTGAAAATAACAGCGTTTTCTTTCTACATTGTTTCAGCCTCAATAGCTGCACAGACACCCAAGATTGAAATCAAGAGTTGTAGATGAGAAATTTAGATATAATTGAGCATGAAGCATCTCATTTCAGACAAATTGTTTTGCTTTAATACATACAAGTGTACTGCTAAAAGATGTTTTGAATTGCAAAATCCAATCAATGAAAGTGTAAAAGAAATTAGTTACATTTTGCAAGACACATAGGAAAAATGTTTTCTATTGAAGTAAAAAGAACATTTCCTCTCTCATGAAACAGGAATTTTTTTAGTAACTATTCTATAGCACATAAATCACATTCAGCCTAAAAGTACATGTATTAAAAGAAAATTTCAGTAGCCAGTAGAGCTCATGAAGTTCTTACCTTTGCTGAATAGCTAATTAGAGCACCCATTTATCATTCAAAAATCTCAGAAAAGATAAAAAGGGAAGAAAACAAAGGAAACAATAAACACACGTGGCGGTGAGACAACTGAACAAGCTATGTCATCATCACTGGAACTTAGTAAGTCTCAACATTTAATGCCAATGGAAGCAGAGTGAAAATCCCACAGCAGGGAGATCCGACAGTGTGGCTCAGGAGCAGCAGCCTCCAGGGAGCTCCTGAGCAGCCACTGTGCAAAATCATAGTCCTGTCCCTGGGTTTTACGTCTGCCATATTGGGATGAGTAGGAATGTGTGGTAAGCTGATTAAATTAATGGACTGTTTCACCCAGGGCTCATTTCTTCTCAGACAACTTTCCATTTAAACAAAGAGCTCTACAACTCTTAGTTTGTAGGGGGGAGGTTTCATAGAACTTACAGAAAGGCACGTTCCTGTCCAACACTTTACTGAAGCCTTAGAGAGCTGCTGTCCCTAAACACAGAGGAAAGTGTTTAATGGCTTGAATCATCATCAGTGCCCTTCGCCTTTCCTTGTACTTTTTTCTATGTGACAAACACTGTCCAGCATATTTGGGGAGGGCAGTTTGCTTTGCAAGCTGCTCCACTTTTGATAGATAAGAAAAATCAGTTCATAAAAGCATATCTTTGAGATGCTCTAATCTCTGTAAAAGTCCACATGCAGAAGAAAGGTGTCAGAAGAGGCAGGAGGAAAGGGGTCAATATGTGAAGCATTGAGAAACTTTGAGTCCTGGAGCAAGTAAATGACATGGAAATGAGCTGAAAATCTGAGAAAGACAACAAAAATGAGATGTTCAGGTAGTTCATGAAAGAAAGTGCCCCACTCCCATTTCTCATAAACTGTTCCAGTGGTGTCACTGCTGGAGAGCACTGACGGAATCCGCAGGATTTGCACGGCAACACAGTAAACTGTTCTCTGTAATGGAATCCATTACAAAAATATGTGCACCTAACCATAAAATTCTGGTTATAGCCAACAATCTTTTATAGATAAATGCAGCTATGAGAATTTATTAACTAAAATAAGTAGCATGCACAACTGCAAGTTATTACAGCTACAAAACCTACTGCATTGTAACTAGAGACTGTGCAAGTGACTGTAACCTGAAGCTGCGTGAGCACCACAAACTGTGGATCTAAACTAGCCATTTGTGTGGAAGAAACATCTTAAACTCAGGGCTGCTCTCAGAAATCCTTTGTATAAAAGACTGATTTATCTGGTGCATAAGTAACAGATCAATATCATGGCAAGCACAGAGCTAACAACATATCATGCAAAATACACTGTATGTATGATATGATACAGTTTTCGAGACATGCACAGCCCACTGTGGCTCTGCTGTAAAAATTAGACAATGAAAGCTGATTTTGTGAGTGCAAAATCTTCTATGGCCTACCAGTTTTTCCTTTTTTGCTTTTTTTCTCATTGAAAAGACCAGAGAACTTGTTAGCTGGTCTCATCTCTAGGGAAAAAAGCTCTTGCTTCATAAAATCTCTACCAATAATTTGACACCATTTAGCAATTTCTGCTTATTGAAGCTGAATTAATTCAAAAGTACATGAATTACAACACTTGTTACTTGACCAGCAAATGTGCCCACACGATCACTACTGAGGTCAGTGAAGGGACACTAAAAGTGCCTACAATCTATTAGTTTGCACAGAATAATTTCCAGATCAGTTTTTTAAGCCCTTGAGCATAAGCATGTGAAATGTATAGATATAAAAAATAAACATGAAATAGAACTACAAAAATGTGTTGCTTCTAACTTTTCAAGAGTGAGAATACAACTAGTTTTGATTGAAAATAGAATCATTTTAGGGTGGTTAATATTATTCCATACAGAAGTTCTGTCAGTTTTTGGATGGACAAACTCCCGTGACTGTTTTGTGCACAAATCAGGAGTTCAAGTGCCTGGTTCTAAACCATGAATTTCTCTTGTCACCTACAAGTGGGATATAGTTGGATTCAATTCTCTGTTTAGCATAAACTCTGCAGCAGTGCCTGAAGCTGCTCTCTCCTGACACGTAAACTGGTGATCCATCAGCATTTAGTCCTGTTTTCCTCTCTGGTTTCCACAAGCACTGCAGGACCTTGGATGGCCTTTGTGTTTCACGCCTGTTGGGCACAAACCTGACCCACCAGCCATTACTGCACCACAGAGTTACAAACCCCTGGTCTGTCTGAGCATATGCAAACCCCTCTCTGATGATACATCTCGTGCTATCTTCTCCTGAGTAAGTGTCTGATTCTGAATCACAATATCCATGGAAATATCATATTTTTATGAAAGTTGTCATCTTTCATACAGTAATAGGATAGAGCAGACAAAAACAGTGCCCCTCTAGTGAATGCCACTTGAGCACATTCCCCTTTATTTGTACACACTGGAACTATTTTTCTCTTAAAAACTCGGTGCAAGTGATCTAACTCTGGTTTTGGTTATTTTATCTACTGTTTAAATGCAAAATAAACTTATTTTGCACCCTTGTCTGAGCCTAACCTTCTCCTCATTGAGAAACTGCAGTTTCTCTGTAGTTTATTTCTCTTGGTTGTAGATAACTGTTACATAAATGAAAAAATGAACTGAAAATATTTGGTACTTTCTAACAGGCAATTCTGTTGTCCATATTACATTGTCTTTACAGGTCCAGATTAGGACCCACACACATCAACAAGACTGAAGAGGGAACGAGGAAAGGAGAATGATGGATACAGGTATATATTGCCAGCTGAGAGAGAATGCTATGAGAAGGGAGAGCAGGATGTTCTCTTCCCAAGTGAGGGCTGAGGAAAGATCAATCCACTTCTTGTAGTGCCGAGGCCTTTCACAGAAATGAAAAACACTATCAGCACATTTCCCGGGAAAATTCCAGATGAAACTCCCCACAGCATGGCAACAAGTAACACACACTCAGTTGAAACAACTGCTACATCGTGTCCCTGAGGCAACAAGAAGTCAGTGAAGATAAAACAATTCTTTTGTACACTGTGTAGTTTTGCCATGGGCTTGAGGATCCATCTGCCTCAAAGGTGTGGGGAAAAAAAAGCTGTTGTCTTGATTTGAGTTGTTATAAATGTTTCTGATCAAACATTAGTCTACGAACACAGCTATTGCTCCCTGGCACTAACCCACTAACTATTCTCTATTTTTCCAAGAAATTTAAATATTTAAACCAAAGCAGATGCACATTTCTCTTCTTGGTGCAAGCCCCCTTATTTCAGATTCAAATGCATCATTCTGGGGTACCAGGCACAAGCTCCCCTTTCTTTAACAACAGCCTCAGCAGCGAAAGCGTAAGAAGCATGTTCAAGTCTGCAGTGGTATAGCAAGAGCAGCAATGTGCCTTAGGCTGATACTGTCAGGAAAGGTCACGGACTGGGAAGAATATTTAAAAAAATCAATCCTCTAGGCAAGTTCAAGAGTGTAAAGGGAGTAATGTAAGAGCTTTAAAAAGTCTCCTAGATCTATAATGTTTGTGTAGTGGAGCAAAAGGGCAGGAAGGTGGATTATTAGACACAGAAGGGGAGTTTTAATTGGTTAAGAAGTACAAAAGTGCTCAGTAAGAAAAGTATTGAGAACCTTGACCAAGGAAGACAAAAAGGGCAAGCCAGGCTTCACTTGATTTTTGGTGAGAGCTTCTCACGCTGAAGGACAAGCAACCCACAAGGTACAGACCAAGCACAGTCACAACAACAGGCACTAAAGAAATGCTCATTTTGAAGGGAACTCAAAAGTGGCATAACCAGGCCCCAGCGTTCTGTGCCCTTCTGCTACGAGCTGTAGCAATACTGTGAGCCTCACATCCCCCCAAGAACAACTGCAGTCGGACACTGAGGGCAATGAGGAGCTACTCAGTTGTTCAGTTCCCTTCCCTCACTGGAGCTGAGCTGTGCTACACTTTCTGACGGGCTGTTGGATGAGCAAGATCCCTGTCTCTGCAAATATCCACCCAAAATGTTAGCACTAATAGGAACATCACTAATTTCAGTCCTGTCCTGTACAGAACACACTCCTGGTCCTTGTGTTAAGCATCTCCATCTGGTTCTATTTCTCCTTCCATTTCTGACAGCTGGTGACAAAGAGCCCATCTCGGAGCTAGTACAAAGACACAGGTGAGTATGGTGGGTTAATATACATACAAAATCTTTCTTCAAAATCTTTCGAGATTTATAACCAAAAACACACTTGGGGAGCCTTTGTCTTGATACAATTCCTCAATTCCTGCTACACTACTTGTTTTATTTATTTAAATAAAGAACACCCTATGGGACAAACGAAACCATTTCCAGCCTTGACAGTGAAAGGCTCCCCCTCCATCTTTGATTTCCTTTTTCCAGTATTGGCTATAACTTGAACCAATGCACTGTCAGGTTACCTAATGGCCCCAGTCTCTACAACATGGAGCTACAATGGCGTAAGTCAAAACCAAGGCAAAGTCTTAATACACTCCCACATTATTTCTCAGAGTTTTTTTTACCTTCTTCATCCTTTTAACCCCAAACTGAGGTTTCTAATTTGCATGCTGAGTTCAAAAGCGCAGCTCACCCTGCCTACTTAATAAGGCTCAACAAAGCCCCATTGCTTCAGTGCCAAAAGATCTGCACAGACCTCAAAGCATGTTTTTCTGAGCTTGTTTAAGGACAAGGAGCCCACAGTAACGAGCTGACTGCAGCAGCTGTTCTGCACTCCACCCTCTTTCTTCAGGTTGCATTTTACTCTCAGTTTTGAATTTGAGAATTCCCACTGCACTGCAAGGAGAGGAGGGTGCTGGGGAAGAAAAGAGTTCCACTTAAACTATTAGAGGCAAATGCTTTGGTGCAGCACAACATTAGCAAGTTTTTAAGATCCAGACATATCCTCCTCTTAAGCAAAGTGAGACCTCCAGCAAGAGCAGCAGGAGATTATGATCCTCTTCATCTACATTTTGTGCCAGCCCTAAACATTATAAAAGAAAGGTTGCTCTGAATATGCCACTCATTTTTTACCATTACCCTTCTCTCCCCTTTCAGGAAAGGCTTTCAGCTCATTGATTATATTTCTGTACCGTGTTCCTGGAAATATTTAATCTAAAATGACAATTTGACTGAATACAGTGGGTGCCATTTTATGTAGGCAGCTGGAGAGGTGAAAAAGTCAGTCTGCTGTTTCGCTTTGTGAGATGGATAATATGGCTCAGAGAATACACATATAACATTTTCTGGCCATCAGTCTATGCTTTCATTTTACAGTTTTATCTACTATCTGAAAGCTACTTTGTTTACCAAGTCGCTCTTATCTTTCTTCTATGTGAAACTTCTTTGCAATAAATAAAATGTCTCATGTTTACTGGGCCTCCAGATAAATTTTGATTTCAAATGCGCTTAAGATTTCATTTTGATTGCCCTTCCAAAAATTATATTTCATATTATGTCATTGCATCAAAATAGACCAAGAGAGAATACTATTTCTGGTTTGATTTTTTTCCTGTTTATTTTCTAAACAAAATTAAATGTATCTTTCTTTTGAAGTTTTCAGCCCATTTTCACTGAATTAAAATGAACCAGAATTAATGGAGCTGCAGAGGGTGGTCCCAAAAGTAAATAGAAAGATGAACATAAACTAAGTTGATTATCAATGACTTCCTATAAGAAACTACTGTACTAATTAATCTACTAGTGAGACAGGTCTTAGCAAGATTATTCTCACCGTTCACTGAACCTCATACAATATTTAGATGATCTCAGAACTTCAGCTGACAAACACACCGATGGCAACAAGAGCAGTTTTAGTCTGACACAATGGCTCTAGAAATAAAAATGAAGTTCCTCTATCGATAGTTTTAGAAATTAGCTCCTTTGCATGAAACTAGGAATATAATTTAGTTTTTTCCATTCATATGCAAATGCACTATTCCTAGTGCACAAAAGATATCCCAGGGAAGAAATTAAAACATTATAGAATCTAATAGTAGGGTTATTACATGCCAACCAAGTTTGTCTATGCTTTGTTTCGGGTCCTGTGTGATATGACAGCTGTTTCTATTCAGATGATATTTTAAAGGAAACATTTTCTGTAGTTTCAGCTGACTCATTCAAACAACCAATACTCCATTTTAAAATACCATTGAGAAAATGCAAAGCATTTCTTCACTGGAGACAGCATTTACTGTTCTAATCTAATGCAAATGTTAGTTAGAATCAACAAGCCTACACAAATGCCAAATCGCTTGTCCCCCTTAAGATGATTTCACACCTAACACAGCAACAGACATAATTTGCCAGAAAACACATTAAAAAGCAGTTTAAAATGTATCACTGTGTATTATCTCTATGGTAAATAACACAGTAGGTCCCAGATGGCTGTTCTAAACAAAGAAAAAACACAAAACCAATCCCAAAATACAATGTCTATGATACAAATTCAGCTGGTACTAATATTGCAAACCCTAACAGAGACAGCACTCTGACAGGAATAAAAGTTTCTTTCTAGTCAGGGACAGCCAACAGGTTGCCAAAGCTGTCTTACAAAGACAAAAATGCTGATTTAAGAGGTAAAACTCCCTTTTCCAGTTCCATCCTATTTCACAAAAGAGAAGATAGATATATGAACTGGTAAGATTGAAAAATTATTTATGTTAAGCTGAGGAATGCACAGGTGTGTCAGGGAAGGACATAGTGCCAGATTCCTTTGCCTTGGCAGAAGTTGCTCAAGCCATAGCCCCAGACAGTGCAAACCACTGTGTCTGTGAGGAGAGAAAGGCAGCAGAGCTTGGGGGCTCAGCAATGCCAGGACTGTGGATGTGGCACTGAGGGATCAGGCATATGGTGATAAGAAAATGGCAGCCATTTATGGGACCGTAGGAGGATCATTTGATTTTGTGGGCAGTGATCAAAACTAAAATGAAAAAAAGCAGGAAGACTGGAGAAAGCACCTGGTGCTGCCAGCTGGAGCAGCTGATGCCATAAACCAGGTTGGTGATTATGCAGATGTAATCCTTTATAAATCTGTCCCAGCATATGGGGAACAGGAGAACAAAGATGGCCAAAATACCAAAACATACTCTTTTGAGGTTCCTGAAGGTATCCAAGAGCTATGAGAATTAGGACCAGACACGACTCTGAGACTGGTGAATATGTCTTCAAGATGAGGATGATGATTGAAGGCCAAAGGTATTGCTGTCAGCAAGGTACTGTTTTTAAAAATATAAAAAGGAAATAAAAGGAGAAAAAATGCACACACCAATACCAAAGTGAGGATCTATCTCTCCATGTTAAAATGTGAGCCTGGTGAATTGTTTCCAGCTCTGGGGGATGCCAGGATGCTCTGGATACCCTGAAGGTTTCAAACCACTTTGACCTGTCTAAAACCCATAAGCCGGAGTTGTGAGGGGCAAATACTGACATAACAGAGTCCTGGCACTTGCATTTAGCTGAGCTTCAGTATGCCTTTCATCTCAGCACTCCCTGAGCCTTTTATTTTAACATGGCAACTCCTCCTTGCCCTTTCATCCCTCCTGCCTACTTATGAGAACGTGACCCCAGCTGCTAACCCTCAACCTGGCTTTGTGCACTGCCCCAGGCTCTTCTCCAGTGAAACCACCCGTAAGTTATTCATCTTGAAGCTCAGCACAGGTGCAGCAAGAATGGCAAGTACTGTGGCAGCTCAGTGGCAGGGAAAGGGAATCACCCACACGCCTGGGAAACCGTGTGGCCAGTCCCAGTGTCAGCTCTTGCTCTATTCAGCAGCAGGGATGCTGTGACTCATGCTGTGAAATACTGATCACATTAATTAAACCAGAACTCCCCAACACATCAGCTGGTTACCAACCAGCACTTAGATGGCACTGAACTGAAGATACTCCTGGGGAAATCTTGCCTGGATGAAGTTTAGACATTGCTGGCTTCTATTTGTAATGTTTACCCAATATACGGTGCATAATTGTGATTCCTGAAAGCATCAGGCTTTGTATCCAGACTTTCTAGAATAAACAAAAGGCAGAGTACCCAATGGGAACCAAAAAACCCACAGTAAATTCAACTAACATATGCCCCAAGTTTCTGCATAGAGCAGATCATCAGTATGCACAGCAAATCACATTGCAGGACACAGAAACGCTCTCCCAAGGCTGTGTCCAATCCATCTGTGGTTTTGCTAATTGATAAAAGAATGTTTGAGGCTGGAAGCCAGTTCAGGTTCACGTCATATCCCCCCCAGACAGCACTGAAATATTATGTTGGTGCTGGGAGCAGCAACAACAGAGTTCTCCTCAAAGACCTGTTGCCATCTGTTGCCAAACCACATCAGAAGGGGATGACAAGAGTCTTTAGCCCATCACCCTCTCATGTGCTAAATGGAGAGACAGGAAGCAGCAGAGACATTCACATGCTGTCAACAATTTCAGGAACAGATTAATTGAAGCTGGCAGAAAGAAATGGGCTGATACAGACTGACTGCAGTGAAATTACTCAATATTTGGCCAATTCCAGTATATGCAATTTTTATAGAATGTTTCTGCAAGAACATTTTATTCAGTTTTAATTATCCCAGATAGGTGAGAAAGGTGAGGAAACAGAGGCAGAGAGTTAAAGCTACACAAGCAACACCAGTGTGGTGGCACGTGCAGATCCTAAAGCAGAACCCAGGACATGAGTTCTTTGTCTCTTGCTCCAGGCTGGGACACACAGTTTCTTTCTCAAGTATCTCAGCACTCTGACACATTTCACAGGGAAACACAAATCCATCAAGGGACTATCTGGTGTTGAGAGTGCCACTATTTTATTCCATATTATCAATAAATTTGCTTCCAGACCAGTGGATTTTTTTGTCTTGTTTTTCAGCTCTTTTTAGAGCATAAAAGTTATAACTTGGGTCTAGTTTGCATTTATTTCTACTCTATTATAAACATTTATCAGGCAAAAAATACAAAGTAGGGAGAATTTATAAAGTTCCTATTAAAGTATAGGATAAATCATTAGGTCAAAAATCTTGGGAAAAGAATCCAGTATTCAATTACTCCAGATGTCTGTTTGTCCTTTCTGACAACAGAGTTCCTTGACAGTCCCACATTTATAACAGGCACAAATTAAAGTGAGAAGCACAAAGGCAATTTCTGCAAGTGCTTATAACTTCAGATTATGGCTGGCCAAAAGCAGACACACTCACTGGAGTTTCAGTCACACGACACTGAAAACTGATTACCAGAGCCGTTACTGCACTGAATGGTGCCTGTTAGATTGAAAGCAAAAGGTAAAATGTAAAATCTTTATCCCATCTTATTAAATGGCTGTTAAATAATAGAAATGCACCAGTAAGTATTTCAGAGTGACATTTACAAGCAATAAAGCACAGAAGACAAGGCAGACAATTTTCTCTCAAGTGTGTTACTGTAGCACAGAGAGTTTTCAGAGAGGTGCAAAGGGGCAGCTACAGGTCACTCCAAGGATTATGGGTTTGTAGCCTTCCTTACAGCTCTGCTTTGTGTGGTTCCTCTGCACACATGTTGCCTTTCCAGGCAAGAGTGGTCAGTGCCGACACAGATAAAATCACACATTTATGGCCATCAAGGCCAAAGGTCATTGCTGAAATGAACACGCCACAGTGCCCGGGGCAGAGTGGGCAGCACCGGGCTCTGTCCTGCCCTCCCACAGACAGCACAATGAGCACAAGGTCCAGGGGATACTCAAGTGACCCATAAGTTATCCCAGTTGATACATCCCAATCCAAGGCAAACTCCTCAGAGCCAGCTGCCCACCCCACCATCAGCACCTCACGTGGGACAGAAGAGGTGCACCAGCCATATTAGAAATGAGGTCAGCTAGGAAAGAAAAGGGGGAAGGCAGTAGATTGAAGAAGAGGGCAAAGAGACTTCTGTGTCAAAACAAGCCCAGGAGCAGTGGCAATCAAGGCAGGAATATCAGCAATTTCAGCCATCCAGGTTTTCTTCCCAGCACCTGTGCTCTGCACCGAGCAGGTCACAGCAGCAGAGCACAGGAAGCCACTCAACACTGCTTATCTGAGAGGCACCAAGCATTGTCTCTCCACCCATCTATCCCTCCTGAATCAAACTTACTGAACCCAGGGCAAGTTCTCTCAGCTGAAAAAGACTCCTCTGAGCACTGAAACATAAATGCAGAACACCTTGGCTGTGCTGTCGTGGCTTCCCCTGCTGCCATGGATGAACTTGCAGGAGTGTATTTCCACGCTCTGCAGAGTGCCTGCCTGCTCAAGGCTTTGTCATCAGCTGGTAGTGAATGGCTCTTGTTAAATAATGCAATATTTCCTTTAATATTTGTAGCAGAACTGACACAAAGGAATACCAGAAACAATGTAACACCACCAATGCCAGCGAGGAAGCAAGCCCATGTGCCTCAGCAGCACACAAGCTGCCTGGCCATTTGCAATTGTTTTCATTTACATGTTTCCAGCTACAGCTGAAAGCAAGGAGAGCTGGAGCGTGTCATCACTTTGTAAGCTAAACCGTGACCCTTTTGCCATTTATGGGACTTCTTGGGAATCGCTCCTGCACTTGACACCTCTCTAAAGACTGTACCTGCTGAGCAAGTAGTGTGAGGGTTTTGCTTGAGCCTTCACACAGGATTGAACCACTTCTTGGTCCTTCTTGTCACAGATACCATTTGCACTAACTTTTGTGACATGAGGATTATCTGCAGCAGCTGACATGTCTCCATGCATTGCCTTCCACACAACTTTATCCAGTGCTACGGTCTGCTTTTCACCCCACAGCCATCTTTCTGGGGTTGGGACTCCACAGAGTAATACCCTGGCCTCAGAGAAAAAGCAGAGTGTGACCCTCAGCAGACAATAAACAGACGCACAGTTACGGTGCCATGAAGCATTTCTTGGGCAAGTTAGTTCCCAGATACTTATCACTTGGCTGATCTGTTTTATTCACATCTTGCACCATTTTTCTTACTGGCCCAATTCAACAAGAGGCTTGAGCATGTTAGGGCAGAGCTTGAAGTCACATATGTGCTCATGGCTCATGAAACCATGGCTGATGATTTCAGCCTCACCAACTCTGCCTTCGTTGCCAAGAGTGGCAGGATGAGCTGGAAGCAATAGAGAGGGCTGTTGTTTGAACAATTTAGCAATTAAGAAACCAAAAGACACTCTCAAATGTGTTCTATACATAGATGTTTTCCACAGACTGTTGTTGTCTTGTCTTGGAAGAAATGTGTCACAAGATGAGCATTGTTTCCTTTTTCACCATGGCACAGCCATGATCGGGTATTTGTATCAGCAAGCAAAGCAAATACTTCATAAAAGCCTTTAATAGCGTAATTCAGCTAACAGAGGCAACAGTAATCAGCAGCTTTCTCCAGACACTGAGCAATCTGACAGCTTTGTCTGATTGCATCTCAATATTTTGCTAAAAGCAGGGGCTGCTGTAAATGGGTGGATACAGAAAGCAGCACGATTGAACAGGTGTGTACAGGGGATGATCATGGTCTCTATAAAGTGTTCATACTGAGCAAGAGAAAACAAATGGGAAAAGGGAAGAAAAAGGCACATCTTCAAATTTTGTCCATATTAAAAGAATATCAATTGCACCCACTTCAATGAATTATAAGTTCTGCCAGTGAGCAGATTTATGTACGCTTTGGGCTCATACTGAGTAATCTTCTCATTAAAAATAGCTCAAATATGACAGATGTAAAAAAAGAAATTCTGATTTAGGTGCCACTAACTGTATTTTGCATGTTTAGAAAATCACATTTATATACTGGCTCTAACAGAGGTGGATATTTCAAAAATGAGCTTAACAAAGTCAGGTGTAGCATTATTTATTAATTGATACTATTGAAGGTGAAATGCTGAACTGAGCAGTAAGTTGTTTTTCACTTAGCTATGTCTCCTCTCTATTTACCAAGGCATAACCCTAAAATGTTTTCACAAAATATCTCCTCTGTTTTCCTAACCTAAAGCTTCACCAGTTCTGTAACACCTTTTAACTGTAATTATACTTCCTCTGGAATTGCACCCTAAATAGAACTTGAACTATTCATGCTGCAAATTGAAACTCTCCAATGTGAAGCCACACAACCTGCATTAGCATTAACCTCCTCCCAAAATTTGATAAGATCACTCCTGTTTCCAGAAAGGTGATACTAATTGTTCCTGTGTTATCAATCTAGGCAAACACGTTCAAACCAACACGTAAATGCTTGAATGACTAAAAAATTTCCCTTTAACCTTTAGAATAAGAGAATGACCTCACGTGAAGACTCACTAAACCATGGTCAGAGTTGCTGTCTGTATATGGGGGGCAAAGCAGCAAAAGCAGGTGGCATTTCACACATTACAGTCAGAGTCTGTGGCACTTACAGAACAAAACAAAACCACTTTGAGGCTTGCATAGCAAACGAGGGAGAAACAACACAAGAAGAGTGCCATAAGCTTTCTTTGACCGAGGTATAAAGCACCCCTGGTGGTGCCAAGCCATAATGCTGCCACCTTGCTGCAGCCACTGCATGAGCTCACCTGCTGCACACAGGGCAGCTCCCCAGGCAGGACCACACCAGCACCTGCCGCAGCCCCTCTGAGAGCTTGGCCTTTGTTAAGGGACACAGTTAATTACTATTTGATCTCCACAATTTATCTCTTCCCTTCCATAGTCTCTTGTACCCTTCCTTTCCTGCCAGCCTGTGTCACTGTAACTCACTAAGCCACCCTTTGGGTTAGGCTTAGATCTTCCTCATCATCACAGCTACAATAGACATCAGGAATAACAATAGGAAAAATATGATATTCCTTTTATCACCTAGAAAATGACTGTTGAATGTTAATCAATTGCTCTTTTCCTTAATCAATGATATCAATAGCAGATCTTACTGGTCGGGTGCCTGACTCGTTGCCACAGGTGTTCAGGCAGCAGGACACACACCGACAGCACGTGGTCTTTCTGCACTTTCATCTAAATTCATCTAAGTTTCCACTGGGAAGACCCAACCCCCAACCCCCTGCACATGTAAGTCAGAGGAAGGAGAATTCCCAATTCTTTGCTCGTTATGCTTAATATTATTGCTGATTACCTGCTATAGAAATGACCACTCAAAATCAAAACCTCTGATTTCTGTGGTGTCAGATTTTAATGCACTGTGCTGTGTGCAAAATACAGAGAAAAACTCCTTTGCTGTAAGGAAAATCAGCATACATTCTAGATGAACCCATCCTGCAAGGGAAAGGAACAAGGCTGCAGGAATAAGAACACACTTTTCACCTCTGACTTCTACAATTTCGTTATGAAAAATGTCGGGATTTTTATTTGGAGTAAATGCATTACTTCTGTGAACCAGTAAGGCTGGAATTAAATTATTTCAAAAGAAAAACTGTATTAACATTTGTTCTTGAAATGCAGCATTACGATGACACACTTTATACTGGGAACATTTCTACAGCTATTTTTTAAATAATAATGCCAGTTCTTCTCCTGCTGAACAGACTAATAATACCCTCAGGTAATTCATTAGTAAGAGAGTCCAACTAATTAATTGCTGCAGGCCTAGTTAAACACTGTTATATTTGTTAAAGAGACATGGCCATAATAGCATTCACTGACAAAATTCACAATATTCATCTGCAGAAAGTGGTAGATTTACAACAGAACCAGTTTTTGCATGAAAAAGAAAATTCAAGGAGATACCAACAGGGCCTTACATCAAGACCATAATTTACTGCCTGAGCCAGGAGCAGAGCTGTCACTCCATGAAATGGCTGGAAATGCCTTTCCTGGTCCAGGAAGAGGACACGGTAACCCCATAACTCCTTCTGAATAGTTGTCAACTAGATAGTTGAGAGCCAGATTATGAGAGATTATATATTATATAGACTTTTATTAATTGTGTATGTTCACGGTGTTCATGTTAAAGCCCAGCAACCCTTCCTCCAGCCCACCCCAGGTGTGGAGCCAGGTCTTCCCTGCTTCGCAAGGGACTCACTTTCAGGGTCAGCAAGTCAAGGTGACTCCTGAAATGAGCCCCAGGCAGGCAAGAGAGGCAGCCAGCAGCTGTGCTGGCTGAGGAAAGACAATTCATTTTGACTTGCCTTGTGAGGGTGGTTTTGTTGTTTGAAGTAATAAACAGGGCCCCGAGGAGGAGCCTGAAAGCGATCTGAGCGTGTTGTTCAGTCCTTACTGCCTGTTTCCCCAGCAGCCGATGCTAATCATGACCTACCTGCCTTGGATTTATTGGTACAACAGCCACCTGCAAAAAGATAGACTTTAGCATTACTGCACAAAAACCTAGACAGAGAAGCATGCAGTAGTACTCATACAGACATTTTCATGTTGGATGTGTGCTCTTTAATTAAGCAAAACCTGAAGAAGGACAAGAACAAAAGACAGTAGCAAGTGTCTCTGAAGTCGGCTCACGCTACCTTTCCTGCTGGTTGTACAGCTGAATTTTAATATCTCACCCGGCTATTCTCTCTGCTTCAGTCTCAAAATGACATTACAGGCAAGTACAGTGTAAGGTTAGCATCTTCAAGAGTCCTTTGCAACTGTTTTTTCCAGAAACAGCATCTGTGAATGTGATTGTTATCTGAATCCTTGTGTTACTCTACATCAGCTGTAAAACTGCTTATGCCCACGGGATAACAGAACACTTCCCTGGAGATTTGTGAGCCTCAAGTCCACACACTGTCTATGGACACTTCACACCTGGTCTCCTTTGTGATCTATTTCATATAAAGGCACGGGAGGAGCAAGAGGATCTAAAACAACCATCTGCATAAAGCCCTATGCTGCAACATGGGGAAGTTGAAGTGCATTACTAACACCACACTGACACATCCTTAACTAGGCTGAAGTACTCACATGCTCAGAGATGGGAGGCATGAAAAGAGTAATTTTCACCTATAATGATGTTATATGATTTAAGACCTGATTGCAAGCCACGAGGAGATAACATCTCATACATAAAAGGAACTTACAGGGAAGGACCCCTTTCAGATCTTCAGGTAATCAAATTGAGAAAAGCAGAACTTTTCTATGCCCCTTTGGATGCTTTTTTTCCTGCCTGTGGGCAGCTACACTTCATGTCTGGGTATACACACAGAAAACACCCACACAGCTACAGTCCTATGACTGGTGCTAAAAAACATGGGGAGGGGAAAAGAAGCATCTTTCCAGAAACTGCCTGGGTTAAGTCACCCCACAGGTAGCAGCAACTGAGATGAAAATTTAATGGGGAACAGACTGTTCCCATCCACTTATTCAGGACAGCTCGTGGTCTAAATGAAGTGGACAAGGGCAGGTTGCTCCAAGGGTTGGAAAGTAGTCACAGCCTCCCGGCTCCCTCCGGCCACCCCAGGGAGCGTTGAGTCAGCGACCCAGTTCTTCAGACCTCTCCCCTCACTGTTCCCTGCCTCATTCTGCTTCCCAGCCCTCAAGCTAAGGCAGGAAAACATGGTTTTCTGTGCCCTGCTGAGAAGCCTTGAACCAGTCTGAGAAACTCCGCAGAGTTTTTGCACCTTCTCTTGACACTTCTGGGCTCTTTACTCCGTTTGCCAGTTCATGAGCAAAATGCACGAGCAGCGCATGCCAGACTGGCACAGGGTCATTCAGTGCTGAGCTGGGCTGGGGGTGGCACCAGAGTTTGGGGATCTCACACTGCAATACACACTTAGAAAAAACAAGATCTTAGTAACAAAACTCAGTGTGCAACTACTACCCCAGCACAGACAAGTAATTATATACATAGCACATAAACTACTGGTCCTGAGACACAGCAGGTCCCCAGAGCCCCATTCCCAACAGTACCTGATGCTCCCCCACCCCTGTGTACTCGGCACAGAGACAAGGCACAGGCTACAGAGCAGAGAGCACCAGGCATCAAACTGGCCTCCTCAAATCACCAAGCAATTGCTCTCAAGGTAAATTGTGAAATCGTGGTTTAATATCAGAACAGCTTTCTGCCATATAATCCTAACACATTTCAGCTAAAAAAATGACATCCATGTCTCAAAAAAAAAAAAAAAAGAACAATTATTATTGATCAGGAAAAGAGTAGTTTATAATTAGTTTAGAGCACTTACTACTGTCTCTTCTAATGATGTATTATACCATCTTATTTTTTTCTTTTTTTATTAAAAGAAATAATTTTCAGTGCTTGTGGCTTTAGGAAAGGATGAAAAGGAATGGATTATTCAACATTTTAAGAGAATCTCTTCATTGATAAAGAGCTCTTGTAAAGTAGCAACTAACAAGTTGCCACTGATGAATTCACAGTCTTTTACCTTTATTTGCCCAGCTTTTAAGCAGACAATATTATGTTTTTTAATTCTCTTGGTTAACTATCATTGCAGTCAATCCACTAGACAAGGGAATAGCATAGATTTTACTGAAAGTGCCATTAGACTGTTTAATATATATACTTTATGACAAGTAATAATTCAAATTCACTTGAAGGATTTTCTGTTTTTCACATAATTCAGTTGTGACAACAAAACATGTAAAAATATGTTGTTAATGAACTTAACTACATTTTATGTGTCTGTTAATTATGTATTTTACCAGGTTGTCAAGCAACAGATCTACAATAAAACACAAAATACAAACTCTTCTGATGTCCAAACATATCTGGATGATACTTTGCCTGACACTAGTAAGAAATTGTTTATAATTTGCATTTATAAGGCTCAGCTGGTAGCAAGCCTCTATATGAATTTATACAAATCACAAGCCCATTCTAGTATTTTGTGGGAGAAGCCTTGTTTTTCTGCTGACAATTGCTTGGGTTTAATGAGTCCTGTACACTGTGAAATGCATGTTCTGAATTTAATAGGAAAATGCACTACAGGATACAAATGTATCAACCAGAACACATCATTGTAAGTTATTCTTAAATCAAGCAGTACAACGTTTTGGCTTCAGTCAGCAACAGCAAAGGAGGAAGGATCTCTGGCAGAGCACTGGGGTGGGCAGTGCTGTGTGCCCAGAGCGAGGAGGCTCAGACACGTCAGCCCTTTGCAGGCTGTGCCACATCCCTGTGTCACCCGGACAGTGGCACAGTTGGCTTCATTTTACTCTTGGTTAAATTTGTGCTGCTATTCAGTGTTTT
>JAOXXN010000025.1:9626181-9637039 GCA_026770055.1 Myrmophylax atrothorax | reverse complement strand
AAAACAGTCTGTTACGCACCTTTCAGCACACAGTGCATGTCTGAGCTGTTCAGATATTCTACCAGAACAGTACCCAGGTACCATCCCAAGCTCCCTGACACTCAGGGAACTGCAACTGCTGGAGTGGAAATCATTATCCAGTGAGCTGGATTTGTGCAGTTTTAAAGTACTCCCATTAAAATTTTGCTGTTCTTGTTCCTATTGCACCTCCCCCATTTTATAATCTTACATTTCCTAATTTCATCCCTTATTCTCTCTTGAATAATTATTTCCTGCTTGATGCTCATGCCTTTAGAATAATTCTCTGATTATTTCAGTCTAAGATCTGTCATTGTCATTCAATTCAGTAATAAGTTTCATATTCTTCTTCCTTCCTGGTATGAATTGTGTTCCCAGATGAGTTTGTTTCTCAGGAATGTTTGTCTAGGAATGAATCCCACAGAAAAATTTTAATTGCAGGCTATGATAGTGCAGTCCACCAAAAACCATTTATTGCTACCCCTTGCACTTTAAAATGAGACAAGTCAAAAGCTTGATTTTTGGTCTTCAGAGCAAATGAGGTGTCCAGTTAACATCATGCAGCCCAAATCCAGGACCCACAAGGATCAGAGACAGAAGCATTTGCACACTGTCTACCTGCTGTCCTCTAGAATTTCTGCTCATGTTTGTTGCCAAGCACCAACAGAGTGCTGCTCTTTGCTGACTGTTTCCTTGGTTTGTCAGTGCCTCTCAAGTCAGGAAGCTTGAAAAGCATTCAGACACATGTTGGTGTGTCAGAAGTTTCACACCAATGAATCAGAAGGCACACACAGAGTGAGCAGTTAAAACTTGCACTCCCATCCTCACAATCAGCCATGGAGTCCCTTCTTGCAGAGATGCTGCAGTGAGTGCCAACAATCTGCACAGTCACTTGGCAGCTTTTTCACAAACATCTTATGCAACCACAGACAAGACCAAGAGGCTTGTTTCAAGTCAGTTTTGTAGTTATAAACAAAAGATAATGGGGTTTCTGTCTTTCACAATGTTTTACTACCTTGATGATTACAAGGTGCTCAAAAACTACTGTGGGGGGCCAATATAAAACCTGAAAATTATGATACAATAAGCAGTAATGCATAATATTTGTTTTGAAAATGTGACCTTTTATCATCTCTCCTTCTTAAGTTAAAAAGGGCAGATATTTTTCAAATTACAAGCTTGAAAATTGCAAATTGAGAAGAATTCACTTCTGCCCTCTACTGTGAGTCAGCCAAGTACGAGTGACAAGCAGACATGTTCCAACTTTAATTTCCTTTGAAAGTCATTTGCAGAGATTCCTGTTCTCTCTAATTCTTCTCTGCAGTGAATCATTCTGAGGTACAAGACAAGTTCTCGATAGTGATTTGAAGATGATGAGTAGACGTGCGTTTCCATCAAACACATTCTTCAAATATGGCATTTTGTAACAAAGGAATTGTTTCGTGGCTTTGCAAGTCAATGAGCCAAAACAGAATAATTAATGTCAGGGTAGATGATGAACCCTTAGCAGTAGTAGGAGACTAATTGCCATTAACACACACTACTGTGTCTTCTGATTCTGGTGTAAAACAGCTCCTGTAAAGAAACTGCACGACCACAAGGAATTATTTGCATTCTCTACGTGGCAAGAAACAGTGAGTGACAAGGCCTTTTTCCAATATATTTGACTTGTGACAGAACTAATGCTCAGGTCAGATTCAGCTGTTCAATTCCAAGCATTACTGCTATGCTGTGTTTGACAACTCAGGTGAGCTCTCAAAAGCCACACTGGAAGCCACGTGTCAGCTGGACACATACTCAGGTGGGCACAGACTCAGTTATGTGGACCAAACCTGACAGCCACTGCCAACGTGGTGAATTTTCCTCAGCAGAGACCCTGTGAGGTAACTGCAAAATCCAGCTTTAGTGCAGATGGCATCAGAGAAAACCAGCAAAGTCAGGACTTCCAACAGAACTCGTTCTGTGATTCTGTGGCCCTTTTTCCAAAGCACAGGGATAAGGGAGTTTCACACCCATTCTTGGAAGGTGCAGAACACACAATACATGTTTGCTCAGTTACAGGCATCAGGCAGAGAGTAAAAGTTCACAGGCACACAATGTAGCACATCATGGTACATTTAGTAATTCTAATTGTCTCTAATGTGCACGTTTCTGAAAAAACCAGTAGCTGATTATAATTAATTGTAGGACTTTCAATAAATTGATGAATTAGAAGTGCAAGGGCAGACAGAACAAATCTGTGGGTCATTAGCAACAATCAAAAAACATTCAGCAATTATGCACTCAGGAAAAAAATAACAGATTTTAGAAAATGGCACCATTATCATCATTAAGGTCACTTCTTGAAAAGGGCATCCTCACACAAAGCCAGGGCATTTCCCAGGTCAGTACTACGCAGACTGGGTTAATCCAGGTGCATTAAGACAGATGGTCACTGCTCCTCCACCCCCTTTCCACCCTTCACACCCAGGCTATGGGGCAGGATGGGCAGGTCTCCCAACATTTCTTGCAGGCAGTTCCTAGGAGAGCCCAACTGGTACAAGACAGCAATCACAGCTGGCACCCCCAGGTGTCCCAGGGCCACACAGACTGGACACAAAGCTTATGTTTTGCTTCCTTCTCAGTCGAGCTACACAGGATCCAACAGCAGCTCTCACAAGTCCACAGAGAACACAGACCCTCATTCACACAGTGCTACCTGCCAGGGCTTGAATCCTCAACAAGGGCACAGTGCCAAGCAAGAGCAGCAGAGCAGGGATGTGGTGGCAGCCACGGTGATCACCAGAGGCAGATCAGCAGGTCAGGCCAACAAGTCAAGTCAACAAGCTGAGGTCAGGACGAGCAAGGTACCTGGCAGGGCAGGGGCATACCCATAGCACAGCTCAGGCAAGAGCCAAAGGCAAGGTGCTTGAGCTGAAAAACACCTCCTGAACCAAAAAGTCCCAGATGAGATTTCTGACAGCTCTTTTCCCTATAGCTTTTCTGGGCAATCAGAGGGTCAGAACTTACCTTGAGCACCCAAATGCCCAGGCAAGAAGACATGAAAACCCTGTTGATGTATTCAGGGCCCTGACAGCTCTCACCACTGAAGGAATTTCTCAAAAATTCCACAAAAGGAATTTCTCAACCATTTTTTCCAAAGTAGAATGACCAGTCTCAGTGTTTACCTTCAGTTCTGCTGCAGTTTGGCTCAGTAACATCCCATCCCCACAGATTACACTGCACACCTTCCTTGGCATCCAGTGCATCTTTCAGCAGTCACAAGGTCCATATTTCTTGAGGGTGTGAAAGAATTCCCATTTCCCATTTATCAGCCTTACAGAATGGCAGGACTCAGCAGTAACGGGTATGGAGCTCTGATCTCTAGGTAGGTGCTTCACAGTGCTGTGAAGTGCTCATGGCATCAGTGTCCAAAGGGAACCCTGGGAGCTCCCTTTCATCCAATTCTAATTTTATGGACTCACTGATCCCCTCCATCTTTGCATCCTGCAAGTATCTTCATAACATACCTACACCCAGAGCATTCTCATTTTAAATTCATAATCTTTCCAAAGTACAAATACCCACTTGATATATTCTTGTTGCATTCAACTCATTAATCTCTCTGCTTGTCAAGAGCACTCAGGAATTGAGCAGTAGCACCAAAATCATCCATCCTTTTGCCATGAACCACCCCCTGCAATCAGCAACACCCACTCACAGCAAGAGGCCAAATCAATGTCCACACAAAACAGACTTGTGCACTCACAACACACCATCTCCTTCTAACCTTTCCCTCAGACATCCAACAGGGAATTTCACAGAGGAGATGCCCTTTGTAAATTCCATGCATTTTGGGGGGAAATGGCCTGTTTTCCTGTCCCCATTCATCTCCTCCTGCTCTTTGAAGTCTATAGAGGCAGTTAATCTTCCTTCAGTGGGAACTGTAGCATGTCTTCTTTTTATGCTATCGATCATTGCACTGTCTGTGTGGAACACCCAACGTAACAATTCAGTCACAGAAAGTGCGAACACTGTCATTTGGAGAAGTCTCTAAATGTTTTAATAGGAGCCTTGCCCCACAGAAGTAAGGAAAAAAACCAGTAAAAACCTGGAAAACCAAAGGGGAACATTAAGGACTTTCAAATATTTGCCGTAACTGCTTCCTGAAGACCTTGCAAAAGGCCAGGAGAGGGGAAACAAATGACATGCAGGAGAAGCCTGATAACAAAATTGGCTCTTCTCTGGCTACTTTCAACAGCAAACATGGTACTGGTGTGGAATTCAAACAGCAGAGCCTTTCCATCACTATGGATCTCCCAGATGGTCTCAGCCAAGTCCCTTTATCTCAATTCCTCTTCCCATCCTTTCCTGGTCTTTCATTTCAAAATGAAAGTTTTCAAAAGAAAAGAAAAATTAAGCTTTAAAAGCAAAGACTGGTTCACTTCTGTTCACGTAACTGCAGATTGAGTGGTATTTTCAACGTTACCCAGGACACATTTACTCAAAATATATGATAGGGGAAGAAATCAAAATTGAAGTTATTATGACAAACATATCTGTTCAGCTAGAAAAGGAATTCCCATTATTCCTCATCTTCCACTATCTCCACGAAGAGCTCAAGAGGGCAGGCACCTCTCCTCTTCCTTGCCAAAATCAATTGCTCACATGCTCTGTGTGAGGTGTCACCTCCACAACACTTATGGAGCCATCCCTGGCATGAAGATGCCGTGCAGGGCAGAGCTGCTGCTACGGCAAAATCGAGAGCAGTGTCTGCAGCACCATCACTGCTGTGGTGACTCCTGAGGCACCTCTGCTTGTAGGCACATACCCAGCTAGGAAAGCAGCCACAGCACCATGGCAGATGTTATAGCTTTAGTTTAAGGCTGGCTTCCATCCATTTGTTGTCAACAAATAAAAATAAAATAAAATAAAATAAAAACAGACTGTAAAAGAAATAGGGATTTAGGGCTTGTTTAGGAAATTTTTTATAATTCTTTTCTTCCACTTCCTGGGTTCAAGAATAACCTATGAAATTGTTTCAAGACTGATTAAACCTGACAAGAGACCTTCAGTAAAGGAAATCCTCCTAAATTCTGGAGTTCATCAAAGTCTGCGTGCATTGTATTTGAAATCAATAATCCTGCACAATCTACAGCATAAGTGCCTCCCTCCTCTCTCACAGCAACAAATTCACATTTGGGAGGATGCTGAGTAGACCCATCCAGCATAAGCAGTAAGAGCAGAACCATGAGAACTTCACCTATAGCATGTCCTTGCAGAGCACGTACCAGAACCTCTAACAGCAGTCACAAGTGCTGGCAAAACTGGGGTCCACCTTAAGGCCAAGTTCTCTCCCAGAAGAGCCCATATACCTCTGCCATGCCTGCAGAGCCATTCTTCTGTTTTCTTGCACTCTTGAAAAAGTTCTATCTTCCTCATCACTTTAGGCCAAAAGAGGCATTTGAGAATCTTCACGTCCAGTCCTGGATGAGACAAGATGAACTTGAGGCTTCCTTGTCAAAAGATCTCTAGTTCTTCAGTCAGGGTAACCATGCCTAGATGGGTTACTCCTGCTCAGTCAAGTGCAAAGTTATTCTTGCTAAGATTTGTCTGTTGCATTGTTCCTTTCTCTGACAAATAAATGCTTTTAGAACAGCCTATTTGTTCAACATATTTAGTAGAAAATGTTCTGCTGATTTCCATGGCACTATCACATAACAATAAAAGTCTGTGGGATATAAAACCCCATGTATTTTCCATTTCTTACTACAGTAGTGAGGAAAAGAATGTTTTTTAAATCTAAAATTATACAAAAGTGACTCAAGAAAATGTAAACATTTTTGTGGGGTTTTTACTTCTTATTTGACTAACTCACTTCTAGCAGCTTTTAACCAAAGCTTTTACTTCATGAAAGCAAGAATAAAGCTGAAGGCTAGGACAGTCCCATCAGCTGAAATACGTACTCACACACAGACATATTCTATTCCCAACTTCAGAAATCAGTGACAGCCTGATCACAAAAACATGATTAAAGGCAGCAACAGTAGCATATTATAAAATATTTTTCAAGTAAACCAATTTCAAGCTGAGATCAATTCAGGATTAAGATAGCAAGTGAAGTGACAGCATAGAGCTGGACATTGGATCAAAGGTCATGATGCTCCCTCTCTGGCTCCAAACCCCTTTGAGATATGTTTGCATTACTACCAAAAAGCCAACCTACCATTTACTTGCCATTAGCTTCCCCAGGTCATGAAAGAAATTATTTGTCTAAACTGTAACACATTATTTAGTAGGAGCCTCTCACAATAATTTATGCTTAAATTTATGGGAGGCATAAAATTCCCATGGTAGAGTGCCCATAAGAGAACTAATGTGTCTTGCATGACAGTTGTTGACAGACAAAAGAACTCTTAGCTTGCAGTACATCCTAGTTAATTGGTACCTTTGGTCTCAAAGAGGACACATTAAATAAATGTTTTCAGTAATTTCCCTTTGTTTAAAGTCCACAATGAAGTTTACAGTGACCTCATTTGAACTTAATCATCAGCTTTCTATAACAGGTTCCTCCAATCGCCACTTGGTAGATTAGATTGGACTTTGAGAACAGATTAACTTAACAAGGTACTGTCTTCAAGCTTCCCAAGCCATTCTAAAATCAAATTCCAGCAGGTGCTGACTGTGGGTTGAGGCCTCCTCTCTATCTGCATACAGGAACAGAAAGCTATAGCAATAAACTACTTGGCAGTAAGAGCATTGCCTGAGCAAAGGAACCTGTAAGAACAAACAAATACAAAACCAGTGCTGTGACTCATTACACTGTCAGTCTGAGGGAAAAGGAGAGAAAATATTCTTCCCACTGGTTTTTTTTGCAAGTCTTTTTACTTGCACATGTAAACATTTGTAAATGGAGATCCCGAATGGTGCATCACAGATTGCTGGAATGTCCTGCCCACGTGGTCCATGTGCACATCCAACCCTGCTCCCTGCAGCCAGAGGACATGCCCACCAGATACAGTTCAGCACATACAAAAATCTTTGCAGGATCTAAGCTTGTTTACTCAGTTTCAGTAAGTGCAACTTAATGTTTTCCATATATATTACATCTCCCTTCATATTTTGAGGAAGAACTAAGAACATAAAAGCAAGCAGAAACCAAGTGAAGAACAATGGCTGGAAGCTGCAGATGCAAGCTGAGTTTAGAATACACAGTTTGATATCTACAGTCACAACTTCTGTTTCCACAGAAGTTGAGGAACAGGGTGTCCAGGCATGTCAGGAAAATAGGGAAAATTGGAGCAAGATTTGAATAAGTTCAACCAGGGAGAAGAGGCCTGTCTCCCTGCAGGAGGGAATGGCAGGAAAAGCATTTGTCTGAAGAAATGACAGGCAGCAAAGGTCACAGTTTCAGCCCTGGAAAAGGCTGCTACCAACCCATCAAAGCCAATCACCTGAAGATTCCTTTTAGGTGTGTTAACATTTTATGGGAGCAAAAGTCACAGTGTTGACTTGACCAGGAATACCCCACACCTGATGAAGCCTCAAAGGCAGCGATAAACCTCAGCACTCCACGGGGACTGGACAACTGAGCAGAGTGCTTAGAGCAAAAGCAAAGGAAGATCAGAGAGGCATCCAAGGCCTTGTTTATGCTCTGAGCGCTTAGCTATGAGATCTAGAAAGAACAAACCACCCCAGCCAGCAATTCTTAGGTCAATATAGGTATAAAGCAGCTCTGAGAGCCATGAGTTTTCCAAGGAAGAGGACTTTTTCTGCTCTAATCACTCCTCTGCACATGCACAGCAATGCCATTGAGAGATGGGGTGGCAGCAACAGCCCCAACTGACAAAGTCACACCAGGAAAAAACAAAGAATAAGACACCCAAGCCTTAAAAGCAGATATGAAATCTAGATCTTTCTTCACTTACTTAAACACAAGAGAAAAATTGAACTAAAACAGAGAAGCCACACATCATAGGCTCAGATCCCATCCTGGACAAGGACTTACAGCCTCCTTCCCTCCAGGTAGCTCCTTGAGGGCTGGTGTGTTCTTCCCTTGCTGTGGGGCACAGGGCTCTCACACCTCAGGGGACAGCAGGCAGATGACATCTCACATGGCAAGTTTTAAAACTGGCAGCAGAAAATGAAAGACATGTTGACCTAATAAAGCCTCTCCCTCTGAGCTGGGTGTTAGAGACCACACAGCGCATCTGAAATAGGGCAGATTTAAAATAAGATAGTCTGGTGGTTTTGCCAAAAAAAGTACACTGTTCCAAGCACAGAAAGAGCTCTTATTGTTCAGGAAACATAGCATTAGATCACTATAATATACATTATTATACACTGCCTGCTGTGGAAGGGCAAACACTATTTGATTTGGCATAAAATTGGGACAGTGGAGAGTTACAAAACTTGAACTTGCACAAACCCCATCAACTCTTAGTTGAACCACCAGAACACTTTGAATCCATCTGAAGTGACAAAGCCATTGTGAGTTGATGCTGCACAACACACACCTGTGGCCCTTCCCAAAGGGTTGCAATTATCTGCAACTTTAGAGAAGTTGGACTATTGTACCATAAATCATAGAGTATTAACAGGGAATATAATACATTGATACCGAAGTTTTGTAATTAACCAATTAACCCCTGCATGCTTTGGATTCATCTTTAACTGAACTGAAAAGCAGAAATATCCCCAGGTCTCCTCGGTTCATATACTGGTAGCCAAATACTATTCATACCTGTCCCTTCATGACAGTCCCACCTGAGACACTTTTTCCTTTCTTTGCATGATCTGGATCACGTATCAGAATCCTTCCCTTCATTTAACACACAAATGCTCTACAAACAGGCTGTGGGTTTCAAGAGTTCATGCAATGAACACGTCACTGATAGTCTTTTGTGCAAATTAAGACGAAAAATTCAAAAGGACTAAGTCACTTCTAGTGGGAATATCTCAGAAATCTAAGCAAGTATCCATGGTACTTTTGTCTTCTGTGTTTTGTTCTTGTGAATAAGAATTAGCTGAACCAGATGTTTGCAAGTGATTAAAATGGAAGGCAATAGCAGCAAATCAAATTAGCAGGTTTTATTCACAGGAACACTTGCAAATGCTTTATTGCTGCATTCACTCAACCCCAGTCTGAGTTTCTTTGGCTCTACTTCTTTTGTCCACCAGATTCTCCTCCACTTCACAGCCTTTAATGTTGATATTTCATTCCTGCTGCAAGTCTCTGTTACTCTTAGTATTAAATCTGGTTCTATGTCAATTGTACATTCAACCTATCCTCACAGTAACAGTTTGGATAAGTTAGACTTGGGTTTTTCCTTCTTGCTACTGAGCTTGACTGGAAGCACTACCAAGGACTAAGGAGGATTCACACCTTGAAAACAGCAAGGAACAAAACAGTGTGCAAATGCAAAACCAGTAAGAATTTCCAAGAAAATTCATTTAAACTTGAGTCTTAAAATCTGTGTTAATCATTCTTGACTTTCTGTAGCAGAAGACTGAAAGTTCCATCACCCAGTTTAATTCCTCTTTTCCCCCATTAAATTTTTTCAAAGAAAACTAAGTTCAGAAATGGAGGGACACAGAACAATTAACCAAGATGGAACCACAATGCTTTCTTCTCTATATGAATCATCTAACAGAAGAAAACCAAGGACACTGATTAGGCCTTTTGTGATGGGAAGCAGGATGAATGTTCTGCCAGTTACAGTTAATGAGGATACAATTTCCCAACAAGCCCATTCTTCCCTGAGCACCTGAGTAATATCAGTCAGGTGCTCAGCTGAGGGGGGTTGTGTGAACTTCACAACATAATAACTCAATGAACTGACGTAGGACAGTGACTGTGTAATGCTGCACTGCAGTATAGACAGTGTCCCAAAATTCACTTCCTTGTTTTTGTGTGACAAATGGCTCTCGCTTCTGTCCCCAAGGAAAAATGACTCACTGGCTTCTCAGCTCCCTGCAGGGAAGTTTGTGTTCTGCTCTGCTCTCCCCACCTTCTGTTACTACTTTGTTTTCTTAAGGCTTTAACTGTTGTCCAATCTAAGCCTTCAGCAATAACATAAAGCAGCAGGATTTTTGTTATCCTTGGGCTTTTTACATCCCAACTGCTCAAGGTGATTGTTGTTTGTTTCTAAGAAAGCCACCACAATGCACTCACCATCTCTTGCAAGTCATAGCAGAGGGAAAAGCAAAACTGTAGTAACACTTTTGCAACTCTAGTGGCTTTTAGGATACCAGATGCGATGCAACATTTTGGGGAGGAATTTATGCAAGAAGGGAGTGTCATGGAGAAGTGAACCCTGGCTGAAACAAGGCTGACAGTCTGGTGGTTCATATCAGCATTTTCTGTAAGAGCAGACTCCAAAGAGGTGTAGAAAAATGAGAAGACACAGGAAGAACTGAGGGGAAAAACTGAGATTGTTTTCTTCCTATCACCGACCTCCAAGACACTGATGGAATGTTTCCAACCAGAATCCTGCCTGCAGCCTGCCATAGTTTAACTCCAGCTGGTAACAGCCCCACATGGCTGCACCCTCCTTCCCAGGAGGACCAGGGAGAGAACTGGAAGAGTAAAAGTGAGAGAACTTGTCAAGATCAAGAAGGTTTAACAGATAAAACAAAAGATGCACACACAAGCAAAGCAAACAAGGAATTCTCCCCCACTTCCCAAGGGCAGGTAGGGGGTCAGCATTCGCAGGACAGCAGGGCTCCATCACACATAATGGTAAGTTGGAAAGACAAGCACTCCAAATATCCCCCTTTCCTCCTCCTCCCCCAGCTTTATCACTGAGCATGAGGCCATATGGTCTGGGATGTCCCTTGGGTCAGTTGGGATCAGCTGTCT
>JAOXXN010000025.1:9551267-9625816 GCA_026770055.1 Myrmophylax atrothorax | reverse complement strand
TCTAAAGTAATGACTTGCAGCCAAAATTAAATACATGTCTCCTATTGATTTTGTTTTATTTACTTGGAAACAACATTGATTCCCAAGAGATGCATCGAAACACCAACTTTGAGGCCTGAAGAATTTCCATACTATTGATTAGTAGATGTTATCTACCACTTTCACTTTTAATAAGACATTTTCTCTTCCATGAGATACTGTATTCTATCGAAAGGTCAAATGTGGGTTCTGTACAAGAGAGAAACATTATCTCACAACTAGCCCAAATCCAGAACAGCTGATTTCTTTCTTCTTTAATTAAATCAGGAATAATTGTTTTCCTTCCTATCCCCCAAAAGTTATTTTGTTAACACGTTTTGGTTTTTTGATAGTCAGCTCTGTTAACATTTAACCTTTGCTTTCATTGAAATTAGTTTAAAACTAAGACTGCTTCTACCCTGTGGTTTTATAGGACACAATAGAAATCTGATTCATGACCAGGTCAGTGCTTTACAAATAATAATGATCCTCATTAAAGAGACCCCCATTACTCTTTGAGGCATCTTTCCTCTGGGCCAAATGCCATTATCTGCGCAATGCTCTTAAACAAAACCAGCAAAACTAGAAGTGACAGTCGATACAAAGACATTCATAAAGGAAGCTGATTTGCAACGATATCCACCAACCCACTGGGAAATACACATCACCAGGAATTCAGCAAGTGATACAAGTGCTGATTATACATTCAGCTTGGTAAATCAGGAGAAAATTTCTTCCAGGCCTCAGAGAGAATAGCTTTTAATAAATCCTCATGGATTACTGATACTTCCAGTAGTATTCAGCAGCACACACACAGAATACACAAGTTACAACAGGAAGGTGGAAAAGTGGAGAATTTTCATCCACAGCAGTTCAGGGCGACAGGGTAGCACAGCCCAGACATCATCAGCTGGATACAAACTCAGACAGGAACAGTGAAGGCTTAGTGCAAAACCACTGAAAGGAGAACCAGGTTGAAATAAAAGTTTGGATTGAGATGATCTTTGGGAGGGTTCTACCCCAAAATACCTGCTGCCTCTCACCTTCCCACAGATCCTCTCCCTCTACCATCCCTCTGGGGGCTGACTCTGGATTCTCCCCATCTCCTGGGTTGCCCCTCTGCAGATGCTTTGCAGTGTGTCCAGCCATGGCTGTCCCCAGAGCACCCACCAAAAGCAGTGACACCAATAAACACCAAGCTCTGCTGCACTGCAGAGGACTTGGGCATCTGCCCACTCATGTCGGCATCAATGCCCCAGTTCAGGGGAGCAGGGCAATCTGATGCCCTGGAGCTGAGCAATTCCTGACTGGAAACTGGAGATCTAATGACTGGCAATTACCAATTCAAGGGATTCACCCACACCCCAACAACAAATAAGGGAAACTGGTTTTATTTAAAATCATCATTTAAAATACTTCAGTCTAAAATATGCATTTTTTTCTCATAAATAGCAATTTCAATGTATTATAAAACTATTCAATGCCTAAAGTTACTGGACTTCTGAAGCAAAGTGAATTAACAAATTAAATGTTGATATTCAAGCACTAAATACTATTGACAAAGTTTATTTAAAAAGTTAGCCAAGGCAGTCACTGTCTAAACATGTGAGCTTGAGTCTGATACATCATAAACCCCACCTTGATATTTCAGGTCTCTCTCCTACAGGTTCCAAGAATATATTCTCTTTACCTGTCCCACCTCCCAGTTCACTTCAGTTTAATCTTTAAATCTTTTGAAATAAAAGAGCAGCCAAGACTTGCAAATTCAGAAATTTCTTTCTTTTCTGCAATCTATTAGTAAAAACTAACTTAAGAATTCAAAAACTAACGAATGATATTTTGACCAGAAACCATTGGTTCAATTCACCAAGTGCCAATAATACTGTATTTAATAATATAGTAACATATGCATTTAATAAAACATTAGATGACAAGTTAAAGGAAAATGGAAAATATATTTTGATTACATTTTGCTTCATTATTCAGTTCATTTAATGTTAATTTATTTTAAGGCACTCATTTTCTGCATAAGCTTAATTCCAATTTCTATTCAAAATGCAGACCAAACCTTAGTCAAAACAAATCTAGAAAATAAGTTATTCAGGCTTTTTAATCAAAACAACAGTAAAATTGAGAAGCAAAGCTAAAGCACATGAGAGTTATACATCTGTTCATGGGATACAGTAGACACATCACTTAACTCCAAAACTAAGTGCCAAATTTTGGGTAATGACTTGACTTCATTGAAAATCCACATTCTAATGTTTACTAGTTAATCAAAACAAACTCCCCTTCAGAAAAATGAACTTTAAAAGTATAAGCAGAAAACAAGAATAATACTGATGGCAATAGAGCAAAGGCTTTGCTCTCTGTTCCAGAACTCTCATATTCACTGATACTTTATACCTGCCTAGCAAGCACTGAAACACACCCAGACAACCTCCCCAGACCTGCCCTCCTGTCCCCACCACCTCTGATGAGTTCTGGATTAGGCCCTTCCTACCTAGTCAAGTGCCCAGGAAACAGCAAGGGAATATTTCCCTTGGGCAAATTCGAGGCAGAGGTGGAAGAGCCATGTGAAATCCGTACCAAGAATCCAGCCCATGCACAGCCCATCACCTTTCCCAACAAAGCCAGCACTCATGTCCACAGGCTGTATCAAGTCTGGGCCCTCAGAAAACACAGAGCAGAACCACAATGAGCCTTTCTGCCTTCCCATACTTCAGATGCAACAGCAGAATCAGCCAAGGAAGTGTCACACATCACCGATATTAAATGCACCTTTAGCTAGTGGCAGACAACAGTAATTCTCTCAATCTAACACAAATTCACTAATATTAAGGGACTAGAGGATGAAATGCTGACCACACAAAGCATCCTGCACAGGATCTGTTTTATGGCTAAAAAATTTGCTACCGCATTACGTCATAAAACAGCCCTGAAAGAATAAGCATGTATGTTTCCCAAGCAGTATATTAGATCAATTGTCACCAAGAAAGTATGATAGTGACATGAACAATTGTGTCTTGGCTGGAAGACAGAGAATACAAGAAGTTTCTTTAATTGCAATTTGGCAGCTCCATTCAGACTGATACAATCAGGTTGCATCAGCAATTGGATCATGACTCCCTTTAGAGATTTATGATCTGCCTCAAGAAAGGCTTCCTAGCACCAAAACTTGGCATCCAAGGTCCATGTTACCAACCTACACTTCTGAAAAGTGAGCAGAAACATTGAGAGTTCAAAAACCCAGACTCTTCCCTTGCTAAAACAAGGCTGCATTTTCTGGTTTGTTTGTTTTTTTCCTTTCTCCTATGTAGTTCTTTTACAGCACTACAAATGCAGGGAATAGCTGGAAAGAGAAAATCATTGACTGGAACAGTGACAGCTAATCCATCTGCAAAGCCCAGCTCGCTCCCACAGCCACAGGGAAGCAGCTCTGCACCACACCAGCTGAGCCCCACTTAAGAGCCCCTGGTCCCAGGTGTTTGCAGGTAAGCACTTTACTAACAGCAGCCCAGAAAAATCCAATTACTCCCAAACTCTTAGAATGGGAATAATCACACATTTTTTTATAATGGTTATTACAGTTTTAGGGTAACTGTTAATCTAAATAAGGCACCACAGATCAAAATAAATGGCTTTCCAGGCATGGTGTTCAAAATAAATGCTTTAATGAAATTCTCCTTGAACGCAGTTTACCTTTAAAACCTCATTCTTTAAGTTCTTCCTCAATTCTTCCACCTGCCCACGTATCCCAGGGTTTCTGCTGCAACATTCTACAGTCTCAAGGGCCAGACCCACCAAGATACGGGGCAAGTTACAAGGTCAAAAGTCAACTGGACAAATCCCAGCTAACAAAAATAATTTTCCCTGTTATGTACAGACATATCAGACAGTTTGTCTTCAAAAATAAAATGTTGACAAAATACTAATGTTAAAGAGATTAAGTGACTGATATTAGCCAACAAAAAATCATTATGTGCTACTGGAAGGGTTATTAAAGCTGAAGTTTCATCTCTGTATTGCAGAAACCTGCAATTAAGGAAACCACCTGGAACCTGGGAACACAATCAGGAGTATTCCAGGCATATTTATCTGGATGGAGAACTGAATAAACACCATAACTTACAAAGAAATTATATGTTCTTACATGCTTCTTCAAGATACAAATAATCAAAATGTATCTTTTAAAAGCACATACCCCAGGAGCAAAAAATTACAGGAAGAAAACCTATATTAGATAAGGGGTGTGTAGCAGTGCTGAAAAAAAAATTACATGAACTTTAACTTTCTCACAAATCCAAGAACTCAAGCAAAACTTCTAAGTAATCTATATTGCTGTTGTGTGGAATTGTTTCCATGGATATATTAATTCAAATTTGCACAAGACACAGGCTTAAGACACTAACATTTCAGCATTCATATACTGTCAAGTACCTGGAGGTTTTAGTAGATTTTTCTCCCTTGCACTTAAAAAGAGACAAGAGGTGGCTTTGAGACATTTTTGTATCCTGATCATTGGGTTTGTACCAGTTGGCAGGGCTTTTCTTATTGTCAGAGTTTATCAGGATGCTGGGACACCTGAAGATAAACACAGATACGATGTGACCTTAATTCCAGTGGGTTAAGTTAAGCTGAGCACTTAGGATGTTACCAACCTGTATTTCACTTTTGAGTTTCCACTGGCAACAAGGCAGCTTCAACAGCTGTAAAAGAATCAGATTAGGGGTGCACAGACACCTGGCAAGTTCTGCTGCCAACCACACAGCTTGTGTTTTGGCAAAAATAAGAAAACCAGAAAGGACAAGTATTAGATATCTGCAAAGGTGATCATTAAACAGTCTCTAGCCCTAATGTTACCTGGCACTCTCATTTGTTACTGAATGCAGAGGAGCAGCCTGGACCCTACAAACCTTGTCTTGTTGCAGTGACACAGTAACAAGTTTCAGTCTCAACAATTTAAAACTTCAGCAGAGCAAAAAAAGTAGAACACCCTTTCCAGTTACCAGTGTGGGAAGCCAAATTACTCTGGTTTATTCAGGAAGACACGTAGAACAGCTACAGAACTGATGCCAAGCATGTGTCAACACTCTTAATTTATATTGTGATTCAATCAGGGATTTTTGAAGAGCAGAGGAGTGAGGATGGGCGACAGTACTGGAGAGCTGGGTACACCCAGTCATGGGCACAAGGTGGGGATAAAGAGAGGAGAGGGGATCAGGGCAGTCCAGGAAGACCTCAGGGGATGTCAGAGCTTCCAAACCAGAGACAGCTGTTAACCACCCCCAGAAAATGAGACACAGGGAGAGCAAAGGCCTTCTTCTGGTTTTGCAAGCAACAACTCTATACAGCCTTGTTAGTATATCCCAGGCCACCTGGTGATCAAGCCAAGGTACAGGAACCAGTTCACAATAAAGAGCTCACAAACTGCCCACAGCACCCAAAGATGGGCTGCACTTGGGAAGCTTCTCAGGGTCATCTGAGGCACAACCTGAGAGGTGGAATCCTAGTTTAGGAACTGGTGCAGCAGAAACACTTAACCATTCCTAGGGATTTAGGTCCAGCTTGCTGGGAGTGCAACAAGTGTCCAGAGAGAGAGCATTGCTTCATCACCATCTCCCTCTGCTTCCAGCAAAGGCGTCTGCTGAGAATGAATTGTGCTCTGGCACTGAACTGGAGTGCAGCTCCCATCTAAAGAAATAAGCCTTTCTGAGGTTATCCATAGTGCTGTTTCTCTGCTAAGAGAGAAAAAACATTAAAGATGCCCCTAAGAAAGGTGTTTGGATGTAAGCCTTTCCTTGAAGCTTTCTGCAGTGCCCATAGCTCTAATGCAAGTCTGGAAAAGTCAGTAGTTTCCCACTGACTTTGATGGGATCTGGGTTTGGTCTTTGATGGGAAGAAAAAAAATATAACCATCAGGTTTTCAAAAGAGCTCCAGTAAATGCACCTATTGCTACATTACAGGACAAGTAAACAAAATCATTACAGGTAATTCATCCATCTCCAAGGGAACTTCCCTTTAAGAACTACAGATCTGTGACAGAAAAAGAATGTTATTATCCTTTTCATCCTAGATCCTGGGAGAAGGAAATATGCCAGAAAAAGATAATTGATTTCCACTGGAAGAATGAAAGAATGACTCATCAGATGGCTCCTCTGAATAAAAAGCAAAGGAGAGAAATCCAACCCTGGGCTTCTGTGTTAGACAGTGAGAAAAGAGATTTACAGATATCCTTAATAAACTGATGAGGTACAGCAGAGAAATATGAAATCCTGGTCAAAGGTTTAAGTGAAAACAGATTTGGGAAAGGATTTCATGTTGTTTAAAGACTTCTGCTTGACTTTTAATGCTTTCACACTTTTTAATACCCCAAAACCATGACTCTTGTCAAGATAAAACCTTTCTTTTATAGAAAAGCAATGTCCTTGATGCACTCAGCACTGTGATGCCATTTGAACAGAGCACTTGTTTGCACCTGCAGGAAGCAGAGCTCCAGAGAGACTCTAAACAGCAATGGATTTCTTAGAAATGAGGTACGAGAGAGGAGACATGTAAATATTGCTAAAATAACATCTCATCGTTTTTGTCTTCCTAAACAGCACTCTGACATGATGGATGTGCTACTGACACCCCGTGTTAGATTGGCTGCCACTTCTAAAGATCATGTTTTAAACCTAAAATGCAGAAACAGCTACATGGTAGGCACTAATAAATAAGGGGCTCTCTGACAGCTATGGAGAGGGAGAAGTTGGAAACATACTGCCAAGTTAAATTAAACACAAAATTCAGGGCTTATAACAAGCTTTAGCAAAAGCTAAGACAAACAAAAAGTTTTCAGGAGTTTATTTCTTTTGCTTTAATGAAATCAGTGAAAAAGCACTTCTCTCAACATGTAACTCTTGGCTCTCCAGTCCACCAAGGACACCAATAAAAGTGGTGCAGCAGTAACAAGCCACTAAGTTTTATATACAGCTGGTATTGAGGACAGGCTGGGTTTAAGATGGTGTTTACCACAGACAAAATAAACCCAAACCTCAATATTTCCACAGTACCACCCCAATTCCCACTGTTCAGGGTCATCATATTATCACTGCTCTGCACCAGACTCAAAGGCAGGTGTTGGTTTCCAAGTGCCATAAACATGCCCCAGAATCCCACTCCTTTTCCGTCCTGCAGTAATTTACTGTCCACGTGCGAGATTGAAGTGAATGGAGTTTATGTGTTGGGAGAGGAGGAATGCCTGGAGTACTTCCTAGGGTTATATATTTATTCTGAAAACCAAAAGGCATTGGAAAACCTGCTTTGTTGAACAATATTTTGTGACTGCATATATTTGACAGGAAGAACATTCAAATACTTATGTAGAAATAGTTGCAGGTTGTTTAGATGCACAGAAAACAAAAAGAGCATGAGTCGAGGCCATAAACTTTGATTTAGAAAGGGATGTCACTGTATTAGTAAAAAAGTGATTCAGTCAAGATCCAGGAAGCTTTGAAGTAAATGTGGCTTACAACTAAATAAGAACAGGTTGTGAAATTTTATGTACTCTGCCACTGAGAAGTCACACAACAAAGGCGACCATTCTTACAAGTGACCTGATACAATAACTTTCAAATGGTTACTTTGGAGATTGATTAGAAATGAATATTGGTAAATACTAACATCTTTGTTATTCTTCCCACAGTGAACAGGCATTTCATTTTTCGCCCCTCAGAAACAATAACTCTGTCAGTACCACGGAACTATGCAGAGCACTTGCTGCACAGCTCGGGACCAGCAGCATTTGGGCTCACAGGATGGGCACGACAGAAGGGCAGAAACAAAAAGAAAGCAAACACTCTACGGAAGCAGAAGCTTTGTGAAGCTTTACAATTCACAAAAGCACAGGGGCACCTCAGTGCACGTAGTTAAGCTATAACAACATGATTTCACATGATTACCTCTCAACATTAAAACCTTGAACTCATTGCAGGATGTGAGAATTCCCAACACCACTTGATTAACTCACGTCTAACCTCCCTTCACTGCGTCCAGGAGAGTTGTTACAGCAACACCTGCTGCCCCCCTGCCCTCCCCTTTGCCTCTCCACATTCCCAGCCACAAAGCAAGGCCAGGCAGAGCTGCACACACTGCAGGAGCTGCAGCAACCACCAGCAGCTTCCCAGGGCCCTGCCTTGTCTCTGCTGCAATGCTGAAAGTGGGAATGTGGGCACATCTGCTCCAGGCTCTCCCTACACCTCGCCAGTGCAGTGCAGCATCCCTGGACTGCACCGTACTGCACATGGGGCTTCATGCCTTGAGACTCAAACTGTCAATGTTTTAAGAAAATATAAATAAAATCCTGCGGGGAGGAGACCAGACGGCTCAGCTCCTCTCACAATCAACTTTTTCAGGTACAACCAATACCTACAGATATTAGAAACCTCAAAAATGCAGAGGTAAAAAAACAGCAGGAGCCAACAGCCTCCTCCTTTAGTCCTTGTAAGTGAGTTAAGATCAGCAGTACACAGGAAAGCCTGTTTCTTCTCCCGTGAGCCAATTCCTGCCCGATTAACTCCCACACCTGCGATTCCAGCAGCTCTCCAGAGAGCTCAGGGCTCAAACACAGCTCGGGGCTGGAAGGGAAAGCTCCCATTTGCAGAGAGAAAAACTGCTCACTCTCAGCTAAAGGCAACCACAGCTCCTGCTCATGGCAGGAGAAATTCCTTCCAAGGAACTGCAGGATCCAGCATGTAACAGCTAAGGGAGCAACAAAGGGTTCTACTTTCCTGTGCAGGTTTTTTTTTTAAATCACACTTTCAGGTGATTCCCATGGGCAGCTGACATTACCCAACAGCACATTGACAGAGGTGTCAATTTGCTGGAAGGTGGGAGCCAAGCCACACCTTTCCAAGGGATTTTATGCCATTCAGATACTGCTGGTGTCTAGTCAAGGTTTTCTCTCTCTTCTTATAATCAGCAATGAAAAGGTCACATTGCTGCTGTTTTTCAAGTGTGTACATCCAACTCAGTTCCACAAATAATTAGGACAAAGGCAAATGAAATATATTTTTTTTCTAAACTGTGTCCTGTTCAGATTAAGAAAGAGATTACATAAACTATTGTTAAAGGGGTTTCTGTCATTGGACTCATGCACAGTACTTTCAACTTGGAAAATTTCATCCCATTACTCTGAAAATTTCCAGACCTTTGATACAATAGCACCTGCCCTTCCTTGCTACACACCCAAAAAACAGTCTAATTACCAGTCTCTCACCAGTCACTTGAATACAAAAAGCAGCTGTAGCTGCCATAATAGTGACAATTTAAAATCTTGTAAAATCAGCATGTTTGAAGAGATGTCTTCCTGGTTCAGTCAGCTGATTAATGAATCCAGAAGCCCCTGAAACACTGGCATACAGAAACCATGGTAAAGTTTTTTCCCCCGTCACCAGATGAAGAATTAGTCTGTACCTGGTCCTATATTCTTCCTGTGCCCAATGAGGGGAAGCAAGCCCTGAGGACTGGCACTGGAACAGGCTGCCCAGGGAAGTGGAGAAATCACCATCCCTGGAGATATTTTCAAAGATATGTGGATGTGGCACTTGGGGGGCTGGTTTAGTGGGGAACATGACAATGCTGGGTTAATGGTTTACTCAATGATCTTGGAAGTCTTTTCCAACTTTAAAAATTTTACGAGCAGCCGGGCCAAACAGCCTTATCAAAAGACTTCTAAGAGGAGTCCAAGGGAGCAGCAAAGAGGTGCCCGAGTCACACAAGGCTTTCACAACACTGGCCCAGATGGGCTGCACACGTGTGAGGCCTTTTGCCCCTCACACATGGGCTGAACCTGCCCTTGGAACCAAGGAGCAAAGCACTCCCAGGACTGTTCCCTTAGAGGTACAAGAAAGGCTTAAGGAAAGTCTAATCAAAACTTTGCCTATTTCTCCAGTATTAGAAATCATCATTTGGAAAATGGCCATAAGAACAGCATAGGGGGCTGCAGAAGTCAGACTCATGCAAGTGTCTTGGTTTAGGTACAAATCCTACATAACACACGCCCCCCACCCACATCCACTGGCTCAGGGAGACCACAGACCACTGGAGGGTGGCAGCCTCACCCAGAACAGGATCCTGTCCCCTCCACTGCCATACTCTGCTGCAAGTATTCATTGGAAGCACATGTCAAGGTGGGATGCTCTACCAGACAGCACCTCAGTCTCACCAGTGCATTTGTTCTTTCAACTCCACACTTCCTTCAGCTCCCAGAAAAGGTGCTCCAAGCAAGTTTTGCAAAACAGCTTAGCAACACTGTGCTGCCATCCTTGAATACATGAAGAAACTTGCCCGTTTCTGAAAAGCTACATCCTTGGTCTCCCCTCTGACAGCAAAATCCAGGGAGGGAGGTGATTCTCCAAGGCAAACACACCCATCCCAGCAGGTTTCCCTCCCTGTGCTGCGGCTGATTACCTGCACAGCAGCCTAAGGGGGTGCCCTCCCACACAACCCTGACTGTGCAGGAGGGGCTTTGAATGGGAGAAGGGAGCTTAAGAAGAAAGCATTCCTAAAGCTCCCTGACAAATAACTACACCATGCTTGAAAACAGGACTCCTGGGTGCCCCTAAGTCCATTTGCAGGGGTTTTTTATAGAAGGTAAAAATTGCGTTGAGAATTTTTTGTATTAAAACGTGCTCAGCAGATATCAATTTAATTTGATATTGTAACAAACTGTTTTTGCAAATAGTAGGAAGAGACAAGTGTGAAAATTACAGTTATTTATATTCAGGCAAACGGCTGACAAGACTGCACAACAGCCCAGTAGCACAATAGCAATGGCTCAGAGTGAAACAAATTAACCTGGCATTTATAATTAAAATTTTTGCCCTTCCTGGAATGCACCAATTGTCGTCTCTTTCTCCACACCACATTAACAGAGTATCTTTAACTGCTTCTATGCAAAAAATTATTCATATATTAAATACAGAAAGACATTAAAAGCAGTTTATCTTCAGAGGCTTTTCCCTGACACATATGCTGTAATTGAAATGCTGAATGATGTATGCTACAAGAAATTGAAGGGTGGGGAAGCTTGAAGCTGCCTTTGACAGGTAAATAGGGGGAAGGTTGTTTCTTTTTCATTATTTTTAGAGTTTGGATAGTCTAGCTTACTTAGCCCTCACTCTGCATTTCACATTGAATGTTATACCCTGACAAAATGATAACTACTTGTTTGGTGCTGCAGGATGAAATGCTTACAGTGTCACACAGTGCTGCTCATTTGCAGCCTCTGACATTCTTCTTCAAGTTCCTGAGATACTCTCAAGTTTCAGAGTTTTGTTCTAAGAATCCTTTTTTCAGCTTTGGTAGATTTAGAAAAAGAAATCAACCACTAGGCAGTCCAAGACTGGAAAAAAAAACTTTAAAACTTGAACACACACTTAAAACTTAAGCCAATGTTGTTATTTTCTGCGTCCAATGCAGGACTTTGCCATTTTGTCACAAGCCTCAAACCATGGGAGAGTGCAGTGACTTCCTGAGCTCATCACAATAATAATATCATCATATAAATATCATATCAATAAAGACTGGAAATTCTCATTCTCTGCAGAGTTATAGCTGTCATGCAGTCACTGTTCCCCCATCACAAATTAGTCAATTATTTCTCAGGTTTGGGAATTGCTCACCTGCCATTTCTGTCTGCTTTTGGTTGAACACAGGGCCTCAAGGGACTTAATAAATTGAAGCAGTTCACAATAATTGTCAAGATACAAAATGTGTTTATTTTTCAGCACCTCACATTGGGTTGGGTTGGTGGGGGGCAGAGTGTGCAGCAGCATCACTCTGTGCTGGGAAAGCAAATAGTTTTTCTAGATTTAAATCAACTTCTTGTCCTGACAAAACATTACAGATATGCTTGTATTTCTCATATTCTAAACAAAACCCACACAACCCAAAAAACCTGTGGATTATCTTCCTTCCTCCCTATTTTAGCAGGGAATTGAACATTTTTGAGTGTGAGAAGTAATGCACCCGTGTTGGGGAAGATAGTACTTACTTGCTCTGAGACTGTATAAACAAAAGCATTAGTTACATTGAACTTAATTACTCCCGTTGAATTCTTTTAAAGAAATTTAGCATGTGCTGGCCTTTTTCTATCCCAAATGAACAGAGATTCCTATCCTTCCACATCATCAAAATTAATTAAAATAACATGCATGTTAAGTACAGAATTATGGAGGCTGGAAGGGACCTCAGAGACTTCCACTCCAGGACACACCTGAGGGGCTGCACCACACAAGAAACCTTTGCAGATGTTGACACACCTACACCTTCCAATGCTCATAGACAAGTACATAAAACAGAATGATGGACAGTGGAGAGAAAATTAAACAAAACATTAACACATATACAAACTACTTTTTCTTGCATTCAGAATGCCAATCCTCCCTGGCAGCAGAGCACAAACCAGCCCAGGTGCATTTGAGCTTCTCCTCAGAAAAATTAGCCAGTCCTTTGGTTAAGAAAGGTTGATCAAGTCTATCCTCCCACAACCTGGCGGAATCAACAAGGTTGCAGCCATCTCCCCTGGCACTGACAGCAGCTGTGTTACTGGTGACTGGCTGTGACTGCCTGCTAAAGGATCCAAAATCACTTATGAGCTGAGGAACGAGACCCTGGCAGACCTTTTGGCATTCTATGTACTAGCAAAGCCATCTATGAAATGTTTTTATGTAGCTGCACTAATTGTCTGATCCACTTAGTCCCCCATTAATCCATCTGATTTTGATATTATACAATAAGTTATGAACATTGTTTCTTACTGAGGCTTAATGCATAAAACCACCATGTACAAAATAAACCAGTATAAATAACGTACACATGGAGCTCTAACTCAAACATATCTACACATGATTTAAAATGAAACATTCCCACTGCTCATGACCATAGTAACTTCCCTTAAATCAAGCACTTTATTCTAAGGAAAGCAGATGAGAAGGGATATAAAAACGCAATTCTTTTTTTATCTAATCTGATACCATAAATAGTAATTATTTTTACTTCTCTTACCACCCAGCATTTTTACTTTCAATGTTACTTGATACTCTGAGAATGTATTTCCACATTTTGAAGTACAAAGATCTCCTTTAGTAGCAAATTATTTTTTCACATGTATTACTTGTTTGGGGGATAACTAATATCCCTTGCTGAGATTTTTTTACTCTTAAATGCTAACAAGCATGTCAGCCTTAACTCCATCTCACCACAGGGGTTTATGTAGCAGTATGAGCAAAAACATTCACTGGAGCCCTCTGTTCAGACTCTTTTCTAGCAGGATTATTTTGATGGGGGTATTTGTTGCTGGATTTTGTAACTGACTGCACAGGATATGTGTTTGCATTGTCAATACTGTGTTTTCCTGCTATAAAGAATGGGGGAGAGGAATGTTTTTTTATGGGTGACCAGAAAACCAAGCATCAGATGGAAAGGTAATGCATCTTCAAGTTCAGAGCACTAATGAGTCCCAAACTTCCTGCAACACCATTCTGCTTGTTAGTCTTGCCGTTAAGCAGCCTTGCTGGAAAGCCGCATATTTGCTTCTAATTGCCATCAGCATATGAAAAATATGCTCAGGCCCCTTTCATTATCTCCAAGACAGTGTTTCTCCACCAGCATCCCCCAGCCAAGCTGAAGGACAGGCAGACCTGAGGCAGAGCATCGCTCACTGGCCAGACTGGAGTGCGCAAAAAACACATCACACCACATCTCACCCTTCAAACTGAGTGTTTGTAGGAAACTTGGTGCTAATTTATTTGCAGATGACCCGATTCTGCAGCCCTTGCTCTGTCAGGAGGGACTGAGGCACCAAAAAGCAGCTGCTTCAGGGGGCCCAACATCAGCACCCCCACCCTTAGGCTGAGGTTGTTAAAGACAAACCAGATCCTTGCAACAAATGTGCCTTTAGCAATACCTTCGATTGCATCAGTGATTACCATCATCAAGATAATCAGCTTCATGAGTGTCTCAACTGAAAGCTATGCTTATAAAGACCCCAGATAACGAGACATGGCACAGGCCATGCGTAACGTACACAAGGGACAAAAATAGGGATAACAGCCTTTGCCTGCAGGAAATTTAGGGACAGAGAAACAAGATGACTTCACCAGACTCACAGCAGCGACTGACTGGGCTTGAACACCACCAGCACTGCTGACACCTTCCCTGGTGCACTTCAGCACCCCCTTCTTTAGCCAAGCACAGCCAGAGAATGCTTCCTAAGAAACAGTATAGCCCAGGCCACACTACTGAGCAAGGGAGAGGGAGGAGGAAATGTGTGCTGCTCTGACGTCTGATCTTAGTGCTAGAGAGAGGACACCACCTGCTTTATTCACAATTATCCCTGCCTTGCTTACTAATCCAGATAAAGGTTACCCACCAGCTCATCCAGCCTTTCAGTTCTGAGCACTCTTCTTTCTCTATACCGTTTATTGCAAATTTTTCTGCAGTGATTAGATGAAGAATGATTAAGAGAGACCTATAAATGAATTCTGCAAGCACATAACCTTATAACACAACAATGTTTAGTTTGCTCCCTACTCTCAAGTTGTATTGCTTGCTGCTAATCTTCTGCAAACCTTGCTCCCAGTCGTCCAGTTAAATGCAAATCTTGGCCAGCTTTTGCTTATAAAGAATTTGCATTTACAAGGACTTTGCTGTCATTCATATGGCAAAGTCTACATCATGATTTGCATGCAAGGCTCATAGGAACAGCATAACTGAGCTCTCTCCATGTCATTTTATCTCATGAATCCAGTCTTCAACCTAACTCATGTTAGATGAAAACAAATCTTAAAATATTCCATCCAGTGCCAGCACAGCATCTTTAAACAGCACCACCTTTCTATCACATTTTATTTCTCTTTGCATTTAAGGCAGTACTGTCAGTAATCATTCAGCATTTTCCTTTATTCCAATCTAAGAAATGCAAACCCAGAAAAATCAAACAGAAGCAGAGTTTCAAGGCAAGAAGCAAAATAGTGAGTTTGACAAATAAACCATTACAGATTTAATAAAATCAACACAACCAATTCTGAGAGAACCTCCACATTATGCTTGCTGGGCCACATTATAGCAAATTAAAACCTTAGCAATGCAGTTACATCTCTGTGAAAGATGAAGGGAGCAAGAGCCACAGAAATTAGAGATGATTAAAGTAAAAAACTTATACAGAGGTCAGAGAAAAACATCTTGATGTTTCCAGTGCTGCTTCAATTCAAATAGAGCCTGTGAGCAGCACCAGAGATGGTTTCGTACAGAGGTGGGCCCCGATGGCAACCTTCCAGTCTGAATGTGGGTGTACTCAAATTCAGAGCTCTGGCTTCGGTTAATGAGCATTTTAACACCTCGGCCTCCTGTCAGAGGAGGAACAAAAAATAACAGCATGCCAAATTATTGCATGAGAAACAGGAACAAAGAAGAACAGCAGAACTAAATCAAAGAATTTTAGGCATGGGTTGAGCTCCAGACAAGGATGACAGTTCTTGCTGCCCTCATACAGATTATCTTCTTATAGAGCTTAATGATGCCTTTACTAATCTGAGAAACATCACCAGTGAATTGGCTCTCAGATTGAATCCTAAGAGGGCAGCATGTTCATAAGCAGGTTGGGAGTTACCTGGCAGAAAAAAAAGAGCTGGAAAAGTATATTTTTACATTTTGCAACAATAAATTTAAGGCTTGAAACTTTGGAAAGTGTTCTCCACACACGCAATTGTATATCAAGGTAAAGAGGAGAGAAAAAGGGTTTATATTAACCTCCAAACTCAGATGAGGATTGATGGCACCGTTGATTCCAGCAAGGATTAGGAAAGGAGTCATACTCTGTTAAGAATGGCCTTAAACTGACTTTCTGAGCAGTCAAGTGACAGCAGCACAAGTAGTCAGGAACAAAGTGTCACAGTTTGATTAATATGCAAGCCTTTAGATCTTCTTTAGCTTACACTCAAGGTTTCCATTCACTCTGGGGTGGTTTCTATCAATTTATCTCCATTTGAAGTAAAATCAAACCATTTTTCATACACTGGCACAGCTTTGCCTTTGAAAACTACACCTGATTCAGGAGGAGGCTCAAAAACGTGGGAGGACAATCCATACAGTCAGGACACCCCTTTCTGCTCAGTGGATTTCTCTGGCAGGGACCTGGTGCTCCATCCTGCTGATTAGGGACTAGGATAGCACAGACAGAAATAGATGTGCATGGACACTGGTAAGGAGGATGCTTATGTGCATATGATGATGTTTGACCTTGTCTCTGCTTCTTCAGGATGCCATGTCTGCTGCTGAAATCCACAAACTGCTCAAAGCTCTCATTCAATCACCACACAATCAAAACACAAACCAAGTGTTTTTTCCAGCATCATTTTGGACAACCACCTGTTTGTTCATCTCACTGTCTCTGGAAATTTCTGCTGGTCTACTTCCACAACTCTCCCCTCATACAAAGAGCACGTGAGTTTTTTGCTTAGGCAACTTCTCCATACATAGTACTGGAACCCTCTCACTAAGGCCTCTAGAACTTGCAGTTCTGTCTTGAGTCAACATCCCAGTAATCCTGTCTATGAGATCAGCAACTATCTAGAAAAATGGCAACATATAATCATTAACCAACATATCAAACTTGGTTTCATCAACAGCAAATTCCCAACTGGTTTGGATATGTTATTCTCAGTTCTTAATTGGTGTTAAGCATCTAACACTGGTTTTCATCCTTCTCCTTCTCTCCCCTTGCTCTCTCCTAATTTTGTTTTACCTGAATGTAATGGCATTAACTGTATTCATCCAACACAGAACATCAGGGAAAAAATATTTGATGGATTAAAGCACAGACTTGAGAAACTCCGCATCACTGACAATCTTCAGCCTAAGAGTTAGGCTGAGGGTTTAACAAAAGGCTACAAACATAGCACAAGACAAATAGCCATCTCTTATAAGCCTCTTTACCCTGCAAGGTCCCCATTATCATTCTCCAGCAGCAATAAATTTCTGTGAGAATTAAACATCCCTTCCACTGCCTCATCGATCAGTATAACAGTCAGGTGCTGCTAAGTGCTTCATCAAGGGAGGATGCTGCATTTCCAAAGTCCTGTTATCACTGGGAACTGGAAAAAAACCAACATTTCCAAGCAAGAGTGAACTTTCAGAAGAGCCACTCTGCCTCAGTGCCATATTTTACACTATATTAAAAGCAGCAACAGTAGCTGATCTTTTCTTTCAGTGACTTTTTGTCCCCTTCCTATCACCTTGTGCACTTCACCATATTAAACATTATCAGAGAGTTAATAGCCCAAGAGAGGCTTTTACCACTCAAACACCAGAAAACCAGACAGGGTGTCTCAGCATGGCAGCCTCTCTCTCATGTTTTAGTACATTGAATTTAATAACTGACTTATCAGATCAGAGACCTCAGGGTTTGCCTTATCACCCTAAAAATCCTATCTCTGTTCAAAAAGGCCAGAGGGCAGCATCCAGCACTGGAATTTCTGCCACACAAATTTCACTTCAGTTTTTGCCATTTTAGAATATGAAGAAATCTTAACAAACCCCTTCTGAACACGACTGGATTTTCTTCAGTTTTTAATTTAGTTTTAGAGAACAGCTGTAGTCACTCTCATTTCAAAGACTAGTGCAGATAATTAAAGAAAGGGCTCATTTACTCCTAAGTAGCTTGCAGGAAACTTTCTTCCCAATATGTGGCCTTCCTCTCCTCCCCCTCCTTTCTTCCATAATCACTATTTGTAATTTATTATATGTGCCTAATTAAACGTGGGATGCAACTGATCTTAAGCCTCAAGTTTCAGCTTATCTTGGTATTTGTGCAAGATGTTCTCATTTTATAAATTAACTGACCTAAAGCACAGAGAAGATACTAAATCTTCTGCTGGTTAGTACAGCCTAATATAACTATTGCAGCATTCACTGTTGTATGAGAGTAATTTCATTTTATAGCCATATTCCCAACATATGCCAGAGCAGTGGGAAAAAGTGGGAGAAAATAAGAGACATTTGCCTCCCAAGAAGCCAGGTAAGTATAAAGACAAAAGAATAGAAAAAAACCCTCCATCCTGCAGCATAAGTGTCAGGGCAGCAACTCCCTGCCACTTGGTCACGTGCTATTGTTTGATCACATCCAAGGTTATTTCATCAGGGCCATCCACTCTGGGCGGTAGATGAAGTAGCCCAGAGCTTTAGATGCACTTGCTGCTAAATCCATGAGAAGCCTTTGCTGGAGACCAGGAATAACATCACTGAACCATCACCTGTCCAGCAACAGCCTGGACTACACAAGCAGTGGGAACACTAAATCAGGGAAAAAACACATCTTGAACACATTAGTCATAGAGGGCCCTCTGCAGGGAGACAAATCAAATTAAAAAGGTTTTTTCCCTGCCTCAAATTTCAGCCAAAGCCCTTGAAATCATTTTGAAAGTTTATTCACATTCAGGTTTGCTTTTGAATTCTGCATACTGTGAAATACCTGGGGTTCCTAACACTGGATTTGACGATTGCAGAGTCCATGGCAATAGATGTTGATACAACCAAATGATAATGTGGGAACACAGGTTTGGAACAATATGTGAAATTTTTATGTGTGTGCATATTTTAACTTCATGCTTAAGGTCCCATAGGCTGCAATAATGGGTCAAAGACTTGCAAGCACAACCAAGTAAAAGCTGTAATTGTTTTATACTTTATACTTAATAATATTTACAACATTGAGGACTACTCAGAAGCTTTAACAAATACACAAAGTGGCCATCTACTTATTTAGTAAAGCCACAAGAATTATTACAGTAATTCCCTGAAGTTTCCTCTACCTTACAGTTTTCTTCCAAGTGCTGTTCAGGGAAATAATTTTTATCCTTAAAATTCCAGCTGATTTGGGAAGGCTCCTGGGGGACAGGAACGACTCTAGTGACATGCTGTAAGGGAAGAATACATTTAGCAATAATCCTGCCTCTTGTTTTACCTTTTCCTTTTCACTTATTAAGACAGGAGGCAACACTGCCCATCCAGCCCCACAGAGACCTTGACACTTCATTCATTTTCCCCCACAATGAAATGCAGCAGCTAAAGTGTAATTAAACCATAGACAAGCTTTGAGTCTTGGTCTAAGGAAAAAAAGGAAAGGGTGAGCATCACTACTGTGCATTCTTGTTCTAACCTTGTATCATTTTCTGTGTTAGCAGAAGGGAAATCCTGTTTACACTACAAATTTACCAGCTTTTAACAGGCAGCCACTGCACTATATTAACTATATTATTTTGGAGGCAAAGTTTATATAACAGAACTATTCCTGCCAAAACTAGCAGAGGAGCAGGTAAATAGTGTTGATTAAACAGAATTTCAGCAGGATCTCTTCCCTATTCGTAGCTGTTAAAAACCATTTCTGCTCTCCAGTCTTTCTTCTTTTGAACCCGCTCTTGATTTGAGACTTAAAATGACCATTTTATTTGTTACCCTCATGCCTTGATGGCACAGACTGAGCTGAGCTGGAACAGCAGCAGTGTTGCATGGAAATCAAGAGTCTCTAGAGGGGGAAAAAAAAAGTGGTCAATTTTGGTTTCATCTTTCTATCATAATCTGTGAAGACAGAAATTATCTTTATGATTGAAATCTAATTTTCCTCCTATAAGAGTCATGTCCTCCATTTCATCTAGCAAGAAAAACTGTATGCCTGTGAACAGACCCTGTACATCTCGTTTCAAAGGAAAAATTCATCTTAATCCTTAAGTAATCTCCCCAACATAATTCCAATAAAAGGCCATCACCAAACAACTACTGAAATAAAAGATAAATAAATAAAACTTTTTGCTTCAATGCCTTGCCAGATGGATTCTGCTTCTGTCGTGTTTTAATTCTCATTGTTCCACCCATAGCCATCAGGATAAATCCACAGTAGCTCCAGCATGAAGCCATAAAGCAATCACAGTTACAAAGGGCATCAGGATTCCCCCTAAACCTTCACCTTTCAGGACTGCTCCAAAATTCCCTTGCTGGGCAGAACATATTCCCATTCTGATTCCCAAACAAGAAAAATGAGCTCGTTGCTATGGTGTTGCAAGAGGAAGGACAAATGCAATTATCAAATGTTAGTGTGAAGAAATATGACCAGAAGTTTTCTCAGCCCACAGTGTTTCAGCAGATCAGACCTTCCCTGCAGCCTGGAGGAAATGCAGAGAAACAGCAACAACAGAGAAACTCCCTCTGTCTGTTACTCCTCCAGTTTCTAAGTGCAATTAATTTAAGCAGTTTTTTATCTTAGGGTAAAATATTGAAATTCTTAGTAATTAAAAGGTGCAGTCAATCAACTATTCCCTGTCTGCAAGGAGAAAAACATCTTTTGATTTTGCTTTCCTGTATGTGCAGTGAACTGATGACGAGCACCATCCTCCAGACTTGTCACCTGCTCCCAGGGGTGATGGTGCCCAGACCCTGAGCAGCAATCCCAGATTAGCAGCAATCCCAGATTAGCAGCAATCCCAGATTAGCAGCAATCCCAGATTAGCAGCAATCCCAGGCAAAATGCACAGAGGAAGATGGAAACTTCCAAAGAAGAGGAACAGAACAGGGAAAAGCTTAGGGGGAAAAAAGTGAGCATGGAAAGACACATTCTGGCTTCTCGCAGTAGAAATACTTGGGGGTTTGGTTTTTTTCAAAAAAAGGTGTCAACCTAAAAGGGAACTGGTGGCAGGCAGGGATTGTTGTGGTCCTAAGCACTGATTTTCACAGGCTTTCTGGCTAAGAACAACCACCAGGGCAGAACTGGGATGCACAGTTGATTTCCTTTGCATATTTTCAGCATGTTTTGAGCAAAATAAGATTTAGTTCATTATTTCAGGCCCCTAAAATACAGCAAATCAATGGGAGACAGGAGAGATTATTATTAAAAATAGAAACCCCACACACATTTAAAACTAAAAATCAACCAAACATTCTTGTTCCTTTCCTTTCCCATATCTGAGATCTACTGTTAAGTGTCATAAGCTTTGACAACTTCCCATCTTCCTCAGTCTTTAGCATATTCTTTTTGCTTTATTAACTGGGAAAGAGCCTCTTTTTTAGGCACTTTAAAAACTGAGATATAAAGTATTAATTCAATATTAATTTAACTATGCAACTTTGTGGAACCGTCATAAAAAAAATTGGAATTGCCAAGGAAATAACAAAAATATGATCATCTGGGTTCACTTGATTTAAAACCATTTCCTACACCTCCACAAAGAAATTTATGATTCCAGTAATTTAATTTATTAGGACAACGTCTCTGGTTTTAGTCCTTTCTGAAAAACCACAGGAAGCACTCACCTTAAAAAAAGGTTAGATTTCAGTGGTAATAACAACCATAGCCTGAATCTACAATGAGTTTATTAATTATACATTGTTCTCAATGCATAATTATGTAAAGCGCAACAAATTTAGTCTGATTTAGTTTTCCCTTACGTAGCAAGAGTACATCCATATTTAATAAGACCATTGTAGCAAAAGCGAAAATCTAAACACTCTGCACTGTCCACAGTTATGAAGACAATAAATTAGAACTTCAGTGTGGGTCTGATGAGGGAAATGCAACAATTAAAACTGCATCCAAAAATTACTCTTTGCAGTGGGGGAATAAAAATACTAAACATCACTCCAACAGTTCTGCCACAAGCCAGTGATATTTTCCAATTCACATCAATGACATTTATTATATATAAACTTTCAAAGAAGACCCTAAAAACACAGCATTGTTCCAGTCTGCCTGCAATAGGCCATGCATTTTTTAAAGTATTCTACGCAATGTTCCCAAGTGTTCCTCCTAATGGCATTTCAGCTCCCTTCTCCCTGGCATTTTGAATGACATCCAGATTCCTCTGAAACCTCTCTATTTAAGACTCTCAATTTGTCAGTGCTATGGCTTTAGTGACTGTTTTAGGTAGAAAATCCTGAAAACAGGAAAACACAGCAGTCTACAGCCAGCACAGAAAGGGCTGACACAGGTTGCCAATGAGCTCAATGTTCTCACCACAGACTTGCAAAGCATTTTTCCTTAACCATTGGCACGTCAGGAGAAAATTAACACAAAGCTTTTGCTCCATCTTTTACAATGGGTGAAGAAAGAAGAGCAAAGCCCCAAAATTCTCAGCCAAATGCTCCACCAGATGCTTGTCTGAGGTCCCACTAATGGAGGTGCAGAAGAGCAGAGCAGAGAACAGCAGCACTGACGGGCCAGGTTAGTTTGTGATGCCCCAAAGGAGACTGACCCAGAGAGGACAAAGGGACAGTGCTGTGGAAGGAAGCACAGCAAGATGTTTTTGTAGGAAACACATGCCAGGATGTCTCATCATAATGTGCCAGGTTGCAACCAGCTTAGACCTGAGGCAATAGGAAAAGAGAGGACTGCAAAATGACCAAAATAAAGGGGGAAACACCGCAATAAAAATCCAAACAGACTTTTTTCCCTTCCTAAACATTAAAATAAAAAAACCCTTAGATTTCTTCCTCCAAATCCTCCCACTGCAGATGGTGAGAAGTGTTCCTTACCCACAGCAGCCTTGTCAGGCCTTCTTCTGGAGCAGTGTCAATGTTTATGTCATGCAACAAAAAAAGTGCCAAAAGAAACCTATTTAAATTAAATTTAAAAACCCCACACAAACAAAAAGCACAAAGACAACAAGAAGGTACACATTCTGCCACAGCAGATGGCAACATGCACTGTCAGAGTTTGAAAAACTTTCAGTTCTAGCACCAAAACCTTGACTGAATCTTTCTAAGGACATTAATAGGGATATTTCCAGAAGCAAAAACTTCTGCAGTAGCAGGAAACTTTTGCAGATCATCCTCCAAAAGGAACTCAAAAGCCTGAAACACTCTATTCAGTCTAATATAGTCCTATCTTTGTTCTAGTAAAGCTTTGCGAGCACCTCAGAAACCAATTCTGAGAAAGTTCATAGCACTTTGTATCATTTTCCCCAATATCCAGTTTCCCCAGAAATCCATTCTGAAAAAGCCCCAGAAGAGAAGCAGAACAGAGGAGGACTCAGGACTGATTTCCACTGGGCTCAGTGACATCCAGCCCACTGAGCAGCAGCTCAAAGCTCCCACATGCAATATCCCTGCAAGGCTTCACTTTTGCTGGATCCATTCCATCTTTTCTATATCTGATACCTTCGTGAAAGCAAGTCTAGCAAAAACAGACTGACGAGAATGTAAATCTGTGCATTTGATTAAAGTCAGCCCAAGTTTGTCAAAACAAACCCAAAAATAACTCAGTCCACTTCTGGCAAATGTCGCTTTGAAGCCACATTCCATCCATGCTTTTCTCTGTCACTTCCCAAGCTAAAAGTTTATTCCACTAGTGCAGGAAAAGTAAAATCCTCTGTAGATTTTCTTCCCTTTAGATATTTCTCATTTTAAGCATTGCTGAGTGCATGAAATTTGGCACATGAAATATCAGAGTGCAAAATAGTCTTCAAGGCCTTAAACATAAGAATCAAATCTAATATTTATGGCTGAAGAAAAAAAAAGCTGGAGATGATGCATAAGGAAAACTCAGAAGAAACCTGGAAGCATCTAAAATATTAAATTAAAACCATTTATCTGAAGCAGAAGATAAGTTGAAGGAGTTTACAGAAGAAGGGAAAGACGACAGTGATGAATGTAGCAATTTGGAAACTGAGAAGGAAAGAAAAGCATGAGGAGAAGTTATGGAGGAGGAGAGCAGGGATGACTAATAAAATGAGAGACATCAGAGGGAGGAGAAAAAACTCTGGGCAGCCCTGTATGCATCAAATTGTTTCCCATGGCAGTAAAACAGAAATGGGCAAGCTCTTCCCTCTTCTGACTTCAGTGACCTCACTAGAGCTAAAAGGATAAAACAGTCTGCAAAAGATAAGGGTGAAGTCTGTGCAGTAAGACCCTTTCAACCCACTGCATAAATAGCTCATCTCCCCTCATGGAATTTTCAGTTTCATTATCTAAAGGCAGTTGAGATATTTACAGCTTTGACAATGAGGAAGGCAACAATCTGGATTGTTTGGGAAAGCTCCATTCTTCCACAGACCTGTGGGTTGCAGTGGAGTTGGAGGTGTCCTCCTCTCTCCTGCTACAGCCTTTGATACACAGTATGTGAGTCACTCTGGTCTTTGTTCTAAACAACCTCGTTATTTTAATAGACCTGGGAGCCATTTAATGACCTGCTTGCAGTTGCTCAGGAGATGTTTAAGAACAACCGATATTTCTGTGGAATTCTCTCCATTCAACACCTGCTCTATAGGCTGTGACTGCAGCAGATGATTCAACAGCCCGAGTGTTCCCTGGCTGTCCTGAAGGTTCAATCAATTCTTTTCTGCTGCAAGGTACACGATAAAAACTGTAATCCTAACAGGGCAAAACCCCAAAAGCACACACTGAAGAATTTCTTCATAGCCCAAGGTTCATTATCACTACAGGAAGCTTAACAAAATCAGAAATTTATTGCTTAACAATGGCAATCACTAATAGAACAGATGTTAATGTCATTACCACATTAAGAAACTGGCTAGATAGTTAAGCAGCCCTGAAGCCATATGCACATTACCCCACAAAAGTAATTTCAATCCAGCTAAAACATTCTTGAGCACTTGTGTTGTACCTCTGAATTGCTGACAGCCATGTCCAGCCTCCAGCCCACCTAATCAATTCACATTCTCCTGCTGACCTACAGATGAGTTGGCCATTTATCCCAGGATTTCTTAGCAAATAGCAAAAGCAAGGCACTGTAGGAATTATTAAACTTTGCAAGAATCTGAAAAACATCGAAGTGCCCTGCAAGTTATTCTATTCGAGTTTCCAGAGCTACAGCTGGAAGCTTTCTGAATGACTCTGAACAGCACATTGCATATTTCTTCCTACAGCAGCTTTTCTGCTCTGCTTATCCTGCACATTTCCCACCAAAGTCACCCACCTTCCTTCATGCTGGCCCACACACACCGTGTGCTCCAGCTGAGCATGAAAACAGAACCTTTCCAGGCCCCAACTGACCAAGGACACCTTCAAAAGGCAAGTACAAATGCAATGCAAACAGGCTGCCAACCCAAACCAGCGATGCTCTACCCCACGGTTTTGGCAGCTGCTGGAGGAATCACTCTGCCTGGGCTGGAAACACAACAATGAGGCATACAATTTGAAGAGAATACCACATTTTCCTTCAGCTCTTTATTCATAAATAAAACTAACTTTTCCTGCCTCCCTCCTTTAGTTTTTTTCGTGGGGATTTGTTGGGGGATTGTGAGGTTTTGGTGTTGTTTTTTTTTGTTTTCTATACCTCCTACATTGTGCTCTTTTCACTTTGAGGGGTTCAATGCTTCTCTTTCAGCCTTCTCTTACACATTGATTTTTCACACGCTGCTCAATGATAATGGCAATGACCTGAAAAAACAAGTGGCTGATGGTCAACTTCTAGTTGTATCATCTAAGTAAAAAAATTTAAAGGCCATGTAATAAACCGGGTGATAATTTAGATAAAGTGCAAGCTTGTAGAAAATTAAAACAAATCCAAGAGAGTTAAAGTACCATGGATTTTAGAGAAAAATGGACTATCAAAACATACATGAAACAGTAGAGTACAACACCTGCTGCACACACAGGTCCATGATTTCTTGCTTGTTTCTTGTGTTTGAAGAAAACATTGAAATAGCATTTAAGCCCCTGTTTAACCAAGGGCCATGACAGCAGTGACCAAGGGACATTCCCAGCTGTGTTTGGGAAGCACTGCTGAGATGACCAACCTCAGTCCAAGTCCCAGCAGGCAAAAGGTTCCTTTTGGCATGAACAAGTCTCCCTGACAGAAGCTTCAGAAGGACTTAAGATTCAGCACTGAATCCAACCCAGTCATTAGATTCCTACCCAAAATGTGGGCACGATTGGGAGAATTTTAACCCATCCATCTTCTCACAGCCAAGCACAGACTGGAGGTACCTCTGTGTTTAAAGTGAAGGGATAAATACATGAAACTTCAGAAAATTTTTTCCTTCCTTTTATGCTAAGGGAATTAATAGAATAACTTGGACTTCAAGCACGTTCCTAACACACAGGACACTTACACCACATGCTGCTCTCTGCAAACTCTGCTGGCTGGGGCAAAACATGTTCTGTCTCTCCCAGACAAATTAATGCTGCTTTTTGAATCCTTGGTGGAGCAAAGAGTTGACACAATGTCAACATGAAATGCCAATTAGCACATTTTACCATGACAGCCACTACATCTTCCAAGGAAACTAGGGATGTTTTTACATCTTTTCTGGGAATGAGGTTGTTAGTAAAATCCATGGGTTCACATTCCTCTCAGGAAAAGCTAAATATATTCTTCCACACCAGAGACACAAAAGGATGGAGTCAGAAATGGGTCAAAAAAAGCTATTTTGCTGTTGAGGTAGAACAAAAATTGGACGTGACTTAAGAGCAAATAAGGACTTGTTGGGAATTAGCTTATTAATGAAGAAATATGTGTTTGTTTTTTGAAGAATCCACAACATTCTTCCTGCAAACTATTTTTGTTTTGACAGACACCTACGTGTGATTTGCATCTTCATGAGGAGGAAGAATTGCAATGATCCAGTAAACAGCAGAAGCTTGTTACTCTTTTCAGTAAGTGATGCTCCACCAAGGACATTGCAACAATGGTTTTAAAGTCTAATATGGAAGACAATATCTGGGAAAACAAAGGCATTCATTTATATCTTCATGATAAAGGTACAGCATGAGGCTGAATGGCTCAAGGGAAAATAAAATAGAAATTTCTCTCTAGAGTTTTCTTCAAACAATTAAAAACATTCTGACCTGGGGTCTGCAAGACAAACAGAATGGCAAGCACCTTCTGCCTGCCTGGAACTTGAGGCAGGTTTGGACTCCCACAGGAGTCCCTGTGGTGAGCTGCAGACACACATCAGCCCAGCTCACAGGGATTTTTACTCTTTTGCTCTTTCCTTGGAGTAGTGCAGAAACACATTCTGGTACTTTGTGCATACCTAAAACTGGAAGTACATGGGTGTAAGAATGTTATTCCCAAATCAACCAGCACATGGAGGTTTTCTATCGTGCCTCCGGTGAACACATCTAGTAGTGTTCATTAGGATGTAGAGAAACACCTCAAGAATCTCACAGGCAGTAAGAACTATCAGATATTGCTAAGCATCTATTAAAAATTCTATGTTGTTCTCCTATAAGGGATATACAGTTTTGAGCTGAGTGGCTTGAATTTCATCTCATCAGTCAGCCTGAGGCCAGGGGAGTGCAGGAGTGATCTGTCTATTATGTGTCTTGAAGTCATTATAACAACCATTACCAATTTTCGAGGCAGTTTTATTTAATGGCATCCATCACAGCTCTGCATCCCTCCACGGGCACTGCCTCAGCACAGCACTCACAGGCAGGATAACCAAGCCAGCAGACTCCAAAGGGCAGTGGGAACACATGCCCTGCAGCAGCAATTAGCACCAGAAAGGTCAAGGTTTAAAATTAGGTTTTGCTGTTTCACTTCATAGGAGCAATTTTGGACTAATAGCTGTCCCATCTCTTATTAGCTCCAAGTAGTAAGTCATACCATGAAAGCTCTTCAAGGCACACCTGACAACGATTTCATTTCTTACTACTAACACCTTCAGGCATTCTCCTTGAGCTGGCACAAGAATATTATTTACATTATGGTTAGGAAGTAGACAGGCACTGCATTTTGATTGGTTTCATGTACTGTATTTCTAGGATTCAGAATCTGCACTCAGGCAAGTGGCTGAATACCCCTGAGACTCATTACTAAATGCAGACTGATGTAGACAAATGTTACTGTTCTAATCATTTGTACTTCTCAAAGGCATCAGCCATGCAGCTGCAGATCAACAATTTCAAGGTAGCTGTGAAAGACTCTTTTTATGCTTATCAATTTGCATATTGGAAACAGTAACACACTTCCTTACAGTTAACAAATGAGATGCTCGATTTACTGCTGATGTTTTTACAACTCTGCATTTGCAATTCACTGCATTCAAATCAGAATGGAAAGGGTGGCCTTATGACGCTCAGCAGAGGTTTCCAGCACTATATATATATATATATCAGCAGTAATATCTTTCCACCCTAAATAACCATTGTCACTTGGAACAGCAGGCTCGATTCTGACTCCATCCAGATGCGTGGGGGTTTATGCATGAGGCTCCTGATTATGCCTAGATTTTCCCTTCAAGCAGGGAATGTGTGCACCTCCATAGCATCAGATAGTGGCAGTCCTTGTAATTATCTTGTCTCCTTCGATTTTTCTTGGGCCTTCCAAAGATTATTCTCCCTCTCAGAAATTATTACACCCAGGAAAATGACATTCATTAAATACAGTGAGGCAATGCTAATATCAAGGACAAGGAAGGAAAAGGGGTTGAGCTTTTATCCTTTTCATTGAAGAAAACTGAATGAAATTACTTTTATTGTAATCCTAAAAGGGGAAAAGATCAATCTCAAGTTTCAAATTCTATAAATCTCCAAAGCACTATATTTTCCACAGACTTTTCAAGTTTATCTTTAAGATTTTAAATTTCATCACTGAATGAAAATTTATCTGTATCTCCCAGAAAACATGATTCCTGGGCTAAACAAGTACCTATGTAATATCCACTCAGTGCATTCAAATATCCAGTGAGATAATTCCTACTTCTCCCCTTTGCTATTTGCATTTAAATAGCCTGGCATTTCACTGGGGAGAAAATTTTGTTTAAAAGGATATAACCTGTATTAGTTATACTTTTGTGAACAGAAAATTAGAATTACTAAAATAGTTATGCAAAAGCTCTTAAGAAGCCACGAGACACCGACAACAAAGCCCAAAGCTGAGCTAATGCAAAGTTCTTTGACTCCCTAAGATCTATTCAATATTATCTGCAACTTTGGAAGTGATGTTATTTCTCTGCATGTCCAATAGCTGCATTAAACTGATAACACATGTCTATATATCTTAGGGAAAAGTAATAAACCCTGCTGTGAAACACCATTTCCGTAGTATCTTGGAGGAAAGATAACTTTTTACACAAACTCATTTTTCATTACCACAGCATTGTCTTCTCCCTCAAACAGGATATAAGATGATTCCACAGACAACCTCAAAAATGAGTGTTTATCCAACTCACCCTTTACACAAAAGCTGCCAATCTCAAGAAATTAATAAAAACAGAAGTGCATTATATTCCCCCAGAAAGTGAAAGACAACACTGAGATCAGCAGAGCTGAACTATTTCAAGTTCTTTTCAAGGCAGAGACATCACCTCCCATGAGTTAGAAGGACAGTCTAGTTGAGAAATACCATTTTTACAATTAGTCACTTTTACTCTCACTTTTCCTAGAGCAAAATAAGTAACTGGAAACATTAACTACATCATAAGACCTTAGGGATAGTGATTTCCCTCTTCTTCCTAAAAAGTTGTCTTTGTGCTGTCATTCAGACAACATTCATACTGTATTTTCTCCACCTTCTCTAGACATATTTCAAAAAAGTTTTGTGTATGTGTTGTAATAGTGTAAAGACAAAGGCAGCAGCTTCCACACTGCAGGGAACTCAGGGCAGGTGAGACTCCCCAGCCCTGTTAGTGCTGTGAGAATTAGAGGTCCACAAGCACAACTGCTTACTGTATTTCTACAACTTCCTTCTAAATTAATTTCCCATTGAAGATGTTTTTGAATTATTAACACTACTGTAATGAGATAAAATGTTATTATAATCCTATTGAAACAGAACAACTCAGAATTTATTAGTGTCAGCAGTGTGATAGCAGAGGTAATGCCACTCTGGCTGCTGGGTGGGAGGGAAACAGAGGTGCCCAATTCCACAGCCCATCCAAACTTCTGCTGTGGCACAGGGAGGCACACAACACTTGGGTTTGGCTCTAACAGAAGCAATAAATAAGGTCTCCTCTCTGGCCAGCAATAATCATCTTCTGCTCAGCACTTGGAGTGGCTGCCAAAAGCAGGGGCTGCAGTAGTGCCTGACCACAGGGCACCGCTACAGACCCTTCCTACCCCGGGGTGGGCACCCCCACCACACTCTGCAGGCTCTGAGACAGACACTCGTGTCTCTGGCTGCAGCTGCTCCCTGCCCACCCTCAGCAATGCTGCCCAACCAGCAGGCAGAGCTGATCATAACGAGCTAGAACCTTAGGACTCCTTTCCAGCATCATGATAAAGGCTTGTACCCTAATTCAGCTACACCACTCTGAGCCTTACAACAGCTCCCGCCATCGGCTGCTCACAGTCCGAGCTGTGAGAACGAGCTTAAGGGCAGTTCAACACACTGCTGAGTTTGTTACTCATTACCAATCACCCACTGGCACCATTCAAGGTGAGTTCCTGGCCCCTGTCTTGCTTGGCAACCTCACCTCCCACTAAGTTATGGTCACTGACCTGGAATTTCAGTGGCCTGGAATTTCAAACATGGAATTTTAACCACTGAACAGACATCTTGTAGAAATAAAAATATAACTTCAGAACTAGACAAGACATCACACGCCCAGTAAAGTTCAGACTAACTGAGCCCAGCAGTCTCTTCAGATGAACAGCCAAGGACTTAGGAAGGGTGCACAGCTCCTCTAGGACAGCTGACAGTATGCCCCAAGGAGTTTTAGATGAACAAAATGAAACATCAATACCTTTCAAGCCTTTATTATCTATAAATACACTTAAATTGCAATTTTTTTAGGTTTTGTTTTGAGTGATTAGTAAACCTGTGACAGGAAGCATCACAAGTATATCCAAATATAGCATTAAAAACATACTTTTACCCTCTTCAAAAATTGAGAAGAGGAAAGGGAAACATCACAAACTAACATTGTTTTGAAGTGGGGCTGGAGGGGAATGTTTGGGAGACTCAGGGGAGGATTTCTTTGCTTTTTTGTGGATATCTACACCCATGTGGGCTGCAGGGGAACAGCTGCCTCACCATGGTCTTCACCACAGGCTCAGCTGGTGCACCTCCTTCTTCACTGACCTGGGTGTCTGCAGGGCAGTTCCTCTCACATTCTCACTCCCCTATCCCACCACAGTTGTTGTTGTGCAGGTTCTTTTCCCTTCTTAGCTCTGTTATCCCATCACTGGTGGGTTCAGCCTTGGCCAGCAGTGGGTCCAAGCTGGTGCTGACTGGCAGTTGCTCTCAGAACCAACCTCTGCCACCCTCTGCCAGCAAAACATTGCCCCACAAACCCAATACAGTAGTTGTTTACTTTTACTGCTATTCACTCCCAGCAAAATTTATCCAACCTCTATTGAAATACACCACTGTTATTTCACTCTGTTCTTTGCCTCCATTTAATATGAATTACCCAGAGGCAAATAGGGCAGTGGAAATGGTGCTACAGGATAAGGGCAAATGGTTATTTCTCCATCCAAGCAGATTTCAAGCCAGAGGCTGGTTCATTACTCCCACACCAGTGAACTTCAGCTGAAATGGAAGTGCCCAGGTCCCAAAGGTGCCAATCATGTCACCAGTGCTACACAAACTGACTGCTGCATGTGGAAGCAAAACAAGAACTATAACCAAGTGGCTGCTCTGGACTTGGGACTGGGCAAAGGTGGGATGGTGAATGCAGTGCTGTTCTCCTCAGGGAGCACAGCCCACGGCCACTGGGTGCTGGGTTTGAGCCAGCATGGCAGGAGAAGGCATGAGGTGCCCAAGTCTCTCATTTGGCAAAGGGGCCTGCCACTGCTGCCATGTCTGAAACTGGGGAAGCTGGGGGAGGTCATACAGGCAGCCTCAGTGTCCCTCAGCCTGATTACCAGGGCATCCCCACACAGTACAGAAAGGGGAGAAAAGGAGGTTTATAAGAAATTTCCTGAGTGAGGTTCCAGGTTAATCACTGAAATCACTCAGTCTTAATGAGAGACCAGTGAACTGCATAAAGTTCAAGGCTTAGCTCAGACACTCCTTACACACTGGAAACCCTTGTTTAAATTTCTGCTGTGACTGATTCAAACCAGAGATTTGAATTTAGGCCTCACACATTCCAATAAGGAATATAATCCAGTTATCACTCTCTGGCAGGGACAGGACTCCTTTACAGCTGTGCTACTTTTATAAATAAATGTTTACTGCAGGCAAGAGACAAAGATAAGTCATGACTTATAGCCAGTCTATGGCAGACTACAAGATTCAGTGTCCTTCCCACAAAGTTTTAATTTACTTGCATGAAGAACAGCTTGAGCTGCAAAGGTTCAGACCAAACCCCCAGAGAGCCCTGGAGCACAGCGTTCCCTTCTTTTTGTCAAGTCTTAATCAAAAAGGTATCAGGGAAAAAAAATAATTAAAAAATATCTAGGGGAAAAATTGTGAGCCCACATCCCTCACAAGATGCAGAGACAGCCAGTTTACAGACAGACAAGATAAAGAAGAGAATCTCCAAAATATCCTCACATTAAGAAGCTGGATACATTATATTAATACAATTCTGAAAAATACTGCTAATGTTTTTAATTCAGATACTGCTTTCTCTGAAGGTACTGTTGGAATAGAGCCCTGAGATTCACAAGATGACATACTATGAAAATATACACATCTGCAAGCTACTCTGTGCTCAAAACCTGAGTCAACCATGCACAGAAGCAATATTTCTCTTTTGCAGCTTGTAAAATAGTTTTGTTATTGTATCTAGGAGTTTTGCTTCATTTGTTCACTTTCAAGGAGACAGGGGGGTCTGTCCTACATGTAACTTGAACCAGCATGGAAGGACCATCATGGGTACAAATGGACCAGCCCTGGTGGGACAAACACCACCACAAAATTTAATAGAGATTAGGGTGTAAAGAGGTCTTTGTTTCACATGGGAGGCTTGAATCATTCCCTGCCTTGCTTCAGACACACAGTATACATTCATGCATGTGCTTTTCAGATAATCTACCCTTTTACAAGTCCTGCTCCTGAGGACAGGAGTCCTCAATATCAATTATAGTAAGAGAAATAATACTTTGGAGAAATAGCATTAATGTACATGGAACAGTCTGTGACCAAACCCAGTAACATGAAGTGTTTGAGTGTGTGAGAAAACAATTCTAGTAGTTTTCAGAGACAAGGAACTGGGAATCTGTGTAACTCTCCGATATATCTCTCACTTCTAATGGCTTCACTGCCCATGTGGTGAGCAGCTCTTTGCTCCTCTTCAACCAGCCACTCACCAGTCTGCACTGTGGGCAGCTCTGGGTCACTGGCAAGACATGGGCTTTTCTGCTGCCTACCTGAACCCTCATGTTTAGTTTTTCCAAGCAAAAAGGATAAGCAGAAAAGGTTACATCCATCTCTGTTTTAATACACTCTTGGATGACAGATGAGTTCTAAACTTTAGTTTGTGCCAAGACCTTTCTCACAGTCCAGAAAGCAAAAGAGCCCCAAGACAGGAAATAATGTGTATAAACATGACCTGAAACAGGTCAGTAGCCATGAGGTTGAGAGCAATTAATTTCTAGCTCTCACCATACTCAAGTACTAAGCCTGCAAGAAAATTGCTTATTTTCAAATTAGCAGCACTGGCAACTAGGTTTTCCAAATGACAGCCTATCAGAGATAACCCTCTAGGTTGATTTTGCTTATAAACAGACCAAAAAAACCCTGTTACATTAACAGAAACCTTCTGCCTAAGGATCATAGAATGGTTTGGATTGGAAGGGACCTTTAAAAGTCACCTAGTCCCATCCCCCTGCAACCAGCAGGGACATTTTCAACTAGATCAGGCTGCTCAGACCCCAACCCAACCTGACCTTAATGTTCCCAGGAATGGGGCATCTGCAACCTCCATAGGCCACCTGTGGCAGTGTTTCACCACTCTCATTGTAAAATATTTCTTCTTTATATTCAGTCTAAATCTAACTCCTTTTAGCATAAAACAACTACCCCTCATCCTATCACAGCAAGCCCCACCTTTCTTATAAGTCTACTCTAAGAACTAAAAAGCTGCTACAAGGTCTCCCCTGAGCCTTCTCTCTTCCAGGCTGAACAGCCCCAAATCTCATCCTGTCTTCATAGGAGAGATATTCCATTCTCTATTTTTGTGGCCTTCCTCTGGACCCACTCCAACACAGTAACATGATCTATTTTGTTTTAAATCACACCTTCATCTCTACCAACTATAAAGCAAAATTTAAAATAAATATATGATATGAAATAAAAAAGAAGAGCAGCCTATCACAAACAAAAAAGGAGAATTTGACATGATAAAAGAGAAATATGTATAAATGCCAGCCAAGAGGCCATGCTAACAAACAGCTTTGAGACAAGTTTGAAGTAGTCATGAAAAAAGGATGAGGCAGGACATGGGTGGTTCCATGGACCTGCATGCAAAGCCACCTGTGTGAAGCTTTGGCAAACCCTCTCTTCCCCAGAAACAAAGGATGCACACAAACCCTGCATGTATCAAAAACAGTAGCTCACCAAGATTCCTGCAAGAGAGACTAGCACTAGGGAAGTCTGCTCTGAGAAATCATCTGGAAAATGCTGCTGCTGCATGGCAAACCCTAACATTGCTTTCTTCCAAAGGGCTGAGGAAAACAACCCAATGAACACGCATTGCAGCACAGTGCACCCAACAGAGAAACTTTCTGGAAGGGTAAGGAAAAGAGAAAGTGTAATTCAGCAAAACAGTCAAAGCCAACCATGACCAGACTGGGTGAGTATGTCAAATGAGTAGAATATACCCCACTAAAACACACAGTGCTGTGTGGTGGTGATTAAAAAAAAAAAAATAGCACCCTCCGATAGGTCCAATACCCCACATAAAAACCTGGTTACCAACTCAACAGCTCTGCTGGAAATATGTGATGGCCATTACACTTAGACTGGACAGAATCACACTGAAAAGGACAAGAAAAAGCCTGTGGCTATTTCAAGTCTGCTTGAAAAAACACCACACAACACAAGCTCCAGCTGTTTAAATTCAGCACCACATCCCTTGTGCTGCCTGATGCAATACCTTACATAAAAACGGTATGGCAATAAAATAAACAGTTCCCCAGGCAGGGAAGGCAGAAGGGGTAAAATGCTGCAAAGAGCTCATGTCCCTCATTCAGGCTGCTTGGATTGTGAAGGAGAATGGCCTCTGACAGCAGACTGGATGCCTGCTACACACTAGAGAGGCGGGATTATTGGAACAAGCAGCTTTTCCTCTCAGACAAAATACCAGTCAACAAGCTTTTGGGGAGGGGAGAGGTTGGTGAGGGAAAGAGCAAATCCCTGGAGAAAGCAGAGAGAGACCTTTGTGCTCATTCCCAACCTCCAAAAGAAAAAAGGGCACACCCCTACTCTTTTTGTTTGAAAAAGCTGTATTTTGCAGGAGCAAACACAGCTTGTCTCTGTTAGAGATAGTCAGAACTTACAGAACTAATGCAGTCCATCACACATGACCTCATCAGCTTTGTGAGTTTTTGGTGTCCAGGTGCACCAAGACTGTCAGAGAAAGATACAGGGAGAGCCCAGTTAACCCTAAGACAGTTGGTGTCCAGGAGAAAATCCTGACAATGCTTTTGGAAAAACCAAATCCAGGAGACAGCCCCATCCAGACAGCTGCCACTCCTTCCCATCAGAGGTGCACTGACAAACAGCAAAGAGGGTGTGGTGAAGTTGTTCAGGTCAGGCCTGAGGAACCAGCTGGAAGAGATGCCTGTTGTGAGGGAGCAGGTCAGGACTGCACTGATCAGCAGCAGCACAGACTCCAAAGCAGCCAATAAGCCCCCACAGGGTGTGAAATCTGTTGGCCCAGTACACACAGCACTGAGAAAGGACTGGATATGCAGCTTCCCAAAGGAGACAAGGCTGTAGACTGCCCGAGCTCCACTTGAAATGACAACTCAAGAGCGGCCAAATGGGGTCAAGTCAAGTATTCCACCTTCCTGTGTCGTAACATTGGTCGTAGGCAGAGGTCATAGCAAAGTTAGAACAGTCTAAAATTGGATAATGCCTCCCTCAGTTCTCCTTCAACCTTTCAGAACCTTGACCCAAGTGTTTAGCAATACTCAGTGGTTTTTCATCTGGTCCAGACCTGAGAGGTTCATAAGAGTTTGGTCATACCTAATGGCCACCACCAAAAGGAGCTTCAGGTACACATAGCCAAGAGCAGATCTCTGCAGAACTAGAGGGTCCTCAGAGCTGAAAAACCTCACTGTGCCTTGTCATGTACAGCCAGAATTAAAAGAATCTTCCCCTCTGTTTTATTTGCTCAGATGCAGAATTGACTGTCTGAGGAAGTACAGGGCATCCCTTCTCAGGTCACCCAACTCTTCTATACAACTCAGATCAGTCCTGTGAAACCCAGGAGGGACAGGGAAAGCAAACACCATCTACAGAGCTCTGTAAGCAGCAGGCAGTGGTGCCACTGTGTCCCTGCGCTGGGAGGTTGCTCTGCCCTCACAGCCAGGCTCTGAGCAGAGCACCCAGTAATTCACAACTGTGTTGCTGACTGTCATCAGAGTTAGAACTGCTGCACCAAGAAGAGACCTCACTGAAGGCTCACTTTGAGTCATTTCAGCAGTTTACAAGGCACAATCCAGGGGAGAAGGCAGCTAAGATATAAAGCTAGTTTGGATGAGAACACGAGACAGTTGCTTTACCTCCACAGAAGGCTGCAAATGCTTCCTTTGTTCAGTTTAATTGATAGCAGGTTCTACACTGCAAATATAAATGACTTTCACAGACTTGGCTTAACATCTAGAATAAACAAATCTGAAAGCAGACACTGTTATTTGTGAAACAGCATTCCATCCTGTATTTATAATCTCTGTGCTATGTCCATACATCAATGAGAAGAGTTCAGCAATAAGCAGCCTTAGCTCCAAGTTTCTGCAACTTTTTTTTTATTTACTTATGCTTGCAGTGTTCTCTATAAGCCTGAACATTTTATCCTAAATTAGGGAGAAAGCCTATAATCATTTTTCTTTTGTTTACCTAACTTATACAATTGTCCTCCACTGGAACAGCTGTCACCAGAAATTTTGCAAATATAGCAGGAGAGAACTCCACTCCCATCCAGCTTTGACTTTTCCAATAAATTAAACATGAAAGGCAATCCGTGTACCATGCAGAGTTTCTCACCTGCAGCAACCTCCCACTGCTTGATCTGGAAAACTTCACTTCCTAACCATAAACCTCCCACCTACAGTAGAGCAAGAAAGAAAATGAGTCAGGAACTTTTCTCAGGCTCAAGAACTTAAAGAGGAATTCACACACAGAGAAGAAATGTAGAAAACTGTGGTCCAGCTTGCAGAAACATCACTAAATTCTGTATTGCAGAACATTTGATGAAGGGAAAAATAAACAACTGAATTTCCACTCTCATAAAATGTGAAACAGACTCCTTGCTTTGTAATTATTACATAGCTACAAAATAGTAGTCCTGTCATGGGTACAGTACCACTAAATACAAGAAAAAATCTATAACGATCAGTTTAGTCATCAGCTCATCACATAAAGTCTTAAAAGTGAAGCAGGGAAATTTAGATTATAGAGTACACAAAAAAAAGGTACACTGAACATTGTGTCACATTAACCAAAAAATAAAACTGAAAGACAAGCTTTGTAAATGCTCAGAGCACAAGGAGATTACTGCAAGGGCTGATCCAAAAACTGTGGCACTCAGTCCATCATGAGTCAGGGAGAGACCAGATGGACCAACAGAAGATGTTCAATCAGATGGTCCCAAGCAATTATATAGTTCATGGTTTAAAACATACCAGAAGTGATAGAGATCATCTTGCCTCTATTCCCATCTGTCCCTGGCTCACTCAGACAAAGCTTCAGAACATCTTTCCAAAGGGAAGGCTATTGCTGTTCCCAGGCATACAGAAAGCACCAGGTTATAAAACCTGCACAGTTTGAGCTCACCTCCACAAAGTACCTTGAAATACATCACAATTCTTGAAATAGAAACTTTACAGATACAATCCCAAAAATCTGAAAAGTTCTAAACCCCATTGCAGCCAAGGCAAATGTGTGGATTCCAGCCACAGCTGAAGGTAAGTGTACCTCTTAGGGGACATTCTGAAGGGACAGAGAAAATGAGTCACTAGAATTCGTTGTTGCCAACCATTTCTTTTCCAAACAAAATCACAGCTGCACTGATTCTCCTGTAGCTTTTAGTGGCCATTTTGTGCTCCACTCCACATCTTCCACTGTGTGTCAGACACATCCAGCACTACTCTTGTTACCAACCCAACAAACCTGCACTGCCTTCACTACCAGCAGTCTGAAACAAACACCCACAAGCACAGCAGGGCTCTGACACACACACACAGAGTTTACTCCTTACTGCAAGACCATGTAACCTGTTTCTCAGCTTCTCAGTGTGCAGCCTCCCTTCCATAGACTTCAGCTGTTGGCATTCAGTGCAGAACATGAAAGGTTATGGTCCACTGCTCCAAGGAGCAAGCTGCTAGAACAGAGATGCAGAAGAGAAGCAGAAGGATCATTGTCCTGTAAAACTCTGCATCAACTCAAGCTGGGCTGGACAGAGAGCAATCAGCTTTATCCAAATTATTTGCATGTGGACAGAGAGCACAATAGAAGGATCACCCACATGGAAACAGTTACCTTCTTTTGTGCCCACCGAAGTCCCAGACCACTAGGGATGCAGCCTGTAACCAATTCCCATGCAGGTGGGATATTTGTTTGAGACCATCGATGAACAGGAATTCAGTTTTGAGGGAGGGCATCAGCTTTAAAGACAGGCCTTGTTCATTGTACAGATATCCAACAATGCATCCAGTACAGGTCTCATTGATTTTTAAATAACTGGTGTTTCTCATTCCCATTTCCTGCATCCTGAATTTCCTTCCCTGCAGCAGTTCCTGTGACCAGGCTATTTGCAATGCTACATGATCCTTCTCCCAGCTCTACTGTCCCACTTCCCTGTAGTCTGAGCTCCCTGACCTGCGGCTGAGCCCTCCACTGTGCTCAGCTTCATCAGGGATCCGGCGCCTCGCTGCCTAATGAGCTCAGAGAAATTCTGAACACCTTGTCATGGTGTCACTTTAACAGATTATTTTCCTTAACTGAGATGGGCAGGAGGCAGTACCTCCATAGCTGCCCTTTGGATGCCAAGGCTGAGCTGCTGACTTCAAAAGCAGGGTTGGGGTGGATCACCCTCCTCCCCTTCCATTTCCACTGCTCCATTTGACATTTTAGAGTTCAGAGGGCTCTGTGCACCAGCAAGAGAAATAATTTCTCACGTGGCCAGCTGAAGGCTCTAAAGAGAACAACAAATTAACAGCAATGGATTACAAGAAGCAAACCAGGTTTTGCTCATATGCAGCAATGCTCTGCCCCCAAGGGACAGTTTTTATAAATACAATATTATTGATATTCAAATGTTTCCTCTCAAATTCAGATTCCTACCTCTTTATCAGTGGCAGGTGCTATTGTCAGTGTAAATAAACCACCATGACAATCCATGGGGCAAAGAGCAGACTGGAAGGCTCAAGACTGTCAAGCTGTTTGTGTTTCTGTAGTAAACAGCTTGTACTGCAGCTCCAAAGCAGGTCTTACATAATCCAAGTTTCCTATTCATCTTCATAAAATTCTAATTTTACACAGCAATAGTGTAAAGTCCCTTAAACACAAGAATGATTTTATAGGTTTCCAGAGACCTGATGTCATTTGGGAACAGTGTACTCCATTTATGCATTATATCTGAAAAAAACAGAGTTGGATACAAATCACAAAGAAACACAGCGAGTGTTTTACGAGTTTATAAATCTAGGGCTATGGATATGCAGGGACCACAATTTCAATCTTTAAGCACCATAATTTATGGACGCAAAAGGATTTATTTTAACTTTCCTGTATTCAAAATGTGAGCAAAACATGCTACGGTGGGAGAAAATATTTGATGCACTAAAATAGCACTAACTAAAAATGTTTTTATTATCATTGCTCCATTGCACAAGTTCAAAGGCAGCGGCCTGAGCATGTAACAGTGCACATCAATAAGAGATGCTGTGAGAACAGACACACAGAACACGTGCAGTCTCTAACATATGCTCAAGTTTGCCTGATCATTCCATAAGTTTCTTCTTTATTTTCTCTTCCCCATCAAGAAGGATTAGGCAGAATGAATACATGAGAAAGGGTACTGATTCCCAGCTGGTGAAAGTCAATGTTATATTCTTCATGGCTGTACATTCCTCTGCTCCCTATCAACACTAAAATGCATAATGGCAAAAGCTTAATTAGCAGTCACCCTCTGCCAGGGAGCAGGCAAGTACACAGAGCAGCAAAGATAATGTACTTCCAAAAAAAAAAAACTTTTTAAAGTGTGCAACCTGGACACAATTTTTACTTTTTTTAAACCCAGATTTAATCACTGTTTCCCAGCTACATCTGTCCTGCAGCAAAGCATCTCTGTGTGCTAGCAGCTGAAAGCTATGTCAGCCATGCTTCAGTGGGGCAGAAAAGTACCTTCTGTTTAAAGAAGAGCCATGACTTAAGAGCCATCTTAACAGACAAGTTTTAACACTACATGTCCCACCAGCTCCTGGGGTGGCATATGAGACTGTGTACTTGGAAATGCTGACAGTTGTGGTAAAGGCTCAGGTACCAGAGACATTTGAGACACAGCACATCACACAATTCCACACACTCATACACATGCAGAGAAGGCTCCACCAGTGGTTTAGAGGAGATTCACAGCATGGCCAGAACACAGGGCCCCTTCTGGCACAAATATAGTAGATGCCCAGTTAAATAGAGCAAACACACGCCTAACATGAAGGTGTAACAATCATAGAAAGCTCTCAGTGCATTGGGTGGCTATTTAGGTGCTCTGCTGACTTTGGTTTAATCATAGAAGGCACCGAGAGCACAGAAGACATGCTCAAGGCCTCACCAGAAAAAGGAATCAACCCTGTACATCCCTCACCTTGGCCTTTGCCCCAAGTCCATGTCACTCCTCACAAGTGCTAATACTGCCTCACAGGCTTACTTTGGGAGAGGTCAGGAACCCATGAATCAGAAGCCATCCTTATTCAGCACTGCTTGGAATCAGCAACATGCTCAGCCTGGGCAAAGCTCCAGGTCTGCTGGGTCTGAACGGAGCTCCACCAAAATTCATGGAAACATTCTTTCTGTAGATCAACAAGCTGAAGCACAAGGTGTTCCCACAGCAGGCCTAATACCTATTTTGTAAGCAAGAAAAGTGAGACAGATGGGTTTCCTGCTCATCTTTCACCTCAGTGGTATCATCTCAAGTAGCACCTTCAGCCATGACTCCCAGCTGCTTGTTCTGGTCTTCCAGTGCAATAAAGCACAAGTGCAAAGCCAGTTTCAAGTAAAGCAAAACACAAGGTAGAGACATGACAGTCCTTAGATGGGACCAATTAGCAAAGGCTCAGTAGCTCTGTAATGATCTGGGCTGTGGCACAACTGGCAATCCTCCCTTTAAACAGAACACAGATGAAATCTGAATAGTTCCAGCTGCTTCCCTCCTATTTCCCATCCTTCTATCTTTGTCCCACATTGCTACCAATCTTGCTCAGTTTAAGAGGTTATTCACATTTTCCTTACTACCCCTTATCACTGCACTGCCTAATTAACAGTATTTGGACAGTAACAGTAGCTTTTCTAGAAGAAATATTTCCATCAGTAGATCACCCAGCATCAAACAGAAGTTTGCATCATCCCCTGTTTAGAAATGAGGAAACAGATCAGGAAGAAAAAAGTGACTCATTCACTATGCAGCAAAGTACCAGCAAGACCTGACAGAGAAACCAGCTACTCCCAGTGCCCCCTGTACCAGGTTTTCAGGCTGCTGTCCCAGTGAAGGAGCAGCTTGCCTTTTCTTCTCACAAATTAGACCATCCCCAGGATGCAAAAAGGACTGTTCCAGTCACCACCATTGTGGTGGCCTTGGCCCAAGCCTCCATTAAGTTTGAAAAAGCAATTCATATAAGAAGTTTAAAAGCTAGTTTAGGACTGAAAACAAAGCAGTAATATGGAGAAAATGCTAAAATAAACTACAGCTGGGATTTTAAGTCTAAGATAAAAAACACACACACAAAAATAAGCTTAAGGTGAAAGAAAATGTACCTATATATTACAAATATCAATGCATGCAGTTATACATACTATTTATTTTAGCATTTGCCAAGTGAAGTAGAGCATCAAACACTAACAACTGCCCTTACTATTTCAACTGCAATCTTGCTTTCAAGAGCAACATGTTATAGAAATTTCGTGCAGCACATTTGTAACTCCTATAGTTAAAATAAATTACATGTTTGGATTCAATTATCAGACCTCAATGAGTCATAGTCCTCATGTGGCATTTACTCAGGGGAAAAAAAAAAACCTTGGAAGCCTCTAGCACCACAAAGAAAATTCACAGGGAGGGTGAATTCAAGCATTTGAAAAACATGAGAGGTGCATTAATCAGCAGGCTCAGCTTCCCAACAGCAGAAAAAAATTTATTGCTTGTCTCAGGCATCCTTCAATCTGACCTGCAAAGCAAGCAAATTTAAAGTAACATCCAGTGCCTTAGTGAGGCTCACAGGCTGTGAGCCAAAACAGTCTCCATTATTTGCATTTCCCACACACATATAGACAAGTGTCTTAACCACATCAAGGTCATTCAATATGAAGACCATTAAATTAAGTTTTCCTCCAAAATGAGGGCTTGTTATCATGACTAATTAAACAATGACAAAACCTTCTGAACAGTCCCAATCCTCAACAAAGGCTTATTCATGACTGGAGCATTCTTTAGAAATAAAGTTGATTAAAACTATTAAAAGCCATTTGAGTCTGTGTTAAAGGTCTCCTGCCTATCAACATTAGAACTGTATAAAATGCTACAATATATGATTTTTCTATTTGTGCTTTCACTGCATACTTTTTATTGATCTTCTGGACTCACTAGTTCCCTATTTTTGGCAATTATCCATCAATGTTTGGAAGTCAGAATAGGTGGGGAAAAGGCACAATGCTCCATTTTTCCCCAGTAACACTGGAATGTCCATATGGGCAGACTGTACCTCTTACAGGAGCTTATTCCTGCCATTGCCCTCTTACATTTCTGGATTAGATACAGTGTCAAGCACATGTTGGGTGGTGCTCAGGGCTAGGACACAAACGAGCTCATTTCTTAGTGGCTTGTACAGGTAGCATTACTTGGACAGCACAAAACACACAAACAGTATTTTTTGAGCTCGTCCAGGATCTGAATGTGCCTTCCCAAGTGCCTGATGGAGTTAGCAGAGGAGCACAGATAACAGAAAGAATATTAAAAATCATTCACTTCTCTCTAGAGAGACTGCTCTTTGTCTTACACATCAGGAAGAAGCTTCTGATGTCCTGTCTGCAGTCCCCATATGAAACAAACTATTCCTCTTCTGATCCACAGCTCTGCTAATGAAACATCTCCCATGAGTTTCCCTCATCTCAGCCTCCCACCCATTACAAGCAATGCAGAGAATTCCATCACATGTTTGAAATGAGACCGAGTCTCCTGGACTGTAAAATTATTTTTCAAGACAGAGGGCTAAGAAACTGTGATGCTCAGATAAGAACTCAGGGTCTTCTAAGTTTCTTCCTTTTCAGAGCAAGAATGGATTATGTGGTGCCACTGCAATTAGCAAAGGAGCTACAGAATCCCATTCACCTGAGCACTGCTGACATGAATAACCAGCTGCTCCTTCCACCTCTCTCAGTCTTTGCCAGAAGCCCCAAGTCCCAGAGAAGCTCTTCCTCCACCTTCCCCCAGGGCTGTGCTCACCACTGAGCTTTACCCACGAGGGAAACTCATCCCCAGGCTGCTGCCATCAGTCCCCTCAGTCTCGTTGAATTAGCCTGGCCACATCCATGTCTCCAGGCCTGGCACAGCAGCTTCCTCCATTCCCACCCTCACAGGTGGGGTGGCACAGCTTCACCCACTGAGGCTGAAGCAGGAAGGGCTGTCACATCCATCTGCTCTAACCAGGCCTTTGAGAAGTGGCTCCCATTAAGGGCTTCTTCCTACAGACAGACTATTGCTCATTGCTTCTCACTTCTCAGCAGGAAGCACTGGAAAAGCTCCTGTGAGATGTGCATCCCCAGACTGTTGTGCCTGGGAAGTTGAAAGCAGCCAGAAATCATGCAAGACAGACAAGATTTCACACTGCATTTCTCAGACCATGTTGTTGAGGGGATGGCTGTGGTCTGTGTTCCATAATCAAATGCTCCCACTGCCTTATCAAGAACACAGGAATAAGTCAATCTAATTCTCAGAAATTACAGCTTCAAAAAGGTGCATCAATAGAGTAATAGCAATGGGGTTCTTAAGTACTAAACCTGCCAGCAAGCAGGGAAAATGCTGGAGAAAGGAAGCTAATCTAGAGCAGCAGGCACAGGGATATTAAAGAACAGCATGCCCAGACCTTTGTAAGGCACAGCCCTGTGGTGACAATTTGGGAAAAGGTGAAAAGCTTCTAAAAAGAGATTTTTTTAACTTTTTCTCCATGAGGGGAGATGGTTCCAAGAATGAAAAGAGACTTCTAGGGCTCTGAAGAATATGGAAAGGCCTATTTAACTCCAGACCACCTTCTAGCATGTGAAGATTAGATTGATCAGTTTGCCATGCAGGATACTTTTTTATACAATGCACATCTCTGAAACAGGCTCCTTCATCATCATCTTTTTTCCTGCTCTGCTGTGTCTCAAACATCACATAAACCTTTCCCTCTGCCTCTCCCTGGACTTTAATTTTTTGGATGAACTTCTGTCTCTCTTCCTAACACTGACCTGTCTTTTAACCTTGGAGAAAAACATCCCATAGAGGCAAAACACAAAGAAGGAAGGATAGCAGTGAGTTCTCACTATAAAATGTATTTAGCCCATTCACTGTGCTTTACATCAAAAAGTCACTCAAAACCCAAGTCATGAATCAATTCTCCATTATTGCAAAACATTATAATCCATTTGTACACTTTGCCAACTTTAATCTTAAAGTTACATTGCCAAGACATTTTTATAGCTTTTAATTTTATTTTTTAATCCATGTTCTAATACTCTCTCACTAGGCTTGAAAAAACAAATGTCTTTCCCTATTGATTCTGTTCTTTCCCTTTGGCAAACATTTTTATTTTTCCCCTCTGAGTTACAATAAATCAAAAGTGAACACGTCTGTTCTGTTCCATGATAACAGTTACTCAGTATTAGTTGTGGCCCCCTCCCTGCTTACCAAAAACTTCCTCATTCCTGACTCAGCACCATAAAGGGTGACTAAGCACCCTCACAACTGTACTTTTGGTACAAAGTCTGAACAAGCCAATCATCTGAAAGAGTTCTATAAAATATATTAGCAAGTGTTTGCTGTGTTAATTTTGTGATTGGCTAAAGGACAAAGAAATCCTTTTAAAAATCCACGTGAGCTCCTAAGAAGTGGCAATATGACTCAGGAGAGCAGAACACCATCTGCTGTGCCAAGCCTCACTTGAGGCTATTGCAGGATCTTAAACATTAAGACTGATTTCAATCATGTTCTTATGCTTGAACATAGAGAAGCACCTCACTGATCTCAGCAGCTGTATGTGAAAGGAAAGCACTGGACACAAGTGTGTACTCATTCCTGTATAGTGAGGGTCGGGTCAAATCCCCACCTCTAAAGTGAGAGCAGCCACCCAGTGTTATGCTCATCTGAGAAAACCTCAGGACATTTTAAGGAAAACAACCCCACAATGCTGGTCCCTTACTGTGGTTGCCCACAAGAAACAACAGCAGACTTTAGACAAGAAGAAACTAAAACCTTTGCAGAGTTCCTTTTCTCTCATCCACTAGTGTGCCACCATTAATCTTCCACCTTTGTGAAACAATTTACTTTCTGGTTAGTTACATATGGACCTGCAGTACTTCAACATTGTGGGGATAAAGCTAACAAGCAAAGAAGGTGATTAAATTGTCCAGGTGTTTCTGAAGACTGAAAAGACATCAGGCATTTGCTACAAAGAGAGCAAGGTGTTGTTCTGTCTTCAATTGAATGCAATCTTCAGGACATCCACGGAATCCAGGGAAGCCTCAGCAGAAAAGGAGTAGAAGAGAAACCAGTCAGTAATGGCAAGCAGGAAAAGAGCCTCTCCAAATCCTCTCAAGTAAAGGATGTTCTTTACCCCACACAACAGCAACAATTTGCCCCCAAAAAGACTGGGAGTACAAGTCTTGAAAAGAGTAATTATATCCTGAACATCTGAAGAGATTCCCATGGAAGTCAGAGTTGGGGAGGATCACAGCCAACAGAGCAGGTGTGAACTCACCACAAGCACCTCCCAGCAGTGATTTCCTTCAGAATCCTTCAGACAGGGGTGGCAACTGCTGAAAATAACCAGCACAGTGGGGTTTACACAGGTACATAGACAGGCTGAGTGAAGCACAGGGCAAGGCAGCACAGGAAGGGGCTGGAAGGCTGTCAGGAAGAAGACTGATTAAAAAAATAATTAAGAACAACATAAACTCCATAAAGAGGGAGTTCTTCTAGTTCCAAAGCAGATTGCTTGCTGTGACCTAAGGCACAAGATAACTGCTTAACAATGACTTGTGTGCAGGCACAGGGCAGTTGTGATGGTGATGCCAGTGTAACACTCACTCAGTCCAAGGTGCTAGAACTGTCCCCTCTGCACAAGCAATAATTAGATTTTCACTGGGACAGTGAGGCAGAGGGAGCATTACTGTACAAGGTGCTGCATTAGCAATTGGGGGAAAACCTGAGCTTCGTACACAAGCTGGATTGGGAATGGACCCTCATGGACTAATGTGCAAGTTTAGCTCCCAACTGTGCAGCTGTGTCCAGACCTCAGAACTGCTGGTCCTGGCAGTAGAGAAGCAGAAACTAAGAGCCAAAGGAGTTTCTTCACCCAAAGAAACATTGCTGCCCCCACAGTTAGGCAATAGCTGGGCAGGGATTTCAAAGTACCATTTCTGGAGTTGAGTGTGTAAATGCAGCACTTTGATGTCTAAATCTCTTCATAGTTCTGAGTATTCAGGAGACACAGACTCCATGTACTTTCAAGACATGTCCATCAGTCACTGTTCAATAAAGGTATGAATTTTACTTGTTACAACCTCAAAAAACAGCCAGAATCCTGTTGGAAATGTCAGAGACAGACTATCTGCTGTCTCCCACAAACTGTCTACAGCTTGCTTCAGTAAGGGAAACAGATCACATCAATCTTCAGTTTTAACTGTGCAAAAAGTACCACTGTCACCTGGATAAGCACGAAGCAATGATAATTCAGGACAAAAAACCGCAAACACACAAAGGATTTTTCCTGTTCATCACATGAAACCATTTCTTTATCATAAATAAATTCAGTGCCAGACAGTCAAAGCATGTCTGCCAGGGAGCCCAGAATTCTTTCAAAAGACATTAGACAGGCAACCCAAGATGTTCATACAACACTTCACACCTGAGGTAAGACTCAGAGTCAATACCAATGCTTTTCATTGGAGGAAAGAAAAAGGAAAAAACAAACCCACAATTTGCTGGAGGGAATAAAAACGGTGCCAGCATCATTGGCCACTGGCTTGCCTGCTGCTAAAGGGAATATCCTCTCACATTTTGTGCTGCACTTTGCCTTTCCCTGGGATTAGAGCATTTCTCTCCCTGGGGCAGGATTTTGAGATAACTGCTGACAGCTATCACTGAGAAGCCAAGGATGAACACAAAGGGATGTGGGAAATGGGCATGAAGTATGAAGTGTTAGGCAAATAAACTAAAGGCTGGTAAAAAAAGAAAAACACACAACTAAAAACACCACACACAACTAAACACTAGTTTGTAAGTTTGTGGCCTTCACTTTAGATGTGTTGCCTAAAATCAAAGAAGAATTCTCTAGACAATTTTAGCACAGTAAGGCAGAGAGCCAGTCTTTAATTAAAGCACTTTAAGGTGCAAAAAATACATTAGCACACACATACAGGACAGCTTTTACATTTTTCTAATGCTACTTGATGATCATATCTAATGGGATACACCCATCCCAAAAATTGTCCACCCCCAAGACCTCCCTCAGGGCTGCCCTGCGCCCACCCCCCTGAATCAGGTGGGATTCTTTGTGCATGTGTGTCTTTCTGACACAATCACATACAAATCTACTTTTTGATGGCAATCCACTTGGACAGAGATCAAGTTTACTATTATCCCTCAAATTTCATGAAAAATAATCTGCTGGAGTTAAAAAAAAAAAGTGTTAAAAAATGATGTTATGATGAATAAACAGGGTAAGACATCAGTGTGAGTTCAGCCTTTATTAATTAAAAAACCTTCATAGAAAAACCCTGCTTTGAGTGTCCTAATTGCAGAAAAAGCACCTCAAAAACTTTGCAGTTATTAGACAGGACAAATTCTACTTCTTATTCACATTTTTATACTACTATGAATCCTCCAGAGCTCACTCTTAGTCATAAACTCAGTTAAATCTCTTCCCACGGCCAAAATACTCTGCAACTCATTCTCTCTCTGTGAATTTTCTGATGTCTTACAAAGCTCTACCTCACTACTGTAGCTTTGGAATAATTTAGTTAAAAAGCCAATCAACCATGAGACACAAAGCTATAGAAAATGAGTTTTCATTAGTTCTGCTAGTCACCAAAGTACTTGTTTATTATTACAGAAGCAGCTGGAATATATTTGAATTCTGCACAGTGTCTCACATTTTACTCTCTAAACCAAGAGCAGCTGGGACAGAAGATTACTGACAGTTGCCTGTAACATTGTTAAAAAAAAGGATAGCACCACAAGATAAAGCCCCAATCTGTCAAGGAAGAGCACACTGGGGGTAGGGCAAGAAGTGTGCCAAAAAGCAGGCTGTAATTTTGCCATCTTTACTGGAACTCTAGAAAAAGAAATGAAGACACATTAATGAAAGCAGGCAGGTGATGAGTGCCAGGGGCATGCTGTCAACAACAGAAAAATCCAGAGGAATGCAGCAGCAGAGCAAGGAAAATGCTATGAGAGTGTCCCAGGCTGTCACTCACATCTTAAAAGTGAGCTCTTAATGTGGCTCTCCACAACGTGGATGTTAAAAGGTTGAGCTTTGCATGCAAGACCACCTGTCTACACTCTGCTGTCCCTATCTGAGGCAGGCTGTTCTACAGCACAGCATAACACAATGAGACTAAAGAGTTCTTCAACCCCCTTCCATCAGCCTGATGCATCAGGACAGAGGGCAAGCAGTAGCAAAAGCTTTATTACCAGGCAGTCAAAAATGGCTCTGCAAGAACAGGCAAAATCAATACAGAAAGTAGCTCATCAACAGGCAGAGACAGCCTGCATGACTGACCAGGCTCTGCTGAGGGAAGGATGATCCACTGTGACACCAGTCAGGACTCATTCAATGCTCTGCTCCAACACAGACTTCTGCAAAGCACTGAACAAGTCACCTCAGCACACAGTCTTACATTAGACAGACATCTAACTCCTTTTCAAGTCAACTGAAAGGCAGGAGCTGAGTACCTCAGAAGTTCTCTCTGTATTCAGACTGTCATCTGTGAAAGGGTCAGGCAATAAGGAGAGGCTGCAGAAAAGTCCAAGCCATTGAGACTCAACGCAGCGGGTGGCTGGGCCTCACTGCACGCTTGGAGCTCCAAGGATTGGTGGAAAGTCTTCCCCAGCTTCTTTAGGAAAAGAGACACAATTTGCACCTATAACCAGGACTGTCCCATCTCAAGTCAATACTGAGCATTACAGCTGAGCCCAGGTGAAGGTGGTGGATATGTGGAGGGAAGCACACAGCTTCCCAGGGCTTTGCCTTCTCTCCCCAGTCATGGAAAACAGGCAGAAACACTCGTATGTTTGTTGTTTGGTGGGATTTAGGGAGGTTGTTTAAGGAAAATGAAGCCCACACATCATATTACATCCTGGTAGAATTGTCTGAACTTAAAAACAGCCTAAGAAAAATGTTTATTCTTATTACAACTGGGAAGTACAAGCTACTATTCATCTTTATCCAACAGAAGCTAACAGCCACAGTGCCTAAGTAGGAAGCTGTTCTTCATGCTGTTTTCTTCTCTTAACAACAAGTGTTTTACTCTGCCAAAGCAGTAGAGTAATGAATTATTTTTACAGGACTATCCCACAGAAGAAATAAAAAAAGAACAGGGAAAGGAAATGCCTTGGACAATAACATCTACAGCTCTCCTAAAAACCTGGACAGCTTTGTGTCTACAGAGTCCCAACATCTCATGAAAATGAACTTTCTATTTCTGTATCACATGAGATAGAGAAAGCTATTGCTGTTACACATGAGAAATGAAGAAGTGACTTATTCCTAGAAGGACTGGTGAGACCTCATGCCTGAAACACATTTAGCTGCAGGGCAGTCTGGCAGGACTGTGAAGAGCAGGGAAACAATAAAGCCATTGCTTCAAAAATCCACTGAGTTCACAAGAGGGGCATCGAATAATTCACCTGGCCTGGGTACAGTGCACAGAATGAGGCAGACTTGAAAAGGGAGGAACTAGAAGGGACTGTGGTTGGAACCAGGAGGAGCTAAGACTTACAGGTCTGAATCTTTTTTTACTTTTGCAGAACAGCAGTACTGATTTTGCATAGCACTTGAGGCATGTCCTGTTCTATCTTCCACAGTTTAAAGAATAAAGGATTGGCCAAATATTCCTACCACTGAGCCATTCCTTCCATTACTATCCACAGCTCTTGTTTCACCAAGAGTTCAAGCACATTAAATTAAGGCTAGAAGCATTTAGCTCATCTTAAGACAGGAGAAGGATTCTGGATATTAGAACAGAAATTCCTTTAACTGTAAACGAACCATATACCCTCCATCTGGGCAATGGCAGATGCTTCCTCTTACTACTGCCTAAGATACTTCTGTAGCTTACGACCAGACCTTTCTCCCTACTGAACAGAAAACACAATATAGGTCCTCTGCTGTAGTTAAAGCATCATAAATACCAGGGGACTGCTTGCCAAATGGACTTTGCAGTCGGTATGAGCAGCAGGAACCACGTGGGCCAAAGCATGGGGTCTCAAAGGTAACAGTGGCCTAAAGTCCCCAAAGCCTCCTGGCTGCAGGCTGGGCTGTGCCCACCAGCCCAGTGCCTCCCTCACTGCTGGGCTCACCCACAGCATGCTCAGCTGTGGGTCAAAGAACCATAAATCTCAGACCACAGTCACACAGAGGAAAGCAAGTTACCAAATAAAAAACAGTCCATCAAAACCTGTTGTCTCTGGTTTGGTGTTTTTCTGCCTTCTCCTCCTTCCTCTGCTTCAGGGAAAACCAACAAGATTGCAGTCAAATTCTGTGCCTTTCAGACAAAGAGGAAACTTAATTGCAGTCTTCAGCAGACTGAATTTCTATTGAATGAGATAATGAAGCATAACCAATTGCATTTCAGTGCCAGGGCTCAGAAGGCACTTTGCTAAGATGCAGAGGTGTGGTGCAACTTCCTCAGCAGAGTGATTCACTGAAGCACTGCAACTGGCAGAGACAACCAGCCCAGACAGGAGAGTTTCACGGGTGACAGGAAGCTTGTAAAAGGCTCCAGCTCAGGTAAACTGGGAGAGACATCACCACAGAGCAGTTAATTAATAAAAAATTATTATTAGAATTAGCAACATACATGTATCGACTCTTCCCTAGGAACATTGAAGCAAAAATATTTACTGTTAACATAAAACCACCAAATTAGTCATGCAGTCTCTAAGTACCCCCCACTGTCAGCAGTGCCTGGATTCAACAAAACAGGATACAGCTCAGAACAGAAGTGTCTAACTCCAGGCCTGAATAAATGGATTCTTAAAATGCTTACTAAATCACTACACAATACCTAGTGCTATATCACAGGAAGCCTTGTTTTCTACTGCTAGAAAGAACCAGCTGAACAGCTTTATTTTTCAGTGTATTTTTGGAATGTGCTTCTATGAGCTTAAATGATGGTGTTGAGTCATAAGCTCTGGGATTCATCTATTCAGCCTGTGCTCAGGTATCTGGAATGCAAAAGGCTGGAAAAGAGAGATATGAGCTTTTGGTTCTTTACCAACTCAGTATGTCCTATATTCCACCAAGTATTTTCTCCCTCCAAAAGCAACTTACAGAATAACTGAAGCAACCTGTAGGTATCCCTTCATCTTATGTATTGCTGCAGAAACACCTGACATACCGAGAAATCCAAAATAAGCTCTGCAAAGATATCTGGTCTCCAACAGGAAACCAATTCTTTTATCACTGGTGATGAAAATACAAGTCTGCATTTAATGTGGAGTCAACTCTAAGTTGCGAGAATTTGGTGGCTCTGTCTCTCAGGATCACACGCCCACTTAAATACCTGGGTGACCCAAAATCAAGTGCAAAACCAGCATGAACAAACTTCCATAAGTGCACAAAAAAATTCCACCTACCACTTAAGTGACGTGGCTGTCCCCTCCCAGAATACCCACAACACTGAGGTTCTTCTGACACCACCCCCAAAACAAAGTTCCTTGGCTGAAAGTAGAATGGAGTACAGAAAAAAGAATACACATTGTTCCAAACAACTATGTTGATAGATCCAGATAGTATTGTTGGGTCACATACTTGTCTCTTAATAAAGCAGAAAGGGAAGAGCAGGAAGAAAGATCTGACTTCATTTTCTGTCCTTCTCTGTACTGGTTTTTTTCAGATGCTTGTACAAGACAATTTGACAGAGCGCAGCCTCAGCCAGATATTCCTCAGACCGATAAGATCTAGAGAAGATTTAAATTAGGGAAGAAATTGTACAGCCTTGGTCTCAGCTGTGAGACCTCAAACATAACATCTATCATCCAGTAAAGACACTTATAAAAACAATCTCAGTGGGCATCCGGAAAAGGACTTGGGATTTGTAGCAAAAGCCAATTAAACAGTTCTCATCTCAGCTCTGAGAATCTGAGATTCCAGCCAGAGAGTGTCTAACCACATCCACCTACGACAAAATGCATGAAGCAAAATATTCAATTACTCTCACTTCACAGTAGTAACAGGAAAGGGACTCAAATCAACACTCTGGATACTGGTAATTCTGGATTAAGGTTTACAGAAGTTTAACAGTTCATCCTTAAGCATTAAACATTAAAATCAAGACCTTAAACCAAGAACTACATATCTCAAATACTCCTGAGATCTGAGAAACTTCTGTTAGAGATTTTGTCCAGTTTAGCTGTACAGATACAGTAGAGTAGCTGCACAGAGCAAAAGATGTGTAAGGAACACACACTGCTCTCATTAGCAAGTTCCCAAGCCATTCAATTCCTCAGCTCTTTTTAGACAGAACTGTTTTCAAGACAGAACAGAGTTTCTGCACAGCATTATTTTATATGCCACAAAGCATTGGGGGCTTAACAAATTAAAAAACCAGAACTTACTGTCAACCAGCACTTTGCACACATCATCACAGACTGGGTAATACCATGTGCTCGCAGGGGAGAATGGCAATGTGCCAGATTCCAGTGTTATGGGTGAAAAATGACATGAGCAAGGATTGAGGGTTTCTATCCTTGTACCCATGTTTCATGCACAAACAAACAGCACAAACACTTAACATGCTGCTGCTTTGGCAGACAAATCCACCTTTGCCCTGCCACAGGCCAAAGTCAGCTTTCAGAGGCACTCCAGCACTGGCACAAGTCTGCTCCCACTGAAATCAGAGGGAATTTCCTCTCTGAGCTAGTGAGGAGACCATGGCCAGCACCAGTCCCATCTGCACTGAGCATAATCCATCATTCTAACAAAGTACAAATTTCATTCATAGACAAAACAAATGAATATTCAGCCAACTACACATGATATCGAGTCCAGGAGAATTATCAGCTCTCTGACAGTCAAGAGCAGAGAAAACAGCATTCTTGCAGGTCTGCACTGAATCTGAACAGGCAAATGGCACATTATTTATTACCAGTCTCTGAGCTACCCAGCCCCTTAACGGATGTTTTAAAGTTTTTCATTTCTCAAAGACCTCAGCTATTGTTTATCTGTCATCTCCATCTGCTAAACCACTAGTTTGCTTCCCCTAGCATTGACTGAGAACCTTGCAACTTCTAATATCCCTTCCCAGAGCCCATTTTCTAATTGGATGGTTCACTCCCCAGCATAATCATTTTACAGGGAAGCAAATCATGATTTCATCTATCGGATTCATTCAAATACATTAAGGCATCTCTGTATTCCCAGAGGGTCAAAAAAACAATCTTAAACTATTGAATGCTAAGAGTATTTGCAATAGGCAGGAGACTAGAATGTATTTGCTTTGTCCCACGTATTCTTTCCCCAGGCATCCTCTTTTGGCCACAGACCACTGGCCTAAATGGGAAATAGGATCTGTGTGGAAGTCTTGATGTCCCACAACAGATCTGAAAGGCAACACCTACATGTTCACTTACATTACAAGTCTTCTGCAATGACCAGGTGCACCCTCTATTTTATCCTTCTATCTGGTCCATAGACACTGTATTTTCAGTGCAAAGTAATTGCAACAGAATTGTCACATTAATATAAAACTCAATGCTAATTTAAGATTACACAAGGCAAACACCAGAAAATAGCATTAAACCTGTGAACATGCCCAAACCAATTACTTGTTTGTCTTTCCAGTGAAATTAATATAACAGTTCATCAACAGTAATCAGAGAAAAAGTACTCTCAGAATGATTATTCCCTTTCTCTAATTTCAAACTTTCTTTACCTAAACAGGTGGTGGAAAGCAAAGTCAAATCTGTCCTCAGATCTCTAGAAAATCTTTCCTATAACAGATATCATGCAATACTTGTCAACTCCCACCATTTCACAGCCAATATTTGCTTCAGCAAGAAATTCTCAGCCATAAGACATCATCATTTCATCCTGGCTGAGTTCCCTTCACTGTCCTTATCTCCAGCTGCTGCACCTGCCTCACCTTTTCAGAATCTATTTATATCACATGCCAGCAAGGCAGGAGGGATTGTCAGCTCCCACCTGGGTGGGACACAGCTCTGCAGAGACAGAGGACACAATTTTCACAAGAGGAAAATTGTTTTCTTCTTCCAGGAGAAAAAGCAACATGAAAACTTCCATGTTAAAGGGTAAACCAAAGCAAGGAATAGTTGCTGATGCAAGGGAGAAATCCACCCAGGGGAATACTTTTGCTAACAGCACTGCAAGGGAACTTCCCAATAGCAAGTGTGCTGCAGAAAGCCTACATACACCCAGGGTTGACAAAGCCTTTTTATTCTTCTTAACAGTAAAAATTAACAGAAGGATGAGCAATACACATACCCAAAGCACTTAGTTAAGGGGGAAAAAAAGTTAGCCGAGAGGATTGCTTTACCCCAACATGCTAGAGGGGAAGAGATGTTAATACTTCCAATAACCTGGAGGCACAGGAGACAGTAGTGCCCAGGCAACCTCATCCCTCAGGTGGTGAGGGATTCATTATGCACTTTAAGTATTTTATTACAAGCCAAGTAACTTGTTAAACACAATGATCCATCTGATCAAAGCCTCAGTACCAATAAACAGAAAGTAGGAGTGAAAATTAACTGCCATAAAGTATCCAGATTACAGTCTCACTGCTTTAACATGCCAAATATATACTTCTCAATCTCACCCACTCCTCCTATGCACTGCACAGTTTGCCCCAGCTGGCAGTATGATTGGGAACATTTTCTTTTCAAGTGCATGATCCATTTACAAAACTGTAGCTTGACAAGCAGGGTTAAATAAGAGGTTAAAGTGTACTTATAGTACATATGTTGACATGTGGTGTGAAGTGACTTAAGTCATCTGTTTAGTGATGTCTTTATCTTAGTGATAACATTCAAAATAAATTTTAAAGCTGTCCAAAGTAAGAATGTAAATATCAAGAAAACCCATTCTGTTTTATAACATCTTCACCTGGATAAAGGCAAATCTCACAATAATGGAACTGGCCCCCCAGGGCAGCAGAGATCATACCTGCTTTTGTGCTATGCCAGGAGCATCCTTCATGGACACTCCCATCCAGTGGCTTATTCCCAGAGCAAGAATGCTCCCACAGGAAAGGCAGCAAGTCAAACTCTCTCACAAGATGCAACCAAAAAATTCCCCACATGAGACTCTTTAAAATCAGATATTTGTGCTTTTTTTCTATTCTAACAGATGCTGTGATAGAAAGTGGAACACCCTGTGCCAGTCAGCAAGATTGTCCTCTCTAAACCATCCACCTGCAAAACATGCTCTGTCCCACTCAAGTCACACAGTGCAATTTCGAAGTGGCTGGTGGAGAAGAGACCTTGGGCTGAGCAATACTGTGGGAGAAAACCCACGGAGGAGGCAGATCCTGGGCAATGCTGTGGGAGAAAACCCCATGGAGGAGGCAGATCCTGGGCAGCAGGAAACAGGCAGATGGATGGTGCACAAAACAGTATTTTGCAAGAGTTGCTGATTGTAACAGAAAAAGAAACAGCTCCTGACAGCTTTACACTATGGCATGGATCAGGAAAACTGCTCTGCATCTGTGCACACCCTCCTCCACCTTGTAGATCCAGCTCCATAGGTAGCAGGAGTTCAGCTCTTCCAGCACACAGATCCATTACTACTCATTTGATCCAGGTATTCAAAACTATTTAAACTGTTCTTGGATCCAGCACTGACACAATGCCAGGAAGCTTTAGCAGGAAACAGTTTGGAAGTGTGGTCTGCTCAGTAATTAGGAAATCTCAATTTTTATTTTTTTTCCCCCTCTTTAAACAAAACAGTAGCAGTTTAATCTTGAAATTCAGAACAACAGCTTTACCTCCCAAGGACAAAGATAGGAAAGACCTCACTAAGAATGCCATTCCTTATGGAATCACTCAAAATACATACTAATATTTTTCCCTCCTTCCTTCTGTCAAACAACTACGTTGCCCAATTTTAGTAGGAGTAACTGTTAACATTGATTTTCTATTCCTTAGCGTTTGTCTACGTAAGCTGCAGTGTTAGTAACAGTAATAAATAAGCAGATGTTCTCCCTATTCCATTTGTATTTCACTAAAATCCATCAGATTAATTTGTGAGCTGCAACTGGCCAGAAAAACATGGGAAGAAAACAGACATACAACATTAATTTTTCTTGTCCTAGAATACAGCAAATGCACTGCAAGTAAGCAAACCATTCTAGGAAAATGTCTCCTGCATTAACAAGAAAAATTCACTACCTTATTGTTAAAAATCCAAAAGCACTATTCATGTTCATATTCATGTATCTGCCAGGAATATTCAGTTATTCTGTAATAACAAGAAGTCATTGAGCCACTTCTGCTTTTCTGCCTAATTATAAAAAATGTGGTCCTGCTAATTTTGAATCCTAATAAAAGGATGGCCCAGGGCTGTTCAAATTCCTCTCTTCCTACACATGAATTGTCCTTGAACAAATGCAAGGTAACTAATGCATCAACTTGTGAAAAACCTTCACGGGTAAGTACCTAGGGAACACATCTGCATGTGTCCTTGAGGCATATCATAACACCACATTTCAACAAGAAATCTGTTTGCAGCCATCGCTGATGAGGAGTGGAATGCATTTTAGTCCCTATTCTGGCCTAGTCACTCCCCCTTAATATCAGCAGGGAACACTCAAGACAGATATTCTACTAACATTTCACACATTCTAAAGCACTTAACTTTTCCACAGATGCTGCAGTGCATTAGGGAAACATCCAAAGGCTGCAGTCTTATCACAGCCTGTGGTTGGGAAAGCTCTCTTTATATTCACTGACTTATAAAGTACAGACAGCTTCACATTGCTTTGCACTGGGAACTTATCTATACCCCCACAAACCACAGCACTGAAACACTGATGAGTTTTACATCCATGAGTGAACATCATGGTCTTTTCTCCATCACAAGCTCAAAGTAATTTTTGCACGCATTTACTTCAAGGGTGTTTAAGTTTACTCTAAATTCCAGCTAATTACACTTCACAGAATTTTCATTCAGTGAATCTGAAGGCAGCTTAAACTTGGGCCTGATACTGAAGTCATCTGCGTGAAGAAAACCCACTACCACAAAGGACAGTTTAAAACAGGGAACACACCCTTGAAGGGACCATCCAGCCATCAGCAAAATGCACCTGTACTGGGGACAGGGAGTATTGGGAAGGAACAGAGACGCAAAAGGCTTGCAACTGTCAGCACAGAGCACAAAAGGAATGAAGAACACTGTATTTGTATTTAATTGCACAGAAAGTAATTTCATTACACACAAAGGATAAAGTGTCTATTCTTGTAAGACCTACAGTGCCAGTTTAACAAACCACGAGAGGGCAGAGCCTCTTTGCCACATGGCTGTTCCATATTCCTGGGCTGCCCCACATAATGGTAGGAACATACTCCAAGGGAATGCTCACCCCAAACGGATACAAAGTTCAGGATAATATCCTCTTTACATAGCCCAGGTCCAAGAGGGCCAAAATGCATAGAACCATATTCATGCATCGCTGAATCCATGCTGTCTGGATTCTTGCCAAAAATAGTTTGCTCACCCTCTTGCTAGAATTTGTTAGTGCAGCTTCAGTGCGTTACCTGCCACAGCCATATGACTTTGGGTTGGCACAAAGCCCAGAGGAGCTCCCATCCACCACAGGTTTCTCCCTCACAGCACATTTATCAACACAGTCTACACGTCATAAAACAATTTCTAAGTTCGTGTGGCTTTAACTTCAGCTCATATTTCAGTGCCCCAGCAGATATGCTCTGCTAAGTTGGAGAGGTGAGTCATCTTTCCCTCTCTCCTTCCTTCCACGAGGATTTTTCCCTCTGCAGCTTGGTTGGGATATTCACCCCTGGCCATCACATGAAGCTGCTCCCTTCACCTGCAGGAAAGTCTCCAGGTAGAGTGATAGAAGAACTTGTCAGTCTCAATTCTCTCACCTAAGCAAAAAGAGGCACCAAAAAAGTCATTCCCTTCTGCAACAAGGTACACACTTCTACAGTGGCTCAAGCACAAGTGCTCAACTGGGATGGTGCTGCTGCTTTTGCCAAATCACAGCCTAGGACAGTGTAGCTTCAGGCACTTGGAGATATCTGGTTTTTTATTTTTTTGATTTTTAGCTCATTTCTGACAGGTTCATGCTCCCAGAAGCAGGTAATTTCATAAGCCCTTCTACCAGATAGAAAGTAAATACATTATGGTTCTGCATGAAGAAACTGCAATATATAGTGAAAATCAATGCCTGCATAATTCTGTGGGCAAGAACTTCAAGATGTAATTTTACTTCAATATCTTATGTATTTACATGCTCTCACTGGATACCAATAAAAGCTTAACAGCACTCAGTTTGAATACAGCTCTGCTATGGGTATGTACATTTGACAAAAAGTGTATTAAAGCAGCTTTAATCTATTCACTGTATGGCCTGTTCCTATTTAGACAGCAAAGTCATAATCATAGAAAATTGTGGTCAACAGATTCAAAAATACAAGCAACTGTAGGACAGCAGGTGAACAGCCTGTGACTAGCACAGGCGAGGACAAGCCTCTTTTGTCTTCACAGGATAGCCAGTCCCTACAACAGCTTTGACCCATTATTCCACAGCAGGGGCCCTTGAAGGTGGCCCCCAGTCAAACAGCACTGGCCTTCCCATGCAGCAGAGAGAGAAAACAAGTCAAGCAAGAGCAGGGTCTCGAGCAACACTGAGGGGCTGATGCTGGAGGCACAGACCTGTGCCCAGCAGCTCTGCAAGATCAAAACCCAGAGACAGCCCTACAGACAGATAAGCAGCAGCCAGACTGAACAACCCTCCCTGCCCTACAAACATCCCTCTGGACGGGAGGGGTATTACAACCCACTCTGCTACTGCATAATTTTACTGCCTATATTTTGAGACAGGGAAAGCAAAGCTCAGTGTCCCTGTCTAGGGCTACACATCAGAAGCAGAGATCAGTCATTTTGCCCAGGAAGCATTTGCTTGATATATCTTTTAGTTCAAATCAGATTCAAAAGCTTTCTCTTCAACTTTAAAGACACTAAACAAGCAGCACAAGATTACATACGTGGCTTACACAGCTTACAGGAGACTGTGTGCCTGTCAGCCATCATTCACAGTGCATGTTAGTTTAGATGCAGTAGAGAGACATCTCACTGAAGGCTGAAAGAATGAAAAGCAATTTCTGCACTCTCATGTTACCTGCAAATGAATGCACCAACCAGACTTAAGGAGAGACAATGCCATAATGAAAGGAAGTCCAATTTAGATGTTCACAGACTTCACAGTTAAGTGCACCCAATGAAATATCACCAGCAGGGCTATTAACCAAGAAAACTAAGTATTGTGTTGGTTTCTTTTGTTTTGGGGAAATCTGGGAGGGTTTTTTTTCCTAGTTTTAGTCCTGAAATTAAATAGACCTGGAAATTTCTGATTGATTTTACTGCGACAAACTGAAGACAGACAACACCTTCTCTGTTTTTACTCCCTCTGATATAAGAACCATAGTACACTACTGAGTTACAGCTCAGTTTTGCACAATAGCATTAATATGTGGAGTGTGCTGTGACTTTTCCCAGAGTATATTGCAAAGGATTTATCCATAAAATGCCTAAATAAATGAATCTTTGTAAAAAACCTGAATTTTAACACATCAACATTTTTACAAGATTCACATTCTTCCAACAGAAAAGACTACTGCCTTCTTATAAGCTTTGCACATAAGCCGTTGAAATCTCCCCATTTGGCATCCTCTGAACACCAAGCAATTTTAAATATCTCATCAACTAGCAAATACAAGTGGCAAAAGAGGGTTGATTGAGAACAGAGATTGAACTGTAACTCTGAACAGTTTCTCCTGTGAAGGAGACAAAAGAACAAATTGCAATACAGTTCACATGAGTGAAGCTGTATAATTGCAAAATGCAATCTCTCTCCATGGATGAGAACAAACTTTGCCTATCAATATTTATAAGCTTGGCATTTCAGAATCTCATTAGAACATGTCTGATATCTCACAGGTTGTGCAGAAAATAAAAATAATGGCATATTTGCCATGGCTTCTGACAAATGCCAGCATCTTCTTAAACAAACACCGTCCTGCATCCACTGCCCTGTGCTCACTGAATGTTCAGCCTGATGTTCTGCTTTAGGGAGTATTTGTTGCCGTGTGTAGCAGAGCATGTCACTGTAAAGTTCATGCTTCGAAAAAGCCAAGCCTGCCTAAAATATGTTGTTCTCCAGCCTCATAAAAATAAATATTTTATCTACTTCCCCTCTTCTACAGTCAGGCTGATGTTTATCTTCTGCTTGTAGACAGAGTCTTTTCCTTTGGGCCTCTTTCATTTACACAATTTGATAAAAGAAACACTATTCCAAATAACTTTGCTTTAGGATGAAAAGCTTGGGTAGCATTTCCCTGCCTTTAGTGCAAGATCTCCAAAGCCACCAAGGAGATCTCAAATAAAAAAATGTAAAAAGGCAGTCAAAACAAACATCCAAACCTTTGTGCAACTCGGGGGAAGAACAAGCAAACAAACAACACACACCAACATTTTCCAAATCTATAGAAGCTTCAGAGGCAGGTCACAGATTCCTGCATGGGAAGTGTACACAAATGTACATTTGTCTTTGCACATATAAATCAATAGTGCAGGAACAAAACACCCTGCCTTACATCCTTGCATTAATTCAAGTGCAAATATAATGATTCTATAATATGCACAAGCAAATGATCTCTGCCCTCTATTATTCCCTTTACAACAAAACCATTTTTAAAGCTCATTTTGAGATGTGTGACAGAGACCATATTAAAGGCACTAAAATAATGAAAATCCTGCATTATTAAGGCAGGTATATCAACAGAGACAGTACCCAGTGATACAGATATGTATGTTATCACCCTTCCTTGAGCAGATCAGACTCAAAAGTGACCATGGCACATCACTCAGCACGAGGATGTGGTTCAGCATGTTCAAATCTGGGCAGGAACTGTACTGAGAACAGGGGAACACTTACAATAGAAAAGCCTTTACAAGAACTTGCCTTTTGAACTATTCCTCTGTTAAAGCAAATCTTAACACACCTTGAAATTTTCAAGTTCATTCTAAAACCTGATCCTGATTCCACTAAACATCAGTAACTCCAGATTGGATCTCCACGACTGCCTGGTATAAAATACACTCCTCCTCCAATTTTAAAGAGCAAATATATTCTTTTGACCACTATAAGTGTTAATATTCTTCTGGTGTATCAGTGTCCTCAGCGAGTATGAATATAAGGAGCAGCACCTACAGAAAGGCAGAGCAGTGTGTATTCCCCACCTCTTCACAGCAGCAAGCGGGCATGTTCTCCAGCTGGGAACAGGCAGGAAACACTGAGCTTCCCATTATCAAGAGCTCTGTTCTGATCTCTACCAAGTGTCTCTCCTTTAAAGGAAAAAAGAGATCTTAAAAATTCCATTTTCATTTCAGTCTTTTAAAGGCATCTCTTTGTACCTCTCAAGAATCTACAACTTTTCCATATCAGTTTTGAACATTTTCCACACAAATTAAAAAACAAGCAAACAAACAAAAAAACACACAACACCTTTGCCCATTAGCAGTAAGGCTAAAAATCAAAATCATGGTTAAACTGTGGGAGTTACCTCTAACATAGCTTGACCCATTGTAACAAGACATTTTTGAGGAACCTTTCACATAGACATCCTGAATGAACCGAACAGAAATCCTGCAAAAGACAACTAGTAAGAGTTGCCATGAATGTAGAGATGCAAAAAGTGTGTGTGCAAGTTGGTGCATCTCAGGCTGGACGATCATTGTCATTGTTTATGTGAGTGGCTCAAAGTTTGGTTAAGTACTCTGCTATCAAGTTATAATAGCATTCATGTTTGGTGATCCAAGTAAATCTTAAAACCTATAAGGAAATAATGTTAAATTTACATAGAAACACCCCCAGAACAACATCTAGACCTGGCCATTACTGCTGTTCATGATGCTATGCAATACAGACACTCCAGGTTTCTGTTTAATACTCTTTGGGGAGTACGGTGGGCAGGGTGGGCTGCAGGGAGGTAACAAGGACCAGACTACTAGCCCAGCAACCATCAGCAGGAAAGAGACACTAAATAATTCACTGTCTTAAAGCCACTCATGTTCAAGATACACTTGATTAAAGAGACACACAAAAACAGGGACTAGCTGGAGATACTTAGTACATTTCTGATGGCACCCTGGTACAAATTAAAGTGCCAGCTGCTGAGGATCTCTGCATAAAGACTGCAACAATAACCAGCCAGAGGTAGCCCACCTGTGATAGTCACTAGCACTGCCCCAGGAACAATCCTTATCTTCCCTGCAGGGGTATTGAGAAGATTAATTATAGCTAATGTTTGTACAACACTGAACAGGCATAGTGCAATGCAAGTGCAAAGTATTATCCTCTGTGTCACAGTGAGGATGTTTGACTCTCCACACAGGTGGCCATTTCGAGAGCACAGGCTCTGCCATGCCAGCATTGCTCATCCTGTACTTTCTGCCTCAATGCCTGTTGCTTTATGCAACATTAAATCAGCTGCAGATTTAATTATGTGTGGCTTATAAGAGTTATGCACATCTCCTGTGCTTCACAAATTCACCTCCCCAGGAGGGTTGTCAAGCATTAGAACAGGCTGCCCAGGGAAGTGGTCAAGTCACCAGCCCTGGAAGTATTTAGACAGACATGTAGTTGTGGCACTCAGGGACAGGTTTAGCGCTCAGACAGTTGTCACTATCAAACACTACCTACAGCCAGAGTGGAGGTGCAACCACAGTATCATATTCTCTTGTAGGCTGCCAAAAGCACTAAGAAGGGACCCTGGAGCAGATCACAGGTTTGCTCAGTGCTTAAACAAGACTTTAGCAGCTGAAAAGCAGCAGAAATATCTACAGCCTTTCATTAGCCTGGAACATGCCATGTGTGTCAAACAGTTGGAAACTGTGGCATTATTCCCCCCAAACTATTTCAAATATATGGCTTATACTTTTTTACTATAAATAGATCTTCAAAAATAAAAATTGAACCTTCATCCTGTCAGCATCACAGTGAACATGATGACTTCTCATGATTTGGTACAGCTTGCAGACATTAATCAAGGACTCTGCTATTTTTAACAGCACAAATAATGACATGGCTATTTGGCGATCTCATGTCCATTGAACCTTCAGGAAATTTAAGTACAGTTAATATTCAACTACTGCTGAAGAAAAGAGAAATTTAGGATGAAATTCCTCTAAGAGCAAATAGCACACATCACCACTACTGAACACAGAGAATCACTCCAGTGTATTTGTAATGCATTGCCAGAAATACTTCACATCTCCCTGATATGAAAACAACAGCATAAAATAACAACACATTTTTCTCTTTTGACACAAATGGTTATATATAAAAATCCCTAAAAGGTGCAATAGAAATATAAACAATTCAAGAACAGGAAAATGAAAAGTAAATATGAAAATAAACTGTCACTTTAGCATGATCTTTCCTAATTAGTAGTAAACAATGAAATGTTATATAAAGAGCACTGTATTCTCCTTCTGTTAGCTCCACAGAAAGGGAGCTCTGTCAGGAATGTTTCAGTGACATGCCAGCTCCCCTCTATCCTCTCCTGAACTGCACCAGACAGTTATTAATGCTCCTGTGGGGACTCAGCATTCCCTTTCAGCAGTCACCCTCATTTGGAAGGTTCCTCAGAAGGAATGCAAATACAACAAATCAGCAATCCATGGCAATCAGAGGTCAAAGTCCCACCACACATTCAGGGAAATGTGGCTGTATTGTAAGGAACAGGTTGCTTGTTTACACTCACCTTCAGAAAAAGGTTAAAACAATTCTGTAATCACAATCAAGGCCAGGCCTCCAAGAAACTATATTCCCTCGTGCTCTGCTTCCAGACACTGTTCTTTGGGGCTGGCAAATTAAGCAGGGAACTCCTAGAGAGAATTACTGTGATGGTAACCTGATGAGTGAGTAACTCCTGCCTGTGCATGCCATGTTTTTCCAATGTAATCATTGCTACTGGCCAATGACCAGCAACAAACTCAGCAGCACATGAATGGATTTGAATTATTCACAGTTCAAAAATGCCTAGATTAGACTTGTCTGCATGCACATCATCCTGCACTCTGATTATAGCAGCATTTGTTCTCAATGATGAGAGCAGTCATTAGAACATTAACTTCTGACACATACCACAGCTATTGTCAGCTACAAGTGAGAGGAAAAGAGGTATCATGTAACTCTGGAAATGAGTGGATGGTGAGACAACACTTGCAAAATCTGAGCAAAAAGTTTTCCTGAGCAGAACTTCTCATTTTTTATCATTCCAAACACAACTATATAACAGAAGGTGCAAACCTCAATCCATTTTAATTAACGGTTACAGGGTTTTATAGTGGGCATATCACATGTGGGAGGAGTCTCCTTCAAAAAAAGCACTTTAGGAGGAAACTGTTATTGATCTAATGGGAAAAATTACTAGTCCTAAGGATTACTGCAAGTGAGTCTAATAATATTGTGTCAAATACATCCAATGCAGGAAGAAAAATTTCTACATTATCTAGGAGCAAGCCACAAGACACTGCTAAGTTTGTCTACAGGGTCAAACCAACACATTATTTCTGTAATTAGTTGTTCTTTTTATGAAAATCAGCATTATATCTCTTAAGTTATCCACTAGATTAATTTTTGAAGTTATTGCTCCAGTTTTTTAGAAAGCTGGTGAGATTATATGTGAATATTTCAAGAGTACTGTCCAGGCTTAGCAAAGACAAAAATGTTATGTGAAGTCAAGTCAACACTGCTTTGCATCACACTGTCCTGCTTACCAGAGAGCTGACCCAGGTTACAGCTGTATTTCAAACTGGTCACTATCACTTGAAAAGGACAAACTGTCCTTGGGATTCAGAGAGAATAATTCCAGAAGCATGTTCTTCTCTCACTAGCAAGATCTGTAGGGTGAGGATAATCCCCACAAGGGCACAATTTCTTTGCTGCAGATAAACCTGAAAAACCTCTTTTGAGGGCAGAGGCACCTGGAAGAAGATGACAACCAGCCTGCCTGCCACTCCACTGTCACCCACACAGGGCAAAGCCTTCCACTGCAGAAGCTGCTAAGCCTTGACACAATACGTGCCAAGACATTGAGGCATGTTTGTTGTGACAGACAGGACCTGAACAGCAAAGGGAAGGAGGAGGATGAGTTCACAGCCTCTTCTACCTGCCTTTGGGACTGGATATACTCCAGATGACAAAATGCATGTAGCCAGAAAGAACTGTTTGTGGGTACTCCACTGCTGTCAGTCACAGGTTTCCATTCAGCGTGTTCCCATCCAAACTGCAAAAGGTTGAAGCCACACTGAAGAGTCTGAACTGCCTTTGCCCAAGGATCTTTTGTGGAGGAGAACATGACAGCCATGAAGTATTCCAATGCTGCCACCAGGCAAGCACATTGCTACCAGGGAATACAGAGGAAAGCTCTGAATCTCTGAAAAAGCTCTCAAACTAAAAACTGCCTCCTAGGAATTAACATCAGGTGACGCACAGACCCAGGACTTTTTGCCCTACAACAGAGGACCAAATTTAGCCTTGATTTTAAGTGGGTACTCAGCTGCAGGAGAGCATGTGGAGCTTAAAAAGGGACTCCATCTGCTCTTCACAACAAATAAGATTTTCTTGATTTCATTCTTACAGAAATGTCTTATACCCCCCTAATACTGGTTATCCCCCTAATCCTTCTTCACTCTCCTAGATTGTAACATGCCCACTTCTTCCCAGATAGGTGCTCAGAGGCCTGTCTTGAACGTGCTATGAAACAACTGACTGGATATGATAAAGATAATTATGTTGTTCAGTGAAAGTTTTTATTTTCACTTACATTGCAGAAGCATCCAGAGGTGTGAACTATGAGCAAAGTCTCCTGCTACTAAAGCCCACAAAACAGGTTATTCTCCCCAGAAAAGCACCCCATGCTGACACTGAAAGCAGAAAATATAATAGAAACAGCATCAAGGGGCAGAAACTCCTCAAGGATGTTCATATTAATGAAAGGTTTGAAACTAGATCTTACAATTTCCACTTAGGTGATACCCTGTAAGCTCCAGTGTTGCATTCTGCCAAGTATCCTACTGCTATCCCCTAAACTCCCGAGGATGAGCCATATTTCTTGTGTACAGAATACTTAATTCAAACACCAAAAAGCCTTTCCTAAGAAACCTTGGAAAAGTCACATGCAACCAGACCTTCCACAGAGAGGCCTCCAGGTAGACATATTTGAAACAATGGAACCACATAAATCCTCAGCTCCCACTGCTGATTCAATATATACACAAATAAGCTGCATCATCAGGTGTCTTGGTCTGAATACAAGTTCTTTTGCTAAAAGCATCATGTCTTGCAACCCAGCCTCTGTGGTTCAGATCTCAGTACCACAGACAGAGGCTAATGAAAACTATTCCAGCTTATTGAAAGTAGAGACATTCTTGGGAGCCTGATGGCTGCAAGTTGGGATGACTAAGGCTGTAGCACGCTGTGAACTCAGAATCTGACTCTTAAATGGTGTGGTGTGCAGTGTGAAAGCCTGTGATGCCTCAGTAATTGCCAGAACAAGTAATTGAGTTTTCATATTCTGAACTAACCCTGCCTGAAGATTTTAATACTCTTCAATTACAGAATCCCACCTCTTCTGCCCAGACCCTAGGGATTTGATATGATTTACATCAAATTAAAGGAAATACTTTGCCCAGGAGAACCCTGAGTCCTACAAAAACTAATAGGAAACATGATTCAGAGCTTGCCACACACACATTCCTGCTGTCTCCAGGAACAATTCACTTTGCTTAAAAAAAAATAAAGTGAACAAAACTCCTAAAGTTGGGAAGGTGGACAGTACATCAGAGGAAAAACATTCAGGTTTGTATGCAAAATATGCAGACCTGGGCAAAGGCTTCATTGTCCCTGCAACACAGCCTTGTGTCAGACAAAGGCTGACAGAAAAATGAGCCTTGTTTGAAGGAGTCCAGAGGAATTTCGATACTCATTTCCAGAGGAATGCAACCTACCTGAAGCCCTGTATGTCAGCAGAGCAGAAGCACCTCTATGGAGTGCTTGAGCATGACTGCATTTCTGTTTTGCTGTGTTGAACCCCACAAATATTAACAGAAACACAAATGCAGAATCAAATAAAAGATTTCCATTTGTCAGAGACTGCAAGGTCCTTGCGCATCATACCGAGTCTGGTCAAAGTGCTGGTCTGCTCCCTTCCCCTGAAAGCTGCTCTGAAGCATCATGGGACCCTTCACTGGTCAGTCCTTGGCTGACTGATCACCACCTTCAACATCGTGGTTCGTCTCCCCACTACCTTGGCCAGCAGCATCAGGGCCTTTGCTTTCATAGCAAGCAAAACAACAGGTGTTTTATACCCCCATAAAGGCAGCAGCCTTTACTAGGAACTAAGCTTTGCCTGGCCTCCAGCTGAGCCTTCTCACTGCCTGATATTTATCTCCTAGATATATTTATAGGCAAACATATCTCCCTCTTGGCCTTTGCAGTCCTATGCTAAGCAAACAACCCAACCTCTTCTAGTCTCCTCTCATAAGTAAGCTCTCCATTTTCCTTACCACACTAGCAAGCTTTCTCTGCACCAGTTTATTTTCCTTGGACATGGGTCATCAGAACTGTACACAGTATTCCACAAGATATCGATTCAGGTCCTTGTTAAGTAGCATTTATGCTCTCCAGTGGAAGCTTGAACTGACACATCCCAATTCTCTCCACTTCCAACCCCTCAGTCTCCCACAGGTTCTCCATTCCCATTTTCTTCACTCTTGTCCCCTCAAATGCAAAGACCACAGCCACCATTTCCATACCTAAGGCACAAGTTTCCTGAGAGCAAAGTGAGGATCTTGGGGAAGGCAAAGCCCAGACAACATTCCTCATTCTGCAATAGCCAGAGATATTGGACAGGACACCCAAGGTAGAGTACTGTCCCACCTGGAATTTTGCAGTGCTTCAGAGCACAGTCTGACCAATTTTGGGGAAATGTTGCCCAAATAGGAACCTTCACAAAAAAATTGCAACCAGATTAATTTTATTACTTTTCTACATTATTCCCACCCCAGACATAGAAATACCAAGACAAGTTCAAGAACTGTCCTACCTGTCCCACCTGTAACATTTCTAGAGTTTCTTATCCAGAAGATGACCATTTCATTCCTTTCACAGGAAATCTTCCCTTTAATTTTTTTATTAGAATTCTGCATGTCTTTCAATCACAACTGGCAATATTATTGACCTGTTTAAATTTTAACTAGAATGCTGAAGACACCCTCTAAAATGAGTATGTAGCAACAAGCACTCCACAAGGTTTTACTTCTGGCACTGGGCAGTCAGAGCATGTTGAATTCAAGTCCTATTTACACCTTGTTCTATTAACTGAAAGATTTCACTGGGCAGTGATGGATGCAGTTGCCTGAAAGTCCATTATAACATGCAGTGTCTGCTATCTTGAGAAGTCAGACATCTGAGTATAAATTAACTGTGTTTCACACTAATATGTGCAGCATAACTAACTTGGAAACAATAGACACTTGTTACATTTGTTTTAACCAGTAGCCTTCACATAAAAAAATGCATCTCCACAGCTCAGCAGATGCTCCATTTGATAATTTTACTCCATCTTCATTTTCAAAATATATTATGGGTTTGGCAAAAAAAAAAAGTCTAATTAAAATGCTCAGTGCCCTTCTAATCAGGTTTTTAAAAAGCCAGGCCTTAGTGAGATTATATAATTAGAATTGCTAAGAAATCTGCATATGACGTTCAAAAATCACCATGTTCTACAGTCACAGCCTTCTGCTATCATTGGAGGCTTTCACTGAGTTTCAACTGTCCCATTGAGAAATGTATTAATTGAACTACACAAGTCCTTGGGAAAAACACTTATTTACAAACTCAGGAGATACTCAAAAGCATGCAGAACTGTTCTACACTTCTCACGAATACAATTTGGCAAAACAGCAGGGCAACCTGTCATTAAAGAGGGAAAAAAACTGAAATCTACAGCACATATTTATAAGTCTATAATTCAGTTTGGGGAGTTTTGTGGGAAGTTACAAGGTCACAAAGGGAATTTTATTATGAATGAGGAAAAATAGGTTTTTAAATCGGCACTATTTCATTGAAGGAGACTCTCTTATTCAAACACCAGCTCCCAGTTTGGAAAGCACATTTTTCCCATTGCAGTGAAAAGCCTGAATCCAATGTTGACTGAAGCTCTCGGCAGGGCAGTCGCACTGTGCTAGTTAAACACTGACATCTACAGTCGTGTCTTGGGAAAATGGCTGTCTCTGGAGTAGGATCCAACCAAACCATCCCACTCACACTCACCAGGCACCTCCCATTCATAACTACCTGGTGTGACACTCCCTGCACAGACTAAGGGCCCTGCTGTGACATCAGACCTGCCAGAGCTACTGTTTGTAACTGAAGGTGGAAGGACAGACACACACACACACAAAACACCACATGCAGGAAATAAACAGAGCTCAAAGTCAGGCCCATGGCTCAGTTTTTCAGTGCTTGGACTCCATCACTTCAGCTGAAGTTCACTCTGTGCTGGCACTGACAAGAGAAGGAAACACCTTGTCATTTCCACTGCTCCAAATGGTGGGGGAGAGACAGGTAATTATACTATTAATTAGACCAGTAATTGCAATTTAAAAAGTTAAGTTGATAACAAATCGTAGCTGAGCCACATGCTGCCAACAAACAAAACTGGATGACAGATAGGAGTTTAATAACATTTTATGCTGAAAAAGAAAAATCATTCATAGCCAGAGCACATCTCTATATGAGATGACTTGGCCTTGAATTTTCCTCAGGTAAGACCAGACGCCTGGATCTGCACAAATCCTTCTCAGATGTATGTCTTTTGTTCTAACTGCTACAGAACAAGCTCTCAATTTTTTTAAATAGTCAAGAAAAAGAAAGCTCAAAGAAGTCTGGGGCAACAGCTATTCCCAGGCTCTGTGCATTCACCCCATGCCATATGCCCACTCAACTGTCAGATCACCAGTCCCCACTTTGTCACCCCAGCACACCACTGGAAGCATCACAGGGGCATCTCAGACATTCACTCCTGCTCAACACCAGTAGCTGACACTGCACTGCTGCTCATCCATGGTGCACACACACACCTTGAGCCATCTCCTCATCTGTGGATTTCTAGGGTTGCTTTTATTAGTCAATGCTCACTCACACTGAAGGGATCTATGCCTCAAGGATAACTTTGAACCTTTGGAGATCCAGCTCCTTCCTCTCTTCAACGTTGCCCTAAAGAAAAATCTCAGCACACACAGCGGGGAGGGACAGTTGAGCTACCCCTGCTGCATAGAGGGATCCACTCACAAAACTCATGTTAGTAGCAGGGAAAGGGAACAAAAAGCTCGTGCCATGCATTAGAATTTCCCATACAAAGAATACAAAGCTGTAATTCTTATTTGAAAACACAATATAAGAGAGAACAGAAGATAGGCATGAAGGCCTGGAGAAAAGAAAAATGCATGGATGGATGAAGAAAATTGAGTAAGCTGTCATTACAAGTGGCCTCTTGCCATGAAAAGGTAAAGCCCCTAAATTCTCCCAAATTGGAAGACATTCATCTATTCTCAAGTAATATTCACCTCACTGGGGAAGTTTCTATTAGAAATGCAGCTCTCAGACCCTCAGCTTCATTGTTTTTCTCTTGACTGTTAGTCACAGAAGGTTTTATTACCTTAATTTGCTCTCTGTTGGTGGACTGGATTTTCCTGACTAAAACAGTCAGGAAACTCTCTTTCTCAAGCCTCTTCATGCCTGTAATCCCAGGCTACCCTAATGATGTTACTGCACATTGCCCTTATGATCACTGATTAGATGCAGGACAACTATTGCTCTCTTGGCAATTTGCACTATCCTTAGTAGAGCAAGTCACAGTTGAGTTAACCAGCATCCAGAATGTCTGTGTGTTCCCACTAAGAACCAGCTCTTCCCTTTCTCAGAAGCACTTAAACTTGCAACCTCTGTCAGGGTTCACCATCACTTTTCCCAATTCTATCAGTTATCCTATTTTTATCACATGATGATAGACCTTTGTTCATAAACACCTCGCCCAAAAATTTCATCTCACACATTAAGAGATTTTCCATTCACAGGCTTTGCTCTTACACCAAAGGGTCTTCCCAGTTGTCACCCAAGATGACCATATCCTGGCCACCCACTTTCCCAGCACTGCCACTCAATTATCATCCACACAGGGTTTATACCAGTCTTGAACCCCAGTCAGTGCCATCTGGGCTGGGTGCTGTGGCTGCACTCCTATGATGGTAAGCAATGAATTAGCAGCAGGCTCCAGAGTAACCAGCTGCAGATTGCTGGGTTCACAAAACAAGTAGAGTAAATGAGTGATCTACAGAAGGTTGTAAAGCCACTGAAATACAAAACTGTGTGTTCTCCTGTTCTGCCATAAGTAACATTTCCACATTTACTACACAGCTGCTGTTGTTTGGGGTGCAATCCTAAACCCTTTTCCTCATGTCTTGCCCAGAATATCACAGACTGGAAAGACAGAAACAGAGCAAAGAGAAACCAAATTTAGAAGTAGCATCTCTTAAGAAATACATTATGGTTTCTAATCCTGACTGCCAGCTTTGAGCCCCTTTCTCCCCAGCTTCCATGCATAGACCCTCTCCTGCTGAAAGAAAACTTTAAGTGAAGAAGTAATTTCTACAAAGTCCTCAAGAAGCTGCAGTTTCCAAGCCTCCCAATCCTTCCACCCTCAAACACAGAGCCAAGCACACCTTTGGCTTAGGTGTGCAAATTAAGGATGACACAAATAGCTGCCTGCAAAATCCAACTGTGGCAGCTTTAAAAAGGTTTTATTCAAGAACTCTCATCGGCAAGAAAAGCAGATGATTGCTTTAAATTATCCATGATGAACTACTTTGGACAAAAAAGCCTCACCTGTTTTGTTTAGCTACTGGAATATTGGTTCTTCGAAGGTCAAGTTGTTATGCAACTCACCCAAACACCAGTTGAAAGGCAAATTTCTTTTCAGTATTAACACCAAACCTTATCCTGTCACAGAAAAAGACATTTTTCAGAGTTTCTCTTTGAAAACAAGAAACTGCCAGCTAAGGCCAGTATATAGGGAGTGAAATCAAAGGATGAGAGGAGAAAAACTCTTAACTGCAAATCCCTGGACTACCTCTATCATCATTCAAAGAAACAAACATGTATCTGGGTGTTTATACATCACTATAATTTATTCAGGGAGGTGGCAGGTTTTACACTTGTATAGTCAATTTTAGAATGCTGTGTTGCTGTTCAGTAAAAGTACACACAACACAAGTTTCAAGAGACCATTACAGACCTCCAATATGCTCACAACTAGTCATCTCAAAGCTTTATTACCTCCTTTCCCATTTTTCCAGCATATCAAGTCACATAAACTACTTGTTCCCACTAAAGGAAACAAGAAAAAGATAAGATGCAGTGTTTTTCAGAAGAATTTTGACACTGTCCCCCCATCCTTCCCCAAAAAAGCCATTTTCCAACTTACTAGTAAGACATTTCAGCTTTCATTGCAAAGCATTTTCAGGTAGTTTATAGAAGATAAAAGCCCTCAAACTATTTGCCTTTTACTGCATCTCAGGTTTACTTGGATATTCAATCATAAAGTTGCCAAAAATTGAGTGTTTTCAAAAAATATCAGTTTTCAACCAATAACTAAGACAAAATCATGGGAGATCTTAAAAACTGAGTGTTTCTGATATTTCTATAAATTACTACAGTTGTTTTAATTGTCTCTAAAAGCCAGAAAATAATGCTTGGTGAAGGTCTATTATTTATATTACTACATTATGTTGAAGGCTTTCTATTTAGAGAAAGGAAAATTCTCAAGCTGCTGCAGGATGCTGTGCAGGCATCACCACTCACTTGACTACTGGGGCAGGATGTGGGACTGAGGGTAATTGATTTTGAGGAGGGGACATTTGTAGCTAGATCAAAGTTCTCTATACCTTTGTCCTTATATCACAGCTAAGGTTTCCCTCTCAATTGTTTTCCAGCTGTGTTCATTTTTTCTTAATTTCCCAACACTAACAAGGTCAGAACACTCCTGTCCCCAGGTTTTTCACCTGCCCAACACTGAGTCCCTCCACAGACACCTCCCTTATCATTTCAAAAAGTAGCCAAAGGAGCAGGAAACACAAACCTCCCTTTAGAGAGCGTACAAATGAGAGACAATACTACTGGCAAAAGTACTGCTAACAATTAATTCCATTTAATTTGCAAGATTTGTATTAGCAAGCATCTCAGCATATGCCAAGCAAGCTACTTGCTGGGAGACTTCAAGAGCACAGATTGCTGACATGTGGACTGGACACGCTTGGAGAGATTCACCTTTGCTACACACACAGCAGTTTTCATCCTTTGGCCCAGATATCTGCATTGTCTACAGTTTGTCAGAGAATAATTGCTATAGAACCTGTATTGGCCTCTCCTTGTTACTCCTTGAGCATGGGGGGGGGGGGGGGGGGGTTG
>JAOXXN010000025.1:9517982-9551167 GCA_026770055.1 Myrmophylax atrothorax | reverse complement strand
GGGGGGGGTTGCTACATGATCAGTCAGGGCATCATAATCATGGCCAGGTTTCGGAAAATGAGACTTGGGAAGGCCTCTACCCACATCCATATGTCCTTCAAGCCTGCACAGGGGATGTTTTAGGTGAGGCTCAGCATGCACAGAACTGGCCCCAGCCTTTGACTCCTGAGGTTCATCTGCCAGGGCTGAGCAAGCTTGGATGGGGACAGGGAAGACCTCAGGACTAGAACCTACAGCCCCCAGTCGGCATTCCCGGGAGGTCTCCCATCCAGCACTAACAGGGTCTGACCCTGCTCAGCTTCTGAGATCTGACATGCAGAAAGCTATCGTCACTGTGAATACTCTAAGGCAAACACATTGAATTTTATCCCCCAAAAAAGTCCTAAGAAGGGTTCCCAAGTAGGGTCTTGCTCAGGATATCTGTCTGAGAAACAGTCTACCCACATCTAACTTTATAAGTGTGTAAATCCAGCACAAGGGTCTAACCAGTGGTTGGAGTATCATCCCAGAAGGCAACCTCATCCACAACAGTGCAGCCAAACCTGTAACAGACGTGACAAAACCCATCCCAGCCATCATACTAACACATCACTATGAGCTGCCAGCAGATGGATAACACTCCTATTAAGACTCAACAGGATCTTACATCCCACTGTTATTCTAATAGTGTTTATTAAATATGGAGCTCAACATCCATGAATGAATAAAAAAAAAGAACACAGTTTTGCCTGCATGCTGCAGGATACATTTGAGTTTAAAACACTAGAAGAGTATCTATTATTGCTTTTCTGAAATTCCAGAGGACAAAAACACTGAGACTGCTCGAGCTCTAAATATGGCCAAGTCCCTCCCCCTCTCCCTGGAAAGCTGCCTGGCACAGTCCTGACCAACAGGCACAGCTGCCAGAGCTCACCTCACCAAAAGCAGCAGCAACCTCCAAAGTTTCACTGACACTGGCATGATAGCTTAGCCTACTGTAAAAAAAATATTTTTAACAGTGTAATAAAAAGCCTATTCTTTAATATATCTACAAGGAGCATTAACAGCTTCTCTATCTCAATTGAATTCTCAGTTTCAGTAAACCAATGGCATATGGAAATTCATCTGTAGTTCTTATGTGTATTTAAAAGGCAATATGAGGCATATCTGGCAACAATACACCCTATTACTGTTATCACCACGACTGCCACATGTACTCAAAAGACATCTTTGCAGCTACATCAATTTTTAGTTTTCTTCAACTACAAGAACAAGAGGTTAATCCTGGGACACAGGGTTTGGGTTTTTTAAAGTGAAAACATACAGCTCATAACATAGATGGCCTTATCATTCAAATTCTAGATAAAATTATTAACAACCTTAGAACTGCAAAGGAGATGTCTCCAAAGGAGAACCAAGCTTGCATGCACAAAGGAAGATGCACTGCACAGCATTATGCCAAGATCCAGGGGATTGTGAGAACACTCACAAAATTAGCATGTCAATAGGTTGGAGAGAGAAAAGCAGAGCATAAACTACTATCTGAAGACACAGAGTCTCATTGCTCCCCATCCACGTACAAGCACCTGCACCAGCAGTGTTGCTCTACTGCAATACTGGCTTTCCCAGAAGTCCTAAGCATTGTTGCTTCTCCAGATGGGCCATTATCTTCCCACCAGCTTCCGCTGCCTCTTGCTTTACCTTTCCTTCCATTAACAGCAGTAGCTCTGGGCTTTTCTGGAATACGTCATTCACCACAGACTATGAGCCGTACACTGAAGTGAGAAATGCAGAAAAGTGCAAAAAAAGCAAAACACCCTCAAAATAGATTGAAGAAATGAGAAAAATTGTCATCATAAATAATGCAGGATCCAGGGGAGGCAGCTTAGAAACCACTGCTCTCTGAGCAAGTCTCCAGATGTATGAGGAGGCCAGGCAATTATGTTCAGATCTTGACTAATGCAATTGGTATGCACAGAAAACCCACAAGACAAACTACAGGCAAAGTTCTAATTGCCCTGATTACATAGCTCTACAAGAAGCTTCCAACAAAATAACATGCAGCAGTTTTCCTTTATTTATATCTGACACTGAAGAACATCATGGGCAATCCATTTCTTAAAATCCCCACTAAAGAAGCTATTAGCAGCAAAAGCAAAGAATAATAAAAACAGGAGATGGAAAAACAGTTATCTAGTCGGTACCTTGAAGTATGTCCTGTCTGCTTAAATGCCTCTATTTTGCTTTGTTTATGAAGGTGTAGAGTTTTTAAATAGTTCAACAGTTTTAATGGCAAAAATAGCAACTTGATAGAATTTCTTGATGACATAATGAAGCAGTGAGGATCTTTTTTGAGATATTAAAAAAAGTGTTTTCTTTCACTAAATAGTCTCACAAAGCAGGGTTTGCACCACAGGCATTACCCTCAATCTTTAACTGAATTTCTTCCACTACTACTGACATAAGTGTTAACTTAATTGATAGGTGATTTTCAACTGTCAAAGTCTTTCCTACACTTAAATTTTATCTTGCTCTTCAATTGTTAGAGAGGAAGAAAAAGTGAACTACCTAAATCAACATAAAGCCAAAAACTGGGAGAGGAGGGAAAAAAGATCCACCTTCTACATCCTGCAGAGACAAAAGTCTCTCCCAGCACTCTTTGTGCTGCTGTGCAAAGGAAAGGTGTGCAGGAAAATCACTTTAGCCCTAACCCCACATGCTTCAAGCAAAGGCAGGACACAACATTATGTCTTGCAGTTCTTCTGCACTGGGGAAACTTTCTCTGCCACTGACAAAGGTCTGTTTGATCTCTGGCTCAAAAGCTCTGTCTGCATGAAGTAATTCATATGTGCACATGGACCACAACAGGTACACAAAAGCCACTGATATCTTAAAGTTTTCAAAACTATCATTCATCTTTACCAATGTCTTCCCTATTTGCCAGGTATCTTACATCACAAATGGGAGTGTATTGTGCTAAGAATCAGTCTTGTCCTGCCACTGTGGGAACTTGCCAGTGCAAGTGCTGATCCTCCTCAATATGCAAATTTTGACCCCAGACCAGCAAAGCAGAGCTGGCACAGCCTGGCCTCCCAACAGAAGCCTCCAGTTGGAAAAGGGGAATCTACGTGGACATTCCTGCTCCATCCCAGCTTATCTGTGATTTGGAAACATACATTTGGCCCACAGCTGATTTTCCCAAATAGTACCTAGGTACTCACTGGAACTCTCGGACACATGGCTCACTCCCAAAGCAAGTGCCAGGAAACACAACCTCTTCAGACATTTTAAATTCCCATGGGTATTGATCTACATAAGTATCCAGATATTGCTAGTCCTTAGTTTCTCTGTTCCTTGACTGTCTCCCACTGAAATGAAAGAAAAGCTAAAAATGTACGTTGAGAGAAAGTGAGAGAGAGAGACTGAAGCAGAAGCTCTGCTGGCACAAGCCTGGCACACATTTATTTGGCATAAATTTGGTCCAGCAGATTTGTTGCCTCAAAGCTCAAAATAAACTAAAAACAAAGCTGCAGATTCAAAGCTTCATACTTCATCCTTGAAAGCCTGGGGTAGTTCTGGAGAATAGCTGTGAAAGCTACAAATGGCAATAATACATTTTTAATAAAATTGCTGTTTTAAATCATTTGCTTTTAACATCTATTTTGCAAGTCTCAGAGGAAAGCAAAAGCCATTTTGTGGCAGCTTCCTCATTTTTATATATTATGAAGAATGTCCAGTTATAAATACATGTTATGAATGGAGTTTGGTACTGAGGATAACAGCTGTAAAATAATGCCTGGGGGAATGAAAAATGCACTGAGGCTTTGATATAATGCTGGCAGACAGAGGCCCGATGCATTATTTCAGCATCAAGGTAACTTTTCTGTCCCAAGGACAATATTTTACACAGTGATTGCTTGAAAAAAACACCATTATTTCTTCTATTATACTTGTTGGTATTTCCTCCCCATACTCACATATTGAAATTACTATAAATCCTATTTATTCAGGGGAACATTACCCATTTCATTTATTTGGGTGATATGCTATTGTTTTCCACACTGCTTCCCAAATTTTCCAGAAAACTCTGCATATTACATTGTTGTAGCCAGTTAAGGTACTGGGGGTGGGAGGGAGGAATCAGGTGCTCTCAGCACACCTGTAATGATCCTGACCTCCAAAGATGAAGAGCAATCCAGTACATGAAATCAATACACCCAACTGCAGTCACAAACTCTGCATGTGATGGGGGTTCTGTGCAGCAAATCCCCAGCTGCAAACAGACAGGTTGTTGCACAGCACAGACAAGGCATAAGCAGGAATCCTTGTCTTTCAAGAAACACTGGGAAAAAATTACATTAACAATTGCTGTGCTGCCATTCCCCACAAAGGCAGGGCATGACACCACCAAAAGCAACGTGCTCTGTGCCCCAGCAGCAAACCTTTCAAACACAAGCACAGAGCTCCAGGCTGGCCATCCCTACAAAGCCACACACTGAACTGCAGTGACAGCGAGTGCTTTTAGACAAACTTCCAAATGCAACAGGAGAGTGGTCAGAGTGGCACTACTGCCAAGCGGGGAGCAGCTGGCACACAGTGCCCTGGACACCAGCAGCGCCCTGCCCACCCCAGTGCACAGCAGGAGGCTGCTGGGCTCAGCCTTGCTCTCCTGTCACCCTCACCCAGGAGCAGCAGTAACCTTGGAAAGCTTTCCTCTTGTGGCATTCCTATACATGAAGGCTTCTTCTACCTCTGAGCACTTTTCCAGCTATAAACCCAGTTTGCCCAACTCCCTTTGGCCAACACTGAAGCACATGGACATGAAGGACATGTACGAGGTCTAAGGGCACTTTCAGATCCACAAGTTTCTCTGAAAAACATCTGCCAGGATGACTGGAAGGATAAAAAGATACATGGGCAGTAGCAGAGTCAGTTATTGCAGCACAGAGCTGACTGCTGCAGGTTACTGTGCTGGCAGGGAGCAGAAGCATCAGGGAGTTTATATTTGCCAAGGTTTATTATAATTCTCACTGTATACTAACCAAAGAACAAGCTTCCCTAACTAGGTTTTGCAAAGTTGCTGCACTCTGTGTTTCAGTCCCCAGTTCATCAAGTTGTTGGTTTTCAGCCACAGCAATTCCTGTTAGTCCTGGAGAAGTGCAGCTCCTTCAGACAAGTCTGAAGCCCCATTTACCAAAGAAAAGAGCTTAAAATACATGCATTACTGCAGCACCCAGGAGTTTGAGTCAGCAGAGACTGCCTGTCTAGGCAGAAATGACAGCAACCCTGGTAACTGCCACTAAAACATTCCTGCTTCAATCCAGGATGAAGATTCCACGCTCAGGGCTGTTGCTGCAATGGCACTACAGCCAATAAAACAAACTGGGACAGGGAAGACTGAGTGCTTTGTTTGATCAAATTACAAAAAAAATAAAAAAAAGTAGCTGAAGGGAACACAGGAGATGCAATATCTTGACTTCCATCAAATATCCACTACAGTGCCTCACAGAATCACTAAAATGCTTGAATCAAATTGGTTTGGACAGAATCGCTGTGAGATAGCTTGAAATTTAATGGGAAATCATAAGCAGTGAGCAACATTGGGCAGCAGTGTTTTGAACAAGAGCAGTATTAGTAAGTGTGCTTCCACAAGGATTAACATTAGAGTCCATTTTACATAATATATCTACTGAAGCATCTGGAAAAACAAATAAGTAGTGCAGTAGATTTTTGAATAGTAACTGCATAGAACAAAGAGGAGCCAGTTGGAATTGACAATATGACCATGAAACCACTTGCAATGCAACACACCCATACTATTTTAACAAGTATGAAAACATCATGGCAAGAAAAATAGTAGAAAAGCAGTAAAAGCAAGAGATGCCTTGCCACTTGGCCAGCAGAGTAGCAGAACCACGACTAAGGCCACCTGTTTTCCAAACACATTGCCATTCTCCCGAGCAGAGTAGATCAGATCACAGGTGATATGACAGCTATCTATGAAATGTACCATCATTCATTAAGAGCAGGCCATCTGAAGACCAGACACCTCTCAGAAAGTTGAAGAGGTTTAAAGAAAGGTCTCTATACTTGTGACATGCTGGGAGATTTTTCTTGTAATTAGCAAGTGATTTTCCCTGAGCAGCAAGGAAGGTGGAATGCAACAAAAGCTGACACTTGCAAACACCAGCAAGAAACAGATGGTCCTGCTCTTGGTCAGGGAGATGAGGCTACCTGGTCTCTTGATCTGTAAACACTATCCCCTTTCTTTTGCATTATTAATCTGTAATTAAAGTTCCCATACTATAATAAAGCCTAGACACCATGCTCAGGCTGACATTGCTGCCCTCAAAATGTACTCTCTGTTAAATCTGTAGCTGAAAAACACAAATTTTCCTTTGATTTGTCTGCTGTCAATATACCTCAGGTCTTACTTAGAGGAATCTTCACTAATGGCCTGTGATCTGCTTTGCACACTCAGTCTCGCAGCTGACTAAGTTGCTACATAAAATACAGTTTCAGGTCCTAATTCTTTTTATCAACTGTAAAAAAAATCCACATGATGAAATAACAAGTCTTACTGTTAATTTTCAGTAGCACCTACAATGTTTCAGATGTACAAACTAGAGAGAGTCACATCTTCGGCTGAAGCGTAATGGTCCAAGTGCATCAAAATACTCTGCAACCTCCTGCTGGCAGGGTTTGGCTGCTCAGGGCCTGCCCTGACCTGGCACAGTGATACTCTGGGATCCAACTTCTGGGAAGAGCCACATGGGGGAAAGCTACAGGAGAGGTTTTGGCTGGGCCTCTCGCCCTTGATTTGGGAGGTCACTGCTCTGCCAGGCTCAGCATCACCCTTGGCTCCCCAGCTCAGCTGCCCTTGCAGCGCAGTCCGACCTCACTGCCCCCGACACCCGACTTGTTTACCCACCCCTGGGGTAGAGCACCTGGCATTCAAAGTGATTAACAGGATCTAAGTGACTAAAGTACATTACTCCTAAAGAAAACTACTCCCAAACCCTGCTCTGTGGCCATCATTAATAGTTGAACACAGGCAGGAGACAGTCAAGGCAATGAGTCAGAACAGTGAGAGCTGTGGTGGACATCACTGCTGACATTCTGGGCACGCTGCCTGATCACACCCATCCAGCCCCCACCTGACTGGTGCTCTACACACCACAAAGCAGCAGCCAAGGGACATTGTGCTCCCAAACCCATGAAAGCTGGAATTGCAGAGGATGTGCTCCCAAAATACAAGCCATGCAACACACAGAGTGGTCTGTTCTCATGGGGGCTCTGCAAGAGAAGCAAAAAGAGGAAAAGACCCTTCAGGCCAGCACTGCTGAGCTGCAGAGGCTGCTCAGAGAGATGTATCTCAGCATCAGTTATGACTGCAGAGCTCAGAAATGGCACACTGGTGACAAGACTCCACTTGCTGTGCTCTTTTCAGTGGGGAGGGCATGGGAGAACTCAGCCAACAAGAGAGGAGCTATAGCCAGACATACTACACAGACCAGGGTAAAACATCAGATTCTGCCCCAGTCCTATAAATAAAGCATAACAGGCTTAAGGGAAAAACCCCAATCCTGTGATCAACAGCACCACATCCAACTGCTGCCACCAGCAACAGCCCATCTCTACAAGTTTGCAGACAACATCAAATCAAGACCAATGCTTGAAATTCTGATCAGATATTTCCATGGTTCTTATTTTATTTTTTTCACCAGGCAGGTGATCAAATACCAGTACAGGGGTCAAGAGGGTAAGGAAGCTTTGTCCTTGGAGAAATCTAAAACTCAACTGGATGGGGCCTGTGCTTTTGTGTACTCTCAATACAACATTACTACCATGGGTTATGGAAACCTGCACAGCCAGAGTAACACCCTATATTCAGATTTCTTTTTTTGTTGAGGTATCAAGCTTCTCACATAAACTAAATTAGATTTTCCTCAACACTGAGCTGCAATGAACAGACTGTCGACTGTCTGATGGGTACAACACCCTCAAGCCATGTTGCCTCTCCTTCACAGCCATAATTACAGTGACACATTTTGGGTTCAGTAGCAACTTTCAGAGCAAATTATTCAAACTATACAGGTTCTCCTCAGAACGAGGTACAAACCTTAGGTCAGCTACTTTATAGATTAAAAAGAAAGATAATGCACAATAAAACTCCTGATGGGCAGTACAGTAATTACTTTTCTAACCAAAAGCACATTTCCCCGCTCCCCTGCATGTGCTGAGTGCTCCAGAGATTGCCTGCCCATGGGTTTTGTAAGCAGAGCAATTCTCAGCCTGCCATTCTTTCCACACACTGGCTCATGCTGCTGTGATAAATCGTTGTCTGTAAATGCACTGAAATCTGCAGGAATAAAAAAAAGAACCTCTCCTTATGGTAGTACTGCTACAAGACAGCAAGGCACAAAAACATTCATTTTAGCCCCATTGCAGTGAGTAATGAAGGAATAAATTATAATTGATTAAATTATTGATGCCTATCATTTAGGAATCTTCTTGCTCAGCAGTAGATGTTTTCCTTCCAGAGCTATTTGTGATGTGTGGGCGGAGCAGAGGTAAAGGGTGATATATTTGCAGCTGTATTTGAACAGCATGGTCTTGCAACCATTCAGTATTCTACTGAGATTTGAAAGTTGTTGACCTTGCCAGCAAACAGCAATTACAAGTTCAGTAGGATCTGACTGTCCTAAAGCCTTGCTTTAAGGAAGCCTTCAGCTTATCAACATGATACCAGCTCTCAAAGTAAATATGGAAATATCTCCTTGTTTATGAAGTACACAGCAGCATTACACCCATTGCAGTCTGAGACCTGCAGAGCATTTTTCTGGTTAGTTGGCACTTTTCTTTATAAGCAATCGTGCTACTAATGATTCTATTAAGCAAATAACGTGGAAAAACATTCAGGAAATTTATTCCATGTAATGGACTGTTTCTCCTTAAGGATAAGGTTCTGTGGAACTACAGAACATAAATCTTCCTTTTTGATAGAAAAATACTGCTTTTCAGGATATTAAGGCTTAAGGAGTTATCAGAAAAACAGAGCTCAACTAATTACAGCCCTGTGTTCTTTCAGCACAGCACTGAAGTGCACCAATTTGAAAGAAATGAAAGCTGCAGTCAGGAAATGTCTCAGCAGAGTTTCATAGATCCTCACAGTTCAGTGTTGTTGTGCCTTCTGAAGGAGCACCTGAACACACCACACAAACCACAGTGTCCTGCAGAAAGGGAACCCCAACAGCCCATTCACTGAACGCTGAGCCCTCTGTGAGGCTGTAGCTGCAGCACAACCCAATTGGAACACATCCCAGGACCAGGGTCTCCACTCAGTACAGAGCCCAGAAGCCAAAGAGCACCACCACTGCCTCCCATGTTCCTCCCACTGTGATTTGTTGATTATCTGTGATGATCAGGACTCTCTATTATAATCCTGACTCCTGTGGTAATTAACAGGAGCTCCCACAAACACAAAAGGAGTCTCCTCAGGTTGGCAGTAGGAAGTGATGAGAGCACAAAAAGCCCATTTCTCCAAAGTTGTCTTTCAGCTCCAGAAATGGACCTCTACGCATGCCTCAAAAAATCTCACTAACTTTTTTAGCAGAAAGAAATATTTTTGAAGCACCACTCTCGACTTTTTAATCATTCTTTGTGCTAACCTGTCCCCCAACAACCTGCAACGTTTCCTACAGATACACAAAAAGCTGTTGACCTGGCCAGCAAATAGCAATTACAGATTCACTGGGAATGAGATGTCTTTAGGGTTTGCTGTAGAGCAGCCCAGCTAACCCCAGGATCAGGTACACAGAAAGGCAGAGGCTCAGCTCCCTCCTTGGCAGGGGAAACTCAAGCAGACTACTCCAAGGAGGATGCTCCAGGAACACACCACTCAGGGCAAAGGAGAAAGACCAGTCCTTCCTTCTTCCCTCTCCCAATTTATTTCTGTTTTATATATGACAGAATTCTCAGTTTCTCCCTCTCCCAATGTCCCCAAAACCCAAAGTGAAAACGTCATACTCACTCTTTCAGCAGCCATCTGCTCTTTTCTCCAAAGGGAATGTGGTCGAGCAGCCAGAACACTCACCCAGATGGGCCAACTCTTCCTAAATAAAGGAAGAAAACATTAGCCCTCCCATGATAACACCTTCCCCTTCTACAAGACAGCAGAGAGCCTACTCAGCCCCTAACAAATACCTACTAGATCAGTAGTCCCAATAAAGACAAGCACAGAGACATTTCCTCTTGGGAAGCACAGGCAGGCCACAGCCCCATATAGAGACTGACCCACCCAGCACAGGTGGGATTGGCCTCTTTTTGAGCTGAGCAGCAAAATTAAAGGCACCTGTGGCACTTAATTAGCAAAACCCAATTCACCTGAAGACATGGGCGTCTCCAGGGTTAATAAAGTTATAAGCATTTTAGCTTTGGACTTCTAGGTTCCAAAAGCAGTAACTTGTCTCATAACTGCCTTCTTGAGGATCTATGCCCAATTAAATTCAGAAAGAAGGGAATAAGCCTTTGCTAGACAGCTATTCATTTAGGGCCTGGTGTAAATGTGGGTGAAAGCCCAGACCCTCAAGGAATAACCACCATCAGCCCTGTCCTATGTGCAACAACTTTGACAACTTTACACCACCAATCATAAATGATAGATAATGAAGGCTGATTTGAACCAGCTGCACTCTGTCAGGGTGTTTTTTCTAATCTCCATGCTGCCTAACTTTCTGTTTTAACTGATTCTGCCAGTTGTGAGGTTAAGACAGCAAAGTACTCCACCTCACTTCTGAAGAAAAAAACCCACCAATTTTCACTAATACTACTACACTACTAAGATATTTTTCTACAACAGTGAGAAGACTGACATGACCCAGTTTCTGTCAAATGCTTGTGTGTGCACATGTAGTTGAGGCTTCAAAAACTGACCCAAAATTTTAGGCTCAGCTGGCCAGGAAATAGGAGACGTTTATGTCACACTCACAACCACAGATTATTGATCTGCTTCCCAGGTCTTTCTGTGCAACTTAGAACTTGCTGCCTTTCAAGGAAAAAAATTTAGTACTGCCTCAGTCTGTATCATGTACCATAATAGTTGCCATAGAAATGCATCTCACTGCTTGTCTGTCACAAAAAGCACATTTTGCAGAGGTTTGTATGTCTGCAAAGCCTAAATCTAAAGTTGATGTTGGACTCTGCTCTCCAGTTCCCACCACGCACACACACACACACACAAGCACAGGCTTGCCTGCTAATACCAGTTTTAGATGAACAGTAATTGAGACACTGATCCAAGCACAGTTTCATGTAAAAGCTCCTGGACTTAGTGAGCTGGAAGAGCAGTGGAGTAGTGTGCAGCCATCTGGAAAAACAAGATCCAGGATGGATGAGGTTGGCATGTCAGCCACTTGGTCACAGGACTTGATCCCAGCCTGAACTCCCACCTAGAGACAAAAACTGCAGAGCCCTCCCCCAGCAACCCCAACGGCTCCATTCCGTGGTCTAAGACAGCTACTTTATTAACTCTGACAAAAGTTGTTCGCTTTGCACTTGTCTGGGGAAACAGGAATCCTTCCAAAGCATTAGGAACGGTCTGTTTCAGATTTAGGTGGCTGGAACGCTGCTGTCATACAGGGGACAACAGATGAGAGAGAATCTCCTGTCTCTCCTTGTCCTGCAGCAGCCATCCAGCATCAGACACACTCCTGCTGCTGCTGGCTGACATGCTGGTGCTTTTGAGCGACACAACAGACTATTTTGCATTACAATTCAGTCCCTCATTCACCTGATTGCAGCTGTCCACTCCAAGAATACCTGAGATCACAAATACCTCCCTGTTACCAGCTACACCAACACGGCCAGTGAAATGAGGGTTAATAGTAATTTCACTGACACAGGTGCTTAGAGAATTGGGTCCTGGAAGCATCATGGGAATCAGCAGTACTTACCAACCACTAAATTAAACTGTTTATTACCTTCTTGCACAGGCTGTAATTTACACTATTCTCTGCAGGGTAGCATATTAAAGAGTATCAGCTCTGAAGCTGGCTGGAATTCAGCATTAGTAAAACATCTGCAGCACCATTGATTCCAAGAGAGTGGCTCTGTTTTGCTCAACAGATGATCTCAGCAGCTTTCCTGAATTGAACATGGACCTAGGCAACAGACCCCAATTACATATTCCCATCCTTACATGTCAACAAAGTTGCCTGACCAGATTCCCTGACTTTACTTTGGTTTAAATATTGGAGTGCATCAGTACATCAAGAAATAACTTGGACCCTCCATAGCCAACCTTTTTCAATTTTCCTGGTTCCTCAGAGAACCCTAAAAATTCTGAAGACCACACAGACAAATATTATTATACTATTACAAGTATAACATTAAAGAGATAGAACTACACAAGCTACTAAAGCAACCTTAGTAAGACACTCAGCAGTATAAACAAGAGACAACACAGCAAGGCTGCTCCTTTCAAATGCCACAGTAGAAGAAGCCAGTCTGAAACATGCAGTCCTGGCAATGCCAGAGCTATGAAGGGACATTGGAAGGCTCATCAGAAAAGAATATCATTGAATGATTGCCTCCAGCAGGTGGTTGAATGATGGTGCACCACAGATCAGTTCCAAGAGAGCTATTCCCTTTGTGACCCAGGCAGGGATCAGAGTGGAAAGAAAAGGGAATTCACATACAACCCAATGTCCATCCTCCTGATGCAGAAGACGTGATGTGTGCAGTCTCTTCTAGCACATTAGTGTGCCCACCCTGCTTCTTCCTTGCCTCATTTGACTGGAGAAGAAACAGCTCATTGGCATCATCCAAGTCTTCATGACAACTTTTGGAACCAACTCATGGGAGAAACCAGCCAATCCTCTCCAATATTCATGTCAGGCTGACTGCAGGAATAAGACATTGATTACATGCAGGTCATGTTTTAGATATTAACTTCCCAGCCCTAAAGAGAACAGACATTTTAATTTAAACAAAAGCTTAGCTTTTAGGACACAAAATAGTAGCTTCCAGAAGAAAAATCAAAGAAAGAAGGAAAGAAATATAGAAAGAAATCAAGAAGGAAAGAAAGAAGGAAATACAGAAACAAAGAAAAGGGAAGAAAAGACTTTGCCAAGCCTGTACTGTGTCCCAGCTTGATCTTTGAGTCTAGTGCTGAAAGCCAACACCTGAGCAAATGCTGGAATCCCAGCAGCCATATGAACCCAGGCAAGTCACTTAGTCATGCTGTGCCTCCATCTTCTCATAGGAATAATGCACAGCTGCTTCACTGGGGTAATGCAAAGCTGATTTCATTAGCATTCACAAATGGCTTTCTGCCCAGCAGAGGAAAGTATTAGGGAAATGCTAAGAGTCTCTACTGCTGGGCTGCTCTTCTGAACAAGCTCTTTTCATAAGTTATGTCCTACCAAGCATGTAAAAATTTCTTAGAACCTTCTTAATCAGGAAAGCAAACATACCCTCATTTGCCAAATGCAGGCTTGTAATTACGTGGAAATGAGGCAGAAACAGCACATACATGATCAAGAGATAACAGCACCATTAATATCTCCTCTTGGAAATGACATTTTTCAGCCAAACAATTGGAAAATCACAAGTGGGGCTCATTAAACATTTTCTTTTCAAAATTAATTAGACAGAGAGGAAAATGCTGCAGTAACTCAAGGGAGAAAAGGAGCAATGGTGTTTAAATGCACTAAATACATTCTAAGGTGTCCGTCCAAATGGACCTATGGATCCAGGTACCCAGAGCAGACATTTTATGGACTGTTGGATAGCTGTTAATAACCAGCTGGCCATGTATGAGCTTCTTCACCTGCTTCAGACAGAAAAAATGTCAGTCAGTAAAGCTAAAAAAGCACATGCTGTTCAGCAGTCATTATCACCAAGGGATCAGGAAGGCAATCAGCAAAACTGGGCATGGGAACAGAGCAGTCCATAAAATACCTGCCATTACAACACAGGTTACCTGAAGGAAAGCACTGGGGTAACACCTGAACTTCATTGAAAAGTCAGGGTAAAATATATTCCACTGTCCATCTGTAACATTGAAGCATTGTCACATAAACAACCTCATAGCATGCTGCTGTGTCCTGAATTAGTTTCTTTTTCATCTTCTTTTTGCGGTTTTTGTTTGTTTGGGGGGTTTTCAGTGTTTTTTTATTAGTACAGCTCTATCTTTCCAATTATCATTTTTCAGCATCACAGGTCAGCATTCTAACTCCCATTATCTACAACTGTGTTGACACTGGGAAATACAGAAACAATCCCATTGTTGTTTCTTTACTTCCAAACTCCATGAAAAACAGCCTGACACATACTGACCCAGATGCAAATGATTTTGTCATACATACTGTCAAATCAAATGCCTTGGAGTCATTTCAGCTGCTACAGATGGTAAAATAATTTGTCCTTACAATTAACCACAATTTCCTAAGTTTCACCTTGCACCAATTGCCTCTTGTGCCGTCCCTGTGCACTGGTGGGAGCAGTTTGGTTCTGTCTCCTCCGTGTTCTCCCATCAGCCAGTTGCAGGCAGCAGTAAGGTCTCCCCTGAACCATCTCCTCCAATAAATATTTTAGTTAGCAAACAGTAGTAAGACTTCTAGTTGCTTTTGAACCTGTATGAAAGAGGGTGGACTTCTCAGTGCTTTGGTTGCCATTGTAAACAGAGGTGACCATTCTCTTTCCAAAGCAACATATTTGGTATTTCTCTGTATCACATGTAAGACAAAGGGCTTTCATTTTAACAATCGTTAAAATTGGATTAGGTTAAACAAATGCAAAGCACTTGGATCATTTTCTAAAACAAATGAAGGATCCAATATACTTTATTAGATCTGGGAAATACAGGATATTTTTCTACACTAAAAGTTATATTACTTCTTTGGGTGATATTGGTACAGAATTTGAATCAACACCTTTCAATACATTTAAAATTCCAACATGCTGTAAAGTAAATCTTTAATTATCTTGTCATTTTACCATTGTTGATCTGCCACATGTATCTCTGTATTAAGTCGTCAAACAGAAACATGACATGGAAAAATAATACTGATGGGGAGTCATGGCAAAGAAAACATCACCTTAGTTACATTAATAACCTTTACCTAGAAGGCAAACTCAGCTCAGGCTGCTGCAGTCTTAATTTCTGATTTGTTTGGAATCTGTTTTGATTTTCTGTCTCCTATTAAATATAATTCTCTTCTGGGCTCTGATTTATACATTGATTTTTGCAATTGCATGCATATTACATTGGGACCCAAATCCACAGTTCTCTAATTCAGGCTACACAGAAAAATTTAGACAAATAATCCCAATTTTTTTTTTTTTGTTAGAGAAATACTTAGCCTCTTTGAAAAAGGGTGGGACTCAGAATAGTTATAGCACCCTTTGTTCCCACAGTCAAGGATATACATTAGGAAGCAATGGACTGTTGACTTCTTAAGAGTATACTAAAAAAGACTTCTCTCTGGACTAGAGTTTAATGAAGTGAAACTATTATTTTAAAATAGCTGTGCTCCAGAGTAGCCATCAGTGCTGCACTGAGGGTACAGAGAAACTCCTAAAAACCTCTGCTGCACAGGCCTCATCACTAACGCAGCACGTGATAACTTTTTCCTCTGAAATAACCACAAGTGGGTCTGATATTTTTATTCCAAGCAGGGTAATTTTTACTGATTTTTATGACTACTAGGTAAGTTTTAACATGTATTCATCTCAAAAATACATGCAGAGAGCAGAAAGATCATTGCCACAGCACAGACCTGATTTCTATTCCTGGTAAGTCATTTAGGGCTTTCTGGAAAATGCAGGAGCAGAGAGAGGCAAAGTCTCCCAGCCCTGCTCTCAGCTCGGTTACCTGTGTCAGCACCCTGCCCCAGCCAGCCCAGGTGTGTCCTCTCAGGAGAAGCACCTCCAGCTACTCATCTTCAAATGGCATGTAAGAAGGCAACAGCTCTGATGATTACACTTCAAAATTAATTGGGCTTGAGACCATCCCATTGGTAAAGGGCAAATATTAATAACTACTTTATGGTGGTTTTCCAGCTGAAGTCACTCAGAGTTTGTAGAAGTGCTTGGTGAGTGTAAAATAGGGAATGATACATAAACATTGAGAACCATTAACGTGGATTTTGGTTTTAGGTGTTTTGTCTGTTTTACATAAAAGCAATTAAGAATTCTGGCTACCAGCTGACAATTTCTGCTGCTAGAAAATGCTGTTTCAAAGGCAAGGAAATCTTTGTACCTAAACGCTCTTCCTTCACTCCCTTTAGTCACAGGGTGTGATACAATAGTGTTGATCATCTCATTCTGTTCAAATAAATATTTTCAATCAGACTTAATCTATATAGACAATGAGAATATTGTCAAGGACAAGAGTCCTCTTTCTGTTTCTGCTCACCTCCTGCAGTTTCTTCCTACAATGAATATGCCACAAGACACTCATGGTACTAGTCCACTAATATTTAGAGATTTGGTTTCCTTTCTCTCAGAAAAACCCAGATGATTAGAGCTAGATGTACACCAGACTGGTTACTTTCAAACAGTCAAGAAATAGCCCAACAGTTTGTTTGGGGCTTGGTGTTGGTATGGATTTTTGAGGGAATGTGGAAGAGTTCCCTTCTCATCCCTCTTCAAGCAGGGCTTAATCAGTATGGTTTTCTGATATACTGCTCATTGTCCAGGTTTACTTATCACATTGACCAAGGAATATGGAGTAGTTTAAGTACCTTCATTGTGTTCTTATTTTCATTTCAGACATTTGCTTCCCTATCATCTCAGATGGAAGAAAGCAGAGCAGTCACTGTGATCTGCTACTCTGCCATTGCTCTGACTGTGTTGTACATTTGTTAAGAAGATGGAGTTTTCTATTGCTCCAGCAGAGTGATCATTTTTGTGCCTCATTATTTCAAACCCTTTCCACTTCATTATAAAAACACTGTTTGCTAGATCTGAGGTAAGTAGCACAATGGCATTCCAAGGCAGCATGAATTAATCAATACAGCCTCCACAGCTGAGAAGTACAATGTCACTCTCGCTGGAAAGGTGCAGGTCTCATTTCAAGCTGCTCTCCATCCTTCTAATTAAGCACTTTATAACTCATCTTCTACAAAAAGGCTCAGCTCCCAGGTAAAAAAACAAACACCTCTGTTTAGAAACAGATGTGACTATAACTGAAGTCAAAACAAAATAACCCATCTGTAGCAGAAAAAAAGAGAGAATGAAAACACTTGAGTCAAACAGGTTAGTCCCTACTCCATCTAGAACAGTTAGGCTTGACCCAGACACACCGGCTGTTTCCTGTAGTGTTCTCAAGTCCCAGGGTCACTTGTTTGATCCAACAAGAAGAAAGGAAGTCAGGGCCAAGAGAGGTTTCCTATCCATCCTTTTCCCTCCTAACACCCCATCCCATTGCCAAAGAGCACACTCAGCTTGCAGCCTGGCACTCACTAGAACTCAGAAAGACAGATTTTTATTTCTAGGGCCACTATTGAGCCAGGAAGTTGTCAAGATTTAAGGCTTATGATGGTATTTCAGCTTCACTGAGTGACCTGCGTGGGCTCTACATCAAACATCCAGTCCATTAGCTGTACTTACAAAAATTTGACTTTTGCTCTTAAAATAGGCTACTGTGCTCCACTGTGCCTTGTGAGTGGAGATAATTTCTACCACCCACCCAGAGCAAACCAGACCAACAGGAGCCAGCAGAGCCCTGGGTTAATTGCAGTAGGAGCTTCTAACCAAGCTCCTCTACAGCCCCACCGACAGTCATCCTTTGTCACTCACAGCCCCTCTACCCATGCAACTTGCAACTCAGCCTCTCAGGTTAAGAGAGCAAGAAAGCCAGTCCTAGTCCTTTCTACTTTCAATACATTATTTTAAGATGTAGAAAAGGTCAGGCTCAGGGACTGTAGTCAAATACTATCTCTTTCTACATGCATGATTAGGAAAAGGGAGGAGTAGCCCCAGTCCTTCAGAGCAGGAGTTCCCCCCTTCCTGCAGTACAGCAGTACAGTCACCTTCTCCTTCAGAAGGGACAGAGGTGATAACAAGGAGTCAGCACTCCCCTATTTGTGTCTCAACACGCTGAGGGTGGATCTGCCACACACTTCTACCCCCACTGATCGTACAGAAAAAAGCAGATAAATGAGAAAGCATCATTTCTCCTGTTACTCACAAATCTTTTATCTACTCTGCAGTCAAGCACTAAAGCAAAGACTTTCAAGCAGTAGCCAGCTTTTTCATTAACAAGAGGTCTCACTCAAGTTGCTTTTGTTCAGCTGTGCCCTGTACAGATCTGGTTTGGAGTCTTTTAAAAAGCACTGCAAAGCTGACAGGGGTAGAATAAATGCTTGTAATAAGGAAATTTTGTTCAATTTGATAATTTACTTTGTGGGAATCCTCCTCATAGATGAAGACTAATACTGTGCCAAGAGCTTTATGCATCCAGCACTGCAGTTCATTCTGCATCATGCTGCTAGTCTTCCACTGTAATTTAATGCATGGGATTTTATCACCACTCTTTCAACAGCAGATATCAAGTAATCAGAATGAAATGGCTTACAACATCTCCTACTGGCAAGAGTTTGGATGTCTCCTTGAAAGGCAGCTGGAGACAAAATATGACAGGCAGTAGAATAACCACACCTTTACAAAGGATGAAGCCTTCAGACAGTTCTTTCTCTCCCAAAACAGTCAGCTTCTCTGGGGTCTGCTTTGCCTAAAGGCTTGCAACAGGTTACTAATCCAGCCCTTGGGTCTGGCTCAGAACAGAGATGCTGCTGAGTGCAGGCTTGGGAAAGGGCAGCACTCTTGACTGAGGTAAAGCTGGCTGGCTGTTATTTACTTCCCCCTTCAGAAAGATCTTTGCTTAAAAACAAATGTAATCAAGCCAACATTGCATTGACCACCTGGCAGATGGAAAGCAACTCAGCTTTAGAGACAACGCCCCAGAGAAGTTTCATTTTCTTCAGTTTCTAAGTCCATCTCAAATAAGATCCAGTAGAAACTCAGTCACTGCCCTGCTTTCTTCCACAAAGTTAATCCTGAAGGAAGGTGTGTTGGTTTTGCCTGGGGATGAGTAAATGTTCTTCACAGTGGCTGGTATGGGGCTGGGGTTTGGATTTGTGCTGATCACAGGGTTGATAATATACAGATATTTTTGTTATCGTTGAGCAGGGCTTACACAGAACCAAGGCCTTTTCTGCTGTTCATACTTCCACACTGGGAAGGAAGTTGGGGGTACATGGGAGGTTGGGAGAAGACACAGCTGGGACAGGTGACCCAAACTGACCCAAGGGATATTTCAGACCATGTGATGTCATGCTCAGTACATAAAGTGGGAGGAAAGAGGAGGAAGGGTGGGATGTTGGGAGTCATGGCATTTGTCTTCCCTAGTCACTGTTACACATGTTGAGGCCCTGCTCTCCCAGAGGAGGCTGAACACCTGCCTGCCCATGGGAAGCAGTGGATTAATTCTTTGTTTTGCTTTGCCTGGGTGCAGAGCTTTTGGGGTTAAACCATGGCAGAAGGATCTATTTCATCAGAGGAGAAACAGGCCCCAGCTCTGAGTTTCCTCCAGTAGTTTCCTATTCAACAGCTGAAGTAAGCGTCAGATTTTTCTACAGGGCCTGAACTTCCTAGTGCAGACACCATTGTATTCTTGTCTCTCCAGCATCCTTTTCAAAACAGATCTACAAAACATTTTCACTCTCTCCCCCTAATTGTGGAAGTCACCACTTCTTTTGGTATTGTCTAGAGTAATGTTGCATTACTGCATCTGCTCGTCTCAAGCATTTTTGTGGCTTCTCCCGTTTCTTGGAGCACCACTGATAGTACCACAACTAGGCAATAATCCCTCATACCTGACTGTGAGTACTCATCAACCCAGCATGAGCACAACATGCCGGAACAATATAAAAGGAGGGAACAGAGCTCAGGATGCAATGGCCCCTTGCAAGAGGCTGCTCCCACACACAGCAGGGACACACGCACCCCATCTGTGGTTGGCAGGGTCAGTTCCCCAGTTTCAGCCTGAGATGGATCAGAGAGCACAGCAGCATCTCCTCCCACCGTGCTGGTCTGGCCGTGCACACACACAGCCCTGACACCTCCTCAGCTGAGGAGAGTGTGCCAGGTTTGCTGCAGAGCTGAGGGAGTGCAGACAGGCGCACACCTCCTGTGGCTGTCTGCCAGCACAGGGAGACTGTAAATGCACAGCACTGTCCTCCCACAGCTGAGATGGCAGGGTGACACCACAAAGGCAGAGAGCAGGAGTGGGCTGGTACCAGCACAGCCCACTTGGTCTGAGAACAGCTCACAGAGGGGTCATCTCAGTCACAACAGGCCTTCAAGTGGCAGTCTGAGCAACCCTGCCCTGCAAACAGGAGGCATCTATGGAGCACATTAATACCCAAGGACATGCAGGCACACACAAGGCAAGATATCTGTCCTGCTAGCAACGTGCTTCCTGATGCTAGACAACATCAGAGCTACTGAGCTGAAATCCAATTTTAATCCTTTTGTAGAGTGAGTTCACCTAAGTTCAAAAGGGAGCTCTCTATCATTGTTACAGACCTCATCTCCTGAGACAAGGTGAGGCAAGTAAATCAAGAGTAGTATCGTTACTAAAGCATAGGAGAAATTGCTGTATTGGGGCTGAGTTGGTTTTCTAACTACAGCTTTGATTCACCCATATTTCTCAAGCCTGTCTCATCTGTCAAGCTTTCCAAACCAGTACCATTTCAATGTCTAGCTGAGCGATAAACCTTCCACTATTCCTCATTCAGCTTCATGAAGCACTCAAGCCTCTACACTAAAAATTGTGGCACCACATGGAGAGAACACATAGTTTAAGTTTAGTGCTTATTCTAGCTAACAGTCATTTATGTTAATAGACATTTTTGCTCCTTGGAATTAATCTGGTTTTTGTGGCATAAATCAGGACAAATTATTTCCCTTACAATTTAGAATACTCTTCTTTCTCTAATAATAAGAGCAGAGAAAGACAATCAAAAGCAATCGAATTACCATATCCTAATGAACTACCATTTGTCAGCTGAGCCAAAGTGACTGTTTCCTTGCATGTAGCAGGAAAACAACAGAAAGGCTTGAGGAGGGTGATTAAAGCCACTATGTTTAATTCTGCATTTGCAGGAGGCAGGGAGAGCAATGCCAACTTGCTTTCAAATCTCTTGTCTTTACTCCATATTTTCATTTCAGCCTTTTCCAACTCTCCCAACACTGGCTACTCCCAGCAGTTCCTGCTGAATTCCCCACTGACCTCTGAGTGCTGGGCAGAGCTGTGTTCCTGAGCAACAGAGGTGTCTGGACCACCAGCACAGGCAAGTGAAGAGGCTTACCTGGTGTCCTAGGAAGCCAGAAGGCAGATCTGCTCTCAGCTCTGCAAGAAACATTTTTCCATTTCTTCTTCCTCCTTTTCCTCACATCTGGATTGAGAATAACTTTGCAAAACATTTGATGTCCTTCTCCAGAGAAGGAGGTGCGTAAATGTGACATCTTATATGACTGCAGCATATATATTTCAAACCTTGGCAACTAAAAGAAAAAGAATTCATTCTTTCCTATCCAATAAAGGGCTAAGGGCTTAAAAGAAATAGTTTTAGCAATTCTGGGTGAATATTAGTTCAGATACATGAGTTGAATCCATATGGCATATTAACAATTCCCAGCAAGGAAACAATTTTAGGAGCTACTCATTTAAGCAATAGCTTCATTCTATCTAAGTACTGGAAGCAGTAAAGGTTCCTACACATCCAGTAAAATAGATGAGGAAATGGCAGAGTATGAACATCAGAGAATAGGAGAGAGATGTCAGAGTTCCAAAGAGTAGAAAATAACATATTTATCTTTCCTATTCCAGCTCTGTGTGCATGAAGGGGCACACACAGACTATGCTTTGGTTTCCAACACAGTATCCAAAGACAGGGGCTTGTGCTCCTCCCAGGAGAATACAAGGTGAAAGAGGGGGGTGTTTCCAACACAGGTGGTGATACAGAGGACCAAAAGATTACATGACTAAAACAGGGAAGGAGTGAATAATCCCCTTCATCTGGAAAGCAGCTGGACTTGCTTCAACACTAGCCCTTTAGATATTCTGCTACTGTTTTGAAACTAATATAATAGCAAAGTTTGTGGGTGTTTTTGCATCATATTAATTAGAGCTGGAACTAATCCAGGATAGAAGGACTGCATTCGCTACTCAGACAAAGGGCAATAGTGTCCTAGAGCTTTTTCATCTCACTACTGTCAGATCATCCCACCAGTTACATCAGCACTGCACAGTGACAGGTTTTGTCCTGGCTCCTGTTATCCAGCACTTATGTAGACTTAAATACTGCAGTATCACTTCCAAAAATGCTAGGAACAATCACTTCTCTTTCCAGGAGGAAGTATGCAGATTGCTGGGGAGCCATAAAGGAAATGCAACCCAGAACTACAGCAAAATCAGTGAAATGCTTTACTTTGTTCAGCTCACTGTTGAACCATCCTATATGGCCACATATGGAGGCAGGTCCTGTGCCACTACTCTTTAAGGGATTTATACCTATCATCTTTCTAAACAGTTAGAAAACTTAAATATCAAGAAACTCCAAGGTGCTCAGGAAGCCTACAATGCATCTGGCACTGCTCTCTGAATGCAGCACTGCTAGTGCTCTACCATGTCCTCTCCCCTGTCCAATCAGATGTGTTGGGTGTAGTCACCTGAGCTGTGTTTTGAACGCCAATTACTTCTGGAATCACCTTAGATATTTTTCTTGTTCAAGCAATTCTGCAGCAATGTCTTCCTCAACAGTATTCAGCCCTGCTGCCAACTCGTCAGACTGAAGAGATCAGCAGTTTCCCCAGAGCCTGTAGAAGTGGGGGTTATTCTAAGAGAATGTTAAGGGCTTCTGATAAGCACTGAAGCCTCCTCTGTCATTGACCTCAGGAAGGATTAAAAGCATTGAACATCTTGCAGAGAATTCTGTCCACATTCAGCCAGGTTCTGGGGGAAGGTGTGAATTTGTCACACACAAGAGCCTAGTAATTAACTTGCAATGTCTTTAATGCCATCATTGCAGAGGGAGAGAACATTTTATCAGAGCAACAGAAGTCTGGATTTTAAACATTTCCTGAAAGCTGACAAAAAGCCCTACACACAGCCCCTGAAAAGGCTTTCCTTCAGAAGTTGCAAAGACCTTTTGCTTTTCTTTAAAGTTAAAAGAGCTTTCTGCTGTGCCATTTTCCTGTCCTATATTTCACCATGTCTGCTCTGCCTACTTCTTCTGAGGGTTCTCCCTGCTTCCTTTCTCCAGATCTGGGTCCCCTTTGAGCAGCCTTTCTCTGTTCTAGCAGTTGAGAGAGAAAAAACACACTCCTCTCTTCTTATCTCTTCCCATTCCCCATCAGCAGTGATTCCCTCTCTGCCCAGCAAACCACTAGTGTGGAGCTGCCCTGTGTGTCGGGGGCAGAACTGCTCTGGGTGGTACAACCTGTGCCCTGGGTAGGTGAGAGAGGCAGCAGGACACCCAGGCTCCCTCTGGCTGCTTCCCACACCTGCCTCCAGCACAGGGCAGGTCTGCAGGAGCACATCCTGACACGTTGGCAAAAGCAGAGCAGCAGGAGCTGGGTGCAGCTGACACTCCATCTAAAAGGATGAAAAATATCATCACTGCCAGCAAGATAGCATTGCCTTAGTGTTGACATCTGACATGCAGACCTAGCAAACAGACTGAGCAGAGCAAAGGCCACCCCTACTGCAATGCTGACTTCTATAAGCTTTCATTTTCAGTTGGCAGTTACAGGAATGCTGCCAGTATATTCATGCCAAGAAGTCCAACCATGAAAGCAAAAACTAAAGTAAAAGGACATTGCCAAGTAAAATCTGATCTTTCTGAGACTCTGATGTAACATGTACTGTACATGCTGATGGTTCTGCTCCTAAATACTCCTGAAGTCAACCATTAAATATCATGCAATGAATACAGGATAGACTCACTGCCCTAGACTGAAAGATTTGCCCGAGCTTTAGAGATCCTACAAAGAGTTATAGCAGAGGGAATTGAGACCACCCATCCTACAGAGAAGCATTTCCATTCATCAGAATTACAGGATCACTACTGACAATAAAGCAAATCTGTTAGCAGAGAGTTAAGTGACCTTAAGGAGAACATCACCTTCTAGGAAACTTATACCCATAAGATTCAAAAGAAGTGGGGTTAAGAGGCCTCACAGCCTTTTGTGTCCTTGGTTGCTTCCTTTGAGCCAAGTCATGCATGGAGATGAAGCACTGAGCATATTAATTTCCTTGAAAATGACTGTCCTTCCTATATTTCTTATTTTGTTATTTTTCAGTGATTACAGTCTTACAGAAACCCAGCCATAGGGCAGAAGGGACCTCATGGATCACTGAATCCAGCCTCCTTTTCTTGAAATTGTGCCATATAATCCCACTCACAAGACTTGCAAACTCAGGCTTTAAACTAGCAAGGCAGCTCCCAGTGCTGTATGGATATGGCCTTTCAACACAGTGCCCTGATGCTTAACTGGCTCTGTTGTGGTTTTAACAAGTTTTATAGAATACTTAATGTCTTTACAGCTCTACCTGCAAAGCACTTCAAAAAATTCTCTGCTAAGACTTACCACAGTAAACCTGCTGACTCCATAATACAAATTCAAAGTAATTCCAGGTCAAACCTTTAATCAAAGAGACCTCTGTAAGCTTCTTCTCACCCTTATTAAAGAGATTTACAAAACCGTGAAGGAGGTTGGAGAGTTACTGATGTGCCATTTAAAAAGACTCCATTAAGATTTGGGTATTTTTATCTTTTAGAAAAAAGCATTTGCAGATTATAACTCTAAGGAGACAATTAAAGAGCATTCTGAGAGTCTTTTCACTTGATCTATAAGAGGGAGAAATGGTACAGCACAGTATAGGAAAGAAAATACACTGCCTAAGCCATTTTTCTTGAATAGGATGCTAACTAGCCATGTCACAGCTGCAGTGAAGTGTCTTATGTTCCTGTGATTTATTACTACAAGGACCACATCATCTGCCAAAGTGTGCTTGTAAGAAATTAAATGGTTTCCAAACGAAACATTAGAATAAGGCAGATTTTAGGTTTGGATTTTTACCCTGATTAGTGTCTGTGAAGCTCCTTTGAAAACTTGTATCAAGCAGAAATACAAAATTATTGTCAAATGCAGTTTGAATTCGGGAAGGTTTCAGGAAGGAAGCCCAGTTAACCACAAAACGAGATGAAGAGACTGTTTACAGGAGTGAGAATGCAGAACATGACTGAAAGAGAAAGGAAGTGGCAAACTTCCAACATGCTGTGCCTTGGATGCGATTGCTTTGTGTCTGCCATGATGAGCTGTTCACAGGCCTGAGTTATTCTGGTATCCTTTTAGCCCAGCCTTGGACACGAAGCCTCAAATCAAGTGTAAGTAACAAGTTGAGGGCTTGATCCTGCACACCCAGTTCCCTTTCCCTTCAAATTGACGAGGGAGAACACTATTAAGACCTATATTAGTGTGGATCATGGATGTCATTCCTGATGGCCATCCAACCAGGAAAATCACCAGAGAAGAAAACTCCCATAATTAACCCAAGTGCTGCAGACAGACAATTTGGGACCACAGCAGAAAATGAAGCAGCAATATTTTCATTGATCCCAATAGCATCTGAGAATCTCAGAGTCAGCCCTTCAAAACCCATTTGCATATGAGTGTTCCTGCCAGCTTATATCGATTTCTCAGTTTCAAAGGGAAATAACCTCCCAGTATTTGTTCATAGCTGTAGGACTGCTCTGTTTTCCTGCTGTACGTCAGCAAAACCGAGAGCAACTGTAAAGACGTCTCAACACTTCCATCAGAAAGACCTTGAAGGAACGTATTATATGAGTCTATTACACCTCTTTTAGACACTAAAGTGTGGAAAGAGCAGAAACAAAAAACAAACACATGGAAAAGGAAAAGTATGTAATAGACTAAACAGATTGGCAGGCTGTAACACTGGGTATCCTCTGAAGAATGAGCAGACCTTTACTACTAACAGGCCAAACAAACCTCTTGGTCAGTATTGGTTTGACTCATGTTGCACAAAACACCAAAACAGAAGCAATGAGGAAGGACTGACATCTTGCTGGCCTAAAGAGGTGACTGGATTTTCAGATGTGTCAGGAAGTTGCTGATGATAAGTTATTCTTGTCCCAAATAACATGCATTCTGTAGAATAAATGCTTGCTTCAGTTTCCTAGGAATCAAAAAGATGGTTGCCATGAGACACAGGAAACAAGGCAGCTTTGGTAGTTAACTCCAAAGAGGAAATTCTCTCCTGAGTTAGAGAGTCTTCAAAAGGGATGTAAAAAAATCCCAGGGAACAACCAGCTGCATGAACAGCTGAAAATATGTGGCTAATAATGAAAACAGAAGGGTTCTTTGAACTGAACCTTCCCACCTTTATCTGTATTTGCCCTAGAGAAGTTTTGCAGCGCTTCTATAAGGGATTATTTCTGATTTTGAATGTGCAACAGCAGTTGTAACCTATATCACCTCTCTATAAACCATAAATACCTCCACTCACATTCAAGGAGCATGAGTTACACCACCTCAATACCTCAATCCATTTGCTTTAGCACCAACCTGTAAAAGGATGACCCAAAGCTATTTCAGTCTTCTACTTGCTTCCTTTTCTTCCTTTCAAAATCCAAAAAAGCCTTTCACCTAAACTACTGCAAATTTCCTTGGGGAGACAGGATGACATTATGATGAAGCCCATCAAATTTGGTTTAGAACTATAAAATTTCAGGACCAGGCCATAAGAATCCTTCCAGGTATATGGCATATTTCTCTTCCTGTTCCTATTACTTCTACAACCTCATTCCAGTACCATGTACCAAAGCCTTTTCCTCATGCAGAGAAGCCAGGTAATGCATGACAAACCATGGAAAACATTTCTGACAGCTTCTTTGACAGATGTTCAAGACATGCTGTCGACACTATATTTTTTATCTGTTTGAGATTAAAATGTAAAACTGATTCAGCACTGAGAATCTTCTAACTTTGTTCTGATCAGGAAAAATCATGTTCAACTATGAGATGACTAGTATCATTAAAATTCTATTTCAGAGAACTGCTGTTAAGTGATAGTTTTGCTCTTCAAATTAGGAGAGAGGATTAATAATTGAATCCAAAGACCTAGTTATATATATTTGGTGGGTTTGTTTCATAATAGGAAGAATGACTTGAGAAGAAATCCATTAAAATTTTTAGTATTCCCATGCTAGTCTGATTCTAAGCTTTTCCATTAAGTAGCACAGTCATAATGGCATTAAACTACTTAAGCAGCAAAAACAGCACATAATTATCACTTTTAATTTAATCTTTTAGAGTGCAAATAGATACTGTACATCACTGACAATTCACATTCCTAAAGAGATTTTTCTATTCCTTCATAGCAGCTTCACATCCTCTTGTGCTGATATAAGTGACCCAAGCATGTATAATTTTCTCTTCAAGAAAAAATCCTCAGAATAATGAGATAGCAAAATTAAGCCCAGAGGTGTAGCAATCAGCTACTGCTTTATTTACCTTAAAATAGATTTTTAGATATGAGCAGGAACTAGGGCACCATTACCCATGTACCAGCCTATCAGCGTTCCAAATTGTGAGTGCAATCTCCAAATTATGAGCATTTTAGATATTGTGCATATTACAAAAAAAAAAAAGTCCCACAGAGAAACTATAAAGTACATGGAAGTTCTGTAGAAATGAGGGGAGAAGGGAGAGCACTATGCAGCCCGTAGCATCCCCTCCCTTGCCGCTCAGCAGACCCCCCTCTTTACCGCCGGGGACGTCCTTCCCCTGGGAATTAGGAAGCGTGACCTGCCTGTAGTGCAGCCTCACACAGCAGTGGCCATGCCTTGCTGCCTGCCCTCACAGGACTGCTGGGAGGTGCTGTTGGTGGGAACAGAACAAATACTCTCCTCACACCACTGCCTCCTCCGTGCCAGCCCTGCAGGGAGACAGGAGCGCTGAAGGCTCCCCCAGGTGCCTTTCTCCTGGTGCCTCTCACACCATCAAGCCTCTGGCACACTGTAGATACAGCCACAGTGCTGAGCCGTGGCACCTGAGCACTGTACATTTCTATACATTTGCTAAAGGGCTCCATAAGGGCCAATAAAAGGCAGAGCACGGGAGCGCTGTGGTTTAGTTCTCAACAGGCAGAGCCTCCGCAAAAGCTGCGGCGCAGCAGCTGCAGTAACAGGAGGCTGTGCCAGTCAGAAGTCTAAATACAGCCCGCTGTTTCCAAATCAAACTGAAAGAAACCAGGCAGCAATCTTGGACAGGCCAGGTTGAGCCCCTGTGAGGCAACACAGCACTGTCGGCATCTGTTTGAAAGAAAAAGAAACTGAAATCTGACACATTGCTCTTCTCAAACTCAGCAATCTCGGACTTTGTGTCCTCTCCTCTCTTGCCTGCAGTCTGTGCTACCCCCTGCTCCTGAGCTATTGGCACCGCTCACATCCCTGCGTCCCCAGGAAACATAAAGCTTCTGCACCTGATCGCAGCGCTGCAGCGACAGCATCCCCTCCTACACAGACAAAGCTCTATTTCAGGGGTCCTCAGCTGGCAGGTGAAGAGGAAACAGTTCTTTCCCCACTGCAGGACCAGTCATTTAATGTCTGTGGGGCTCTCTGATAAAGCACAGATCTACAGTGGCAGCACAGGGCTCTGAGTTCTGCTCTAACGTCATTAGCAATTCCAGTTTGTTGCAAACACGTATCTAACAGACATTTTTGTCTCTGCACATACAACTCAGGAGTCTACTCTTTCAACAGTGGAATAAGAAAGCAAATGTCTGCTTGGAGAATCTGATACTTCAAAACCTCAATTTCCTTAGCAAAATGAAAGCATGTCAACATTTGTTACAAGAAAGCACCTCATAGAAGCTACTGACATTCAGGCCTATCAGATGCTTTGGTATTTTCATCCTTCCTCTTTCTCCTCTTCCCTTAGTGGGTTAATGTCAACAGAACTTCACAGATCCTTCCATCTAATAACATAACCACTCACCATAAGCCCTTTTTACAATAAACACCATGCCAGAAGCTTTTGTGCCTCTCCATGTTGTACATTGCCAGATCAAGGCAATGTCAAAAGAAGATTTTCTCAGAGACCAGATCAGAATTCCTGTAAACCAAAACACAAGCCTAGTCCTGTGTGTGGGTTCCACAAACTGTACATAAATCACATCAAAGCAGTGCCAGAAGAGCAAGGTACCCCTTCTGGCTTCCCTGCAAGTCACAGGGCTGTCTGTCACTGCTGCTCACAACGGTGCTTCTTAACTATGCAATCTGACTCTGAAAAGCCATAATTTGAGAAGAAAATTTTCTGCAGAGGGCCTTTTTCAAATAACCCCAGACTGACAAAACCAAGCTCCTTAAAGATGCGGTAAAGTCATTTCATCACTGTTTCATGCATTTTATTTTAAAGGCCTATTAAGAACCCATTCTTCCTCCTAGAATGCTATTTTCATCTCCACTTTCCTCTTTTTTCCTTTGGGAGCTTGAAAATAAGATTTCCCTACCTCTGCCTTTTTTTTCTTGTCGGTTTCTATTTGATCAATGATGATTCTTTTTTTTCCTTGTGCTTCTAACAGAGTTGACATTAAAATGCCTAATTCCTATTCTCTTTCTGTTGTATTTGTGCAGTGGAGACATTCACAATGACGTCAGGTCAGCTGTGGGCATTGTCTCTGCTAGTTCAATTCCAGCTGAATTGCTGGAGCCAGCAGGACATTAATATTCACTTGATTGATTTAACATATCCAGAGAATCAGATTCCAACAGTATCTTCTGATTAGGGGTTCTTTCTACATACCATATAGCTCAGCTGGTGTTCTAACTGCCCACAAACACCTCCAGTAGCTCTCCCCTGGCTTCAGCTACCCACTCTGAGTGCAACTGTGCAGCTCTGGCCCAGACTCCCTCCTGCACACCTACACAACAGAGAGACAGATACGTCTGCTTCCAAGACAGTGGACACTCATTTGTGATCATTAACAAGCAGTCCCCATAAAAGATGACAACTCATGAGTCAGCTGAGACATTTCACATTAATTGGAACAAAGCTCCTATCAAATATATTTTGAAAATAACTAATCTCTCAGGGACATTTTGCACCACACAGTGAGAACATGTTTGATGTCTTTCCTTGGAGGTAAGAAAGAGCACCAGAAGGCAAATGCAGCTGCAGCCACCAAGGAAAGACAAACAGCAGGGAAACAGCTGTCTGTGGAGACAAGCAATGAGTCATGGAGATCTTGAGCTCTGTCAGCAGTGCAGATCCTGGCACAGGTCTGCAGGTTCCAAAGGATGCTATTTTTCCAGAGTGTGTCAGAGACCCTACGAAGGATCAGTAGGAAGTAAGAGATGAAACTGCCACTAACAAATTCTCCATGGACAGCAAGTCAGTAGTCAAAGCTGAAATCTGGTGATCTTCTGTATGCATACATGACTGCATGTTCCAATACAAAACTAATGCAAGCCAATTTGTGATGATCTCAGAGTTCTCCTGGTTCATTCCTACCATGTGACTGAGCTTTCCTCACTTAACTTCCATCTTAGGTCTGGCCCTTCCTCAGCTATGACATTTCACTGGTTCCTAGTTAATGGTGGAATTTGAGATGGATAGTTTGTTTGCAGGAGTACACGTGTGTCTAAACGAGCTCCAGGATACTTAACAATGGCTGTTGTGAGGCCTTATGCCTTACTGTGCCATTCCAGTCTTTTTAACACCAAGCAACAATTTCAAGCAACACAGAAGTGAGTCTCCCTGGGTTTCTAACATGCTTTACATGCTGCTTAGACTTTCTCTTCACTGATTTGCTGCTGGATAAAAACAATGTTGAAAAGACATTAAAGTGACAGTCATGATCTGTAGCTACATTAGTCATTCTGTCAGAGCCCTGGAAAGAACTCACTGAAGTCATGCAGGAAAATAATTTGTTGAAGCATCAGCTGAAGCAGTGAGTTACAACTCATTCAAATCTCTCTAAAGTACATGATCAAGCAAACTGCTGAAGCCCTGAAAGCCACAACTGATTCTGCAAACAGGAGATATGTAAAACAAACTTTGAACTTGCCTCCAATCTCTGGTGTGTGACAACAATCTGAGTGTCCACCTATTTATACCAGAAAAGCAGTCAAGTGGGAAAATACAGGATGAGTGATGTTCCCTTAGTGCAGTGCCAGAACTACCCATACAAGCTGACAGTACCTTCCTATCACTATGTGTAACTGGTGCTTCGTTCCACTGAATGGAGCCACTCAGAGCATAAACTGATCCAACCAAAGCAACTGTTCTGTAACAATTTTACCTGAACCTCAAGCAATGGTTCCCCAGCCCTGGAAAAGTTAAGTAATTGATGGTCTTATGGATCTTTTTGTCAAAGATAACATTGTTAAGCCTTGAAGTCTACAGTACAGCCATGAGCCTAAAAAACCCTTACCTGAATAACTGAGTCATCTGAGGAACCCAGACAGATGCCAGAGAATCCAGAGCAGCTCAGTTGTAAATTGACTTAAATAAAATCCACTTAAATTAAATGCCAACCAAGGGCATACCTTACAATATAGAAGTAACCTATATGGGTCTTTATCCTAAGCACTGTTGGCCTAAGGGTACACTACTACCAACTAATAAAGAGATAAATCATGTAAAACCCATTTTCCCCCAAGAGGCTTGTGGAAAAGGGAGCAAACTGTTGGTCAGCAATGCACTTTCAAATCAGGTGTCAGCTGTAAGCTCTTGAGAGACAAAATGTAGAAAGACATTCTGGCAATCTGAAGCTCAAGAATAATCATCACTAGAGAACAGAAAGAGTTAGCAGAAACTAAAGTTTTGGCTTTACTCTAAATATTAATTAACCTTGTGTGTGTGTTGTGCTCTGTGCCAGGGGAACAAGTGAAATGTACCATGCTTCAAGCACAGCCTATTGTATTGGCTTGGAAATTTAGGGTAGTATATCCATGGTTTGAACCTGGATATATTTGAAATATTGATATACTTGATATCTTTTCATCCTGCATACACTTGGATATATTTGATTTGATGCTGGGTATGGTTTAGCCTGTTCTGATTTTCCTTAACCATGCTGTCCCCATTAACACACATTCTCACTTAAAAGCAACATGTTTGTGCAGAAAACTTGAACTACTTTAACCATCAGTCACGCAAATACGTTTATGAAGAGACTCAGATAATACAGCCGCCTCTGCCAGCCTCCCTGTGTGGAGAAACACACCTGTCCCAGGTAGCTGGGCTGGAAAACTGCGGATTGAGATGCAGATTGAATGCAGGTAGAAATCAGATTGAGCTCTGGATGGGACCCTGAGACGAGTTCATGAATTGCCAACCTTTGGGCTAGCAAAGGGCATGAAGATGGGTGCCGGCAGCCAGGGGAATGGACACCGAGAGAGGTGCCAACCTATGGATAACAAAGAAGACCAAGGTACCGGAGAGGTGAACGGACACGGAGAGTGGGGCAGGAGCAGAGGACTGAGGAGGAAGAGCGAGACTTGCACCTGGGAAGACTGAGGGGATAAAAACCTCCTCAGAGGCACCAGCTCGGGCTGTTTCTGTGCTACTGTGCCGGGGATAAATTGCTCTATGGAACGAGACAGAGGAGACTCTGACATGGGCAGCCTGGGGGTCGAACCGGTGAGGAAACCTGGTGTGACTGTGCGAGGGGGGTGTGCGGGGAGCCGAGTGGGGTGTGCGGGGAGCCGGGCGGGGGGACCCGGAGCCACCGCTGCCAAGGGGCCTTCGCCCCCAGCAGTGACGGTGTCTGGCACTGGGAAGCGGCTCCCAGAGAGTCTCGGGAACGCCGGGACGGGGAAGTTCCCGGGGATGTCCAGACTGGGAAGTTCCCTTCACAACCCGCGCAGCCACAGCAGCGGTTCGCGCTTCCCCCTGCGGCCCTCGGTGAGCGGCTCCGGGCGAGCCCGGGGGATCCCTGAGGGGGGAACCCCTGAGGGGAACGAGCGGGGGAGCGAGCGGGGCTCCGTGAGGGCTCCCTGTGGGCTCCATTAGACCTCGGTGGGAGCTCCGTGGGATCTCCGCGGGGGCTCCATTAGACCTCGGTGGGAGCTCCGTGAGGGCTCCGTGGGATCTCCGCGGGG
>JAOXXN010000025.1:9506851-9517076 GCA_026770055.1 Myrmophylax atrothorax | reverse complement strand
AGAGGCGCCGGGCCTCGCCGGAGGGAGGGAGGGAGTGAAGGGGGCAGGGAGGCGGCGGGGCCGGGCATAGGGCCCTCCTTTCGGGGTCTGTGGTACCCTTAGAGCCGCGACAGGGTCATTGCCACCGCTCCCACCAGCCCTGTCCCGGTGCGGGAGATGAGGGAGCTGCTGCTGGGTTTGGGAATTGAAGAATGAATTAGAACCGTATGGACCGTGAGCTAATTCCTGTAGGTTCTCACAGTGCGTCTCTTTCTTAGGAAAAATGATTTCTGAAAGCAGCTCCTTCCTGAAGGGCATGGTGCTTGGAGGAGTCTTCTGCGTGTTGGTTACACTGCTCGGACACATTAAGGTGGGGCACGGGACCAAAGCACAGCACCACGAGCACCATCACATCCAGGCTCCCAACAAAGAGGATGTCTTAAACCTCTCTGAAGGTGAACGTGTGGAGCTTAGTAAAAGTATTCGTGTTTACTGTATCATCCTTGTCAAACCGAAAGATCTGGGACACTGGGCTGCAGCAAAGGAGACCTGGAGCAAGCACTGCGACAAGGCAGAATTCTACAGCTCTGAAAATGTCAAAGTGTTCGACTCTGTGGCCCTCAACACCAAAGATATGTGGGTGATGATGAGAAAAGCTTACAAGGTAACATATGAACGCTATAAGGATGAATTCAGCTGGTTCTTTCTTGCCTACCCAACAACATTTGCTATTATTGAAAATCTCAAGTATTTCTTACTGAAAAAAGACCCCTCGCAGCCTTTTTACATTGGGCACACTGTGAAATCTGGGGACCTCGAGTACGTGGATGGCGAGGGAGGAATCGTCCTAAGCATTGAGTCACTAAGACGACTGTCCCGTGTTCTTGAAGACCCCGACAAGTGTCCAGAGCAGGGAGGTATGATTTGGAAACTGGCAGAGGACAAACAGCTGGCCATCTGCCTGAAGTACACGGGGGTATTTGCCGAGAACGCAGAGGATTCGGAAGGAAAGGACGTCTTCAACACCAAGTCAGTGGGTGCCCTGATCAAGGAGGCCATGGCCACCCACCCGCAGCAGGTGGTGGATGGCTGCTGCTCCGACATGGCCATCACCTTCAGCGGGCTGGCCCCCAACCACATGCACGTGATGATGTACGGGGTGTACCGGCTGAGGCCCTACGGCCACACCTACCGCGACGCTCTCGTCTTCACGCCCCCGGAGGGCTCGGACAACGACTGAGGGGAGGAGTGGAGTGGGCTCATCTCACAACACGCTGTTGGTACTGACACATTCTGGTACTGCTGTACAGATTTTTTTGCACACTGAGGGTTGGTAAAGCTCTTCATTTCGAAAGTGGAAGGAGAAATTTTTTTCTAAATCTTTTATACGGAAACACTTCTGGCTTTTGACAAAGCTGGAATGAAGTGATAAAAAGTTGTTAATGTTTATAATGAAAGGGAATTAAGTTTATAGGGGGGGTTTGTACATGTAAATATTTATTAATGAAAATCCAAATGAACTTTAGTCTACTCTCTACAAATATATTTTTGCAAGACTTTGATTCTTTCAGTTCTTCCAGGCATTTCTAGAATGTCTTTCTATCTTTCTAAGATGTACCAATAAAACTGACTACAGATTCAGTCTCAGTTAAAGCTATTTCTTTTACACTGAACTGCACAACAGCTTGAGCTACACTGTTTTATGCAGCACCTGTTGGTTTGTGTACAGCCTCCTAACCCAGTAAGGAATCAGCAGGAAGCAAGGTGGCAAGAAATCTTTTAGGGAGTTGCAGCACAATAGTATCAAGTGCCCTTTGGACTGCTGTTTCTAAGCAAACAAAAGAAAGAGGTAACTATATTTGTGTAAGTATTAACAGGGTCAGGGAGCCTGTTAGCACAAGAATAATTGCTCATTTAAAATTTAACTCCATCAATAAGCGTATTAGAATAAAGGTTCCGTGTTACTTCCACTCCTGTTAGTAGTGCTAATAGAAGTTGGTTAATTGCCAATAAAATGTAGCATAGATACATTTACAGGGACAACACCAAGATGCAGAAAGAGCAGCACATGCTTGCACTCCCACCCTTGAATTTCATGCAACGGGTAACACACCTGCAACAAGGAGAACTCCCCCATACTGGGGTTGAGGAGTGGTGTGATGGGGTTTGGTTTTGTTAAGGTTTTGGTGTTGGGTAGGGGAGAAGAGGTGCACAGGGGTGGTAGTTGTTTGCGTTGGGGTTTTTTGATGTTTTGGTTTTGGGATTTTTTTACAACTGAGTGCTCAAGTTCCCGGGTCACACTCCCTCCCCCTTACAGCACATGCGAATAAACAGCACTTCAGTGTTTACTCCGTTTAGAATTCACTGACCTGACAAGGGTGTTTCAAGACTTAAGGAAGGTGCTGCATCTACCTGCTATGTCTGGGACTGTCACAGGCTGTGTTGGTACTACAATATTCATAAAACCACTGGAGAAGATCCTGAGAAGATAAGTGTTACCTCACCTTTAACAGAGCATTTTAACACCCTACCCTGAGCTGCAAGGGGGCAGGTGGGGAAGTGAAACAGCTGCTTCAGAGATGCATTTTTGGTGTTTTGCTAAACTGATACACAATTTAAGCCTGATTTGACTTTTATCTTCTTACGGAAAAATTTATAAAAGCTAAACCCATTGCTGGGAATACCCTGACAAAACTAGATAAAAGTTAAATTTTGATTTCGGTGTTTCAGCTATGAAAGACAGCTCTGACACCCCCCACAACAACAGCAGGAATAGAAAGAATGGCAGTGACAATTCAAATAAGAATAAATCTCCTTTGCCACAGATCTGAGAAGTACTGTAGAACAGGAGACACAACACAAAGGGGAAAAGCAAGCCACAGACACAAAACCCACTGAAGCACAAACTGGTTTCACACAGCACTAACTAGAAATATCTTTATGACGCATAAAATGGTCTCATCAGCATTCTGAAGGTCTGAGGTTTGACCAAACCTTTTCTGCAACACTGATTAAATTTTGTCTTCCTACATTGGTAAGTAGTTTCAGATTTACCCTATCATTTTCATAACTACAATCTTGTAAATAATTTTACAGGAGAAATATTAAAAGTAGCACATATTAAGTAATATATTCCATGTTCCATGTCTTAATTTGGCTTTAGAATCAGATGGAGAACTTCTTGGCCAGTTCCTTCTGTAAAGACCTCAGGGTGGGGAAACCAAATGTGCAGAACAGCACCAAGACAAGCCAAAGACACAAAAAATTACCTTCTGCCATTGCAAAATGCATGTGTTAGAACAGACTTGAAATATTAATAAATGCTTCCAGAGACAGTTATGAGTGGTAGACCTTAAGGTTTCCTTAGTTTATTACACGATTCCATTTTTCCATAGGCATAGCTTTGGATATGCAGCTGCTGAACAAAGGATTGGGTTACCCAGACAACCAGTGCTCCTGAACCCAATTCTGTAGCTGTAGGTACATGTGGCAGTGTGCACAAGCTGAGATCTCTTGAAGTTCCACCTGAAGAAGTTGTTCCTGGCTACACTGAGAACCATGTGCTGCTATCATGCCTTTATTTAACAGTGATTTTGTTTCTGCTCCTAAAATAAGGCGGCAAACAGGGAGTAGAGAGCGTCAGGCACCGGGGTGGCTCCACAGGGAGCGTCCCTACCACTACTGTGAACTCCACTATAAGGAGAGCAATTTCAAAGTGTTGGCAGGTAGAAATTTGAACATAGTCTTCAGTTATCAACCAGCATAAAAGAATTTCAAGTCCACATATCAGGCTAAGTTCATAAATCCTACACAGATAAAATGCATATTAAAAAGAGAAAATCTTAAGTAAAATGAAGTTAATGCTGTTAATAAGTTAAAAAATAATGTCCAAAATTATTTCTCCACATTCAAGAAACAGGTAGACTAACAAGGTGTTAATCAGAAGAAAAAATCTGAAAGGTTTCAGAGGTTTTATAAACTGTATTTATATTTCACATACACTTTATATTACTCTTTCAGAAGAGCATAAAAATGTAAACATTTTTTGGCTTTTTCCTCCTTTCTGTTTGAAATAGTCTACTCACAGTCCATGCAGAATCTTTCCACCAGGTATCTTCAGTCACTGAAGACTTGGGTTTAAGACAGAACAAAAGAACTGTAATAAAAAGAAATCTAGAAAACTATTGTAGCCTAACAGTACTTTTGCATTCACTTGATTTATTTAGCATAGCCACGGAACAAAATAATTTGTACATTCAGTCACATTAAAAACAAGGAATTACAAAGCAGTCCACATTTAATCTAAGTGCATTCCTTTGGAGTAACAGTTCCTTTCATTTCACTTGTATGTCTTCATATGCCAAAGGCCATCATTTAAATAGTGGATATTTTCAATACCAATCCCCTTGTTGACCTTCTCACTGTAGAAAGAAGAAAAAAGTACAGAAGTATTAGATAGGTTAAAAATTAGAGCAGTATAAAATGTAATATGTAAAGTAGGAAGTGCAACATTTGTCAACAGAAAGGGAAAAGGTAATAACCACAAAATCATCATCTTCAACAGCAGGTGGACAAGAAACTATATTTGTTATTACATTTGCCCCACACTGCTGACTGGTAAGAGGAAAATATTTGCCTTCCACATTTTGTCAACAGCCTCTCACAGTACTTTTGCTATTTCTTTGTGGGAGACAGTTCTTCAGACTTCTGCTACTTTTCTTAATTTTAGCATTTCTCTACCAAAGTAGCACAAAAGTTGTGAGTCTCCCCCTCCCAGCAGACGAGGTGGTACAACATGGCTGGAACATGAAATCTGGTAAGTTCTGGTTCCAAGTGTGCCACTGACACAATCAAACACAGGGGAGCTGCCGTGCTGTGAGTTGCAGGTCATCTGCCCACTTAACAAAGAATTACTAAATTTATGTGCCAAGGACTTGCAGCACGTTACAGACATACTATCCTCTATAGTATTGACTCTGTATCTTTTGAGTCATGTCATCTTTTAAAAATTATTGGTCTGTGTGTCTGCATTGAATTTATGTTTATCATTTTTCCAGCACATCATTCCACACAAAAACATCTAATTTTGTCATAATAAGACAAATCTCATCATTCTAGGAGTGAAAACAAGTTTCATTCCCCTGGAGAATATAATTTACTCTATTTACAGCTTGCCCAAATGTAATCATGAATGAAAATCCTGGTATCACAGTATTAACATATGATGCATTGTAATCACACCAAGAGACTGAAATCACACCATTCCACTGTTTTCTGGCTTAACTAATGTCACACAAAAAAAGCAGCTAACAGGCTGCAGAAATCAGTATTCTCTCCAGTTCATGTTGCTTCTCACAGGAACAGGATATTCAGCTGCAAGACTGCTGAATTTGAAGTTATTAGCAATGTTGATAACCTTGGCTTGCAATGATAACAGCACATCACTGCAGACTTGGGACTGGGACACTTTAGTAGCTTTTCTTTCCGCTTACTTTTGGGTTCTTTGGAAGAACTACAGAGAATCCAGAGAAATCTTATTTCTCAACAGCTCCAGCAGATCCAACTCGTGGTTGCTGCAGCCCTACTCTATCCCTGCCCTCTCTACCACACTCCCACCTCTCTCCCTTGTGCTACCATTACAGCTTAGGACAGCAGAGTCACCCAGTCCACGAGATGATCCTGTTGAGAATTATCCCCACAGGAAAGTGTCTTGTTTTCATCAAATCAGCTTCCTCACTGCCACAAATGGCAGACAGGACTGGAACCAACACAGCCCAAACCTGCTGAGTGCCCCTCACGTCCTGCAAGATGTTACAGAACTTAAAATAACAGTGATTCAGCTACTTATAATTTTGCACCATCTGAAAGCCAAGAAAACTAGTACCCATTTCCATTTTTTATCTCTTTTGCTTCTCAAATAGTTTTCCGTTTACCCCTTGAACAGACCTCTATATTTCACAAGAAGCTCAGATAAACCAGTCAGCACATCAAGCAGGAATGCTGCATGTAGGTACGGGGCAGTCCACAGAGGAAGGCCCACACAGGCAACCAAACACCAGCAGGCCTTCAGGCTCTGCTGTCCTTGCAGACAAAAATCACTTCAACATTTTCAGTCCTCTCGAATTCCAATTACACCTCCTGCCCAGCCCAGACAATAAGTACTTGATACAAATATTTCTTTGTTCAATGAGATCTTTGAGAAAGTATGATCAGAGCTCTAGAAATACTAACATTCAGCAGCAGTACTAGTGTTGTGCACCTTAAAATCCATATCCAAATGCAAAGAACTACTTTGATTCCAAGTAAGTATAGAATATATTCCCTGCTTCCTTTTCTTTCCCTGAATACCAATCAACAAAACAGAATCTTAAAAAACTGTACTTGAACAACACATGCTGCAACAGTGATGCAATAACCTTGACAGTGGTGCTTATATTCCAGACTAACATAAGAATAATGACATGGGACAGGTTATATTTCAATTTTTAAAACACTTACATGTCCTCAGCTGACATCTTCATTACTCCCACACACAATGCATGTTGTTTTCCCTCTGCCATTATTGCCTACAAATTACTGCTAAGGAAAACAGATTTCTGTTTCAACTATTTCAGAAAAGCAAAAGCAATATGAAGAAATTACTCCAAAAAAACGTTAAAAGCCCACACTGAACTTTTCCCCTTTTAGTAATTCTAAAGCTCCAGCTCTTAAAGATAAGCAGAACAATGCACTGCATTTAACAACCAAATCACAGACAGTAGAACAAAGCGTGTATTTATGAACTTGGAACAGCAATTACACAGAAAAATCTCCCAGCACTACAGTCCATGTCTTCCTTTGTGCCTAACACAGAGATGACAATCTCTCCCTTTCTGGAAAAAAACGGCTCAAGTTTGTGGGGCCATTTTAGATTCCAAGGCACAAAAAAATTAGGACACAAATTTAAAAAATCAGAAGTACTGAAATCAGATGTGTCCTTTCCAAAGTTTAGTAACACATGATGCCAACAGCTGGTCTCTTCCTGTAGCATCTATCAAGCAACAAAAGCAGCACACCTTGGTGTATTAATGCTGTATTTGCTCAAGGGCCCTTTCTCAGTAATATGAGGAGTGAATTAGCACTTCCCTCATTTTACACATGCTAACTTCAGACACATAGAGCAAGTCCTGACTACAGTAAAGCTGATCCTTAACGTCCTTTCCAATTCCTTAGGAACAGGAGAGAATTCTTTAACCAACGGGGATAAAAGTTTGACTAAGGAGGCAGGGGACAAATTACACTGCACCTCATCCACTTTTACAGTTCTGCATAAAATCACTGAAGAGCTCCACTTACAATGAGATTAATGGAACAGCAGCCCAGCCAACAGTACAGCAGGAACATCACAGTAAGTAGAAAAATAAAAACAATTTAACCTTGCCAAATCACATCTAGACCTTTGCAGCTCTTTTCTGATTACTAGTTATTTCGTGAAACCCGATTAAAATCCACAGTAATCCAGGGTTTAACAGAACTTTAACTCATCCCACAGTAAGCAATAATTCATGGTAAAAGAAGGATACAACGACAGTATCAACAGCAGCAGGGTAAAGCTTTGCTCCAGGAGACGTCAGGCCAGGGCACATTATATTGGCTCCACTTAGCACAAATTTAATGGCGCCTTTATCAACCTGCTGATGTGGTAGAATAAATGGGTCTAGGAGGGGAAAGACACAGCATTACAATTAATACAGTAAGATGACAACATGAATAATTCATTACTAAATCAGTTTAGACAGGGCAATTAGATATACAGTGTGCTGTGAGGGTGGGAAGTTTGAGAAACAATTACCAGAGCTCCTGCTGGGCTGTGCTGTCCCAAAAGGACACAAAGTGCTGTCCCCAAAGGACACAAAGTGCTGTCCCCAAAGGACACAAAGTGCTGTCCCAAAAGGACACAAAGTGCTGTCCCAAAAGGACACAAGTGCAGTCCTCCCAGACCACATCTTTTATCTGAGAATCGAAGGTAATCCAGCACTAGCAGCCAATGCTTCCTGCACATTTACAGACCCATATACTGAGTAACAATTTTAACAAGTTCCCACAGAGAAAAAAGTCATTCAAGTGCCCAGATAATAAAAGGTCTTAAAACCGAGGGGTCTTAAATCCCTCAAACTAAATGTACTCTTACAAACCAAGCTAATACGAAAAACAGTTTAATGTTAACAGGACAAAATTAATGAAAGCTGTCAGCTCTCCAAACCATTCTTCAAGTGCAGACACCTTCCTGAAGTATTTCCAATACTGAGATTGGACTGAATAACGTTTCCAGAGTAACACAATCAAGCAGAACAGCAAGAAAAACAATGCAAGATTAAATTGCAAAAAGTAAAAACCATACAGCCTAAGTTCCTACAAGAGGCAAGTATGCATTACATCATTAAAGTCATGATTACAGAATATTTTTCTAGTAAGAACCTATCAGTATTTGTACACCTACAAAACTTGAAAGAAAGAAGATAGGGACTAACAACAGCAAATTTACATCTCTGTCCTAGGGAAACCTGTCAAGAGCTTTTATAGAGCTTTGCACAATTTAATTCTTACTAATCAAAGTTCAGATTGCTTAACACACAGCATGGAAGCAATTCATACAGGCACGTGAAATAGCAAATCAGTAAATTACAGTTCAGAAGATATACTACATCTTTAAGATCTATTCTGGAATATACATATGCATGGAAGTAGCAAGTTCTTCTGATTTGGCTCTACAGAATTCCCATGGAATCACACTGTCATCCTGCTCTTCCCAGCACTACCACCCTGAGCAAACTTACATTTGTGCAGCAACCTCAGTGTCGGGTAAAAAACCCCTTCTCTTTGCCTGAAGAACAGCAACTCCCCATTCACAGTGAGGATTTCTATATGTTCATGACTGCAAGATTAAAAAAAAAATTATTCCAACAGCTACTTAAACTTTATATAGTTTAACCTAAATAGTTCACTTCATAGAATCTGCTCTATCTTGTCACCTGAAAATTAAGGGAGTCAATTAACAAAAAAATATAAAACTAAAAATATTATCTTTTTGCATGGCTTGCTCTTCAACAGTGGTCTCCTGCTCACTTCCTTCCCCTTTGAGAAAAAAAAATATACAGACAAAATGCACAAACTGCATTTCTTGGAGGTTTTTTTGAATGCACTACAAGATGTAGATGAGGAGAAAGAGTCAGCAAAAATGTTCTACCCTCTACTTAAAAAAAAATAAAACAATTAAGATCATATATGGAAACCCAAAAATAGTTAAAAACATTACTGGAAGACATCCAAACAAGTCTGAGCTTCCATATGCATAAAGCTGAATAACAACACGCTGATCCTTGGACAATCCCTGAATACACTGCATATTCACTACAAACCAGCAGTTCTATGTTCCTCAAGCATCCTAAATTAGCATGTGGCTTCAAGAGCATGAGGAGCACATGTAAACTTTCTGGTTTGGCCATAACATAGACTATTAGCTATTAGGAAATGATAGATGCCTTTCAAAAACATACAGTACAAAGTTAACATACAAAGAAAGCACTTTAAAAGCAGTTTAAGAGAAAAGAAACTTACCATCTTACTATTTTGACTGGGTCTTTCTTTGGCATGATTTGGTTTAGCCATGGTTCAATAACAGGAAACTGGTCTATCAGCTGATTCTTGATACCTTTAATAACTGAAGTCTTCAGCTGGATGCAGTTTGATACATTCTCCTTTTCATCAAATCTGTCAAGTTAAAGAAGGTATTTCAGAAACGCACGATTTACTGCCCAAACGATGCCATATCTCAGCAGCATTCTTCAGAAACGTTTACAAACTCACTACAGAACAGCACATCAGCTGTCCAACTTTCAAATCCAGGATTTCATGAGGCTTAAATTTGTCTCCTGGGAACACTGCCCTACCCATTAGAAGGCTGCCTTCATCCCCAAACTTTGTGCATGTCCACAAAACACGTGTTCAGTCTCACAGACACACCCTGGCACACAGCGTTATTTCATTCAACTCCGAGAGCGCTTTGCTGGCAACACAAACACCCACAGCCCTGCTCAGACGCGAGTCCCTCACCCCCACCACACAAGTACGAACGGCGCTTTGTGCCACCCCCAAGCTGAGACAAGTTAATGACTCAGCTCCCTCCGCAGGGTGTTCTATTTAACAACGGAGTGCCCGAGGCAGAGCCGAGGCTGCGGGCGGCGCTGCCCGTGGAGGCCGCGGGGCC
>JAOXXN010000025.1:9480048-9492387 GCA_026770055.1 Myrmophylax atrothorax | reverse complement strand
TTTTGATCCAGGCCAGGATCCCATTGGCCTTCTTGGCCACCTGGGCACACTGTTGGCTCATGCTGAGCTTCCTGTCAGAGCCGAGATCCTTGTCTTCCACATCACTTGAGTTCTTTCTTCTAAGCCCTGCCTAAGAATTGGTGATTAGTAAGTGATGGACAAAAAGGAATATTGTCCAGCAGCTTAACCATGGAATTGGAACCCAGGGTAACATTATTCTTTTCTCATGAAGGCTGCTGTCCCAACTTCCTGTCAACCAGACAAAAAATAAAGATGTTGCAAAAGTTATTTGGTTATTTAGGAAAAAATATCTGCATGTATCTTTAAAACCTGTAGCTTACTGTTCATGCTTTGTCATGGTTTGTTGTAGTGTTCATGTATCTGTTCATCTGGAGTGATTCAGGGGCAGAGGAATGAGCAATGCCAGTACTGTCTCTTTATTTGATCTGAATCAAGTCTTAATAATAGAGATATCTGGGGTTTATTCTTATGGAATTTATTGAGCAGTCTTTGTTGTCGTTCTAGGGATATGGGGCTAGAATTGTTCAGAACTCATATAATCAGTGATCAGAAGGTTCAGAACAAAACTATTGATGGCATTCTGCTGCTGATTGAGAGGGAGAGAAATGGTGAGGCCATCGACAGGAGTTTGCTGCGGAGCCTTCTGAGCATGCTTTCTGACTTGCAGGTGAGGAAACTTGTCTCACCTTTAAACCAATAAATAGCTCAAATCCTTGTTTAGTGCTCAGTAAGCTTTACCTTGGATTGCTGTTGTGTTGTTTCCCCAGATTTATCAGGACTCTTTCGAGCACAGATTCTTGGAAGAGACGAACCGCCTGTATGCAGCAGAGGGACAGAGGCTTATGCAGGAACGAGAGGTATTTGTAACAATATTTGTTGTGTCTAATGACAAAGCACATGTCAGGGAGAAGAACTTTTCTGCTGCCTTAGCCAGTGTACAGGGCAATAATGTGGCCTTTGTTTTGCAGTACTCTGAAAAAAGAAATGCACGTGCAGTTGCCTACAGTGCTAATGATTTGTGCTTAAAACTGGAGCTGCTGCTGCTGCCAGACCAGTGCTGTCTCTCTGGTTTTCCCCTCTTGGTTGTTTTGATTTTTATTTTTTTTTAATATACAAAACTACTCTGGCATTTTCAGGTTCCAGAGTATCTTCACCATGTTAACAAGCGCTTGGAAGAAGAAGCAGACAGAATAATCACTTATTTAGATCAGAGCACACAGTAAGTACAATCTCTGCCAGTGCTGTTACTTGTTTGGCTCCTCTTCTGTTGAGGGCCATTTAAATAGCTACAATTTATTTCAGTTATCGACTGACCATCAAATGCTTTTCACTTCCCACAATTCCATGTTTGCAGTGAAACGCTGTCTTGGCTCACACAGCTAATAGCCTTTTCTTCTAAGTCACTGGTTATTTTGACATAAATGTTGGGTATTTGTTTGAGAAAAATAGGCTGCCACTCCCAGTCCACATGTCTCTTTTTTGCTGAAATGCAGTTAATCAACTGTTGTCCTACCTGAGAAAGATAGGACCCAGAACAGAGAATTCTCAAGCTGAAGGCTCTGAATATTTTCATTAAAATATTTGCCTATTCTTTATGGAGTCTGGGAAATTACTGAATAATGTCACTCTTCAATCTCTACTTAGAGGGAGGATTTCCTCAAACACTGTCAGGTGGAGGCCATGACTGGTAGAACACGAGAAACATTCTCCTAACGTGAAACCCTAGAAAATGTAGGTCACTAATAAGATCTCTGAGAGGAAGGTTTTGTATTGCTACCATCATACATTTTTATTTCCTTTCTCCACAGCTGTTAAAAACATTTAGCTTGTTTAGTGGCTTCCTTCTTCCACACCATTATTAGTGGCCAATTCCCTATTTTACTTTAATACCTCTTGACTTGAGGTGGGGGTTTTTTATCTGATTGGTTTATCTTCCAAGACATGACTCTCCTCCCACAAAACAGGAGTGAGGATATTATTTGACATATTTCTGGCTGACTTCTTCCCTGATGGAATCATTGTCCAGCTGCCCATAGGTCATGTACAACAGGGTTATTGTGTGAATTAAAAACATCAGTCAGCAAACAAGAAAAAAGATTGCTTACTGGGGAGGGAAAACAAATATGTGTATAACCATTTTAGGTCCTTGGCCACATATAATTAGAGCACTCCTAATGAAAATGTAGTTAACTTAATCTCAAAAGAAGGATTTTAAAAGTGTCAATAATGGGAAAAGGAAAAGTAATTCTAATCATTTTTTCTGCAGGAAGCCACTAATTGCTACTGTAGAAAAGCAACTTCTAGGTGAACATTTAACAGCCATTCTTCAGAAAGGTAATCTTTCTTCTTTATAGAAACGTTTCTAATTATTGCTTTGGGGCTTTCAGTTCCTCTGCTGAAAGAGAAAGTGATGGGTTCAGGTGCTGGGGGAGGACACAAGCTCCATCATTCTTTACTACCCTTTGCTCCTCAGTTCACGAAATGCCACTGACCATTTTGCAAGAGGACGAGTCCCCTTCTCCTTGCTGGAGGCAGGGAGATGCTGTGGTGTCTCTGATAGACAGCAAAGACAAAGGACAGCCAGAACAGGGCACTTGCTCTGTTAGAACCTTGCTGTGGCACATCAGGCCTTGTCCTCTAAGAAGTTAAAATGTGAACACTGAAGATACTCCTCCAAGTTGCCTGCCTTCAAACATTACAATTTATTTTACAGCTGGAGTTGAGGCTCAGAGCTGCCTGGCCAAGGAACTTCTCCTACAGATCTTTTAAAATCTTTAGAGAATAGTAAAGCAGAAGTAAGCAAAGGTGTTGTGTAAGGATGTTATGTGAAGTACATGTAACCTAAGATATCCCCTGCAATAACAGGGGTTTAAGGTTTGGGCTGGTTCAGGCAGCTATTCTGTATTTTGCTGTTAAATTAGGTAGCTTAAAATAAAAAAAAATACCACCATCACTAATTTTTTATTTAAAAATACTGGGTTTGAAGAGGTCTCTTACTGTAATAATAAGCTGTGCCTTCTGTAAGTTACTCTGGTTTTAAATTCCCGTTGAAATTCTCACATTTGCAGGTTTAAACCACCTTCTTGATGAAAATCGGATTCAAGACTTGTCTCTTCTGTATCAATTGTTCAGTCGTGTAAGAGGTGGAGTTCAGGTTCTCTTGCAGCACTGGATTGAGTACATAAAGGTACTGTCCTAGAATTCTGAACAGATACTGCTATTGTATCAATGGAGTTTAAACACAGATACTTTAGTCATGTCTATAAACTGTTGCATTTTTCTTAAAATGAAAGACTTCTTGCATATACTGTGCATATAAACAGCTTTTGAAATGTCCCAGAAAAGGTACAGTAACTGCTTTAGCCCTGAACCTTGAGTTGAATTGTTGAACTCTAAATAAGTTTGGAGGTCATAATCTTGCTTATAGTTAGTTTTGGGGGACAACTGCATTTCTCCAATAGTTATTTTGGTAATGGCAGAAATGTCTCTTCCTGATAAAATTTCCTGCCAGAATGAGCAGTAGCTTAAGTTACCAACCAGTTAAAGTTCAAAAAGCACTTGAATATTCCAGTTAAGATGTTTCATCTTCTTTCTCAGTGAAAATGTCACAGAAAGTATGGTTGTTGTAAAGGAAAGCTTTGGAATGGCATAAGAGTACTGTTAAATAAAATCTGAGTTTATTGGGAGCTTTACTTGTGTAAAACCTGAGGATACAGATGGTAAGGGTGTGTTAGTTTTGTCAGGCTTAACTTCATTTCTTTAGACAAAAGTTCTGAACCCGTTCACTTATCAATTGGTTTTGAATCAACATACAAACCCCAGGAATGATTATATAGTAAATACTTCATAGGCTTTTAGAAGTCTTGTCATTTAAATTCATTATTCAGGCTAATTGAAAGTTATGTTTTATTTTGCAGGCATTTGGTAGCACCATAGTAATTAATCCAGAAAAGGACAAAACCATGGTCCAAGAACTTCTTGATTTTAAAGACAAAGTTGACCATATTATTGATGTTTGCTTTCTCAAGAATGAGAAGTTTGTAAATGCCATGAAAGAAGCCTTTGAAACATTCATTAACAAAAGACCAAATAAGCCAGCTGAACTCATAGGTATTTTTCTTCCATTTCTTCCATGTCAGAATTCAGGTGTGGAGTTGCTGATGCAGCTGACAGATGGGATATGCTGGAATTGTGTGTTAATACATGCACAGTGACTGTCAAACTGGGGATCTCCTTTGCTGCCTGATGCAAGGGAGTTGTTTGAGAGGATAGCATTAAATATCAAGAACAAACTCTATTTATCTGTTCACTGGCTAGGCTATGGAAAAATCCAGAACATCAGAACTTGAGCATTCCAGCAATTGGCTGATGTCCAGATGTGAGAATACTGCTAGTAATTTGATTTTTGTCATCAGCTTGCATAACTGTGCCACCAACACACATGCACAGAGCTGTTGGGGCTGTACAGATGTCTGTGGTTTAAGATGTGAAAGTGAAGAGAGCCGAGGATGTGCTGAACCTACAGATTTGTGCATTCCATGCCTAGCACTCTGCACTTCCCAATTCCTTAATCATTTCCCCACACAGTGAATAATGCCTGCTTTGCAGTGGGTTGTGCTGTTGGGTTTGGGGAGTGATGGTTTCTGCCCTCCTTTTTTTTTTGCATTAATTCCCTCACTGTAATGTGCTTACCAGACCATTTGAAATTAAACAGTAATCTGCTAGAGGAATTCAGCAGTATAGTCAACACATTTAAATAATTGGTTTACATATTTTTTTGTTTTATTATATCCATGTCAATCTGTGACTTTTTATCAAGACCAGTGACTTTTTGCTTTAAAATCACGATATAGACCAGGATTTTTTACATAAGCAAAAATGTTTTTAACATTGTATATGCTTGTAAAGTTAAAACACAGTAATTCCTTACCTGAAAAAAAAGATACTGGGCTATAATGTTTTTATAACTTTATAGCCTCTATGAAAAGATACCAAGTTTGCTTTGATGGAAATGATAGAAAGTGATTTCAGGATCATTTGCATTTTGAAGATTTCACAGTATTAGATTTATAAATTCTTTTTTCATTGTGATATTGAGCATGTGCTAAACCATTTATTCTTCAACACTTTTAGCTAAATATGTAGATTCAAAGCTTCGTGCAGGCAACAAAGAAGCTACTGATGAAGAACTTGAAAAAATGCTGGATAAAATTATGATCATATTTAGATTCATATATGGTAAGTATTAGGATTTTTTGGGGGGGCAGTGCAGTTGTTTAATCAGTAACATAAAGGTACTTGGAAATTATTTTCAGCTGCATTTTCAGGTGTCATTCCCTGTGGATATGGTTTGTTGGTGTAGTGCTGTTTAAATCCTTTGCCTGTTAAAATGTCAGTAACAAGGCCTAACTCAAAACCAGTGGAAATCTTCATGTGAAGGCCCGTTTTTTTTGCTGAGCTTTGAATTTGGCCTCTTGTAAGTAATGTTTGTTAAAAACCAACAATGATTTGTGATCACTTTTAAATTTCATCTCTTGCAGGAAAAGATGTCTTTGAGGCCTTTTATAAAAAAGATCTAGCAAAGAGACTATTAGTTGGGAAGAGTGCATCAGTAGATGCTGAAAAATCTATGCTTTCCAAACTCAAACATGGTAAATATCTTGCTTGCTTTCTTTTAAAAGTAGCTGTTTTAACAGGCCTTTCCAGAAGTGCTATTAATATTTCCCCTTTACATGAGTGCAAAAGCCTCCTGTGCAAATCTCAAACGACTGGTGGGTTTTAAGGAGACTCATTTGCTTTTAATTTTGTGATTATAACAGCAATAGCCAAAACCCAGGAGCTTGAAGTGTATCTTGGCCTGTGGGATAGAGTTGAGCTTGAGGTTCTCTGCTGAGTAAATCAGTGATGTGCTCAAGGAACTTAGGGATGACTTCCACTTGTTGTTCACCTTGTATAAGGCCTGGATCACGAAGCTGCTGGTTAGTGGTCCTCTAGTCTGATCTTCATTGTGTCATGGAGTCTTTGGGCGGTGAGAGAAAGTGTTTTAGAGCTTAATATTGTTCTGCCATCAGGAGACAGTTTGGCAGGCGGCTGGTAGGGGTTAGAGTTGTCTTATGAGTGACTGGTTGCCACTGTGGTCCAAGGATGAACAGTCAGGTCCACATGGAAAAACAATGGGGTCACAAAATAGCTGCCACATTAAAACATTGTCCCCTTTCTTGTTCATAACCTTAATCTGTACCTTAATTAGAATCCAGGTCTTTAGGTAAGAGCATCTGCTGAAATAGGTCCTCTTGCTTAAAAGTGCATTCTGATATTTAGAATAATTATTCTGTGGCATTGAAAATAAACAAGATTAATTACTAAGATTTACATTTTCTCTTTTACAGAATGTGGAGCTGCTTTCACCAGCAAACTTGAAGGAATGTTTAAAGATATGGAGCTTTCAAAAGACATAATGATACAATTCAAACAGGTACTTGGGGACAGTCTGAGCTTTTGAAAATTGTACTGAATTTATTAAGGGTTTTCCTGGTCAACAGGAAGGAAAAACCAGAAACAATCTTATTCAAACAAACAAACCAAACACCACCTGTAGCAATAAAAGAGTTGTAAACACACATTTTAACACCAGTTCTAAAACATTTTTAGCACCACTGTATTCTGCTGCCTGACTTGTAAGGTTTTGCCCATTAGTTCTAGCAGTTCTGTAACGTTTTAATTTCAAACAAATTCTAACAGTCTGCTCCAGTCATACATAATTTTGGTAGATCTTCACATCAGTCTGCTAAAACACTACTTTTGATGTTTTCTGCCTATGTGGAAGTGCCTTTAGAACTTCAGAAAAGTGCTCTTCTTAATTTTCTTGTATGCAACTTGCAGTTTATATAGCAAATGTGTCATAAGGTCACTTGTCTTCTCTGCTCTTGCAATGCCTATTCTAACTTTTTAGTTCTACCTGAAATATGTTTAATAAATCCAGTTTTATTTCAATGTGTGTTGGTTCTCTCTGCAGTATATGCAAAATCAGAATGTCCCTGGCAACATTGAACTAACAGTGAATATTCTGACTATGGGTTACTGGCCAACCTACGTGCCTATGGAGGTCCATCTGCCCCCAGAGGTATGAACACAGATGGGTTATGCAAGTATCAGCCTCTCAGAAGTGTTTCTTGGGATCAACTGCAGCTTCCTTTTAAATATCCATAGAGAAAAAAATGCAGAACTGTCTTTTTTAAATTAAGTTTGTTTCCTTGCAATTCCTTTCATCATTTCTTGATTTAAGGCTTAATTGATTGTGGAGGAGGGAAGGATGCTTTTAAAGTAGAAACTGTGTTTTAGTGTTTTGGGGTTTTTCTTTCTTTAGATGGTAAAACTGCAGGAGATTTTCAAGACCTTTTATTTAGGAAAACACAGTGGTAGGAAACTTCAGTGGCAGTCAACACTAGGACACTGTGTGCTAAAAGCAGAATTTAAAGAGGTGAGTCTATTGTTTCTCTTGCTCCTGTTGCTTTGTCCATTCCAAGCCTGGGTTGTACCTTAGGATTATATTAGGAAGCTTCTTTGTGTTGTGATTGAACACAGCACTGGTTTTGCAATTACTTTAAACCTCTTGCTATCATTTCCAGAGTTGGTAGTTTCTGAAATAAAGTGTTCAGGTCTAAGAAGATGCACCCAATTTCTGTATTCTTGGGGAAAAAATTCCTGTTGGATACTATTGGGAACAATATTCGATGGGTTTTGCTCCAGATTGAAAATGGCACTGATTTTTATAGTGGGGAGGAAAAAAAAGGGGCTGTTCCTTAGATGACCTTAGTTCATCTGACAGCATTAAGCATCTTTTCTTTATTTCAATAGTGAAAAGTTTGGGATTGTACAAGAACACAACTGTTTTTAAAAGGGTTTCCAGTTATTCCCCTTCAGCATTGCTTCATGGGCATGAAAGTTTCTTAGAAATGTTTACCACTTCTATTTTTCAGAAAAATGTTAATGCTTAAACAAGTATTATCAAAGTTGTTTCCAAGATTCTGTAGTGCCTTATACTGTGCTTGTTAAAACTAATGTTCATGTTAGACTTTGACTTAAAATCTCTCAAACTGTAATTTTAAGCATTCAGCGCTTTGAGATTTGTCCTCAGTAAGCTGATGCAGATCTCAGGTGAATTTTGTCACAGGATAGCATAGTCCAGCCTTGTGACCTGTTGCTTGTGCTACATTTCATAGTAAACACAAGATGACCAGTAACTTCTATTCTTTCATATTCTCAAATAAAAAAAATAATGTCCTTTAAGTGAACTAATTGACATACAACAGTGACTTGCTCCTTACTCTCCCCTCATCCCCTTCCCTCCCACCTCTGTTCCACCTCCCCTCTCCCCCGCCAAAAAAACCAGCTTGGTGATATCTGATTATTTCCCTTGTGACAGGGCAAAAAAGAACTTCAAGTCTCCTTGTTCCAGACATTGGTGCTGCTCATGTTTAACGAAGGAGAGGAGTTCAGTTTAGAGGAGATAAAACAAGCCACTGGGATAGGTTAGTATTGAAAACAGCCAACTGCTTCCAAGTGTTCTTACTGAAAAAACCCTAAACAACTTGTTTCTGCTTTAGAGGATGGAGAGCTGAGAAGGACACTTCAATCTCTGGCTTGTGGCAAAGCCAGAGTACTGACTAAAAGCCCCAAAGGCAAAGATGTGGAAGATGGCGATAAATTCACATGTAATGATGATTTCAGACATAAGCTCTTCAGGATAAAAATCAACCAAATTCAGATGAAAGAAACGGTATATTTTTTTTAATCCTCTGGGGTTTGGATCCTTGGGTTAAGAATCTTGTTGCCTGCCTATGTACAAGCCTTCTTCCTCTCAGTTGTGATGTACATTCTGATACCTCTGTCAAAGTTACATGTGTAATTCGGATGACAGCATGTACCTAACAGTTCTGATTTAAATGTGTGCTTCTATACTAAGACACCAGTGATGCTAGATGTCTCTAAGTAAGGTTATTCAGGAGAAGTTCCAATTAGGGAATGTTCTTTTCATCCTTTATCATTCCCTGGAGCTTTACTGAATATTTTGTGAACATAGAAACAAGTTCACAGTGAATTTTCCCTGACAGCCATCCAGTGTAAAATCTGTGCAAAGGTTTTAATGCCTCGTACCAGTGGTTTTTGTAATAGACAGTCAGTCTTGGTATTTGTAAAGGATTTGTGTCAGATACTTGACAACATTTTACTGTCTTACACCGAGAATTGTCTTAGGGATGCAGAGAAGAATTGTTGTGACAGTTCCAGTGTTCTCATTGAAACTTTCCTAAATGGATCCCTCAGGTAGAGGAACAGGCAAGCACTACAGAGAGAGTATTCCAGGACCGGCAGTACCAGATTGATGCCGCCATTGTACGGATCATGAAGATGCGCAAGACACTGAGCCACAACCTGCTCGTGTCAGAGGTCTACAACCAGCTCAAATTCCCAGTCAAGGTGTGGTACTGATTTTTGTTCTAAAACTTCACTAGTTCTTCTTGTACTGCCTGGCCTGCCCTCAGTTAAACAGTGCTTCTGTCTAAAACACTCATCTTTTTAGTGCTGGAAAGGGCAACTGCTCACTTTCAGGAATTTTTGAAGTGCCAGTTGCTAATAAAACCTATTTCCAAAGGCTTTCAGCCCTGGAGTTCCTTAGCAGTAGGGGTGCAGCTGGCTTTCCTTGTCCACTGCTGTTCCTGCATTTGCAGTGTTCTGGCAAGGCATTCTTGGACACAAGAGAAAAATGCTTCAGATCTCAAAACCAATTCTGCATTACATTCTTAATTTGGTTGCTACTTTTTAATAAATTAGTAATCAATAAATGTACAGTGGTTTTTCTAGACAGATTATACTGGTTAATATATATACACACATACATAAGAATGAAAATAAAATATTGGTGAATGTCTCGAAGCTGAAGAAGCCCCCAGCTGCAATATGAAGTGGCCAGCTTATTGTGTAGAAATGGAAATGGGTTTTCAAATAGACAGTGATGAATTGTTCAGTTCAAATACATGGGCTTTCTGTCAATGGAAATGTAAAATATAAGGTCCTGCCATCTCATTCTGCTTTATTACCATGTTGAGTTCCTGCAGGCCTGTAAGTATTGCATAAGCTGCAGTTGGGCTTTGTAGGAGTATAACATGATCTAAATTACTTTCCTCACTCCTTATCATGAGGCAATTTTATAGAGCCCTTCACCCAACAAAATCATAGGGCACCCAAACTGCTGCAAAACTTATTTGCATCAAGAATTGAAACTTGTACTGTCTTTTACCGGCTGAACGGCAGAAATAGAAACGCTTTGGTACGTGATGCATGAACTGCAGTTCTTTAGAGTTCAATTCAAACAGCAGTAAATATCTTTCCCTGCTGTAAAAAGTCTATGTTTAGCTGCAGGTGATAAGATAATTTTGTAACTTTCTCTTCCATCAATTATACATTGCAGACTTTCAAAGCTGTGATACTTTAGAGGATTTATTTTATTTTAAACCTTGATTTCTGTTTCCTCAGTCATCTTAAACAGTACAGACGTTTGGTTTAAGTGGAAAGAAAGAACCAAAAAGCATTGACTGCAAAGTAATAATGCTGACATGTGCTTTATTTTACAGCCTGCTGACCTTAAGAAGAGAATAGAATCCTTAATTGACAGGGACTACATGGAAAGAGATAAAGAAAACCCGAATCAATACAACTACATTGCATAAACATATGTTGGCCTTTGTTTTACTGCACACTTGGTGTCCCACACAGTTGCCAGTGGATAAACTAGCCTGTTGATCCTGTTAATTGACTTTTTATACTACCGATGATTGAATGAAAGCAGTGTAATGGAAAAGTATAGTAGAGTGGACTTCTTTCAGTGGTTAACATGCCCATTTAAAGAGTACTATTTACATTTTAAGAAGAATGCTGTTGAACTCTTTGCATGTTATTTAGTAAGATGTGCAGAAAGCTGAAAGGAAGTACCTGGTCTTTGTGATTCCATTTGTTTCTGGGTCTGAAGAGGAGTCCCTTGATATATGGCAGATGTCTTTCACATCTTTAAATGGAAACAGAAGGTTAATTAATATAAGAAAATAGCCTTTAAAATGCTTAAACTGCATGCAAACTTTTAATTTTCTGTACAGAATGCATTTCAGTTATACATACCATTGGTTTGGTTGATGCCCACACTTGGATTTTTTCCCTTGAGGGAGGGAAAATGGGGAATAAGCCAAGCTATGCTTATTGCTTATCTAATGGAAACTATTCTTGGTCACAATTAAGACAAAATGGTACCAATATGAAACAATGTATAAAGTTTGCAGTGTGGGCATATATACTGTATATACAAACACCATTCTTAAATAACTGCTACAACAAAACAAGTTCAGATTAGATTTATATGGCTTGCCTGTGAGACTTGGTGTTCACCTTTGGGAATTTTAAGCATAAAACAGCCATAATGGGAGAAGTGACAGTTTTTACTAGTCATGGGTAGGAGGCCTTCACCTCTTGGCAGCAATACTCTAGAAAAGAGAATCTATTTACAGATATCTATGAAAAGCCACACTGTTATTGTGGTAAAGCTGTAAGAACAAAAATTGCAAATGGATTTTAATACTTGTTTTGCTTTGCAACATTCTAAACTTGAATTAACCTCAAGGTTTAGACAGGGCAGTTCTTCTAAGACTGCCCTGCTTTGGATTGCTTTAACTTAAAGCTTTAAGAACTCAGCCCTAGAGCCTAGCAGGCCTCCTAGAACCCAGAAGCCTACCTCTCATATAGAAAGTTAAGTATTGCTACAAGGCATCTAAAATATATTTTCTTAGATGACCAGAGAGCATTCTTTGCATCTTTATAAGACATGGGAGAGTAAGTCACTTGAATGTAGAGCTTTGTTTCAACAATTTTTTTTATTGCTTAGAGCAGCATGTGCCAGGAATATATGGAAAAAGGTGTCAGCAGAAAAGGTAACTCCTCCACGTAAAGTTCTTCCTTACCCAGCCAGGCTTTAGATCTACGATCAGCTGTGTTGCAGAGCACAATGAAAAACCTCATCCTCTTTCAGGCACTGATAGTCCTGAGGAATACCAGATGTTTCCTGAAAGCCAGATGTTAGCTTTGTTTAATGGCAGTGTAACTTATCTCTCTCTGACCTACAACTTCTATCACTGTGATCCCACATTCAGGGTTGCGCATGTGTGAGTGTGTGTGTGTTTCTATCTGACACATCCCATCCTTACTGCTTTTTTTATCTACTGTTTAATTCCATACTTCTCAAGCTGTGTTTTCCCTCAGGCTCTTTTTTATGCA
>JAOXXN010000025.1:9453154-9468355 GCA_026770055.1 Myrmophylax atrothorax | reverse complement strand
CGCCGGGTCCCAGGGCGGCCCCGGGGCGGGGGCGCCGCCGCCTGAGGGAGGGGAGGGAGAAGGGGCAGGGAAAAGAGGCCGAGGCCCCGCGGCCCTGCCGGGCACAGCACCCGTGCCGTGTCCCGGACCCGCGGCGCTTCCCCCTGGGCCGCGGCCGGCGCTGCCCGGTCAGCCTGGACACAGCTCCCACCCCTCAGGAACCCGGAGCGGGCAAAAGGTTGCCCAGGAACGCAAAGGGAAAGGGCGCAGATTGTCTGGAAACGCAAAGGGAAAGGGCGTCTGCGTGTGTTTTGAGCCGGGTATCGTGGAAGCGCAAGGCATGGCGATCCCTCTCTTAGGGTTCGCTGGAGTGGTAACCACTGATACAACATATAATACAGCAGGGAGACGCTGCTCAAGTGCTGTGTGCTGGGTTCACAGTGTCACTGTGTCACCACAAAGCCACATGTCACAGGGTCATAGAATCCCAGGCTGGAAGGGACCTCAAGGATCAGACAGTCCAGTCTTTCTTGGGAAAAACACGGCCTAGACAAGATGGCCCAGCATCCTGTCCAGCCGAATCTTACAATGTTGGGAATGTCCAATATTTGGAAATCCTACACTTTTAGATTATTAGTCCATGTCAGGTAAACAGGCTATAAAACATTCTTGCAATTTTTACCTAGCTTTAATAAATTCACAGTGTGCTTCCTATTTTTAATATGTTTTAGAAATCTAGCTATTCTTTCAGTGTCTGGCAAATTAAATATAGTCCTGATAAAATTTACTGCTTTGTGATGAGCTGTCTTCTTAAGTGGTTCTAGAAAATGAAGTAAAAACAATGTCTTAATAACTAATAATCATATCTTACAGGTTTTTTCCAGTCCCATGCAGTGGAAGTAGATATAAAGGATTCCTCTAATGCTACCTGCCTGTATGCAAATTGGATGATGAGGTTCTTGATAACATATGAATCAAACACTAGTGATTATGTAAGTATTTGGAGGTAACTCTTCCTGAGAACTGTATTTTGGTCTGGGTAGAATTTTAAGTACATTATTTTATCTAGGCTGTTTGATTTCTTACTTTTTTTTTTTTTTTGCTAAGTCAAGTGTTAACAGTATTCCTACATACTCCTTTTAAAACAAAGCATAAGTTCTCAATCATACAAATAACTGAAAGTACCCTGTTGCTCTTACTTGAGTGACATGCACAAAACTCACCAAGTTTAACCAGTATCAGTGTAGTTATGTTTTCAGCCCAAGCAGTAAATCTGAATTTACAGTCAAGATTTACAGCCAGGTTAGAGTTGTACTTTTGCACTCAAATTTCTCAGACAGGTGCCAGAGAGCCTTTTTAATAATTTTGTAGAATAACCTAAAATAATCTCACTTATCTTGTGCAAGGTTCCTTCTAACTCCAGGAGTTTCTAATGTTGTCATGAGGAAGAACTGCTACCTTTTTTTTTTTTTCTAGAAAACCACAACCTTGAATTTGTCATCCAGTGTGACACACAATGGAAGCGTCTGTGGCAACGATACACAAGCTGCGTTTGTGGCAGTGCAGTTTGGAGAAGGTCATTCTTGGAACATTAACTATACCAAAACCAATGAAACTTACCAGGGGGACTTCATCACATTTACCTACAACACCAATGACACAGCTGTGTTTCCTGATGCTAAAAGAAAAGGTAACATTCAGTTCAGAGCCTGAGGTGCGGAGCAATCTCAGCCACAAGTGTCAGACCTTCTGTGCCTGACCTTGGTTGATGTTTTCAAAGTTAGAAGGACTAATAATGTGTGTATGAGTTTTGTGTTGGTCCTACCTGCCTGCTGGATAACAATGCAGACTTGCTGCCTTTGCTGAATGTGTAATTCCTTCAGGTGGAACAGAACAGGAAGGGTGGCTGAGCAGCTTAGATCAGTGAGGTGCTGGTAGACAGCAGACACTTGGAAAATTCATTTTAGTGTGCACTACTTGACCTTCCACCTTGCCAAGTGATGCAGTGTTAGGCTTTCTGTCTACTAATGCCTACTAATAATAGGGGTTTTTTTCTCCTTAATAAGTTAAGTAAAAGTGTTTACCTTTCTAATGGCTTGTCTAGTTCTGGAAGCTTGGCTACTTCTCTGCATTACTCAGCACTTCAGGTCAGGAGGTGTAGGGAAAACAAAGGAGAAAAAAACCTTAAGATTGTTAAATTTTATTATCTCTTACTCTTTGTTAAATGGAATTACGTAAAACATAACACTACCTCTAAGTTTTTGTAGTTCATAGGCATTAAAATATTTGTGCTTATTTGTAGGACTAGTTAGTGTTGTTCTAAGGGACCCTACGCCTCCAGTTCAACTGAACAGTGTCTACGTGTGTCATAATACTGATGTTATTGAAGCAGAAAACGTAACACAGATTTTCTGGAATGTTACTGTGCAGGCTTTTGTTCAGAATGGCACAGTCAGTAAAAAAGGTGAGTATTTCAATTTGTGAGTAAATGTTTTTGTATTGCACCTTAGTGCAGAGAGCAAAGTCCCCTAATAAAAAAATGCCCCAGTTCTCTCAGTGTTTAATAATGCTCATGTAAGTATCCTTTAATTATTCTTTCCTTGTTCCTGGAATGATAGATTAGGAGAACAGATTTGGTGGTGTGTTGCAATGTGGATTGTGCCCATGCCAGGGTGCTACTAAAGTGTGTATTCCAGTCACTGGGTTTTAAGAATAAGCACTTCAGAACTGCTGTTGCTGACTAATTCATTTGAGTCTGAAGGTTTTTTAGGTGGCTGCCTTCCACTTCCAGTAGTGGTCTCTGCTATTGTGTTTGAACAGCCTGTTGTCTCATCTCACAGCTCAGCTGCTGAAAGAGATGAGCACATCATCCTGCTGCATCCAGCTTAATAGGGGCACTTACTTTGTGACAGCAAATACATATCACACTTCTGTAACCAGACAGTTGTCTGTGTGTGTGTTTGCTTCCGTGTGCCAGAGGTGAGTAGTACTGCATGGATTTAGAACTCTGCACATCACAACATTTGTGAGAATAAATTGTAGCTGTGTGTTGTTTGGGATCCTGTGCCACAGTATTGAGTTTGGGACTTCTGACTTGGTGATTTCACCAAAGAAATTGATAACCTGTATTGAACTGACCACTGAGTCATAAGATTTTAATAAAATTTTCAGCACTGAAATAGTGTTTAAAATGTCTTTTCAGAGTTTAGATGTAGTGCTGATACACCTACTTCTGCACCCACTGTTCTGCCTACTGTTGCCAATGTAACTACTGTATCCACCACCACTCTGTCACCTGCTCCAACCACTGCTCCCAAACCTGTGGAGAAACCAGCCACAGGAAACTATTCTCTTAAAAGTGGAAATAAAACTTGTCTGCTGGCTACTGTGGGGCTGCAGCTGAATGTTTCCCAAGACAAGGTACTTTTCTTTTCTTATGAAGAGTAAAAGGTTGCTGTAGTTACTTGGTGTGAAATCTGAATGCAGGATATTTGCTTTGTACACTGCTGGTGTCCAGAACTGCTTCTCTAAGTATTGTGTGTAGCACCTCTCTGACACCAGAATAGTTTTGTGGTGTAATATCTGGCTCCAAAACCTTACGTGGATTCAACATAACTTGTTAGGGGAATACTTTTGATGTGATTAAAAGTCTGCGACTGTCTTAGCTGTTAAGGCTGTTGGTCCCTGCAGATACTGTCCCTCCTCTCAGAGGGAGACAGGTAGCCTGTTTTGTTGGGCAACAAAGTGAGGCTTCTCTGGGCAATTGGCTTCAGTTTTTGCCAGCATGTAAATTTAACTCAAATAACCTCAGTTTGATAGTAGCCAGCCTGAATCTTCTGCTGTCATGTTTATGACAAGCTCTTCTAGCCCAAGACTCAGCAAGGTATTCCAAATGACAGCTGAGTGTCTTTGTGGCATGTCTGTATTTCAGCCTCTCCTGATCAACATCAATCCAAAGACAACCATCGCAGATGGTGCCTGTGGTAACACAACAGCAACTCTGAAACTGAACGATGGAAATAGCACACTGATTAGTTTCACATTCGTTGTTGTGAGTAACTTTTTTTATTTTAAACTAAGCTTTCATTTAACAGCCTGGTCGCTCATAGTAAAATCCTTCTGTCACTTGCTGGGGGTGGGCTGTTCCCATATGGGAGTGGAACTGGGCAGCTGACTGCCTCGAGACAAATGGAGAATTGGGTTAAAGTTGTCGAAAATGGAAGGCTGGTAAAGCCTTTGTAAAGTATGTGTTCTTAAAGTTAGAATTCCACACTGACACTTGGTTCTTGTTTCCCAAACAGAAAAATACAAGTGCAAGTGCACAAAAATTTTATCTGAAAGAGGTGAATGTTACTCTGCTCAACCATCTGAATGGTTCTGGTAAGAAACAGTATCTGCCTTAAAGCAAGTGCAGTATTTTATTCAATGTCTGCATCAAATACTTCTGATTTTCTTTAGTGTTGTTCAGGTTTACTGTTAGCTCCTACTTTGTAATATGAACAAAAATAACAAGCAGAAATGGCTGTAAGAGTTAAACAGCAGAGTGGGATCATTCTTTGGTTTCTGACATTTCTGCTAATGAGGTCTCTGTGGAATCATTAGGGTTTCTTTCTAACTATTTTCAGTAACATCATCTTTTGAGGTGTGAAATACAGTTCTACCAACTTTGACGCTTTTTTCCCTAAACCAGCTGTTTTCTTTGATTGAAGAGGCAGCTGTATCTTCCAGCCACTGACACTTAACTCTCACTGGGAAAAGAGACCAGTCATCCAAAAACTAAAGCATGCTTTTTTTCCAAAACAAGAATACCTTGGTTTTTTTTTTCCTTTTTAAAGTTGCTTGTCATGGCTACAGCAGTTAAAAGCACTAAAGCTAAAACACATGCAATTGCAGTGTTGGGATGAGTGGAGGTACAAGAAGGCCTGGTGTCGTGTATATATTGAGGAGAGGGTACTGCTGAGAACTGTAATAACTTCAGTGCCTGACTTTGTTTAAGCAGATCAATCCCACTTCACACTGCTTTGTTTTTCAAACCAGCCAGTGCTGAAATGTGAACCCCCTACATTCAGTTCCTCAGTCTTAGTCTTATGATTGTATTAGCAACTGTCTTGCATTTAAAGTGGGCATGCGAATTTCCTTCCTTTTTCTTTTTTTTCCCCCCTTTGTTTAGTTATTTTAAGTGCAGATAACCACAATTTCAGCAAGTGGGATGCTTTCCTTGGTAGCTCTTACATGTGCCAAAAAGAACAGACTCTTGAGATTAGTGAAGATATGCAAGTCCATACTTTTAATCTCCGGATTCAGCCATTCCTTGTGGAGGCAAATAAGTTTGCTACAGGTAAGTGTTATGTTTTTGTTAACTTTTTTGCACTGTTGGCAAAATTCTTACTTACTAAAAAGCACCAGCATTGGGTACAAGCACTTTATCTTGGAAGCCCTTGTTCCAACTTTCTCTATTTTCATACACGTGGAATGAAGAGAAGTTCTGAGTCTGACATTCAAATTCAGGCAAAGCTTTGTTCTCACTTTAAAAATGTCTGCTAGATGTGTGGTTGTCCTTCATGAAACTTGAATTAGAGACACTGAAGAGGGACTTAAGCATTGCCTTGCAGGAAAGGTTAGAAGTTCCCCGACATCATCTTGACATGTGGCTTTTTGTAGCTCAAAGTATATGAGAAAATAGGACAGAACTTAAGCAGAAGTGAACTTTGAGAATATTGTTAGATGTTTTGTTTCTTTTTACTTGTCAGTCCAAGGAACAGGAGTGTTGGGGGGAAAATGAAGTGACAGAGCTTCCTTCAGAAGCCATCTTGTATATCCAGAACTAAAGAAAGATTTTGAAATATTTGTTTGATGCATTATCTTGGTCTTGTCTGGAGAAAACTGGAATGTCTTAGATTACCTCATTCTTAAAATTTAGTGTAACTTGGTCTTTGTATTTAATGATAATACTCCCAGCAGAGTCTTATTGGACTAGACTGATACGTAGACAAATAGATGGAGGGTGGATTTTTGAAATTCTTTTTTTAGAGGTAAGTAGGTCTGCAGATGTGTGCAGGGTAAACAGTCTTTCTAAGTAGCTAGGGTCCCATTCCACTCTGTAGTTCAAGTTGCAGCTAGCTTTATCCTTCTCCTAATTATAGTTATTTTATCTGTGTAACATGTCTCTGTTCTGGATAGATTCTTGATAGCAAATCTAGGTCACCTTTTACCCTTCATGAGTAAAAGCACAAACCAGACTTGGCTTCAGTATGAAATAGATAAGCCTGGTTCTTAAATGTACAAGAACAGCTACTCCCTTGTCTAGTGGGGACCTTGTGCATGTGAAAACTCGGACACCCTTAGTTTGCCATAAGGGGGTGTGTGTATATGGAAATACATAACATATATATTGCTATATATATGTTATCAAACATTCTGTATGCTCGATGTAGCCACGAGACCTCTGCAGTTCTTTCTCTCTTAGTTTAAAGTAGTAATAATACTTGATTATTTAACACCTTCATATTAACGAAAACAGGTTTTTATACCACACTTGGCAAGTATTTTGTCTTTATTTATTCTTTGTTGCAACCTTTTTCTCACCTACAGCCTACGAGTGTTCGCTGGATGATGACAGCATTCTAATCCCAATTGTAGTTGGTGCTGCACTTGCTGTCTTGATTGCCATTATAGTGGTTGCTTACATAATTGGCAGAAGAAAAAGCTATGCTGGATATCAAACTCTGTGAATCTCAGTGTGATTCCTGTTCTGATTTCACTCTAAACAAAGCAAGTGCAAGTTCTGAAGTCCAAAAAAGACCCAAACTTAGGAGTAATTACTAGCCACAGCTAATTGGAGTTGAGAAACAAAGAGAGAATGTTTATCTCAGATGAAGCAAAACTACGTTTTCAGTTTTCTTGCTCTCAGAAGACGCCGTGGGTTTCATAGCAGTTTGGAAGATGTCAAATACTGGATGAATTGCTAGGCTAAGGATTTTATCTTGCAAAAATCCTAAAGTGTTTAGGATCTCTTTCTGCTTTTTACAAATAGTAGCCTGAAACAAGAACACATTCTGAACTGATGTGCATTGGGGCAACTCCCAGAATAGCATAGAATTTGTACTTGCTTCTCTCCTTTGCATTCCTTAGTTGTTGTCGTAATTGTGGGTTAAGCTGGCAGCATTAGTCACTATGTTGACTTGTATAGTATTTAACAAGGGTTGTATGATGCCCAATAACAACGTGGTTTTCCATAGGATTGAAATTCAGGCTGGTGATTAAGTGATCTCTTGAAGTGGCAGCAGTAACTTACTCTACCTTTGTCAGAATTTGAGTAATTTACTCCTGCCTTGGTGTAGTTTCAGGAGACATTCCTGTACCCCGGCTGTACAAACAAAATGGGTAACCTGTTTGCCACATGGTGGGTATGTAGGAAGACTTCAGTGCCATTTCCAAATGTTTAGAAGAAAAAAAATAACTGTTGGGCACTGAATTCTTCATTCCTTATTACACCTTGGCAATCACCTGAAATACTCAACTAAGGCAGACTTCTGCTAAATTAATGCAAGCTTTTTTGCTGGCATCAATTTAAAGGGAATAACCTTTCTAAATATTCCAGAACTTTAAAGTGCACTTAACTTCATACCATACTCTGCACAGAACTGGTCTGTCTTGTTGCTTTGAATGGCCATTGTTTAAAGATGCTTTCATTTAATGAGCCAGTATCTGTTGTTGCAGCTTGAGCTGTTTTTAAATCTTCATCTTGAATGGTTCTCTGCCACTCAAAATCCACATTATAACTGCCCGCCATTGGCATTCTGAATGTTCAACGTACTTTGTGTTTGATTGATTGCGGTGTAGCATTTATTAATGTTAATGCAAAAGCCAGAGTAGTCTGAGATGGACCCACAACACCTGTTTTTCCTTGCTGTATGAAAAGAATAACTAGGCTAAAAAAATGCAGTGCAACTGGACTGTTCTTAAACTGCAGCTCTGTAGAGACAACCCCTTGATGCACAACTTTTCTCTGGCCTCCTTGTGCTGTAATCCAGATTCTTACTGCATGGAAAAAGGAAGTCTTTTAGACTTTTAGATAAGTGTGGCTTTTTTGCATATGTCATAACATGAGCTGCCTAAACTATTTAATGGACATAACATTGTCTGCCCCTTTAGAATGAGTTTAGCCTGCATCAAAGCTGCTCTAGTGTTTTATTAGTGTTCTCTAGGGTTGTAGAGATGTCTGTGGCATGTTTGTATACAAATCATAAAATACACTTCTTTCAGTAATGGTTTGGGGGTTTGTTTTTTTTTAAAAACACTTTACTCTTGACACTATCCAAGGAAGCAGGTATGGGTGGATAGTATTAGAGCTTGTAGTCTACAGCTTGAATTTTGCAGCAGTTACTGAAATTCATTTTAATGAAAGTGGGGTACTGCTATAAGTTTAATAATGAAACTGGCTTCAAGACTTACCATTTTAATGAAAAAATATGGATCTAATGACTTTCATATTAATATATCCTCAAATGCAGAAGTTCATATAGATTTTTTAGCCTTTTTTTTTTTTTGTGAGTGATGTTCAGTGGCCCCAGTTAAACATGCATTTCTGTTAAGGAGTAATCATCACACCCTGTTCTTCTGACCATGCAAATTTTTGAACTGTACAGTTTCCAAGAGATAATACAGGACATTTGTGCAAACCACTCCCAAAAATCAACACTAGAAATACCTTTGCAAAAGCCTGCAAGTACATTGGCTCAGAGTATTAAGTACTTCTAGACTGATGTGCAGACAACTGGTTCAAAAAACATCACAGTTTCACCTGCCTTCCTGTTGTTATAAAACCACTAGTTTTCTTGTATGTATTGCTCCATAGGGAACTGTCAATCTGTTTAACCTTGTGCTTTAAAAAATAAAGATTGTTCTATTTCTTAAGGAAACTTGTTCACATTTTTTAACTGATTTGAAAACAGACGTCTTGTATTGTCTTTTTTTTTTTAAAAGAAAATAAACTGAATGAGTGAGGTGAACCCCAGTCAGTCTGTACCTGAGATTCTGTTACATAGCTGGTTTTGTTCTGGTCTGTGGAAACAGCATTTAAACTGCATGTGCTTGTGGATGTTGAAGATTATATGTATCATCTGTCACAGAATGCTGTTGGGTTTGTGCCTTGTACACAGTCTACTAAATATTCAGATTGTCCTCTAAAATGCCGAGATTTCTGATACTTTAGGGTAAAGATGTCATACTAGTAGATCTGAAAAGAAGGTTTTCTAGCCAATGAATTATGGATTTCGGCTTTTTTTGGAGGTGGGGGGTATTTCTTCGTTTGTTTCTTGGTTTGGTGTTTTTGTTTGGCTGGGTTTTAATTTTTACATTTACCACAGTGTTTTCTATTTGTGTAGCTTATACCAATAAAACACAAAATGATTGGAATTAAAAGGGAAGGCAGCTTTTATATTGGGGCTAAGAAAGTTTTGGGCCAAAATTACTGATTATTTGGAATAGAGACACATTCAATCACATCAGTCAAGAAACCTGTTCCTGTGGGCTGACTGCAGAGCCTGCATGTTGTGGTGTACTTATTAGTTCTACCTTTGAAGACACCTCTCTGAAGCTTCTAACCAGTACAGTAACCATACCTGGAGAGATGTGTGCCAGCAGAGGATGGAATGTCTCTGGTATGAAACCTTTTTACTCTGGGAATGCCTTGTAGAAGGTGCCATAGTGTGATGTGCACTGCAGTGATCCCCTTCCTCTACAGCAGAGAGGGAATTCCGTCCCTGCCTGCTGGGCACCCTTCATCCCTAACAAATCCATTCATGATTAGTTAATGACCCATTATCCAGCATGTAGGAAATTGTGTATGTTGATCCTCAGTGAATAAAGACGACTAAACACTGAGTGCAGGTCTCTCTTTAAGATGCTTAAATACTTTCTCAGTAGTTCCTTTCCTCTTTTTTTTTTCCTTTCCAAGTGTTGCTCTGCTTGGCAGTAGGTGCCTTCAGAGAATCTGAGTTTAGTGTTTTCAGGTGTTGAGCCTCCATGTTGTTCTCCTTTGAGCCAAAGGCATTGTATGGGGTTTCATGAAGGGGCAGTGGCAAGTGTGTGCCAGACCATACCAGGCTAAACCAAGACAGTAAATTTCCCACAAGTAACGCTGATTCTACAAAAAAAAAAAAGTGAGAAAAAAAGTTTTTATAAGGAGTGCTGCTTTATGCAAAGCATTCAAGCTGGGCACCCTTCCAGCACCAGGCACTGCAGGCAGATACCAATGTGTTACCAACCCTCTCTCCTGGCACCAGGCAGGTGGAGCTCTGCTCTCGTTACAAACAGCGACAGAGAATGCCAAGCCCTGTCCCGTGTCTGAGGTGTATCCCTCAGTCTGAAACCAGTTCCCAGCGCTGTTTGTTAATCCTTGATGAGTGTTTTTATCAGCAAGGAGCTTCTCACATGTTTTACAACCTGTATATTAAAAACCAGTGTAGCATTACAGCTGTCTCTTCTGATTTCTTTCTCCTGTGTGGATTTTAGTAAGGTCTGTACTTCTCATCTGAAACTGGCAAGCCTTTTGTATTGAAAATAAAGGTACCCGCCCCCACGAGAGTCTTTCAGTGTTTCCTATTCAGTGCTTTCAGCACACCTATCTTGGCTCTCTCTAGTAGTTTTCAGTGTTTCCACTTTGTTACGTGGATTGTCCCATATTTCTTCATGTCTGGAACCCAGAGAGGTGCTGGTGACCTGGGGCTTGGGAAGACCCTTGGACAAGGCTGGTCTGGGGTTTGTGTTGCTTTATTGCTGCTGCCTCTGAGGTGTGATCAGCTAATGCATGCTCAGACTGCTGGTTTGTCCTTACATTTGTACTTTATCCTCTTCCTGCCAGAGGAAGCTGAAATTAAACATACAAATGGCAAGAAGTATACTACCAATGTAACAGATGTGTGTAGAATACATGTGTAAAGAAACCAACGTTTCCATCAACTCTGATTTTACTTTAGATGTTTTAGCGTATCTAATACAGCGTAATTGCTCAAAAATGCCTCTTTGCTCCTTGCTTGCTTTGGTGTCTAATGCTTGATTTCCCTTACTAATTTATTCTCCCTTGCTTTTTTGTTTTTCTTCTTTCTGCAGCTGAAGAATGCATTGCTGATTCTGACCTGAACTTTCTTATTCCCATCGCAGTGGGCATCGCGCTTGGATTCCTTATCATTCTTGTCTTTATATCTTACCTCATTGGAAGAAGAAAAAGTCGTACTGGCTATCAGTCTGTATAATCTCTTAATTCCACCTGTGTTGCCACCTTCCCTGCTCTTCTCCCTTTCCTGGATTCCCTGATCTGCCCCTCTAAAAGAAGAAAAACAAATTATTTAATTCATGGTTTCTTTATTTAAAAAAGTTAAGGTGACTTCATGACAAGATAACATGCTGTGAGTCTGAGGATGAGTTGCAATTACTTGAAGCTACTGTGTGATTTTGGAAAAAGTAAGTGTTCTGAGGACCATAGAATTGAGCAGAGGTGATGTGTGTCCTTGTGAGGTATTTTGAGTAAACAAGACATCTACAAAACTTTCTGTTGTTTAATCTTTTTATACAAGGAAATTTCTAGCTGCCTACAGCTTGTCTTGGATAATGCTAAAGCTAAAACTATAATTAAAAGTGTGAATGCTGTGTCGAAAGGGACTGTACAAACGGTGGGGAAAAAATACCAAGCTCTTAACAGACTTCACTTGGAAACTTGGCATATGGCTGTTCTTGTGAACCAGTCTGAATTTCCTATTCCTTCTGAAAGTAAAGGTGGTACCTGATGTTGCTAATAACATAATACGAAAAGAACATCTGATTCTTCTAGTAAATTTAGGATGGAGAAGTTGACTATGTTGAATATGTTGAATAGCTTTGCACTTAGCCTGGTGTCTGATTTGGTAAGATAAGGCTCAGTCCTGGAGAACTTGGGCTGCTCAGAAAAGCCAACAGTGTGCTAAAGGAAATGTCTCCTGTGCTATTTTGTTGGACTGCATTTTTCCTTTTGTTCTGAGCTCAATTGTGAAATGAGGGTGGGAGGCTGGAATTTCACCGGCTGCGGTTTCTCTCAGCTTTGATTCTGAACATAAAAGAAACTACACAGAACTGCGCCATGTGAGGCTCAAGAGTATTTTGAGAGCACTCAAAGACTGACTAAGAACACAGATTGCTCAGAGATTCCTGCAGTTCCTTTGGACAACTTTCATAGGTTAACGGGATCACTGAAAAGCTGTGATTGAGGAATGCAGGTGAACATACAAAACCAGTTAGTTTTGATACAATTAATCTGCTTTTAACCTCCTCGTTATTACTGTCTCAGTGTAAGAGCACAAAATTTGTAGCATGAGGAATGCTGATCATAAAGCAGAAATTAATACATATCTATCTGTAGTGAAGGAAGTGACTTCTAAAGGCGTAGGAGCATCTGACCTGTTTGAAGATGCTTTCTTTGTTATTAATGCCATACCTTTTGCAATTCTGTGTTCCATATCTAAACTGTACCAAAATAGAAGTTAGTCATTAGTGGTTGTGTTCTGCTTCGTTCCCATCAGGTTCACATTGGTAGAATGAAAGGATGAAAGAAGCCTCTTGTTCTTTGAGCCTTTTTGGTCCATGTTGGCAAAAGCCTTGTGCAGCTGCAGGACAGCTCAAGAGCTGCCAGGTCTGCAGAGAGCTACTGAGGGCACACAAAGTTCTGTCCTCTGCAGCAAACGTTTGCTAAAGCTGCTTTAATGTTTAATCTCTTTGTGCACTGATCCCACATCCATGTTGGAGGGAAAGCACCTTCAGTAATTCACATGCACAAAGGTGACAGTCAGCACTGATGTTTAAGTAACTGACAACAGCTATATATTCAGGGAAGGGAGATTTCTAAAGACTTAGTTTTGATGTTTGAGAAATACCTGTACATTCAATTATTCTTGTCCTCACTGTGACCAAAGATACACTCTACCTGAATCTGACAAAAGTGACTTTGTACTGCAAATGAGCGCTTGAACCAAGTTGTCTTTTTTTTTTTTAGGAATGTAATTTAATGCTGCTGATTTGGACTGTGTGCTTCAGATTTGATTGTCTTGGTCTTTTGTATTGTACCTTTGGTCTTGCAATACTTGATTTCCCTGCCAGAGTGGTAAATGGAATTATTTTGAGGCTGGCAATTTCTGAGTAACACCCCCTTGTCAGTGTGGTGCTTCTGTGCTGCCAACAGATGGATCACAGTTATGGTTTCATGCTCAGATTGCAGACTGAAGTATTTAACATCACTTTTGCTAGGCTATTTTAATAAAATGTGGTCATTTCCTAGATGCAAACATATACACATATATATATTTTATATATCCATATAAAATATTATTTTGAGCTTCAATAGAAGTCAAAAATTGATCCAGCACTTTCAGGTTGTTGCAGCATGAAGGGTGGTGTATACAGTTTTCCAGATCTTGAAATGACTGTACGAATACGCTGAAAGCAAAATATATGTATGGAAAATAAAGTTAACTATTGTGTTTATAAAGCTTTGTTTCAGTGTAAGTAGACAAGTCGTGCCATTTCTGAGAGCTTTTCCAATGGGATTGTCAACATGCCTGGATCTGGATGTTGGTAGGGAAACAGAAGCTTTTGCTTCAAAGCTGTTCACACACATCCAAACTAGTTGCTTTTTCTTTGTTGATTTGATCAAAGCATGGCCCATTGTCTGCTAAAGGACCTGCTCCTTCATGAATCCTTTCAACAGGCAAATGGGGAATAGACATTAAATAAAGTTTTACCCTGTCGCCAGGGTAGGAGCTGTTAATTTCTTGGCATAAAGCATGAAGGGCTTGGTTTCCTTTCAAGACCCCACAGAAACAGAATGTTTTAAAAGAGGTAAAGCAATTGTCAGGGGGGAAAATGCTTGTGGGTTTAATTTATTTCTGATGGCAAAAGAAGAGCCACTCCCCCAGCAGGAGTGGCAGAAGGCAGTTTCTGTTGATCAGAAGATGCCCTTTTAGATAACTTGTGCAGGCAGAATGATTGTGTTGCCCTGGCTCTATCAGTGTCATCTGAATAGACTTCTGAGCAGACTTAGTTCCTAAACGACCTCTGGTTCAGGTTTTTAACAGTTGTTAATAAATAGCTTTTGCCAGATGGTTGGTTGTGATAATGTAGAGTGAGTCTTACTGTACTGCACTCCTGAACTCTTTGGCCCAAGGAAGTTAATCAAGTTCTCAGAATTCCAGTTAATCAAGTGCTCAGAACTCCAGGATCAGGTTACATGCTGCTTTGAAATTCAGTCCCTAACTGGCCAGCACAGGGAGCTAAAGTCACAAACTGCACCTCTTACCCAGTGTTTGAAGAATGCTCCCATAGAGTTACTTTTACTGTAGTCACTTTATTTTTAATACAAAAAATTACTTCTTAGAGACTTCTATAGATCAGAAAATGTTGGCAGATTAAGTACCTGGACTAGGATGTAGGACAAACATACCACAATGCTCCTGTTCAGTCAGTAATTTTAGTAAGTGTGTTTTCCAACTAGTAGATAATGGCAAGGTGTCCTGTCCTGCTGTGTTCTCCCACCATGCAGCGTGCGGTTCATCTCTGGAATGCAGGGGCTGGGAGGGGCAGGTTGCCCGGGCAGCAGAGGTTGCTCAGGGCTGCGGTGCTCTGCTCAGTGGCCTCTGGGGATGAGGAACTGGTGGCTTCACTAATAACAACACAGACCCTTTAAGGATGAGACCACTGAGCATTTCCCTGTGGTTTGCTGCAGCATTAGAGCTGTGACCTCTCTGGAATGGGGAAGAACAGGTATGAAAGTTTTGGGCACTTCTGTGCCTGATCAGAGGAAGAAAGAAGACACTGCCAACCCGTGAATCGTGACAAGAGAGCTCCTTTCACTTGGCCCTGCCTAAGAGACTTGATGAAGATTCCTGGGGCAGGGAGAAGTACTGGGTGAGGAGGGGGGGAACAAATGCATTCATCTTCCCACTTCAGAAAGAAACAGCTGGAAAGGTTCAGGGTGATTTTCTATGTGGCCCTTGCTCAACACCTTGGGTGTGCTGAACAGGCTGTGTAAATGCTGCAGTCAAGATGCTTCTGGTGCTGAAGATCCTAGAAAGCATTTTGAGAACTGCCATTTTTGCTTTTTAGCTCAGTTATTGCAGGCATAATCCAGAATTTTTGCTGTTTATTATTTTAACAGAATAGTGCTAATAAACTACCCTTTTGTTAGCTTTTGCCTGA
>JAOXXN010000025.1:9441092-9453094 GCA_026770055.1 Myrmophylax atrothorax | reverse complement strand
AGGGGTCACTCGTAGAAGATTTTTCGAAAATTGCTGTTGAATACCAGAGGTTTCTTTAATCAAAACTGAAATGCTTTTGCAGGTTCTCTGCCCAGGAAATAACTTTTAATTTTTACTAATAATGATTTACATCAGAAGATGAAAAATGTGGATCCATGCTCCATTGCATTTCATTTGTTTCCTAACTATGAACAAAAATAAATTAACGATAATCTCCATGTGCCTGTTTTTCCTAGCAGAAAAAATGCTGGCTTGATGCTTTAAAAAGGAAAAAGCCTCTCACTGACTTAACCTAAGGGCCTGGTGTTGGCAGTGGCTACTTTCCAATCCTGAGTGTGAAGATGATTCGGCCCAGGAAGCGGTCGCTGTTAAGGTCGTTGATAATTCCTTTCCCATTCAGACTGCACTGAATGGGGACCAAGTGATTCCTCTCCACATCTGTGAAGTGCATGGCCACCAGTGGGGATGTGTAGTTGACCTGAAAAGAAGGGAGATTTAAGTGTAATTTTTGAAGGAGCACAAAAGCTGACTGGGTGCTCCTGCTCAGTAAAATCATTAGTAATTTGTTCACGGTTCCCAGGCATCCAAGAGGGATTGCCTGATGTCCATCGTGGTCCCTTGGGATGAGGGAGCTGAGCCTTTCTGTGCCTGTGCCTCAGAGGGGTGGGATCATGTTGGAGTTTTGTAGTGCACCTTTGCCTCTTGGGTTGATTACCCAGGGCAACACCAGTCAGTGGGACTCTCAGATACTTTCTGGTGTTCTAAAAACCCACCTATGGCTTGTAATAAGAAATCCATCGTGTTCCTTGGATCTGTGTGCTCAAAGAACACGCAAACCTGGCATCTGGGGCTGTTAGTGATCCTCAGCTGGCAGCAGTATGACAACAGGAGTCTAGTGCCTGCCTCTTCTTCCATTTCAGATTTTGTTGTGACAGTGTGTTCCCTCCCAACACCACACAGCCCAGAGCAGCCCAGAGCTGGCCAGCATGTGCAGAAATAGCTGCTGATGTTGGACTGCTTTGTTTGGAGCCACCCAGCCTGAAGCTGTTTTGCCATAGCTTTGGCAGGTGCCCCATCCTTTTCCTCTTGTGTCACCTAACCCCTGCCTTCCCTAATTCTCTGGGAAAACACTGGTGTTGAGACCTTCTCTGGGAGTTAGCAATGCCAGTCTTAGTCTCCAGCTGATAAATGTTATCATTCCCATTTCTAGCAAGGGGGAACCAGAGTCCCCAAGGATTTCCCACAGTTTGTCAGAGACAGAAATAGAGCACTGTAATCCCAGTGCCCATGGCCTCCCTCCTGCCTGCATCTGCCCAAAATAGCCAGAAAGCACATCTGCACTCTGTGCAGCAGCTCCTGCCCTCTCCTTCTCAAGGAGGCAAAACAGAGATGCCAGAGCCATTACTTACATGAGTGAACTTGCCATAGTAGGGATAATACATGAGGTCAAACGTCCCATTCCCAGGGTAGAAGTCCACTGATCTGAGATGGCTCTCATTGCCTTTCTGTGAGAGGAAAAATATAAGGACACGCACACAGGGGACACAAAATGCAGCTCCCTGCAGAGCAAGGTGAAGGCGCTTTAATACAGATGTGTCTCGCCAGCTTGCAGCAGGGCTCAGCTGCACTGCCCTCTGTGTTTGCTGTGAGCCCAGCTGCTGTCCTGGTTCCAGCCAGGGCAGAGCAGAGCTATGGAGGCATGGGCAAGGGTTAGAGTTTGCTGCTGCCTTGGTTTCCAGGGTATGATCCAGCAGCTGCCTGGGCAGTGAGAGCCCGTCCTTCACCTTATTGCTGTTGGCTTGCAAGGTGCCCCCCAGGACTGAGGGTGCTGTGGAGAGGCTGGAGATGGATGTGAGCAGTTCCTGCATATTCCCCCCAGCTCCAGGCTCTAGCTGACACCCCAGCACCCAGCCCAGCAGGTCTGCCCACAGGGACTGGGCAGAGTGGTGCCAGTCAGGCTGACAGGAGCCAGCAGCACTCGGAGGGTGATAGCCAAGGTGGGAAGCAGGACACTGGTGGCTTCTGCTGCTCTCAGCAGACTGGCACCCACTTGCACCCAGACACATGGGCAGCCCTGGGTCCTGTGACTGTTTGGGGCTACAATGATGGCAGATGTTGAGGGAGACATCAGAGGGAGATGTTTGACCCTGTGCCCACCACACTGACAAGCACGAAGGAAAGCAGTACCTGCACTTTGCAGTCCACACTCACAGGGACCCCAGCACCAGGGCGGTAGCCTATGATCTGCAAAAACAAAAACCATCCATGCTTGTAGCAAATGCAGTGCCAAGGACATGCTGCCACCCTTCTCCAGGGCTTAAACCTTTCTGGGTGCCAGTCACGTTGCTCAGGACAGGAGATGAGTGTTCCTACAGCAGGATCTGCCACCCCACACAGTGCAACCTGCCCATGACTGAGTGATGGGTTGGTGCCTGAGAGCAAGGGCAGAGCAAAGCACCCAGAGAGCCCAAACACTCTGCAGTAACACAGCCCCTTCCCCACACAGTTCACATCCTCCTAGGCTTATTTTCCCATCAGTGTGCACTGAAACACCATGCTTTTAGATTTCAAACAAACTCAATTCTATGAGAATTCCCATTGTAAAGTGACTGGGGTCTGGAACGTACCCCTAAAACTCAGTTCCTCCCAGAGAAGGGCCTGGCACAAGACCCTCTATGCACTCGGGCCTCAGCGAATCAAATCAAGCAATTGTAGTGTATCTTTTTTATGTTTTCTGATGTGTATGAGCCAGCAGGTTTGGGGATTCTAGTCCCCTTGTTTCCTGGGCCTGACAAGCAAAGGAGTTTCAGTCCCTGCATGGTCTTTATCACACTTGGACGCTCTGAAGGAAGGAATTGAGATGAATGGCTTTCTCTGTACCCGGTTCATCTTCAGCAGGATGCAGGGCTGGCCTCTGGAGTATCCAAACGTTGGGTCCTCGATGCCGGAGCAGTTCTGCAGCAGCGAGCGCTTGAACTGACAGGCCTTCTTCTCCTCACTGTCATCACCCCCTTGGATGAAGTACTGTCCTGAGACACACTCGATATTCTTCTCTTCTTGTACTTTGTCATCATAAGCTGATGGGAATCAAGAGATAATATTAAATGTCACAATTTTCTGAGACCTGCAGAGACCCACCCAGAATGGTAAAGCTGCTGTCCACAGAATCTCCTGTGACCTTATGAGCCTCCCTTTCCAGATGGGGGTCATGAGATGCCCAGGAGGAGACCTCTGCACCACATGCATGTGTGCGTGGATGGAAACAACTCATCAACATGACTCCTGGGGTTACAAAGATCTTACCTGCTAGGAAGTTGTGCATGCTGTCCACGTACGGCTGCCACGTGTTGGGCTGAGAGACATTGAAGGCAATGGTGAACCCATTCAAGTACGGCCTGATCATCACTCCTGAAGAAGGAGATGGACCCTGATAGAGCAAATGTGGGTGGACTGGGCACAGGCTTGGGGTGTGTGTTGCAGGGGCTGGTTGCACAGGGCTTGGGGGCTGGGCACCTAGTGGGCACTGACAGTGGCAGCACCAGTGCACAGATAAACTCTCTCCTCAACCCACTGATCCCTCACCTCCATTTCACCCCCAGAGAACACCATATACACACCAAAATATCCCAGGAAACATGGGAGATATGGAGGGTCTCAGCAATGCTGTGGGTTAGTGATGGGCTTGGGGTTGCACAGAGTGGCTGATGTTCCCAGCTGTGTGGCCAGCTCCAGGCAGGGATCAAGGTGAGAGGACCTTGTGTTCCCCATCAACATGAAAACACAGGGAAAATGCTGCATCTGATACAGGGAAAGGATTCTCTGAACATTATCTTGCCAGAACTCCCCCAAATAATAATGCATTAAAACTACTCTTGATTTGCATTTTATTTTGAAGACATGAGGTATTAATGGGCAGCAGCTGAAATGAATCAGCATCACCTACAAAATGCCCAAACTTGGCCATTTACCTTGAGAATAATGATAACAATAAATAGTGTAATTAGAATAACCATTAGTATAATAAGGGTGAATGCTTCCCATGTGGCTATTTAAGATATCTGAACCTCTGCAGAGGACCTGCAGCTCTGCCAGTGCCCTGAGGTAAGTGAGAACACCCTGAGATGGAGGGCTGAGTGACTGTGGGAGTGTACAGCTCCAGCAGGGCTCTGAGGTCCCAGCCATGCCATTTCAGTGGGACAGTGCTGGGCAAATGCCCACAGAGGTGCCAGAGGCTGGGCTGGCTGGGGTACGTACCTGGAGGAGACACGCGGTCCCGGAACCTGGGCGTGTAGGGGCTCAGCGTGAGCAGCATCACGTACATGCAGAAGGCAAACATTCCCGCCAGGCACGTGTAGAAAACGAAGTAAAACAGTAAGATCAAGCCTGCAAAAGACAGAGACATGTTGCTGTTAACGCAGCCAGAGCACATCCCGTGGGATGTGTCCCACAGGGATGCACAGTCGTGCTCAGCACGGCATCCTCCGCAGCTCTGAGTCCGTGGTGGAGGTGGGAGCTTGCACACACACCCCCTGCACACAGACCCTGTGTTTTGGGTGCAGGACTCTCAGCCAGACATGCTCCCAGCCCAGCCCTGGGGCTGGGGCAGCTGCTGCTGGGCTCAGTACCCCTTTAGCTGCATGGCCCTTCCCAGAGCTGTGTCAGGACCAGGTTTCAGTGTCCTCCTGCCTCAACTGTCTCCAACAGGCAGACCCAACCTTGCCTCTTGCCTTTCACACCCCATGCTGGTATAGTAACATGTGAGGGTACCCAGTGGTTTCAGCACCTCCAATTCCTGAGGGGCCTGTGGGGTGATGCTCATGCCCTGACTCCTGTTCCCTGCATGGCAGGGACCCCAGAGCTGGGACTGAGTGGACACTCCAGGTCTGCAGCACCGCTGGCTGTTTCATAGCCCGGACATTCAGGGAATGGGTTTGTTTTTCCTCTGGACCAGGCTGATGGCTGAGGATGTCTCAAGAGGCCACGGCCTGTGAATAAAACCCAGCGGCTCAGAAAGCAAAGTGAAGCCCTAACCCAAACATTTCCCAGGAGAAACGTGCCGGCAGCTCAGAGAGAACCCTGGGAACACAGATGTGCACTCCTGCTGAGCTTCTGCCGGGAGCCACCGTGGGGCCGTGTCCTGCTGTGGGCTGAGCCAGGGTGGACAGGACCATCACTGCTGCTGCTGGCACAGCAGGCACAATGTCCAGCCCTGCCACAGTGATGCTTGATGGTGCTTTGCCCCAGCCTGATAGAGCTGGACCCACTGCTGGGATGCCCCCATCTCTGCTGGTGACAGTGCTTCCTGCTGCACTGCAGGAAACATCAGAATGGGAATGAAGCCTTTCCCAGGGCCTGGGGCCTCCAGTGATAACCCTGTGGCCCTGCATTTTGTCACTGCCAGTGCCCTGAGCCTCCAGTCCCTGGGAGACACCTGCAGAGTCAGCACAGAGGAGCAGCAGCTCCAGGCTGGGCAAATTTCCCCCTCCTCACCAATGAGATGAGAGCAGGAAAGTTCATCTTCATTCACCTCCAAATGCTCTTACTTTAAAAGAAATTTTAATTTTCACAGTTGCTTCAATGTGTGTCTCCTTTCCCCTGTACAGGCATGTGAGAACATTTGTGTGCACCAAGGGCTCCTGTGTCCATGGGAAGTGGGATCATATGGCAAAGCACAATGACCCCAGGGTGCAGGAGGATGTTGCACCCACTCCAAGGCTGCAAATAAGAACGGCCAGCAGTGCCCAGCCAAGGTCACATCCATACCAGACTGAGTAAGTTCTCTCACAGGGATCTTCCCACCACCTGGCAGAGCCTCCAGAAACACAAACCCACATCACTATGGACTGTCACCCTGCTACTGCTCCCACACTTTGGTCTGTGCCTTCCCATCCAGGAAAGGTGCAGAAGAACTGGGCTGCCTCCATGGCCAGCAAAAGGCACAGGGGAGCAAATGTGGATGTCACAGTCTGACCCAGCCTCATGCTTGCGGGTTTTCAGACTCCTCAGGTGCTGGTGGGCAGCTTCCTTTGTTCCTCCTGGATGTCACCACAGGCTTTGCAGGAGACCCAGAGCATTGGCAGGGGCACAGTCAGACTGTGGGACTTACAGCATGTTGCCAGTGCCAGCCAAGGGCTGCAAACACTGAGCAGCAACCTCCAGTAGTTCACAGCCTTCCACTGATGTGGATGCGAGAGTGAGTCTGGGCTCAGGTTGGGATTTTCACTCTGCCAGGGGATCTGTGTGCTGTCAGAACAGAGCTGGAAGGGTGGATGGCACCACATGTGCTGTGGCACCCTGGTTTGGACCAAGCCTGCAGCAACACTTGCCCCACAGCCACGGGCTGCTCTGAACAACCCAGGGCACCTCCAGGCTCAGTGGTAATTTTTGAAGGCCACATGAAGGTGCATAAACTAGACAGGAGCCTCAGAACCCTCGCTGGCACATCCCAGCCCACTGGCTCTGACAGCACCTGTGGGCTCTGCTGTGGGCACCATGTCACGCCCTGAGAAGCCATGGGGTGACAGTGACAACCAGCCCTTCCCTCCCCAGAGCCAGGGCCGATGGAGGCAGGGAGGGCTGCTCGGTGTGCACCCTCCATGAAACGCCTGCCCTACACCTCGGGCATGCTTCCCCTACCAACCTGGTGACCCACAGGCTCCTGATTTGCACAGGCAGGAGCTGGGTTTCTGGCAGCACCAGGGGTGCAGGGCTGTAGCAGCCTGACCTGCAGCCCCCACACTTGCTCAGGATCTAAATTTCTTGCCAGGACATGATCTGGGCAGCCTGAAATCTTTGCTTTCACATCCTCAGTCAACGTTAATATTTAGACCAAGGGTAACTTTTCCATGGTTTTTTGCTTGTCCTCCTCAGTAGTTGTTTATTGCACTGACTAGAAACATTTACACTAAAAAAATGGACCGGGGTGGTCAGTCCAAGTTTCAAAGACATTCATAGGCAAGTGAATCCATTGTGAAGCAGAAAACGCTACCCCCAAAAGTGGGACTTCAGTAGGGACCTACCCCAGCTCTTGGCCGTTCTCCCCAGGCATGTTCTCTCCTCCGGGTTCCACAGGAATATCTTCATCTCCCCAGCCAGGTCTGCCCATGTTTTGCTCCCCATCTCTGCCTTGGTCTCGTCCTTCCCTCTGTCAGGAACCTGGACCTTCTCCTCATGCTTATTTTCCTGGAAGAGTTACAAAACACAACCCCCACAGGCAAGCTGAACATCTCATTGGCCAAAAATAAATGCAAAAGCACTTAATAGCTGGAAATGTTTCAAATTTCCATTTTCCCATCATCACTCTTGAGTTAAAGAGAGGCAGTTTTGGCTGTTCTAACTTAAGATCTCTTACAACCCAGCACCCATTTTTCCATTACATGCACGTCACTGCCATCACAGTGGGTACTGTCTCCTTGTCCTGGCATTTACAGAAACTCTTTTTCCACCTGCATGAACATGACCAAAGAAAACCTGTGATCTGGTTGGGTTGGGACTCTTCCCACGCTACTGCAACATCTCTAAGCTCAAGTGCACATTTTCTGTGCTACCAGAGATGACAGCAGGCAGCAGTATATAAGAGGTCATGCAGTTTGTTTTCCTTGGCTTGTGAGCAAGTGCTTAGTCTTTGGAGAAATCCCTGTGTTGTTATATTTCAATTACACTCAGTTCCAAGCACAAAAGCATCTCCCCAGGTTGCAAGAGCTTGTATTTTGCCTTGGTGGTGAAAACTTGTTTGCCCAGAACTCGGGAACACAAATCTCTCTGTACCTGTGTCTGGCCAGGATTCGCTTGAGACACAGCAGCCATCCTTGATTCCCCTTGAACCTGGGCAGATTCTATGTCTCCAGAGCAGACAGTGAGGTGGGAGAGGATGCTGACCTGGCTTTCAGCTCAGGTCAGGGCAGGGCCAGGCACCGCTGGGGAGGAGGGCAATACTGAGAGCTGGATGGGTTCACCACCTCCCCACATTTAATGCAGATGCTGCCTCGGGGTTCAGCCGCCTCCGGCTGGGTCAGAGCCGCCCATCCACAGCAGCTGCACTGGCAGGATCGCCCTGTGGCTGCAGTGAGGGCCATGGAAACCTGCCTGCCACGGGGCACCTGTTGGAGCCAGGACTGACAAACAAGACATTTGCACCCCATGGGTTGCCCCGGGGGAGCAGGGAAGGGGCCAAGAGCTTGGCAGAAAGCCTGTTCTGGAAACACCTTTGAATTGGGAGCAGGGGGATTAAACTCTGCTCAGACACGCAAACACTGCAAAACAGTGAGAATGGGAGGAGAGTTCTGACTCCAAGGCCTGAATGTGCCCCTTGGGGAGCCTGGTCAGACCCAGGGGGGGCTGTAAATCAGCAGCATCACACAAACTGCCCTGATCAGCTCTGCCTAAAGCTCCGATGGGGCTCTTTTGGGATCATGCCCGTGTCAGAGCGCTGCTGCTGGCAAAGTGCTGCCCGTACAGCCAAGGCAGTGCTTGGCCCAGGTCCTGCACCCCAGGCTGGAATGCTTCCAAAGCCAGCCCTTGCATGGCCAAGGTACAGGGTACACATGGTACAGGCTGATGAAAACAGAGGATCTGTGGGGGGCAGCCGGACATGATGGGATGACCCCACTGCCTTGCAGATGTCTCTTAGCTACAGAGTGACGTCCGGTCTGGAATGAAACACTGCCCAGGTGGTTTATCTTTGCAGCCCTGGACAGAGATGGTCTGGGAACAGTCCCTTTCATATGGACAAGGTGCAGAAGGAGCAGCAAGAGCTGGAGTAGGTGTGTGCTGGGGCAGGGAGGTGACACAGCCACAGCAGGATGTGTTGGGAACTGGACAGCCCTGGGTCACTGCAAGCCATGACAGCAGGGGAAGCAAAGCTGGGGTACCTCCCTGGTGAGGTCACTCTGTGCTGCCAGTTGTGGGTGTCCTGGGGGAGGCTAGAGGCTTTCCTGTAGCCTCACCCTGGACCAGGTCAGCTCTGAATGCTGGATTCCTCCTGCTGAAATCACCATGATCAGGTGTCCCTGTCCCTCCTAGTGCCCCTCACCATCCGGCACCACTAGCCAGACCTGCTGCTGTCCTTTCCCCTCCCAGTACAAAGTGCTTTGCTGAAGGGATAAAGCAGCATTTCCTAAAGCAAAGTAGTTATATTTATCACCCATGAAGCAGGTCCTTGCAGCAGCTCCCACCTTGCCTCTTGGAGGGTGGCCAGCAGCCCCCAAAACACTCACCACCTCCTGGTCAGGGCTCCTGTGCTGGCCCTCCATGCCCCTGGTGCTGGTATTCCTGTCCATCCCTGTGTGGGAAATGCAGAGAAACATGAGTGTTAGCACAGCAGCACCAGCCCCATTGTGGGTGCTGTGCCATCACAGCTCTCAGGAACCCACAGGCACAGTCCCCTCAGCACAGCCCCCCAGCCCTGCAGCACTCCCCAAAAACACAGCTGTGCCAAGAGCTCTGCCTGTTTGTGGGGAACCAGACTGCTTTCCCTCCCTACCCTGCAAAGCTCAGTGTTGAGGAGTGGATCAAAAAATAACTTGCTTTCCCAAGAGGGGTGAGCTCAATGCAACAGGATCCCATCCTGAGTCCTCTGGCATCTGGTGCCCTTTGCAGCACCCTCCCTGCATCCTGCCTCATATGTGAGTCCCTATCACTGCCAGTCAGTGCCCTACATGGGGAAGCCAGGCTCTTCACCCCCAGGAGACCATGTAGCTGTTAATAAACATGAGCAAATCTCTAGGGTTTCCAATGGCCTTATGTCTGTCAATGTGTGCTTGTCAGTCACAGTGGGCCATGTTAATACTTACCAAATCTCTTTTGCAGTGAAGGGGTAGCGTGAGGGGCAGGTCTATATTTTTACGCCTTCGATTAAAGACAGAAGCCAGTTCTTAGCACCGGCTTCCTCAACTAGACTTAAAGAGCTGGCCACAGCCAACCAGACAGAATCCGGAGACACCTTGCTGTGACATCCAGCAGACCAGAGCTGGCACGTGTCAGATTTTTGCCCCATCAGTGAGTTACAGGCACAGGATGATGCACTGGGGCACAGGGGGTGTGTGCTGGAGTCCTGCTGCTGGAACCGCTCCAGCAGTGCGATGGCAGCACATGGGGCTGCCTGTCCTGGTTGTGCCCCACACAGCTCTCAAGGAACAGTGGGGCTCATTTTACATGCCTGTCCCAGCAGGAGCTTGGCACCATCAACCAGTTCATTCCCTTGGCACTTTTCCAGTGGACCAGTGACCCTTCCCTTCACAAGAAAGTCAAGTCCTGTTCAGCAGTGGAGAAAGGTTGCCTTGCCCAGGCTGGGACTTTACCCAGAGGCACAAGGACATCTGTCCCAGGCTCCTGCAGGGCTGCACAGCATCATCCAAGCAGGCAAAGCACCACTTCTCCCCTTCCTCTCCTGAGCATGGCTGAAAGCCACTCACTGGCTGTGCTAATAAATGGGCACAGCAGGAAACAAAGAGGTCTGGCAGCTGCCCTGGTCTGTGCCGAGCTGGCTGGGGCTGGCACACTCCTGCTGGATCTGCAGGCGGGGCTGGCTCAGCACCGGGACCTGTGCCTGCCTGCAGCCAGCCCACCGGCAGGAGGGCATGCAGGCAGCCAGGCTCACAGCTGGATCTCCTGGCCAGGCTGGTGCTTTGGGGCAAGAGTTGCCCTCCTGAAGCTCGGGACCTGCGATGGGGAGCAGGGATTTAGCATGGCCTGGGCAACTGTAGGGCAGCAGCAGCTCCCCAGGGGCACACGCACCCTGTCACAGCAGTTGTGCTGCTGCTCAGCCTGGCCGTGGCTCAGAGCAGAGGAGGGAACTGAGACCTGTCTCCTTCATTACTGGCACAGAATGGGGGCAACTGAGCAGGAGGGAACCAGGGCCAGCCCCTCTGTCGAGTGGGACACAGGCAGTGAGCTCAGCGCTCCTCTAGTTTATCCGAGGTGAATAACTGCTGTTTTCTGTGAAAGTGATGTGTTCTTTGCCATTCATTGATCTGTGCATTTGTAACTTGTCTCTTGCATCGCCTGTCAGTGTACGTTTTCTCTTCTCTCTTGGGAGAAGCTGGTCAATAGGCTTTTATCCAGTAAAACTGAGGTGTTTCTTATTTCCAAGCAGAGATAGGATTAGTTTCTTTTAACTTGATGAAATAAGCTTGAAATAATTATATGATTTGTACTTAGCACCTCTCAGCCCAGGGCATTAAAGTGATTTACAAGCAATTATGAAGCCTGCTGGGAAGATGCTTTTATCCCCCTTTTTGCAGACAGAATGTGAAAAACAGAGGTTAAGGGCCTGTCCTGGTTCCTTGGGCAGAGATGCAGGGAGATGGCAGGGGATTGCTGCTTCCATGGGACAGGGCACGGCAGCAACAGGCATCGCCACCAGAGTGGAGGTCTCAGAGCACCGAGAAATAAAACACTGGGCCGGTGGCCGTGGCAGCGTGGCTGCCCAGGACTGTCACCCACACCACAGGGAGGAGAGAGATGGGGAGGACAGGGTGATAGAAAGGTGCCAGGGAGATATTTGGTGAGGGACAGAATGTCCCAGAGCGGCAGGGCTGGAGATGGGGCGGGAGGTGATGAAGATGAAGGAGAAAGATGAGGAGAGTCAACAGCAGCGAGGCGGGGAGCCCCTCTGGCCGGGCTGCCGGTGAGTGCGCCGGGACCTCCCGGAGACGGGGCAGGAGCTCTGTCCCCTCCCAGAGATGGGGCAGGAACTCTGTCCCCTCCCGGAGATGGGGCAGGAACTCTGTCCCCTCCCGGAGATGGGGCAGGAATTCTGTCCCCTCCCAGAGATGGGGCAGGAGCTCTGTTCCTCCCGCAGTTGGGGCGGGAGCTCTGGGGAGCTGGGGCACTGTCACTGCGCTTCTTCGAGCGGGACGGTCCCGGCCCCAGGCAGTGACTTTGGAAGGACGTGCCCGTGCCCGTGCCCGTGCCCGAGCGCTGCCCGTAGCCCCAGGGGTGCAGGGGCGGATCGGATCGGGTCGGGCCGGTGCGGGATCGGATCGGGCGGGTGCGGATCGGAT
>JAOXXN010000025.1:9424821-9440248 GCA_026770055.1 Myrmophylax atrothorax | reverse complement strand
CCTGGACCCTGAGCCCCGCAGCCCCCGCCCGTCGCGGCCGGCCCGCAGTCCGGCGCTGGGGTCACGGCTCCCGCTCTGACGCGTTTATAGCAGGAAAATGGAGCAATGGAGCAAAAGGAAAGGGACTGGGAAGAGAGAGGCTCGGTGCCTTCTGCCCCCGGTGCTCTCGGGGTAAAAGTTGGAGGTGGCTTCTTCCTTGGGCTGCTTTGCACTTATTCTTCGCTTTCTGACTTCTCGCCCCAAAGAACAAGATGGAGAGAGGTCGGTGCTGGGTTTGTGCCATCTTGTCTATTTTCTTCTAATTATCAGGGAAAAATGGAAGTAAATCAAGGGCAGTACAAAGATATGCATGATTGCAAACTTTTAAAGTAATCTGCAAAAACCTGCTACAACCTTTTCTTTAGAGTGGGCTTATATATGGCAATGATAATAAGAGGATGTTTCTGATGCTTAAGGTATAAATGATCTTTCTAAAACCAGTCCACATTTGGAGTGCCATTTTAGCAAAAGCAATAGCCAGGCTATGGTAGCATTAATTTCCTTAGATCTCCCTCCCAGAGTTAAGCAGTGTTTCAGACCACCTTGTATACTCATGCTGTGGCAAGCATTGCAAGTTTTGAGGTATCTAATTGGGATAAATCACTGAGAAAAGGCTGTTGCTGTTTCTTAAAAGCAGCGATAGCAAAGCTGTCTTAGCTCCACTTCTGTCTATACAGCTGTACCAAGCTCAGGAGCAGAGAGGAGAATGATCTGATGAGGAATACTTTCAGCAAAAAATTAATGTTGAGGGAGAGGATTTTGCCAGGGCAGCCCTTCAGCAGCTATCAGCTGAGATAGTGAGTGTGAATCCACCTATGCTGAAGCAGCTGCAGGCATCCTTACAGAAGTGCAAAACCACTTTCACTCTACACACATAGCAAGATGTGTTTTCAGAGAAAGAAAAATGTAATTAGTGTTCCAGTACAGAGCTGAAGTGGAGGTAATCACATTAGCTCTTCAGTTTCACATTTCTCTTCAATATCAAGTTGAAGGATTATGGCTGGTTTTGTCAGAACTTGGAATAAAAGTGTTTTGTTTTGTTTTAATTTAATTTTATGAGGAATATTGAAAAGCTTTCAGAAATTTTCCAGTTGGGAACCTTTTGTTTTTCTGTTGCATTTTGATGTGTGCCAGTCCTGAGCTGGGAAACAATGTGGAAAGGAAGAGTGGAAAACATGGTGGGGCTAAAACAAGTTTGGAATCCATAAACAATGTTTCAAGCTGCTTCTTTTAGATTGTTATTCTGCAGAAATGCTATTGAAAAACACTCTGGTTTTGAGACAAATGGCACATTTTGGAGGCGTTTCCTGGTAACTTTTAGCAGCATCTGTGATGGCCATGCAGGAGCACCGGTTTGTGCTCGTGTGCCCACGGCGCCCACTCGGCCGTGCTCAGCAGGGTGGTTTTGCAGGGCACACAAACATCTGCACACCCAAACAGCCCAACCGTGCACAGTTTGAGCTGTGCAAGGAACATATGGCTGGGTTTATTTACCCTCTGCTCATTTGCCAGCCAAACTGTAGCAGTAAACAGAAGTTTGGTAGTCATGTGGAAGCAAGATGGGTTCGTTCCGTCTCTCCTTTCAGAACTAATCTATGTAAGAAGTGGCAATTTTTCTCAAGGTTCTAAAGTTTTGTTCAGCTAAATTTTAGTCCCAGTGCTATGGAATTCTAGGACATTTGTGGGACCCTTGCTTTTAAATGGTTACATTGGAACTGGAGTATGGCACAAGTGATAGTATTTGGGAGGCAATGCGTACAGGAAGGCTTATTATCTTGATTAATATTGAATGACTTAGAAGACTAAATTTTATATTATTAACTTACTTGACAGATTTAGGAAAACAAAAAGAATAACCCCAACTGCAACCAGCAGCAAACAGTTGGGTACCTTTTTCTCCAGGCTGTAAAAGCGTGGCATGAAAAAGTAAGGATCATTGATGAAAGATCCACCCTGTATCTTAAGGTTCTTTAGTAGTTATTTTTTGTTTGTTTGAAATCAGTAACTGTATAGCTATTTATTCCAGCCAAGGACTAACCAGTTGTCAGGCTCCTTGCTCATAGAAGCGGTGATGTCCCACTGGTTCAGTCAGAGCTGGGCTCTGGGACATGAGCAGAAGGTTTCTGGGTGGAGAGCTTTCCAGAGACACTGGTCAGTCAGAAAGGATGGTGCTTTTCTTTATAAACCTCTCTTGCCTTTCATTTAGGGGACCCTGATTGAGCAGGGAGGTTGGACTCGATGACCTCCAGTGGTCCTTTCCAGCCTTACCCATTCTGTGATCTCCTTGTTTAGGACTTAGCTGTAATTTCAGGCTAATCTGGTCGGTGTGGATGAAATGATCTGGCCCCAAGCCAGTGGCAGCCATGCCAGCCCTGAGCATGGAGAGGGAGCACTCCTGCCAGCAGCACGGCTGGTGGGTCAGGCTGGAGCAGATGTGGAGGAGCAGTGGGAAGCTGCTGCACCTTTCCCTGAGGAGAGCTGTCCCTGTGGAGGAAAGGAGATAATCTGTGCCAGTGTGTGTCTGTGTAGCTGCATTGGTGTAGCTGTTAGGGTGAAAAGATCTCTCTGTCTGCTCTGCAGATATGCACAACCCTACCGAAGGGCCTGTAGCACCTGAGGAGGCTACATCTGTGAGACAGAAACTGCCCAGCAAGGCCTGGTGTGCTCCTCTTTCTGGAGAATTTGGACAAGGAGGTTGGGTTTGCCTTGGCCAAATCTTCTCTCATGGCCTTCCTGCATGTGTTTCTCACCATGTACAGGCTGTCAGGGAGCTCCTGAACACCTCACGTGGGGATTCCCAAGATGGTTTGCTTTAGGGAATATATTCAGCAATGGTGAAAGCAGCTCCTTGCCCTTGGGACATGTTCCTGCCCCTCTCTGAAACACCGTGGGAAGGCTGGGATCATGCACATGGCTTGGGATCCTCTGGGGTGGGAAATATCTTTTCCTGCTCCCTGGGCATGTTGGAGAGCCCCAGGCTGTGGGAGTGGGATTCAGGATGGCCCCAGCAGCCCACAGGGAGTGCAGGAGGGGGTTGTTATAGTCCATTATCCTACCAACCACTCTTGCAGGTGCTGGGCTATGTCTATGTAATACATGAAATACAATCAAAAGGATTGTACCACAAAGTGATACAAAGACAGCAGAGCACACGTTGAGCTCTAACATTTAAAGATGTTGCTGAGTGGAACGTCGTAGCCAGTTTTCCTCTTGGCTGGTGGAATCACTCTCTTATATTTGTGTTCATTTGGGAGATCTATAAATATATAAAAGAAAAAAAAGCTCATCATCAGGCAGCTGTAGATGAATTTCACTAATCCACAAATTCATTATTCAAGCATCTAAAAATACCTGGTCCTTGCTGAAAGTAGGAGATGATACTACAAGAGAGGGAGAAGTGGCTGTTACTGGTGATGTCTCATTTGCATGGAAAATTGTGGATGCCTTATGATTGCAGCCAAGATTTCCCCCCCTCAAAACAAGCAGCATACAGTGTGGTTATTTAGCTTGATGTAAGCAGACAGATCAGGAAAATATATAAGTGCCTAATGGGAATATTTCTCATTAGCTCAACTGCCCCAGGCCAGAGGGGCTGGGAGACTCTGATGTATCTAAATGAGCTTTGCAGAGTTACAGTTCTTAGGGCTGTCTTCATCTGCGTCAGAGCAATGATAAGTAAATGTGAATTCAGATGCCCTAGTAATGCTTGATAAAGCATGTTAGTGAAGGTGAAAAGTGACAGCCAAACCCAAAAATATTCTCAAGTTAGAAGAAAGGAAATTCACCGTGCTGTGGTTGGCGGTGGGAGGAGAAATTTGTGGTGTTGTGACTGTCCCCAGATGGAATCAGCAAATTCTGTTGTGTGTGTGTGTTTTTAGGGTCGTTCAATAGAAGAAAAAGAAATTCCCTCTACGTAACTGTGACTCTCCTCATTGTGTCAGTATTAATTCTAACGGTGGGCCTAGCTGCTACAACAAGAACCCAAAATGTGACTGTTGGAGGTTATTACCCAGGGGTTATTGTAAGTATAGAACTCCTAGGTAGGTCTAGAAAACTTATTGCCTACAAAGTCCCTTGTAATGCTGCAAATGTTATAAAGGGTGATCTTGTCCTGAATATTTTGCTCAGCTACTTCATTGCCATTTGATTTATTTGTTTTATTATTATTTTGCACCTGCTGCTCATTCCCATGCAAAAATCCCACCCAAGTGGCAGCTTCCTCTGAGCTTAGGTAATAACATGCTTTGGAGCTAACAGTGTGACAGGTCAATGGGTTTATCTCAGTAGAAGCAACCTTAGAACTTCTTTGTTTGCATAGATCACATTAAGCCCAGGCAGAAGAAAGGCAAAGAAGGGCCACAAGTGCCAAGAACAGTTGAGAGACCAGGTCTTGGAATACTGTTCGTGTGACTTGTGGTCATAAAGTTCACTTGCAGAAGTGTTTAATGATTTGGAGTCCCTGGATGAGGAGCTGTGGCAGCTTGCCAGGGGAGCATGTACATCAAAGCCGTGAGCACATCCATTTCTTCTTTTTGGTTATCAACAGCTGAAAATGGGAAAGGACAATCTTGTTGCTTCAAATGGCTTAATTTAGAGAAAACCATTGATGTCCAGCCTTCCTGCTGTTAGATCTATATCTTCCTGCAGAAGCATAAGGGGCAAATACATCATGCCCCCTCCTGGCATGAGCAAAAGTCTAACACAAGCTGGAAAGCAAGTCCTGGTCTGTTCCTGTGCATGTCTGAGATATACTCAGAAAGAAGCACGGAATTTCAGTCAAATTGGGTGCTTTAACAGACTGAGTGTACCTACTAGCCCCAGTTAGAGGTTTGTGGTGTAACAGCTATGGAGTGCTGCACATTTAATTTGGAGCCTTGAAACCAGTCCAGATAACTAGGTGGAGGCTTGTTCTTGCCTTATTGCTGTTTGATTTATTTGCCATGCATTGCTGATCTCAGGGAGCTTTATACTTCTGTGTGACCAAGGTCTTCTACAAGGTTATATAATTTATATGACTGAAGAAAGCCCCTTTTACAGCCATTAGTGGAACATTGTTGCAGATTACGTTGGGCCTCTTCGGTTTAGGTTTTCTGGTTTCTGCATTTAGGCCTGATCTTTTTTAGAGAAATATAGAAGGAAGGTGTTGAGGAGGGTTTCAGACACTCCACACTTAGCCTACACCCTGTCAGCCTGAGTTGAACCTCGTGCTTCAGAGCAGGTCCAGCAGACTGATGCAGATGGGTTGAGTCTGTTGCTCACATCCCCTTGACATCTCCCCTGCTATTTATGGACTGGGAACGTCAGCATCACAAATGCTTTTTAAAGACTTAGTCTACTCAAGGAATTAATTAATTCCTGGACTTGGGAAAGGCATTGAGTTACTTTATTCAGAGGCACCCTGGCAATTGGTGTTCGCCACCAAATTCCTCCTCTTGGTTCGTTAATCCGCTGCATGGAAATGTGTGATGACCTCACCTGTCTCCCTGCACAGGAAAACATTTCAGTGTGCTTCTGGATGCTTCAGCAGGTGCTTAAAATAGCCCATGTTTCATAACAAGCTGAGATTTCTCCCTTTACTGGGAAAAAGGGCTTGCTGTGGATGCATGAGTACATGGTGAGCTGTCCCTGAGCAGGTGACTTCCATAGCCCTGAAGAAGTAGCTCCCTGCAGCTCTTGTCATCCAGAACCTCACACTGTTAGGCCTGCAGGCATCTCCATCAGGGATTCTCTGCACTGTTAGTGGTACATCACCGTTAGTCATAGCCTGAGTACTCTGCATTGGTAGGTAAGGTAAGGAAAAGATAGAGTGAGAAGTCTCTTAGTGTGCTGGGTGACTTCTTGGTGTGTGGACCAGTTCCATGGCTGGAATCATCTTACAGGACATGGAATTATAGAATCACAGAATATGCTGAGTTGGAAGGGACCATTGAGTCCAACTCCTGGCCCTGTGCGAGGATCAGACCGTGTGCCCGAGAGCATTACCCAAATGCTTCATGAACTCCGACATCAGAGGTCTCATCGCTGCCGTGCCTAATGCACCATTCTTTGCTCCCTCAACTTGTGTTCCTTGGGCAAACACCTCTTGTGTGAGGAGGAGGCATGCAAAGAAGTGACTGTCTAATGCAGAGGATTATCTTCCCGGGCCTCTTCTTCCAAGGAAGACCAGAACCAGGTACTGGAGACCATCCACACGAGTGAGATTTTGTTTGGTTGGTTTTTTTGAGTATTTGACTTTTTTTCCAAACCAACTCAGTTCCTCATTGATACATCTGGAGAAGCTGAAGCAGAGGGTGCAGTGACATGTCCTGTAGACAGGCTGCCTTCGCTGTCCTCCGTGACCACCCACACCTCACAACTACATCAGTGAACACCCTGGCTGTGTCTCTGTGGGAAGTGTCACCTGTGCCTGGATGACTGACCTGGGATAGGGAAGCCTGGGGTATAACAGAGTGATCTGACAAGAGTAATGACCAGGTGCAGGGGGCAAGCACCCTTATGAAGTGAGATTGTGAGATACTTGTGTTGTCTCCAAGTTATAACAGCTTGCAGAATCTGTGTAAACAACTGACCTCTCTTAAGCTTTCACTGGCAAACCTCTTCTGTGATGGTTCCTTGCCAAAGATGTTGGCTTCGGGCTGGAAAAGCACATTCATTTTTTGTCCTGTTCTCCTTTCAGACAGACATCCCGGGGGATCACATCCGCCAGCAAATCGTGCAGTTGATGGAGATTACTAAGATCTCTTTGTCCTGTCCATAGAAGAATGAGTAGTTTTTCCATTAATGCAATGAGAATTCCTGTCAGTGAGAATCCACTTATTTTTTTGTTCCTCACCTGCTGGATGTACAGACTTGCTCTGATTTCTTCTTTTTGAATTATCTAAGATTATCTGAAGTATTTCACCTTTTGATTTGAGGCTGCTGTGAAAGACCATGTGGATATTTCTCTTATGGATAGAGCTCAAACAGCACAAAACATTTTTCTTGACTCTTTGCCTTAGGTGTGTGTTGCCACACAAGTTCCTTCTGCTAAACATCATCAGATTGAAAATTACGCCTGGATCCACATCACTGTTAATGCCTGGATCTCATAGGTTTTGTGTTTAGAATTGAGCTATAAATCTCCTGTTATTTGAGGAAGGTGGGGTTTTTTGCTTGCCCAAGCAATACTAACCCCAGAAACTCTGGCAGATCAGTTTGGGGCAGTTCAGTGGTGCCCTGGGTCCCTGCCCTGCCTGTCTGCAGCTTCAGTGGTAAGCAGCCCCTGGCTTCATTGCTGTGCTTCCCACCAGGGTAGTTTGTCCCTGATGTGGGGACAGTGGTCTTCAAGAGCTCTGAGTGCAAGGCAGGCAGGAGGGAAGCAGCAGCTGCTCTGCTTCAATCCCTGCTGTTTGAGCCAGCTGCCCTCGCTGCCCATGGCACTGCACCAAAGGGGACTGGGATTAAGTAGAGCAGGGGAAGCTTTGAACCCAACTTTTCATCACATTTGTGTCTGCTAATCTTTGCACATGCCTCTGCCTGTTAGTACTGGATTTATTAAACCTTTTTTTTTCTATTCCTGGATCTTAAAATATCGATTCCAGGTTAGTTGGCTCATTCTTGAATCACTGTAGTTTGTCTCGTGCTTTATTCTGCTTCCTGAGGAGTTGGCCAGTTGTTGGATATTCTCACCCAGATCTTCACTGCGCCCTGGTCTGTTGTCTGGATATGCACCTGTTTCATGTGACAGGTCCAACTGCAGGACTTTCCTGGCGTTTCTCATTTTGCCAACCCATGGAAGTGGAGTTGGATATGCTCTAGACCAACCAAAGACCTTTCTCTGCATGACACAGAAGTACTTCTGCATCTCCCCTCATAGTCTGTGGTTCCTCCTTGGAGTCCCTGTTTCTGGCCTGGCTGAGGGCTGCTCTGTCCTAGAAACTTGTATTTAGCGTAGCTAAATAGCTTAAGGCTGTGGAGAAAGAAGGTGGAAAATCACACTCCTGGCTGACTTCACTGAGCTGAAATAAGTGTTGTCAGTTGTGGCAGCATGAAAAGATGCTTTTGCTGCAGTAGCTTATTCTGTTGTCTGGGTTGGCATTAGCTCTTCTGGTAGAAGACCCTGGTAGATGAATCCTCACCTCTGGAAATGAGGGAGGAGAAGGTAGAAAACTGCTAAATCTTCCAAAGTATACATCTCCCTTATTTCATACTTCACATCAAGAAAGTCTCTGAGTTAAAAACTAAGTTGATTGCTCACAGGCTCGGTGAGGCTGCAGGAGCCTGATCCTGCAGGTGTTAGTGCTGTGGTCCTGCAAGGTTTGCATCTGGACGCTCCTGGGTGCTGATAGGGTTGTTCCAAGACAGCAATGCACATCCTCATCCACCAGCCATTACTCAGCATCACTGGGGCGGGGTTGGAATTCAGAGCTCATCCTTTTGGTTTGTACACATGCTTTTAGTGCCATATGTGGGGTACACCTGATAGCTCCTGCTAGTGAGACTCCACTGACTCCTTGCTGAGGAAAAGTGCTCACACATCCGCAGTGTGTTCTTTTGCTGCTTCTGGATTTAATTGTATCCTGTGTGTCTGTAAAACGTTGGCTATCATCCTGATCTAACAATACATTGTTTTTCAGCTTGGTTTTGGGTCATTTCTTGGAATAATCGGATCAAACTTGATAGAAAACAAAAGGCAAATGGTAAGTTCTTTATAAAAACTTCTCTAAAAAAATGACAGTAACTCAAGTATTGTATGTAAAGAGTATTATTGGTTTTCCTAACTCTTCCAGGGTAGTAATGCATACCTCTTGAGAACTAGAGATGGTTTCTGTCAGCCCAGGAGAACAAGGTTGTTAACCCTGATATTTTTAATTAAAACAAATGCTCAAGGAAGCACAAAGTGACTGTACACACTCTCATTGAACTTGGTGGGACTTGTTTTAACGAGCTTGAAATTGAGCATTTGGAGTTTTCAAGTTGTCAGTGCTTCACAGGCTCATGCCCAGCAGCTTCTCTTTTGAGCTGTCACAGTATGTGATACATAATACAGTAAATAAGATAAAAATAATGTACTTACTTTAAATCTTTTAAAATAAATACTTAGAGGCCCAGGACTCTGGAGGAATTGCTTTTGGCTGCCTTCTATTCTAAGCAAAGGTTAGAGAAGAAGATCAAGCAGCTGGTGTAACAACCACTCTGGAGGTGAAAGCCCTTAGAGAGCCCAGCAGAAAGTCCTTCCTGAGGACAGGAGTGCTTAGAGCTATCTGCTCTACAAATGTCATAAGTCACTTGAGATATCATCATGACAAAAAGCACAAAGAAGACTGCTGTAACTGAAAAGCAGCCAATTTCTCCAGCACTGCTGATTAACACAGCTGTTGCTGGTGCTTGTTTCCAAATACCCCTTCCAGTAAGAAGGAAACCCAGGAAACTTTGCATACTGTAGAGCAGAAACTGGGGACCTTAAAAATGCAGGAGATGCTGGCTGGACCAGATGTGCAGCCCACAGTGCTCTTGGGTTCCCTCCCCGTGCTGCAAGGAGGGTTTTGTGTGCTGGGACTGGGAGCAACGTTCAGAAGAGAGCAGGTGGGCAGTGAACATGCAGGTAGCACAAACCAGGGGAGATGATCACAACTGAGCTTGTGCTGGGGGTGGAGCTGGCCCAGATTACTTGTGTTGTCAAGTACAGGACACTTGCCTTGCCTCAAGACACTTGTGGACTTGGCTGGATCTTTGATGGCATCTTGCAGATGCACCATGTCTTGCTGCCCATGCCTAGAGGTAGGGGCTGTGGTCCTTGGAGATGTCAGTAACAGGGCTTAGGGTAGGGGAAAGACTTTGGGAGAATCTGGCAGAAGGTGTGGGTGGAGAAAGATCAGTAGAAGTTGGTAACTGATGCAGTCCTGGCAGGCTGTGGAGCTCAGTCTTTCCAAGCCTATTTTCTCTGTGTGCCGTACATGGCTGTCCAGAGGTAGGATGTGGGGAGGAGCAGTCCAGCTCCTGGAGTACCCTGTGGGCAGATCTCTCCTGCCTCAGCTGGTCTCTCCCAGGAGAGCAGCTGCAATCCCCCTCCCCAGTGGTTTCCCCATGCTCTGGCAGTGACATCCCTGCAGTGTTCCTGGTATGAGGTTGCAGAGGGGTGAGGGAGATCATGCTGTCTCTGTAGCCTGTCCCACTGGGCTCCTGCTGCTTCTGCAGGGGTGGAGCTGCCTCTGGGAGGGTGATCAGGGATCAGATTAGCAGGGTGTGCTGCTGACCAAGGCTAAGGCATGTTGGCCCAGCTGCAGAGGGAAATGGGAGAAATTCCTGCCTGTCCAAATCCAGAGGCTGGGCTGTGCTGCCACAGCCTTTGCTTTGCAAATAGTGGGCTCCCTGCAGAGCCAGAGGGAAAGGGGTGAGGCAGACCCTGCAGGAGAAGACATCTGCCTTTCCCACAGTCAGACAGGGTGCAGGGGAGGTGAGCTTCCCAGTGGATGTTTTTTGTTGTTTTCACCCTGACTCTGCAAGAGCAACATGTCCTGTTCTTTCTGTCCTAGCAGGGTTTCAGCCTCTTGCTGGTGATGCATTCACAGCATGTCAGTGTCTGGCTGAGCAATGACCGTGTTGTGCTAGTCCTGCACTCTTCACAGGAGTGCCCATGAGTGACAGCATGGCTCTGACTTGCCTGTTTGGTTATTCTGAAGAGCCCTGGGCAGCCTCTGTTTGTTCTTTTCATCTCTCTATCACTGTGTGTCCTAAAAAGCACACAGGACTCAGCTTTGCAGGGACTGCGTCACTGCTGGCTCGGCTGGCAGCGAGCGTGTCTCCACTCTGACCGCAGAGAGGACATGCAGTAGCTGTCACTTATTGTCCCTGTGCTTTAGTCACACCTCCTGCTTGCCCAGGAGCATTTTACCGTGGCAGCTTTGTCTATTACATGTTTCCATAATGCCACTGGCAGTGCAGGATTTACTTTTTTTATCTTCTGTGAACTTCCCCAGTGTCCTAGTTTGCTCAGAGGCAGCCTGGGTCTGGCTTGTTATGCAGCTGAGGGCAGGAAAAGCTGAAAGCAACTTCTGCAGCTGTGTTATTGTGCGTGTTTCTGTCCATAAGGTGACTGGGAAGTGTGAGGAGTTGAGCAAGATGGTGTGGCTGATGGGGAGAGCTATCATGAAGCAGCATTCACTCCTTACTTCTCTCCAGCCTGCTGACAAGAGCAGACCTCTCTGGTTTTTCCCACCCAAACATATTGGTTTTCATGCCATGCATCCACCATTTCTGCTTCTCCAAGGAAGGGAGAGCTTTCTTCCCCCCAGGGAGGCCCAGCTGTGCTGCAGGGAGCTCTGACCACAGCCCAGCTGCCCACTCAGCAGTTTCCAGCTGAGGAGTCAGCAGTTTATGTGGCTTTATGACAGTCATCCATGCCATGGAAAAGTGAGAACCAACAGCTTCACAGCCCATGAGTGGCTGTACTATTGCCTAAAGGGAACCTCAGCCCAGGACTCTCCTGCTTGGTGGTTCCTGCACTGTTCAGATCCCGTTTGTCTTTTCTTGTCCAAATGCTACTCAGTGTGGCTGTCTTCCTCAGGAGTTAGATGAGAGAAGAGCAATCAATAACATCACACAGCTCTTGAGAGGGACTTCTGCTTGCTACAGTAACAGTATTATCAACCCCAAATAAAAAATCTTGGTGGCAAGTTGAAAACTGAGATTTTTTAAAATTAATTTGTATATTTCTATTTACTGTTTTATTTTTCTTTATCATAAATTGTCAGTGTTTAGTTTTCAGGCTTTTCTTTCTCCAGCTGAACGAGAGGAAACTGTGTAAATAAAGTGAGCAAACTCATTTCTAGCATTAGATCCTTATCTCCTGGTAGGGCTGTTATGAAAGTATCATCATTAACCTTGCATTTATTTTAAACAACCATATTAGCAGCTCCTATCTGCATGCAGGGACGACTGAGAAGTACCCTAATTGTATATATTTAGTGTTTGGCTCACTTCCCATCTCCAAGGCTCATGCTATTTAGGGAAAATATCCTCATTTAATGTGTGTATGAAAAAAAGGACAGTACAGAGAAAAACTAAACTTGCTAAAAAATAACCTAAACCATAAACCCCATTTCTTCCACTGAGACTGTGAAAAGCTGCACTTTCTCGCCTTATATGATTTCACTGGTTTGGTGACAGTGGAAACAGTGTGGGTCTGTAATGTGAGCTGGGATCCAGACATGGAGATGGTGGGGCTGAGTGGGGAGGAAATGCAGGTGTTTACAGCTGACAGAAACAGTGTCCCAGTGTAGAATCTGATCCTGGAAAACTTATCACCTGCTGCCATCTGCAAGTAGTTTGTGGCACAGCATCTAATATTCCAGTCACAGCTGGTGACCGTGACGTGTTCGTACAGTCACTGAGATCATTTCATGTCTTGAATACTTGTCTCATCTAGAAAACCATTTTATTTTCTCTCATTTTGAAGCTAACTGAAGTAAGTAATCAGGGACCATTTCCACTGTCTCAAGCAACCCCTTCTGCACCTCCACTCATTGCTCAAGCTGACCTGGTCTGCACACAGAGGTTGCTGGAGGAATCTCTGTTTTCATGTAGGGAAATCCAGGTAAAACCTCAAAATCCTGAGATACTTTAAAAATACACATAGGATCCATCTGGACTGTGTTAGGGAAGAGTCAAGGACAGCAGTAGCCAGAAGAGGTGTATCCTCAGCCTAAGTTTAGCCTCTTGGAGTCATAGAAAGACCTGCATTACTACAAGTCCCCAGAGAACCATCCTGGCACAGGGCTGCTTCTCCAGCTGCTTTGCTGGAGCAGACACACATCCCACTGCCTTCAATGAGACCAGTCTGTGCAGCCCAGGCAAACATTTGGGTCATTGATTGCCTGAGGGCTTATTGACTGTGGTTTACATATCCTTGTGGAGAGGGCACAAATCACTTGGTTGTGGAGAGGCAGATGATACTTTGCTTTGTTTTCCCTTCTCAGCTGGTTGCATCGATCGTCTTCATCAGCTTTGGTGTCATTGCTGCGTTCTGCTGTGCCATAGTAGACGGTGTCTTCGCTGCCAGACACATTGTAAGTGCCTCCAGGAAAACACAGGCCCTGCAGTGCTTTTACTCTGGGAAAACACGTGGTGGGGTCTGCAATCCTGTATTGGGACACGTCAAACCCTGTAAATATATGGCATGTGCTGAATGCTTATATTTTAAATCAGAAGCTTTAGAAAACTGTGTCTTTTTTAAAAAAAATATTTTAAAATTAGCAAAAATAATTAAGGTCTTGAAACTTTTTTTGTGTATGCTTTATGTGTGTCCTGAGTCTCACAACTCCTAAGATGTAATGTGAATTACAGCCATTGCCAAGGGACAAAATACAAGCAGTAACATCTCCTTTGTTTTAAATGTAGGCAGAGGCAGTTCTTAATGCAGAGTCAACCACTGGATGTTGTTGTAGAATGAAGCAATTTGATACTAAGCTCATTAAAGCATTACAGTCTAAACAAGAAACACTTGTTCTCAGTTTCCATTTGGTGACTTAAAACGAAGATGGGGTACTGCTGTCATGACCAATTACTAGTATAGAGGCAAGTGCAAAAGCTTCAGTTACTAGTATAGAAATGAAAAAACATGATTCCATTTCAGCTTTTTAATTGAAATTTTTAAGTTCAAACAGATTTTTTTCCTGCAACTCTGCAGTTTGCTGACTTTTTTTGAAATTTTTGGCAAAATGGGATTAAAAAGAGAGATTTGGGTTTTGTTTGTGATCAGAATGGACAGGATTTTCAGAAGGTCTGAATTACCCATGAAGTGGAAGCTCCCTGTGCCAGCCTGACAGTGCAAAATGTCAGTCTTGCTGGAGATGTGCTCCCTCACCTGCTGTTGCCGCTGCCGTGCCACCCTGAGCTTTGGATCACGCACCCGCAGCACCAGTCTGGCTGCTCCTGGGAAGGGCTCGCTGCTGCAGGTGCAGCTGCAGTGTTGCCTTCCCTGAGGTTTCACCCTGGAGACCAATCTGCCCCAAAAGGGGCCATTAGTGCTTGTTTGTTTGCAGGCTGAGTCATTGGTAATCCTCCAGAGCTTTCCCACAAGTCACCAGAGAGCCCAGGGAAGACAAATTTTCCAAGAGTTAATGAGAAATTGTTATGAGTCAGTGTGAGGAGCACTCAGAAACATGTCAGGCAGCTCTGGGATGTGTTTGGGGCAAGGAGGAATGAATCTTTCAGGATGGCCACCATCACCCAAATGAGCCCAGCTTAAGACCCTGCTCCTCCTGTGCTAGTTGGGAAAAATACATCCCTCCGAGGACCAGGGTCAAACATCACCCAAGGCTCAGGGGGCTGGCTCAGGGCAGTCACTGCATGGAGGTTCTGTTGTGAGAGCAGGGTCTCCCTAAATTTCCCCAGACTCTTTAGGTGGGTTTTTTTGTTTGCTGCAATATTAATCCTGCTGCCTTTCCTCTGTCAGGACCTGAGGCCGCTGTACGCGGGGCGATGTCAGTACTACTCCAAGAGCACGACCCCACCAGAGGTGAGAGCAGGTTTGGCTGTGCTGTCTCCATGAAGGGAGGTGGCATCTGCTACTGAAATGTCCTCCTGGAGGTCTGAAAAATGAGGAGAGGGTGGGAGGCTGGGCCTGGGCGGGGGAGCAGGGTGCTGGGAGGACTCAGTGGGTGAATTCCTCTGTGCTTGGTACTGCCTCATTAGTGAGGGAGCAGGTGGAGGGAAGGGGATGTGGGATAGGAAAATACACCAGTTTCTCTAGATCTTCAGCTGTGCATTCATTACAGAAGCAGGGTGGTGGGTTAAGAGTTCAGACAGCAGTAATTTCTGTGGATATGAGCAACATGTACCAGCCTCTGTACCTCTGCTATTGTATTCTCCAAAGAGAAGCCTGTTGGGGATGGGTGATCCTGCCACATGCTGACAGTGCTTATGGACACCTTTGTCTGCCTTTGCTGTGCACTGATTGGCTCTCAGACATTTCCTCACAAGTTCCTAATTAGTTTTGAATAACCACTATATTCCAAATTAGAATGCCTGCTTCAGGTGCTAAGTTAAGTACTACCCAGTGGCATTGGTGGGGTCCACTCTCTTTTCAGGCCAAAGCCTGTCCATGTGAGCTTGGCTGTTGCCACCCACAGGCTGACAATGGTCAGACTTTGGTCAGTTATGCACCAATATGGAAATCTTGCCCTCAGTTTGTATCATGCTATTGACAACTCTTTGCTGTGAGTTGCTGTGTGGTGAGGGGTGTTAGTTCAGCAAGCTCTTGGCTGCTTGTAAGAGTTGCAAAACCCCCTTCCTGTGCAGGCATGTGCTTATCTGTGAGTTCCACACAGTGAAAGGAAACGGTGGTCTGTTCGAGTCCAGTGCATCTTTATTCCAGTAACTGTGAACTTCGTAGGAGCAAGATAAGGAA
>JAOXXN010000025.1:9407159-9424811 GCA_026770055.1 Myrmophylax atrothorax | reverse complement strand
ATATGCCATGGGCTATAATCTGGAGATCAGTGCAAAATCTACATGTAGAGCAAGCCAAATAGCAGCAGGAGCTCTGTTTGGGGATTGTGTCCTTATGTTCTTCATGTATTTTTTTCTGTATTCACACAGGCGATCTGTCACCCACAACGCCGTGCCCCCTGCACACCAAAAATAAAAACCAATACCTGCTTCTGCTGTGACCTGTACAACTGTGGGAAGTAAGCCAAAAATTCCATTCCTGGCCGTGGGAAGAGTGAGCAGGTGTCTGGCCTGCAGGTGTCTGAAGGGCCAGGATAGTAGTGGTTAATGGCAGTTATTGTGGGAAGGGATCTCAGGCTGTGGTTACCACCCACAAGGAATCCCAGACAAAAGCTAAGCAAATAAAGGGGGATGTGAAGTACACCAAAGGCATCCCAGCTATGGGTGAGCATGCTCTTGGCCAGCCCAGCTGGAAAAATGGACAGGAATTTCCATTACTTTCATGCTTGGTGTCCTCCCCAGTTTTTCCGCCTATTGAGGGAAAACCTTCCTTCTCTGTTGGCACTGCTAGCTCACTGGGGTTTGTTTTGTTTTAGAAGATTATGGATGTATTTGTCACTATTTCATTCCCCAGCCTGCTAACAGGGAGGAGTGTTCATAAACCTCTCTGCCCGGAGAATCTTTCGTGTTCACATGGGGTTGGAAGGTGAACCAGCACTTTGCAAAGATGAGTCAGAAGGTGTTACCAATCGAGAGCCACCACAGAGTGATCACAGCCAGATTTGGCTCCTGTGCCTAAGCCAGCCTAGCATACAGCATGTTCTTCTCGTATCATGTGGAGTGTCTAATGTGTGTCAGCAACCAATTAATAAATTGATTTTTTTAGTGCTGGCTCTTGCCTAGGGCTGTTTCAGGCTTGGCATTTCTCACAGTACTTAGTTGGGCTGGTCCCCACTTAAATCATTGACTGTGGTGGGGGAAGATCAAAAGCTGCTGTTGGGAGAGGGTGGGTGGTTCCCCGTGCTGGGAAACTGTGATCCCTGGTCTCTGCAGGACTTTGTTTATGTGAAAGCCACTGCAGAGAGGTGAAGCTCATGCCTTTATTTGACAGTTTACAGAACACAATCCCTTTTTACTGGCTGAAGATATTTATACACAGAGAAGTGCCTGGAACAGAAAAGCTTGAAGCTTTCCTATATTTATTTTTCTTTTGTTTGCTTGGGTTTTTTTGCCCCAGTCAGGCTGGTTCAGGGTCCTGCCTCTGACCCATTTTCCCCTCTCTGATATAAGATGCCAGTTATTACCATCTTAATCTTGCTTAGTACCACAAAAATATCCTGCACTGACAAAGTGCTGGTTCTTTTGGGATCTCATTAAGAAAGGCACAGACACTCAAGACTGGTATGGAAAAAGTGAGGGCAGTCTTACATCTTCCCTGATTTCTAAGCCCCTTCCTATTGATAAGTACATGCTGTACTTCTCCGAACAATGCAGAATGTTCTCGTTGGTGCTCCAAGGCTCACTGAGAGCTCAGAGCTCTCACACATCTCCATAGGAACGAGCTCTTACAAGCAGCACATACAGGTTGTATTGTTGGAGGTGGTCATGGTGTGTGCTTGGGTCACACAGAGGTCATGCCAGCCAACATGCGGGTTTTTGTGACCTGTGGTTATGCCCTGTCTCAATTCTGCTTGAAATCCCTGTGTCCTCGTTGCAATGCCTCCTGCAGCAGCCTGCTACAGTGGAATATGGGAAAAAGCAGGAGGAGAAGAAGTCAAAATTGAGTAATGAGGAAAAGAAGGTGTCTCTTGTGAAAGGGGCCAGGTTGCTGAAGGCCTTGTGGGGTCTGTTGGGAACCTGAGCCTGTATCTCCTGCCTGATCTTAAATACGAGCCCGTTCTTCCCCATTTCCTCAGAGCCTTTGTGCAGTTTGAGCCTAACCCTGTATGTAAGCTGGGACATGAGTCACTCATAAGCTCTTAGTATTGTTTGTCCCTGAGAAATATGTTTTCTGAAGGGGAATTTGCTGTAGCCCAGTACCTCTGGTAAGCTATGCTAAAGGGCAGCCTGTGCCCTGCTCAGCAGTCAGAGAGAAGTAATTCCTGAAGAATCCTGCCATAAGACTTCAGTCTACGTGTTGCAGGAGCTGCTTTTGTTTTTCCAAAATAATGACCTAACTGGATTCAACTGAGTTTTCTCCATCTCTTTTCTGCATGTGGAAAAGCTTAAAAATGCAAGCAGAAAGACCTCTCCTTGCCAGGGTGCCAGAGCTCCAGCCAGCGCTTGTAGAGCTGCAAAGGGCTGGCAGCTGGAGCAGGGCACAGAGCTGGATGTTCTTAGTGGCAGCTGTGGCCAGCTGTGCTGTCCTGTGCCCATCCCACCCAGTGGTGCTGTCCTGTGTCTGTCCCACCCAGCTGTACTGTCCCGTGCCCGTCTCACCCGGCTGTGCTGTCCTGTGCCCATCCCATCCAGCTGTGCTGTCCTGTGCCCATCCCACCCAGCTGTGCTGTCCTGTGCCCGTCCCACCCAGCTGTGCTGTCCTGTGCCCGTCCCACCCGGCTGTGCTGTCCTGTGCCCATCCCATCCAGCTGCTCTGTGGCTGTGAAGAGCAGCCAGCACTGCCCTGAGGAGCAGCTGATGCTCCTTGAGGCACAGACTGATTTCCCTGGGTAGTTCCAAGTCTGCTTTGTCCTTGTGAAGCCTCCAGGACCTCTGTGGAGATTTCATATGATAGAAATCACTGGCAGACTCAGACTCAAGGTCATTTGGGTATTTGCAGACCTTCTTTGTTTCAGAGCATGGGATCTAGCAGGATTTATCCCCACTCCCTTGGTAGTGAGGTCCAGGCTATCACTGAATTGCAGAAGTGCTTAGGTTTTACGATGTGTGGTGCAGTTTTTTATCTTTTTTTTTTTTCTCCTAATCTAGCAGAGTAGAGATTTCTGGAGGCTACTACGAATACATTGATGTCAGCAGCTGCCAGGACATCATCCACCTTTACCACTTGCTCTGGTCGGCAACAATTCTGAACATAGTGGGGCTATTCCTGGGGATCATTACAGCAGCAATCCTTGGAGGCTTTAAAGACATGGTAAGAGAGTATCAATTTCTCTGTGCATTCAGGAAAAAAAGTCAGGCAAATTGCCTTTTAGTAATAATCGTGAGAACAGCTAGTGGCATTTCAATGCAAATGATCTATGTATCCCTGCAATCATGGTGAAAAGGAGGGCAGGAAATAACTGAGGAGAAAGGGAAAGTGATTCACTTTTCTGATCTTCTGTCACCACCTGAGCACAGTTAGAAAAGATGAACAGAACTGGGAGATGGTATTTTCAGCAGGAGCCTTCTCAGAGGTGTTGGCAATACCAGGATGAATAAAAATAACGTTTTTCTTAAAAATTGACCTTCCTTTTCATAGCATTCACATTCTACAAGGAAATGTGTGGTGGTTGCTCGTGAATTACTAATTTTATAGTAGTAGTAGGGTTCTGAGCTTTACAGGCTGTTTAAGCAGCTGTGTTAGGCTCTAACTCTCCATCTAGTTTCTTCATGGTGTGGAATATGAGAGGATGAACTGTGGATCAAACCCAAAATTCAGATAATGCAAAAAATACTGTTGTAACAGTGTGAGCTTTGGAACACCCTCAGTTAACCAGGCTACCTTCCATGCAGTTCTGTTCTGAACAGCACAGATCAGTGGGGAGAACTGAAAATTCAACAGCTACACTTGGGGTTTTATCAGTCTCTTGTGACTCATTTGGAATAATACAAAATGAGACACACAGAAAAGAGCATTTGTTGTCCTGGCTATACATTTTTCTTACAAAGAAATCTTGGGCCCTGCACTATGGGTGCCTTATTTCAGAACTCTGAACTCTTTTCAGACTCACCAGTATCTTTCCAAATAAAACAGGAGACACATTCCCAGCTGTGCATCATAGCCCTTTGAGATTTGATCCACACCAGAGAGCCTCTAAACCTATGCAAAAAAAAAAAGATGTATAGAAATGTTTGTGAGCAGCAGTACAAGAGGAGTTGAAATATCTCAAAATGCACTGAAAAATGGAGTAATGGAAATTAATGGATCATTTTTCCTGCTTGTGAAGATGCAGATCTGTTTTGTCTGAGTACTGGGGTGCACTGGGCTATTACCAGCTTGTTCTCTGGAATCTGAGAGGAAACAATGAGTGGCTGAAGAATGAAGTGACCTGAGGACTTGGCTGCTGCCTGAGAGGGAACCAGATTGCCCGTTGCTATTTCAACAGAGTTGAGATCTAAAGACACAGTGTTCCTCTAAATCATTTCTGCTTTCATTCAGCTGTCATTCTTCTATGACTTGGTTAGTAGCCTGAAATTCTTTCCTTTTGTTTTAACAGACTCCCTCCCTCCCTACGCTGAACTGTACGGTTGAAAATGCACACCCTTCGGTGTCCTACTACTCAAGGCCACAAGTGACATCTTACAACACCTACTACCACAGCACTCCTCACCTGCCTCCCTACTCTGCATATGACTTTCAGGTGGGGAATGTTACAGGATGTTTCCTTGTTTAGCAGCAAGGTTAAATCCAGCTAGTCCTGCAGGACTCTGCAGACCTGTCTTCCTGTCATTCACACAGTTTAATTTTCTTGTTCCTGTAGCAAATGCCAAATCTTTCCTATTAGACATTGATCCTTGGTAGTGCTCTCTCTTACTAAGGCAATGTTTTCCTAAAGCAGTCTTTGAAGTGAAGGCAGAACCTGCTGCCTGCCTGCCTGCCTCACCCGTGGCTCCAGTAGAGGCCAAGTTAAAAGCAGGCATTGACTCTGACATTGCAGTGTTCTGAGGGGAGAGGCAAAGCCAGTGTTTAGGTGCTATATTTTGTTGGGCCAACTGCTGTGTTTGAGAGAAACAGTTGAGCTATTGGAGACAAACTTTCTGAGCTCCTGAAAACATGATGCCTGAAAAGGTATTTTGTAGTGAGTTTCTTCCACATGCTTCAGCGGGTCTAAGAGCAGTCTCTGCAAACATCACCTCTGCTGTAATGCATCCCTTCCTCTTTGAGTCATGGTACTGTGCTGTTGGAAATGGTGCTTCCATGTGAACCTTGCCTACTCAACATCAGCTCGTTGAAGTAGATGATGACGTTTCCTCCTCAGCTCTTCTGTCAGGTGGAGGTACCACAGTGGTGATGATAACACATCATACATTTTCTTTGCCACCATGGTGAACGGGGGTGTGGGCTCTGCCCCAGCGTGCTGTGGTTTGTCCAAGCACCACCAGACACTGTTCACTCTGCAGGTGGCCTGTTCAGGTGGCCAACAGCAGCACAGGGGCATTGTGACTGTCTGCAACAAGTCCACAGTGTGTCAGTGGCCAGAGGAGTTGTCATGGTTTGGCCTCAGCCAGTTGGCCCCACACTTGTTCACTCCCCCACTGTGGGATCGGGAAGAGAATCAAAAGGGTTATTGTGAGAAAATTTGTGGGTCAAGATAAAGACAGTTTAATAGGTAAAGCCAAGGTGCCCAAGCAAAGCAAAAGGCCATATGGTCAGGGATAGCCCTTGTGTCAGCTGGGATCAGCTGTCCTGGTTGTGCCTGTTCCCAGCTCTTTAGGCCCCCCCAGCCCCTCGCTGGTGGGGTGGGGTGAGAGGCAGAAAAGCCCTTGGCTTGGGTAAGCTGCTCAGTGATAAGGAAAACGTTCCTGAATTATCAACAGTGTTTCCTGCTCAATTCCAATCCACAGCCCCCTACCAGCTGCTATGAAGACAATTAATTCTTTTGCAGCCAAAACCAGCACAGGAGCAAATGGAAGTAACTGAATTGTTATTTGTATGTACATGTTTTTCAGCTGTGAACCTTGAAATGTGTAATTTTGAACTGCTTGGTAATCGAGTATCACTTTGCTGAGGTCCTTGAGGTTGTGGTTACATTTCAGCCTCCTTGCTGTCTCTCTGCAGCATTCCAGCGTGTTCCCAGCCTCCACGCCCTCCGGCCTCTCCGATGACCCCCAGTCCCTGTCGCCATCCCCCAGCTACATGTGGGCCTCCAATGCACCACCTCGTTACTCGCCACCGTATTTTCCACCTTTTGAAAAGCCACCACCTTACACCCCGTAAAGAATGTGGGAAAGAAGGAAAAAATACTTGCCATTGAAATAATTGTGAACATTTTGTATTTATATTTTACTGTGGGAGGCAGAGGGAGGATAGATACAAAAGATAATTGTGAATACAAATATTAGTTTGGACTGTTCTTTCTTGCGAGACTTATTTCAGAGGTTTAACGATGGCCAATGATGAAGGGGACAGACTGCTGATGTTTAAAACTGTTGGTGAGTAGCAGGTGACCTAAATTTCAGCCTCTTTGGTTCATGTAGTCCTTGATTTTTAATAAAGTGATTCAGCACAGGTGACAGATTCTGGTTCGGGTAGCCAAGATCGATAGTTGTTGGGGACTATCAATCTGTTTAAGGTGAGGGCACTTGCAAACAGCGTGACTCGATGCTGGTTTTGTTTGGCCTCCAGGCTGCAGTGGCTGGGATTTTGGGCAGGAGGGCACAGGACCTGGCTGACATGACTCTTTGGTTATAGCCTACACACTGGAAAAATCTGGGGGGAACTACGACAGTGTCTCCAACTTCAACCCATTTGAAAGGAGATAACATCATAGGATAGTCTCCTGTATGTAGCAGAATAATTGGAATATTCCTTGGGGGCAGCAGGGAGATTTAATAGGCAAGCTGTTTTTATTTCAAGATGCTTCTTAAGATAGAAGATGAAATGGAGTTGTCTCTCTCTGAATTCTGTGTAAGTAAAGCTAAAGTCAAACAGTTTGGGTGCTCACACTGCCTGAATCACCCTTGTATTCCTATAAAGAGCATCAGGAGCTGTCCACAAGTCACTGAAACAGTGCAGTGAAAACACTGATTTATTTATTTCCCTTTTGTTTGGTTGGGATTTTTTTTAAGCTTGTACTTTTAACTTTTTTAATGGACTGAATCAGCACCCTGAATAAGCACTGTTTTAGTAGCTGTATTATGGGCTGCACGTAAGGAATATCCACTACTAGTTGTCCAAGATGTGAGTCTCACACAGTAAAATTCAGCACCCTGTAATATAGGATGAAACTGAGGAATTTGCAATTACTGTTGTGACTTTCATTTAATCTTCAGCTGATGACTGTGCTGATTGATCTAGATTCCAGCAGAATTTGCATGCATCCTGCGTAATAAAAGAAGGTCAGCTTTGATATGTGACACGCTGACCTGTAAAGTGTGGTTCTACTCCAGGAAGTGATTTCAGATGACAGCGTTCAGATCTGAGCTGCTCACCCGGAGCGTTCCCAACCACTTGCTTCAGGGACAAAAATAAGGTATCGACATTTTACTCATTATTTCCTGAAGATTTGTTTTCCTTGGCATCAGTTCGTCAACTAATCCTCAGTTGCCTACCTTTACTTGCAACTGATGTAGACTAAAAAGCACCTAAATCTGGCTTTCAGAATTGAAAAGTGGAATATATGCTAGTTGAGTGGGGAAAAATCCATTTGGATTTTAAACTGTGGCATCTACTTTTAATCTATGAAAAAATAAAATCAATTCAAATGCTGTCAAAATGGAAAACAAACACTGAAGTCTCTGATCTCACTTTTCAAAGTACACCCACACTTTATAATGCTGTTTCTAATCCTATGCATTTGCAAAGCCTTTAGGCTAGACTATGTGTTAACCTTATCATTTCCACTGTCAAATACTAAGCAGTATGTTAGTTCGTTAAAGGATAATGTTTATCCAGAAGCAAGTGTAACTTTTCTCCGGGAAGAAAGGAAACTAAACAGCTGGAGAAAGGAATACAACCCATGGGATTTAAAGCAGTAGTGTATGCAAGACATATCCTGGTCACAGTTTGTTTTACTACAGATTGTTGAAGTGCAGCTCCTATAAATTCGCAGATTGGAAATAAAATTATGTACCAGGGCATCCTCCACTTTGTATTACATTTTACTGAATTAAATCTTGATAAAGAGATCATGGGCAATTTCAAAACAGACAGTACTTCTCTTGATAAAACTCCCCACAAAACTAGAATCAGAAGGGCACATTGATTTAGTATCAGAAAACATTTTATTGCTGTGTCTTTGAAATGAAAGCTAACAGTCCTGTCTCACTTCTGACAAACACTCTACCATTTGTGCCTGTCAACTAAAGAGGGCTAGAAGGACTAAGGGACACCACAGGACTGGACTGAAACTCCTGAGGGGAACATCACTTACTGGCAGAGAAACAATTAGGAAATGATTGGGTTTGTGTTGAAAAATATTAAACTTAGGAAATATCCAAATTCTCATTTTTTCTAAGGAATATTTGAGCAAAAACTACATTGCTGCTTTAAATTCACTATAAAAGGACAAGTCCATTTTCACATTCAAAAAATTTACTGGTGGGATTTTCTGTTGAATTACCTGTTTCCTTCTGCTTGAGTAAAACAAAGTGTTTAATGTAACTGCAACATTCTGCACTGTACTCATCATTTCTTATAAGAATGTCAAGATTGTGGCTCATATGTACCCTTTTATTACTTTACCAAAGTTAAATAAAATTGTGTGACTTTTGTAAACATTTATAAATTGCATTTTACATTTTAGCAACCTTCCTGTCTTGCAAACATCTCTAATGTTAGTTGTGGAATTCCAGTATAATTGCATCACGAATAAAAAAAAAATCAAAGAAAAGAAAAACCCAACAAACAAAAAACCCCACCTCTACTGGCTGTATTGAAAATGTGTTTCTACCAGGCTTAGCCAAAGACACCTCTTTTGTTTCTGAAAGCCCAAGATGTCCCCACCTTCTAATTGTGCAGTTCTACCCATGTCATGTGGTGCCCTGACCTCAAGCACTTTAAAGTCATTACTACTGATTTTTTGCTTTATCAGAGATGAATAATCCACCCAGTGGAGTCTTGGTGTCTCCTTTACTTACTTTGGGCCTAATTCCATCCTGATGATGTCACTGCTCCTTGATGTTAGCAGAGCTAGGGGGACACCCTATGCCAAGGAGATAAAAGCATCTAAGACATCATCATTTGATATGTTACTTATTAAACTGCATCCTGACCTGCAGTAGTAAGTCTACACAAAGTAACTGATCAGGTCCCTGTTAGCCGGGTCACCACCAACCAAACCCGCGTGAATCATGACCCATCAGCAGCTGGGCAGAAGAAGTCCCAAACCATGAGTGAGCTGAAATTCACTGCACTGGTCACTAGGTATGTTTTGCTGGTCACTAGGTGTGTTTTTCTTCATTTTGAGCTCATTTGCAATGACAGCAGCAGTGGGTCAGACTGTTCCGCAGCAGCTCTGCCTGTTCGGAGAGTTTGTGTCTATCGCAACATTCTCTCACAACACACTGCAGTTGTTCAGCTAATCTGCTTTCTTGCAAAGGGCTCAAAAAAACCAAACAAAACTCGGGCCCAAAAAACTGCCCCCCACCCAAAGGATTCCCTGCTATTCCCAAAGACCTGGAAAAGGAAGATGCAAACTCTTGGTAATCAATCATGTTAAGGCTGTGGAAGTTGAATTGCAATTAAAAAGAAACACGCCACATCCATCTTTAGAATTTAAGTTTTTTTATTTTTGCCATAGAAAGCTCTAAGAACTAATATCAAGTATTGATTAATGAAAAGTAAAACACAACTTTAAAAAGTATGTTAAGGAAAGACTATACAACTATATACATCACAGATCTGGGAAAACCAAGAAAGGTTTTCACATTTAACATTTCCCAGGCAATAGCTGTAGAATTCAGAGTTCCACGTATATAGTTGTCAGCTTCTGCATCTTTTTATAAGCTGCATGCCTTAACAGTACAAAATAAATAAGCAGTCAATGTTATTTGTTAAACAAGTATTTGTTTAGTTCATATAGTGGAATGTTAGGTATGAATCCCCAAAGAAACCAGACAGTGAGGATGCAGCCACTGTTACCATATTCTGCAGCAGGTCTGTTAAAGGTTTTATATGCATATAAATTACTGTAAGATTTGCTACCACAGTCTGTTGAAGTTTTTAATTTCTATATAAATGCTTTGTCAGATTCAACCTTTTTCTTCCATTACCCCCAAGCCAATTCCTTAATATTTACATGAGTTTTTTTCATTAAGTTAAACTGGAAGCTAAATGCTTACAAAAACAAACAAAACCACAAATGTTTAAGTGCAATAGCCAGAAATCTAAACATAAAAGCTCATGGCCCCATAACAAGTTTTAGGAGAACGGATCTAACATGTTTCCAAACCAATAAATACTGGAGTCAAAATAAAAAAATGCTTTACATGACCTCTGGACTTTGGGTATCAAAAGTCACTTCCAAGAAAAACTGAAGACCCTGAGACACATGCAAGTACGAGTCTTCTAGCAAAAATAGTTACAAAGCCCTAATTATCCAGTTTTCCTCCAAAAAGAGACCTTTAGTAAGCAGTTTAACTTAAAGTTTTAAATATACCAGCAGCAAATAGTGATAGCCACTATGTTGAATTCTGCACACTTTGCAATGTATGCTTATTTCCAGATCCCTGTGTGGGCCCTAGGTCTGGGACTTGATGGTCCCTGTGGGTCCTTTCCAACTCAAAATAATGTGTGATTAAACATGTGCCATGTCAATAACAAAAATAACATTGTTTGTCTCGTCAAGGTTCTGAAGTCCCAGCACAGGCCAGCCTGATACGGCAGAGCCGCCTGTGCCAACACAGGCAATCCACACTCATGTTGCGTAAGGATTGTTTGTCTGCTGAAATGCCCCCTCAGATAACACCCCAGCTGAAACACTTAGAGCATGCCCCATTATATTCCAAGGAGTCTGCAATATGATCTGGAAATTATCAGTAAAGCATGTTCTTGGCCAACAAAAGTGTTGAGCGTTAGCACATCGTTGCTCACACAGATTTCTGGTATCCTTTTCTGTAGCTTGAGTTATATTTGAGCCATTTACCATTTAAGTGTCCTTCTGTCTAGAGTCCTGTGTGTCTAAAACCCTAACTTTGAAAGCCATAGGATCGAGATGCTTGCTGAAAACATGAAAAACCTGTAACTGCAATGTAAGCAATGAAAGGTTACAATAACTAACTAGTACTTTGCACGACAGTCTTTCTCAGTCATCTCTAGAACCTGAGCAGTTTTCATATTACCATTTACAAAAATTCAACAAGTCACTAAATCTGAAATGCTAAACTATGACTCAGTAAACAGCTGTTTGTTTTCTTCAGATCTACCATTTCCTGATTAAGTTGGACATCTAATTAATCTTCTAAAAGCTTAAAAATGTACCAATTGCAAGGAGAGCAAGGACAACATAATAAACCCAAACCTGAAAACAGATAACTAGACAACCACTAGGAAATTAGACTTTGGATTATGGTAAATAAAGGGTCAACCCTGAGATTAGCTCAGTTGGTTAAAACTTGGTTGTAATAATGCCAAGGTCATGGGTTCAATCCCCTACGTGGGCCATTGACTTAAGAGTTGGACTCGATGATCCTCGTGGGTCCCTTCCAACTCAGAATAGTCTGTGATTCTGTATTTTTTGATTGCTAGGTTAGTCCTTATGCTTCCCAAATCTAAAAAGGAAGGAGAAAAAATCCAAACCCCTGTTTCATGTGAAGATCCAGACAAAGAGGCACGCAAGACCCTCAGAGTCACAGTGCTGAACCAATACAGCATTTACATGACTTGATAGTTTTCAGAAGCCTTCAAATAAAAAATATTACTTTTATCACAACTGTTCTTAAAATTCCAGACTGAAGCTCTTCTTCTTGAAGAGCAAAAAAAGGAACATCACTTTATATCAAACTACCTACTGGCATTTTTTCCAGTAGTAAGAAAATGTAACATTATTCCTCAAGCTTTATGAAGGTAAAATTATCTCCTTCATGTGTTCTAGGCTTCTTCACTTTGTTGAGCTTTGTGGGTTTGGGGTTTTCTCCCATTGCAAAAAGAGTAAAATAAAATGGTCCAGACACTGAATCCTCTGCTCACCATACTGGCAAGTTTAAGTTAGCTCTCTAATTCAGTATCTCTCATTGACAGGACTATTTGCATGAAGACAGGTGACTCACAATGTTTATAAAGGCAGAACTAAGATGCTAGCTCAAAAATACACAACTCCAGTGCAGTAGTAGATAATTTATTTTGGCCCCTTGCAGTAATGCATTGTTCACAAATGTGATGTCTGGGATTTTTTTTTTTCAAATGGTTCCACAACCAAGAGGAAAAAAAAAAAAGAAGAAAAAAAATCTGTTTTCTTTGTTAACATCTAAACAGAATTCAGCATTAAAGTGCTAACATGAAAGGAGGGGTTTACATAGTAAATATTGATATAGGAAATAGTTCCATTATTTTAGAAATATTTCTAGCTTTTTACAAGAGATTGTACCTTTTCAAAGTACAAATCCACATGTTTTGATCAAATTTAACATACCAGAAAACACTGCGAGCTCCTTAGAAATGTCTTACTCTCTGTTCAGGTAAATGTTGAGATTAATTGCTTTCACAAATCACTGCAGTTAAATGATCCAGCTAAGTGCTATCATTTTGGTGACTCCATAGAACAAGTTAGCTTGTTTTAACCTTTGATTTTACAGCAATTTTAACAGTTCAGTTAAAAGAGCTGCACTATTTCTCCACTGAACTCTTTTTCCAGCACTTAACACACTTCAGTAAGATTCCGGTATTACAAACTCAAATTCACTACTTCCCTCTGACGGATTCTGTTTAAACATTTCATTTCTCTGCTGAACAAAAATGTCATCCCAGCTAATTTGTTTGGCTGGAGAGTCAGATGTTGCTCCTTCAGTGCCATCCTTTCCTGAGCCAACATGACAGACAATGCCACCCTGGCCGATGACGGGGATGCTGCTGGGGCGGTCAGAGATGTAGGCGTACTGCCGGATCTGCAGGGACCTGCAGGGGTGCAGCCGGTACAGCTTCGTGTCTCCGGAAGGGTCTTGGCTGTGAACTGATCTGATGTGAGAGGCTGTAATTTGGTAGTTGATGAAAGTCTTGCCACAGGCCAAGCACTGGTACCTTCGCTCCCCGGTGTGGTGGAGCTCGTGCTTGGTGCGATACTCAGCCAGAGCAAACACTTTGTCACAGTATCGACACGGGTACTTCTTCTCCCAGGAATGAACGTTAAAATGTCTCCGCAAGCTGGTCAGACACAGGTAGGATCTCTTACACACGATACAAATGTAGTACACTCTGCCATCCACTATGAGCTCGTAATGGTCATCGTGCTTTACTTTCATGCGTTTCCTGTTTGGAGAACTGTCACCAGATGTTCTCGGTGTGTCCTCAGGCTTGGCTTCCCCTTCCTCGGAATCACCCTTTACAGGAATAACTACATCATATGTATCCTCACCAATATTTGCATAAACCTTACAGCCTGTGGATAAGCCTCCAATTTCAGTTGCTGTATCTAATGTTATGATTTTCTGCCCATCTGCCACATTCTTTGATGCTATGCCTGAACTAAATTCCTTATCGCTTCCAGCAAGGACATCTGAGATTTTTACTTTAAATTCTCCAGGTTTAGCAAATGGCTCCTGTGGAAATGCAACCACCTGTTTTTGCTGTACACCGGGTCCTTCAGTGCCTGCTGCCTTGGGAACAGAAGACTGCTGAACCAAAGAGCTGCTGCTGACACAACCAGGACTAGAGGAACTAATGATGTCAACATCATCTTCAACAACCTCATCATCATCAACAGCAGTTGTTTCCACTTCCGTTAAGGAGCCATTATTAGTTGGCTGCTGGTTCTCCTCAAGTAAATTAATTGTAGGGGTCACATGTGTTTGATGCAAGGAGCTGGCACCAAGTGATGAGTTAAGCAGAGGCTTGTTTAGTACAATGATATTAGGGGTAAAATGCTGCGGAGTTGCCGAGACAAGTGATTCAGCACCTGATTGTGTTTGGTTTGGGCTCAGCTGACTGGCAGACAAAGTGAGGTTTTGAGCTGCTGTGGTGTTTGTCAAACAGGGAGAGCCACCACTGCCACAGGATTTTTGGTCAGAAGCTCCAGCTGGACTCAAGCAAGGCTGGTTCTGGCTTGCAGCATTTTTATCTTTAGTACATTCTTTTGGAGGAACAATCTCAGAACAAAAAATCACATCATCATCCTCATCATCTGAATCACTCACTGTAATTTTTGTAGTCTCATACTCTATGCCATGTAAGGAGAATGACTGTGTTATAACTGGCATTCCATCCGTTGCCTCTTGACTCTCTGGCCTGATCAGAGGTACTTGTGTCTCAGCATCCCTTTGACCCGGACTAGAAGTTTCTGAAGCGCCATCTTTGACCTCACCTGGCACATTTTTCCCTTCAGACGGAGCTATGCCCAGATCAGCTATGAATTTAACACCCAGCTGCTGCCCTGATTTAATCAGTTCATCAAGTAAATCAGATCGAACGCTGATTATTTTGGAGCTATAAATATAATTAAGAATTTCTGCAAAAATTTCTGCTCTTACAAAGCTCAGTTCAACCACTTGACCAGCCACTGAGAAAAGCTGGTGAAAATAAGTGCTTGAGGCTGACAGGATGTTTCTGTGAGCTCGAAATTTCCGGTCCTCCACAATGACTGTAACATCACAAAAAAGTCCATGGTCACGTTGTTCATTCAAAGACTGAAGGAGCACACTAGAATACTGTGTGTCTGTTGCAGAAATCAGTTTTTTCCCCTCCATTCCTACAAAGAGAAAGTAAAAAAGTATCAAATTAGTAAAAATACAGACTTACAGTTTTAACTGCCTGACAACATTCCCATATTTATTGTCTATTCCTTCTTTTGAAGAAAACAAATCTGATATATTGTTCAGAAGGATATATGCTACAGTACTCTGCAAATTTGTTTCTTGTTGTTTGTTCTTTGACTTTCCACACATGGTAAGTGCAATTCTGAATATATCCTCTACTCTTACAAAGTGAGGAACAGAGAACCAACTGCTTATCTTGCACAACAGCAAATACGGTAAATTTGAAAACCAAGAAGATGAAAGATTTGGGTCCCTCAAATGGCTTTAAACATTATTAGGCTTTTGATTGTGAAAATATTTCATAAATTGTTATGAGAAAGCCAAATAACATGAAGTTATTGATAAGCCAGACAGCATTATCTGTGGCAGCTGTATATTACCACTCAACTGAGTTAATGAAAACGCTACAAATACTGCACTTCCTGTCCTGGAAAAATAAACTTTTTAAACCCCTCGTCAGAAATATTCGCAAGGCTACTTTGCATTTCAAACCGAGACACCGAGGCAGCACGGTGACAAAACAGACCTGCAAAGTCAAACCATTCCCTCTCTCGGCACTGCCCATCCAAAGCCCCTAACAAGCTGCAAAAAAAACAACACCAAAATACCGAGCAGCGAGTTACGAGCTCTAATTTTACCCGTACAACTTTATTCCCATATCACGGGCCGGGCCGGGACGGATGAGCCGCCGAGGCCGAAGCGCCGCGGCCGCCGCTCGTCCGGGCCGGCTCCCCCCGCGGGGCTTTACCGTGAGAACGGGCGCTCCGAGCGCTGCCGCCGCGGGTGTTCCGCGGGTGTTCAGGCCGGCGCGGCGGGCCCCGGGAGCGGCCTGGCGGCAGCGGCAACAACCCAAACGCACGGGCGGCCGCTCCGCGCTGGCTGCGCCGGGAGGAGCCGCCGGCGGGGCGGGAGGAGGGGCCGAGACCCGCGGGACCCCCGGTTTTCCCCGTTACCCGGTTTCCTGCGCCGCCGCCCCGCACACCGCCGCGGCCCCGGGGAGCGCTGCCCGCGCTGCCCCCGTTCCTGACCCGGGAGGCCCCGGGAACCCTCGCGCGGGGCGGGGCCGGGCCGGGCCGCGCTCCCGCCCCCGGGCCTGCCCCGGGCCCCCTCGCCAACAGGGCGGTGCGGAGCCCGCGGTGCCCCGTGCGGGGCCGGCCCTGCCCCGCCGCAGGTCTGGGCAGCTCGGGCTCACCCGCGGGCCTCGCTGCGGCCTTGGCAGGTCCCGCCCGGCTGCCTCGCTCTCTGTGCTGTGCCCGGCCGTGTGGATAAGGCCGTGCTGACGGTATTCCCGCTGCGGCGCATTCGCTTCCCGGGGCAGGCACCGGGCTGGCCCTGCGCGGCCGAGGGTGACGCAGCGGCCGCAGCGAGCGGGGCTCTAACCAGACCCGGGCTCCTAGCGGCGTCCCTCTGGAATTCCCGGCACCGCCGCGGCACGTGTTGGGCTCCGCCGGCGGCTGTGCAGACATGCAGGGCTTCGGCACAGAGCGCCTCTGACAAACCCCCGCACACGCGACATGTGGCCATCAAAGTGACACATCCACACTGCGGCCGCTGGGAATCTGTCGCTCAAAGAGCACCAAGATCATAAAAGGTATTTTTCATCATCAGTTACTGGGTTTTTTTTTCATCCTATGGACTTTGTGGACTTGAACCCCAGGGGTTCGTATTTTTCTTAAGATTTAAAAACTTTGACAAGAACAAATGTCCTCCTATCAAGTTCCACCAAAACCAGGAACAGGCCACAGTCACTGGCCGAAACGACTGCAATCCCTTTCAGACCTTCAAGATCATCAAGTCCTGTCAGAGACTGAAATAGTTAATGGCTTAAACATTGTAAGATAACCCAAAAGACTTCTGTCCACTGTAGCAAACTGAAAAGAAACAGCTGCCCACCCAGCAAAGTCCCTCCCTGAACACGCCTCCTAATTTGGACTCTGAAAGGACCTTGAGACAAGGGGGTACCACTGCCCAACTATCCCAAGTGCAGAACGGCCTGCATGCCTGAAGCTACAAACTGGATTTCCAGATAAAGGGAGAGGCTGGTAAGAAGCAAATCCTGCAAGGTGGGATAATCCTTCTCATGCCAATGTCCTCCCTTACATGATGAATCTGCTGTGAAAACCCCTCCCGGGACCACAGAAGACACTAATGGGCCACTAATGGGCCATGATTGATGCTGCAGCTGTTCCTTCTAGAAGGCGTCAGAAACTGATGACATGTCCCATGACTCCCTGCCCCAGGGGAGGTACAAGACCTGAGCCTGATGAGATCTTTGAGTTTTGGGGTGGGGATTCCCCCACCCCCAACGGGTCAAGACCATCACTTGGACAGGACTCCGACCACCATCTTCAACAAACAGACATCAAAGCTGCAACTACCAAGTTTCCTCACTGGATCCAGTGGGTGATGACTATACACATCTTTCCATTTTTTTATCCTTTCCTTATACATTTCCTTAAGTATTATTTTTACGCTTTAATATTTCTGTATTACTATAAATGATAACAACCAAAGCAGCTACATAACTGTTTTCTTTTGAAACAAAATTGTTCCAAAATAAACCCTATATGTATATATAAATATTTACAAACACCGATCACTCAGTGTCGTTTCACTGTAATCCACCCCAAGGGATTTATTAACAAGACCCTGGGTTACCCTCCCCTTCTGGAATGGGTCGTAACAAGTCCAACCATCAACGCAGCACCACCACCATGCTCATTATTAATCCACGTCCTCAAGTGCTACACTCCAAGGGATGGTGCCTCCACCACTTCCCTGGGCAGCCTGTTCCAAAGCTTTACAACCCTTTCCGCGACACAATGTCCCCAGTATCCAATCTAAAGCTCCCCTGGCGCCACCGGAGGCCTCTCCCCCGGTCCCCGCGGT
>JAOXXN010000025.1:9358098-9370120 GCA_026770055.1 Myrmophylax atrothorax | reverse complement strand
TTTATCTCCACAAAGAGGAAATGGCCTCCGGGGCTCTGGGGACATTGGGAGGTGACAGTGCTGGACCTGCTTGTCTTGTAAAGCAGATCAAGGCACAGACGTGCATTCAGCAAGATTTTCCTCTAATCGTTTTTTCATCCCAGGGACCCTGGAGTGATTCAAACTCCTGAAGTCTGCATCTCACCCATTTTATGTAAACTAATATTTAATGTGCAGTGTTTTCAGGCTTGGGGTCGTTCATTATAACATCTTTTTATTTTTCATGTATTTCTGATAGTTCTCTGTAAGAATCAGAGTAGGCAGTGGTGGCTTCTGTGGCATGGGGAAGCTCTAACAAAAGTTTGTGTAAATTCTTGAAAGGCAGGGAAAAAGTAAAATAACCTTTCCAAGTGGCTGCTCCTTGCTCTCACTCTGCAATACCTCTGGCTGATAGTGCAGCAAGAGAGTGTGTTGCTCTTTTTGTTCTTTTAATCTTGTTTGTGACAAACACCTCGCTTCCTCCAGAGTAACAACAGCCCATTCTATCCAGGGGGGAGTCAGTCCGTGTATATGGGGAAAAAAAAGGCATCTGGTATCTTGGTGTGGTGCCAGCGTTCACACTGGCTTTCCAGAGATTCCATCTTTGCCTTTGTTCCAAGAAGATGGTAACCTTCAAACAGGAAGGACTCAGCCATCCAGCACTCACTGATGCTTGTTGAAAAAGCCTTCAAGGATGCAATACTTAGGCTTTGCTTACCTTGATGGTACCTCTTTATATGTTTTAAATTTGATCTGAAACTTTCTTTTCAAAGAAAAGTAATGGAAGACATCATATTAATGAACAGTTTATCAGCAAAAAACTTATAAGCTTAACCTGTTCTCCTTTGATGTTGAACAGCGTGATCCAAATCTACATTTAACATACATCCAGGGTGACTAATCACTGTGTTCATATGTTGTTTATGATGATGCTGTTTATATATAGCAGCATTCTGGGTACAGACATCACTGTGTGCCTGAAGACTGGTGACTTGCACCATTTCTTGGTGGATCAGATAGAAAACGAGTCTTTTCTCTCCACAGGTTTGGTAATTGCTGATAACTTTTGGATGTGTGTCAAAACCAGTTTGACCTTAAAACATTTTTTCTTATTTTTTTCCCCACTGCATCTGATCTCTTGATGCCTTGGCCAAGGAGACACTGGATTTTTTAGCCAGAGTAGCAACCTCATGGTTGTGTCCTTAACATGAAGGCTCAGCTGCTGTGACTGGAAATCAGATTTTGCCGTCCTTGTTTCCTGGCCTGTAGCAGACGTGAAGTGCGGTTTAACTGCATTATAAAACCACAGGTAACTAGAAAAAGAAGCTGCAGGAAATGACTTGCAGGCTGCATTCTGTGCAATGGTAAAGGCCTCCTCTCAGGCAAGAGTGGTTTAACTTCTACCATCTATTTTGTTCCATCTGGATCACACTTATATTTAGGGATGCAGGAAAGATTTGTTCTTAATGAGAGCCTACACTCCCACCCACGCTTCCTGGGGAGAGTAGTGTTCAAGCAGTCTTCCAGAGGTGCAGTTTTAAGGCTGAGTATTAAAAATACACTTGATATTTCTCCTTCCCCAGGAGCAGTCTCTGCCTCTGGTTCTCTCTCGCGCCTTTGCGGGCTCTGTCCCCCCATCTGTTCTTCACCAGGACCACGGTGCTTTTGCTGCAGATCCAGTGCTGCCAAAATACCCCAGTGCTGGGTTTTGTTTTGGTGAATGCAGTCTAGGAGAGTTTGAGTGTGTTGTCACAAAATCAGTGTGCCTGCTAGTCTGCTCTTCTTCTGGTTTAGCTGTTCATGTGTTACTGGACTTGGCGCTGCATCCTCAAGGCAAACCCAGAATCCGCTGGGGAACTGGAGCGCCTTCCTCGTGAACATGTCGTTAGGGGGAAGGTGCTCAGGAATTAATAAAGCACCATATTTGGTGAACATCTTGGCAGAGTCAGACTAATACACAAAATATGGCTAAGGGGAAACATATTTACACATCACAGGCTGGTAAATATGGTTAATGGTTGAAGTGTATTTGGAATCTCATATCTGAAAAACAACCCAACAAACCCGTAACAGCAAAACAGTAATGAGGCAAGTGATCATACTGACAGGCTGCTGTAGTAAATGCACTCCTTGGGGATGTTTTCCTAGCCTAAAATACCAGTGCCATTAGCAGAAGAGGGAAAACCAGTATGCCTGTCCCTATGAACAGTCTTTCAACATATGTGAAAGTGTGATTCTGAAAGAGTAAGTTAAAAATCATACCCTGTAAACTACTGCCTTTTGGCTGTAGTATTTCTTGCAAACTTAAGATGTTCCTGGAAGGCCAGAGGGGAATTTTTTGGTTTTGACACTGAAATACATTGTTAAGAAAAGCCTTTTCTTCAGAGGCAGATACATTTTGGGGGGGCTGGAGGAGGGCAACTTTCCAACAGATAATGTGGGTGTAGCACCATCTCTGTTTTGTATGTTGCCATTCCTGAGGCTGAGCTGCCTCTGGGTTATTACTGTTTGCTGGGCAGGGTTGCAACCCAGGGTGCCTTGGCATAGATGGGCCTGTGTGCAATGGCCAGGTGGAAATTTGTGCCTCGGCTCCAGCAGCAAGTGCTGTGCTGTGTGTAGAGCATGATGTGAGCTGAGGCTCGGCCCCTCTTCTTCCTGGGGCAGAAAGGGCACACCTGGCCAGGGAGACAGGGTTGGTGGTGTTGGGCACAGGACAGAGGGTGCAGGAGCAGCTTCTCATGAAGTCCTTTGGGTGGGTGGTCTGGAGCAGCCTTTGCACCCCAGCAGGCAGGTTTGGGTATCCCCAGTCCCAAACCCCTGTGCAGGCTCCCTTCTGTGGGGCTGTGGGTTTATGAGCAGCTCAGTTCTGGACACTTTTTCTCAGCTGTTTCACCGTTGAGTTTCTGGCTTTCAAAGACAGCTCCGAAGCTTGGATAGCAACACTCGGAGCTGGAGAAGACCTGCTGCCTTGCATGGTCTGACCACTTGCCCATACGAGCCTCTTCCTTGCAGCTTCCATTAATCATCCCTGATTTTCAGGTGCCAGTGGTTGTTTCACAGATTTGGACAGACTCCCGTTTGCAGTTTGATAGCCTGAAGGCTGCATTCTCTGCTGTTCCTGTGCTGCAGCAGATGAGCTTTGCAGAGACAGTGTGTTTGGGTTGCTCAGTTACTAGATGTGGGTTCAGTAATTCAGTTATTAGATGTAGGTACCGTTCTCATGATTGTTCTAGCTGGTTTCTGTAATTGTAGCTGTGAATGGGAATTACATGTGAGTTCCAATTCACATAAAGTGAATTGTAATAGGCTTGTAGGAGGAGGTCATAAATACATTCCTTTGCAGAGGGGAATTCTTTTTGTTTTCAGTATAAAGTGAGACTTCTTTACATGTTTCCTCAAGAAAAAAGTGTTTTGTTGCCTCTTTATTTCAGCAGCTGTGTTTGAGTATGTGTTTTTTGCACAGTTTAGTATTTTTCTGACAGTATTTTTCTTCAGATGTGTGGCAAATGAAACGTTCTATTTGTGCCGTCTGGATGTGTTTTGGAAAAGAGGGAAGCATGCTGACATGACTGACAGCATCCGTGCAGATCTGCTTGGACTGTGCAGTTGATTCTGCTTGGGAGGTCTTGGAGAATACACAGAGAAGTGTATTTTGCTCAAAAGTGACACAACTATTTCATTGTGTTTCAGGGTGAAGGCTGTCGCACTGTCCCGCTTTCTGGGCACGTCGGATTTGACAGTTTGCCTGACCAGCTGGTTAATAAATCAGTTAATCATGGGTTTTGTTTCAACATCCTGTGTGTGGGTGAGTATTTCCATTTTGGGAAGTTCTCTTGCTGAAAAGTTCTCTGCAGCTGGATGTAGCTTGTCGGTGACAGTGTTAACAAGGTAGCTTTGATTTAAATTTCCCCAACTCTTCTATTTTCAGTAACAAGATTTACTGGTGCTCTGGGAAATCCCCGCTGGTGTTCTGCAGCATGGCTTTCTACCAAGCAGTCAAATGCCTAAAATCACAGGCTGTTATTATGATCTTTATTTTCCTAGTATGTTTGAATTTCACATTTTTAAAAGAAAATAGGTACTCATGCCAGAGTACTTTGTTCTGAGGTCTTGTTTGGTTAGATATTGAATTATTATTATAATTATTTTAACAAAATACTACTCATTTCCTTTTAAATCACTAAAAGCTATTTTTTTCTCCTCCCTTCTGTGCATACTTGAATTAAAATAAGTGTCTAGCCAAGCCTTAACTGGTCAGACAGTTATCCAGGCTGCCATGTGGTGTGGATCACAGCTGGGGCCTGGCACTGTAGCAGGACTTGGTGTCTGTCCCTGCAGCCCATCTCACAGGTCTTCCCCAGGGTTAGGATCCCAAACAGTCCCTCCTTGGAGGCAGAAGTAAAAACCCTGTATGGCTTTGACAGAGTAGTTTGGTAAGGTGGATAAGGAAATAATAAACAGAGAATTAATAATTGTCTGACTGTTTTACTGATGCTGGTGCCCTGGCTGTGGGAACAGGAGGTCATTGCTTGGCCATGGCTGCTCAGGGTAAACCCTGTCTGCAGATGACCCCAGCAGGGCCTGTCCTGACAGAGGGAGAGCAGCAGCTGTGTCTTCCTCCTGGGGACTCAGCTCTGCATCCACACACAGGTTTTCTGTCCCCTCCTGTGAGAGATGCAGCTCATGGTGTGGACCTGGTGTTTGCCCAGGACAGGGTTAAGTCTGAAAGGAGAGTAGTGGAGCAAGGAGAGGGGAGCTGAACCCTGTTAAATGGAGCTGAGAAGAAGATTTTCTGTACAGTAGCATTCCTGTGAGATGATAAACTTTGCTGACAAATGGAGGTCACTGTCAGGCTGAGTTGCTGGTGATTTCCACAGTACGTGAATGTGATATGACCTGGTGAAACTCCTGGCCCCAAGGCTGAGGCCTTAAAGTGTTTCCTTTTCCACTTGCCAAGCTGCAGTGTTTTTTTCCACAAGTTCTGTGTGTAGCAGGGAGTGCCTTCTGTGGCTGTGTGTTCACTTTGATGTGTGTAGGGGAGTTGAATGCCTCTGCTTTCCTCTTTGCAGGACAGAAATGGAATGCATTAATCCCTTGTCGATCTGAATAACAAGGACTCACCAAGATCAATGTGCATTAGTTATTAATGTCAGTCTTTTATGAATAGTAATAACACAGCCAATCTTTAAACTTTATAGAAAAATTTAATAAACTTCATTAGAAAAAGATCCACAAATGAAGAGTTGAGGAGGTCAGGCTTTAAAGTATTTTTTTAAGAGTTGTCTGGTGCCTCTGTTAACTTGTGGAAACAGAGTTTAACCCTGAAATATCCTAGAGAAAAAGCCCAAAAATTCCCAGGGTTAATCAACCATTCTGTTGGATCTCACTTGTACAGCAGGAGTTTGGGGTGAAAAATTAAGAGGGAGCAAATGAGGACTGGAGCAAAAAAAGAAATAGATGAACTGATCCCATAGACAGGCCACTAAGCATGACGTAAAAACTCTTCATTGCCCCCCATTTTTCATCTGTGTGTGGCATCTATTGGAGGAAAAATCCAATGGCAATTTTACTCTGCGTCATATTGGATCTGAGCCACCGATTCCTCCAGCTCCTGGTGGAGAAGCCAAGGAAAGCATGAGAAATAACTCTCAGCAGCACGTCCAGAGTGGAGCAATTTTTAGCTCTTCTCATGCTGAAAGCTGTCTCCCCTTTGAGACTAAAGCCAAAGATAGAATAAATGAGAAAACCTCCATAGGAAGTTGGGGTTGTGGATGGTTTCTGATCTTTTATTCCTCAGCACAACCATTTTCTTCCTAAAGCTTCTGTGATAAATTGTTAGTTGCCTCTTAGTTCAGTGCAAAGCTCAGAGAGCTATTTAGTGGCTGAGACTTTCTGTGCTGACTGTACTCAGTGAGATGAGGGGAAAAAAGAGGAAGAACAGGCTGCTAGTTTTTAATGTAAACTTTCTCAGTTTTGGCCAGGGCAGGTTTTTCCTCTTCATCTCTCTTGGATTTGCAGGGAATTTGATCCAACTGGCCTATTCAGTGCAGTGAAAAATGGCTATTTTGAGGCAGAAATACCTTCACTTTTCCCAAGAGCTGTACCAAGACTGCTCAAGGTCTCTCACTCCACACAAGTGAGGCCCGTGGGCTGTGGGAGCTCTCACCGGTTGGGGAAGGGAGGGATGTGCACAGGTTTCCAGTGTGGAGCTGCCACCTGCTCTCCAGCAAGCAGCTCTCTGGGCTGATGAGCTGTACAGCCTGGAAGTTGCCTGGTCCTTGTTTTTGTGGTCACTGGTGCAACCAGCTGAGGAGAGAAAGGGCTTCTCCTACCAAAAAGCCTCCTCAGCCCTCTCCTGCCCACTCACTGCTGGTCCCCTGGGATGGACAGTGGGAGCCGAGTGGTCCTCTGAGATGCTTCAGCATCTTTTGTGAGCTCATGTTGCTCCTCTTGCCTCCACAGCCCAGCCTTTGCCTTGCAGTGGGTGAATTGTGTGGTGTCTCTGTACACCTGTCAGATGAAACGAGCTATTTTTTCCTTTCTCCTTGAGAGATGCCCTTATCAGGCTGAGCTGCCTCAGGGCTCGTCTCAAACCTGCTACATTGGATTAGCTCTCATTTCGACACATGAAAAGGCTGTGCATGCGAATACATTTTCTTTAAAATGGAACTATCTGATCTCTGGAGCCACGGTTGTTGATCTTTTGAGGGACAGGTGCTACTCTCTCATGAAGGGTGCTTTTGTGAAAGCTGCTCCATGCCTTTGAACAGGGAAATATTCCAAGGACTCCTCTGTCCTCCCACAGAATTGAATGAGGATCATATGTTTGGGGCTTCTTAAATTGTGAATGATGAGGAGAAGGAGGCCAGTGAGCAGTTGCTTGTTTTGTTGTTTCACTTATCACATGCTAGGGAAAAGCAAATGAAATCTCCAGACACAAAAAGGAGGTACAGCTTTTGTGTTGTATAATTCAGCTTACTGCTGCAGGGTGCTTGGGATTGCCAGAATTTCTGTGGAAGGAAGAAGCCATGAAGGTTCTTGCAGCACAAAGATACCTGTCTTGGTTTGGGAAGCAAGGAGCTTGTCCCAGCTGTTGTTTTGAAAGTGATGCCACTGCTCTGTCAGTGTGGGATTCGATGAACCATTTCTGCAGAGCACTGAAGACCACACTGTGCATGTGCAGTTGGACCAGGAGCTCATCTCAGAAGGAGAGGAGGTGTGGGGAGCCCGGCACAGGGACTGTGGCCTGACAGCCTGCCAGGCACTAAGAGTGGGTGTTGCTTTCCAGACACTGATGTAGGGCTGCTGCATGTCCACAACCTGGTGTGGTGCTTCTTGCCATTTTTATTTCTTTTTTAATGTCTCTGAAAATCATTGGACTTAACAGCAAATCTCCATCACATGATGAAAGGCACAACACTACAGCTTTTCAGTAGCTGCCAGAGCTTCCTAGTGCAGTAAAGGTCACCCTGTCTGCCCTGTCCTCCTCACAGTGCTTTGTCAGCCCTGTTTCAGGAGAGCAGACCAGTGCCGAGTTGCATAACCCCTAAGCACGGTTTTGGAGATCCAATCACATGTGTGCCCATAAGCCTGACAGCAGGAAATAATCTCCCTGCCAGGGGTGCCTCTCCCTTGGTTTGCGTACACCGCTGCTTTTTTCACAGTAATTCTGCCTCTTAATCCCCGTTCATCATTTCTGCTTTTTGGAGAAGATTCCAGTGCTGTTGGCTGGAACAAGCACACACCACTTTGTCCTTTTCATCAGACCATCTGTTCCATCTGGACTTGTCTTTACAAGAAGGAGTTGGCACAATTCACATCTTCCAGCCAGCAGAAAGTTGCTTCTGTGTGAGGCAGAAATTCCCAGGAGAGTCAGAAATCCTCCTTTCTGTCATTTTGGCCTTCAAAGAAACACTGCTCATATTTAATACAACAGAAAACTTTTTTAGGCTCCTCAGTCTTTTACCATCTCATGTCACTCCATCAGTGCTAACATCGTGTTTCTGTCAGCTGAGATAGTCTTTCCTCTCTTCTCCATTGTCCTCTTCCCTGGCAGGCTTTAATGCCGTGCCGTGTCTGGGGGGTTACACAGCACAGGCACAGGGGTATCTGCTGGCTAAATGTAATTCCTGGTGTGCAGAGTTCATGTTTGAGGTGCCATGTTAGTGGTTGGGTGTTTTGTGTTTTAAACATGAAGTTGTAGGTGTTTGGATGGTCAACTCCCACCTACGGAAAAATGATTTACCAGTTCAGATCTTCCCTGTTCAAAAGGAAAAACTCTGATTTCAAGGGTTGCCTTTGCTGATCCTTTGTAGCTGACGTGAGATGGAGTATGAAAGCATGCCATGCATCTCTTAAGCACTTCTTCTGGCCCCTCTGACAGTTAGTCATTCCTGCTGGAAACAGCACATTAGATTGATTTAAAGTAGGCAATTATTAACAGGTTCAGGATGTGCTTAAACAATAGTCTTGGCCTCACATGAACATCTTTCACCCAGAAGAAGGAGGGAGGCAGAAAGGAGAGGTGACTTACAGGGTCTTTTGTCTGCCAGGAAGCCAGTGTGGGTTACACATGACCTGTGTATCCTCTGCAGGGAGCAGCTCCCTGCCTTTGTCACCACTGCTGCTCCCCTGTCAGCAGCCTTGGAGACTTGGGACACAGACTGCTGGATCTGAGCCTCCCCCAGGGCCTGCCAGGCTGTGGGGCAGCGGTGCAGGAGGAGGCTTTGCAGGCTGGTCTGTGGGTGATGCTCCCGCACACCAGGGCTGATGGACTCTCAATCCTGAGACGTCCCATCCAGGGTTCCTGGCATTCACAGGCAAGCAGCCAGCTCACTGCTCTGTCCCACCCATCCCTTGGCAGGGTCTCTGGAAATGCTGCAGGCTTCTCGGGCTGTTTAGATTTTTGTCCTTTTTTACACTGCTGCTTTCCTGGAATCCCTGAGAAAGGCCTGGCAGGTCATACAGGCTGTCTACTGTTAACCCTCAAAGTCCCTGTCCAAACAGTGGCGATGCTCTGGTCTGCTGAGCTTTGTGCACCTTCCCCCTTTTGGGGCCAAATGGTACTGAAGAAGTCCAGACAATGAGATTCCAAGTCGATGAAGGGCTTGCTGGACCAGCTTATTTTTCCAGTGACAGAGGTAAACTTGTGCTTTGCTGGGTCCCCCCCCTTGCTCTGGTCAGCAGTGTGGTTGGAACAGCTGATGCATTGATGCAGCACAAGGGACTGTAGCCATACCAGCTCCTGGTGCCGACTCCTTCTTCCTCCCTTTGGATTGCAAATGGGATTGAAGCAAAGAGCAGCTGGACTGGTGGCTGTTCTGGCCGTATCTGGCATCTCTTGGTGGTGGAGCACAAGCTCTCAGCTGGCTCCCAGACAGCTCTGCAGCTCGAGGTGTACGTTGACTTTGAGATGTTAATGGATTTTGCTGCCTCTAGAAAGATAACTTGATATGGGCTGGGCTCCTGGCATTCAGAGACACTCAGTTCCCAGAGCAGGGGATTTGAGGGTTGAAAGTAGATGATCTTTAAGATCCCTTCCAACCATTCTATGATTTTATGATTATGTGTTTGACTTGCCCTGCCTATCTTGTACTTCAACCCTTAGTGAGAGAAATCCCTTCTGGGGCCAAGAGAGGAATTTGCCTGCTTGCAGGGGTGAGGCTTGGAGATTTGGACATTTGGACAGGGGAGGATGGGAGGAGTTTCCCTGTGTTGAATTGGGCATTTCATGCAACTTTGGATCTGTTGCAGAGCTCTAAACTTACAAAAATAAGAAGCTCTTTTATTCTGAGCAAAGTAGGAAAGCGATGAGGTTGTTTTGGTTGGGAGCTGTGGGCTCAGGGCAGGAGGGGAATGCTGTGCAGCCAGACACGGCTCCCTGTGGTCCTGCAGTGGGTGGGGTTCAGCTGGCTCCTGAAGTTTCTGCAAAAGCCAGCTAGGCAGCTCAGAAATTGCTGTTTCCCCCAAAACACAACAGCCCTCACAGGGCAACAAACCAGACTGCGTAGGAAGTCAGGTCCTTTGAGCTCAGAGAGCTGGCTCTGTTGTCAGAGCCTGGTAAGGGAGGCTGTCCTGTGGAATGTGTGCACAGATGGATTTGTTTTATTCTTCCTGGGATGTATCTAAAACAAATTTAAGACTGGTCTCTGGGATTTCTCTCTTCCTTCCAGACAAGGAAATAGTTCCCTGTTGATAGATGAAATCCAAATAGCTGTTCAATGCTGCAGAACTTTTGGAAGCTGATTTTGGAATATTGTATAGCTTGTGTAGCTCCTAAGGTACGGAAACCAGATACTACAGGAAAAGCCCCCTCCCAGTCTAGAAGGCTGATTCCCCAACTCAAGCTGTTGTGAATACAAGAAACCAACTGCACAACTTGCTGTAGGACTAGAATGAACTCTCAGGGTTTCTGCACGGACAGAGGCTATTTCTGTGACTGCTTGTTAAACACATAGTGATCTGGAACAGCTTTTTTTGGAAATGGCAATGAGCCCCATTCCCTATCCAACTTTTTAATGAAAGCAGCATCTTCTGTAGTGTAGTTGTGGGTGTATGCAGGACCTGAATGATGCTTTCCCTTTCGCCTTTTCACCTCTTTCTTTTCATCTCTATTTTGTAACAATGTTAATGGCCATTAGACTGTGAAATGTAATTTGCCCAGAATACAGACCTCCCATTGTTCATGGCTTTCTGTTTACCAGACGCTCCCTTGGGAGCATGAGATCTGGTTTCATCTGCTACAATTTCACCCCTGTTAATGTTTGGAAGCTAAAAGGCCAAGCCATATTAATATTCAACTGAACGTTTCAACTGTCTTTTTTTTCCAATAGGGGAAACTGGCCTTGGTAAGTCCACCCTCATGGACACCCTTTTCAACACCAAGTTTGAAGGTGACCCAGCATCTCACTCACAGCCTGGGGTCCAGCTGAAATCCAGTACCTACGACCTGCAGGAGAGCAATGTCAACCTCAAACTGACTATTGTGAGCACGGTGGGCTTTGGAGATCAGATCAACAAAGAGGACAGGTGAGTGCTGGGGAGAGAGCCTGTATCATGACCTAGTTTTTTATGCAAGGTCTCTCTGTGTGCCCTAGGTGGGCCAGACTGCACTGTACAGTTTTTGTGGTTCCTTCTTATGGGTTGTCCTTGTCATCTCTTTGGGATGGGACAGGTGGCAGAGAGGACAGAGGCTGTACAGTGTCAGCACTGCTTCAGCTATGAAATAGCTTTTCTCATGCTGTCAGAGTAATATCTGCCCTGCTGGCAGCCTTCTGCCTAAGTTCATCTGGTGGGAAGAGTGGAATGCTCCAGGGCATCTGGGCTGGTTTCAGCTGTGCTGACCACAAGCTGCCGACCAAACCACTCTGTGGTCTAGTGACCTCTTGGCTTAACATCCACTTCTGTCAGGGCTCTTCCATGTTGCCAGAGGAAGCACAATAAATGTGCAGTGGGATACCCTGGGGAGGTATCTCTGGCAGCTCACATCCCAGCATGGCTGGACCGTGGTGGTTAAGGGATTTGCAGTTCCACCAGGCAGTCTCCAAGGTGCATCTTCACAGAGATATTGCTGATGGGATTTGCTTTGTTGTGGGTCTGTTGGATATTTTTTTTAAGTTTTGGTTAAGATGCAGTGATGTCCTTTACATGAAGAGTCTGAAAGGCTCTCTATTTCAGAAGGCCTTGGAAGGGTGTTGCAGGGATTTCCTGCCCCAGAGCCTGAGGCAAAGGTGGTGCAGGAAGGAGCTGTGTCTGCCACCAGCAGGACTTGGGGCTGTGAGAGCAGCAGGCTGTTCCATCCCTGAGTGCAGGCAAGGGTTACACACTGCTGCAATTGAGTCTACATTATCCTTGCTTTAGAATGTCTCTCACCCTCACATTTCAAAGTATGAGAATCCACTTTCCCTGGAGAGAATCATAGAATTGATTGGGTTGGAAAAGACCTCCGAGATCACAAAGTCCAACCCTTGGTCCAACTCCAGTCCCTTTACCAGATCATGGCACT
>JAOXXN010000025.1:9310279-9320514 GCA_026770055.1 Myrmophylax atrothorax | reverse complement strand
AGACTGCCAGCTGGAGAAGCTGCCGATGCGGCCGCGGGACCGCGCCCGGGTGATGGACGCGGCCAAGCACGCCCACAAGTTCTGCAACGCCGAGGAGTAGGAGAGCGTGTTCCTGCGCAGGTGAGACCCCCAGAGCCCCTGCCCGGGGCTGCCCTCCCCGCCCGGCCCGCAGCCACTGAAACCTGCGGTCTGCCCACCCTGCTCAGGCTCTTCCTCTCTCACCCAGACCCGAAGGCATAGAGCGGCAGTTCAGGAAGAAGTGTGGCAAGTAAGTGACCTTTTTTAGTCTTTTTGGTGACTTTTAGAATCTTTTAATGAGAAAACCATCGGAAGCTAGAATCTGGGTTTCCTCTCAGCTCTATGTCTCTGTTTCCAGGTGTGGACTGCTGCTGTTTTATCAACACCAGCAGAAAAATGCTCCCGTGACCTTCATTGTTGATGGTGCTGTGGTCAAATTCGGCCAGGGTTTTGGGAAAACAAATATATATACTCAGAAACAAGAACCTCCCAAAAAGGTAATCAGCTTTAGTGATTTAAAAAGGCTAGCTTTGTTTTTTCCAAGGGTGTTGTGTGTAAAATAACTTAATGGTGGGGGCAGAAGGGAGGAAAAAAAAAAGGACCTCTGAACAATAACTCAGTGTCGTCTCCATGTCTCCCTTAAGTCTTCCTTACAGAGGTCAATGCAGCTTGCAGTCCTAGCACTAAAGGAAATCAAAGTAAACTTGGAAGTCTAGACTGTGCCTGATCTTTAGGCCCAGTTACCAGAAAGTTTCCATTTGTAAGTAGGTCAGGTTGGTAGCCTGCACAGTGATTTTCAAAATCTGGCTCATCTATTATATATCACTGAGTTTTCTTCTGGTAATGAATGATATATTTTTAAGCCCAGAAATCACTGGGCATAATTTTCCTTTGCCACTCACAGAGTCCAGGTAATCTTGATGACTTAAGAAGCCTTAAAAGCTTCAGAAGGTGGAAGCAATCCCTGGTGGCACAACTCTTGCCAAGGTTTAACAAAATATGCTGGTTTTCACCCAGGTGATGATGACCAAACGGACAAAAGACATGGGCAAGTTCAGTTCCGTCACGGTGTCCACAATTGATGAAGAGGAGGAAGAGATCGAAGCGGTGAGTTCCATGTGCCCTTGGTGGCACCCACATCTGAGCTGGGCAGCTGTCTGGGACGTGGGGCAGGGCCAGCTCTGGTCTCACCACCTGGATGAAGTGGTTACTCTGGGGTTTGCAAAGTACCGTGTGTGTGTTTCAGAGGGAGATTGCAGACTCGTATGCACAGAATGCAAAAGTGATTGAGAAACAGCTGGAACGCAAAGGCATGAGCAAGAAAAGGCTACAGGAGCTGGTGAGTGTTTTCTTTGCTGTTCAACACAAACCCTGAGATCTGTTGGTTTCGTACACAAAAACTATCTTGCAGATCAGACTGCAAGTATAGAGAGGTCCTGGTACAGTCACAGGTAACTGGCAGCTTTGTCAGCATGATTTTTATTCTCCACAGGTTTTGTAGAGATGTCCTTCTAGTCTCCCTGAAGTTAAAAACATACTCAATTACCAGTACAGGTAATGAGAGCTGCCAGCGGAGTCCTGTCAGGGAGGCTTTCCATGACCTTTTTGGACAAGGATCAAGGGAAGGGGAAATCAGGCCATGTCTTTGCCAGCCAGAACACCCCTAATGCTGTGCTCTCGTGCCTGCTTGGCAAAGCAGGTGGTTGCCATGAGGTGTCAGGGCAAGCCAAGGCTCTTGTGGAGGAGCTGCAGCTCAGCTGCTACTGCAAAGGGCACTCGAAGAATAATGGCAAGAGCTTCACAGCTGATCTTACCTGCTGTGACAGGAGAGTAGTAGATGGGAGGGGGAGGAAATGTGCAGCTTCCATCTGAGGATAGAAAGTATGAAGTTGTCCCCTGGGCAGTTAGTTTTAGACTTTTTATGATTTAAAAGGTGGCCCTTGTTTTTTGTGTCAGAGGAGGAGGGATTCAGCATAGCACTTGAGCTACTCTTGCTCCTGGTTTGGGAGCTGGAAAGTTTGCAGTGGTCAGACAAGAAAAGCAAATCTCATTGGAGCACTGAAGGGAAATGTATCCAGACATTTCATTCTGTCTTAATTTTCATTTATTCAGGCTGAGTTGGAAGCCAAGAAAGCCAAGATGAAGGGAACCCTGATTGATAACCAGTTCAAATGAAATGCTACATATCTGCTGGGTATTTGGAGACAGGAGGTTACCAGGAGCTATCACAGATCTGTCAACAAAGCAGAAGTAACAGACAGTGTTCAAGGGTTGCACTGTGCTGCAGCCAGTTTGGAGGGTGAGAACCTCTCTGTCATGGTACTCTGGTACCAATTTTAGTAACTTCAGTGGCACTGGAGACTTTGCTGAAACTGCAGTTCTCTACAGACCCAGTGTTAGGAGAAAGCTGTTTCAGGCAGAATATTTACTTTCAGGAAAGTCTTTGCTGGGTGCCTTCCTGAGTTCACCTTTGGATACCTGTCTTTTTATTTTGGTAGTTTTCAAATGTGGAAGATTTCTTTGAATGTATTAGAACAATAGGCCAACTGTACAACAAAGAAATCTTTACAAAAGTAAGCTGTGTGCCTGTTACTAGTTTTGTTAATTGTATATCTGTATAAATGTGTCCAAAACGTGCAGCAGCCTGAGGGACATGCCATTCCAACACAGTCTGGAATGACTGGGATGCAAGGCTTGGGCATCATTCTGCTGCTCACCCTGACCTGTCAGATGCAGCCAGCACAGGCTGTAGCACTCCAGCCTCGGCTCCTGTGGAACAGTGTAAGACTGCAGTTGTACAGAATTACACTGGCCCAACAGATAGTGCCCCATGCAAGAACATGAAATCCAACCCTCTCTTAAATTAATGAAAACAAAAACTGCCACTAGTAAGCTATAATATATATAATTGGAAGCTACTGATACGGTTGGTGACCATTTAAAGTGGAATACCCACTGCATGTCTGAACTAACCCTACTAATTCTACAAAACAGTATCAGTATTTGGAGTTGTGAAATGTGAAATAAAAAATGTTTTGAATGTTCTGACCACTAAGGACTTGGATAAAGACAACATTACACACCAGTTTTTAAAGTACCTCATTTGGCAAATAATATCTTCTGTCTTTTGTGTGATGCAATAGCTGTGTTCTATTGCCCTTGTGTTTGTTGCTCTGCTTGGGGTTAAATACCATGATATGGATTTAAACTAAAATACATTTCCTAGGGTGTTCTTACTCTGCCAAGTATCATAAAATAATGTGAGCAGTGAACCAGATGCTTCATCTCCCACAATTTTTATGAAAAACTTCCTAAAATGAATAAAGATTTTCCATCTGACTTTATAACCCTGACTGGGAAGACTCAGCTGTGCTTGGCCTAAGGATCTATTCTTTCTTACTTTGGGAAAACAAGTCATAAAGGAGGGAGTGAACTCTGTCCCAGAGTTGGCAGGCTGGGATGTGTCTAGGTCCTGGGACAATTTAATGCCAGGCTGGGTAATCAGGTGTTCAGGTTAACTCACAATGCTGATCTTGTTCCCTGCTTATCAGCTGTTAATCTGAAGCCTATTTCCAGAAGCTCTTCAGTTAAGCAATTACAAGGTGGTGTGCCATTCTTGGGAAGGGCAGGAGGCATGTGTGAGTATAACTGGTACACAAACCCCTTTCCCCAGTGTGGTAACACAGTCCAGCCAGGCGAGGGCATCGGGGCTCCTCTAGGAGCGATCCAAGCCCCGAGTAACCGCGGGTCAGTCTCTATAAAAATTCAGAAGTTTTTCCCCAAGCAGGCATCAAAGACTTCGACTCCTCAAAACAGGTTTTGAACCACATGAGGTCTGCTGGGATGCAGACTCTGAGTCTCTGGTTGTCCAAGGACGAAGTGCAGTTCTGCTTCAAGTGACACCAGCACAAAAGCTGACTTGGGAATAGTGTGATACAGTCAGGGTTAAGGCTGGGAGTGACAAAAGGGTTCAGCTGAGGGTGGGCTGTGAAAGGTCTGCCAGGCAGGGTTAGGGATGTCTCTGCAGTTTGGTGAGGCACAAAGAAAACCCAGTGAGTGCCCAGTTCAGCACAAGTTGTCCAAAGTAGCTGTTCCCAAGTGCCATCACTTCCTCAGCTGTGCACCTGGAGCCTGGAGGTACAGCACAGGCATTCCTGTCTTCTTGTTTTGGAAGGCCAGCCCATGCTCAGTCAGTGTTTGTCATTCTTGTCAGTGGAGATCTACCTAGTTTGGCTCAGGACTCCTGCATGAACCCAGTCAGAAAGGGGAGTACATTGTTTGTTGCATGTGCTGTCCCTGAGGTGCTTTTGATACACTCAATGCCTGAAACAACCCCAACACAGAGAATCTGACCCAATACATTATTATGTATTTCTTACTCTAACTAGATCTAATTCACAATAGCTTAAATCAAGTTGGGTTTTTCATTCTAGATGAGAATGAATTAAAATACATAGCTGACTGTAGCAACAGGAAGCAGGGGCACCTAGTTCAAACACTTGATTTAAATGTCCTGTAATAGATTAAACCAGCTGTTCTACAGAGTTCCCCACAGCCTGGTAGCAAATGGATAATCTGCAGCAGAGTTCAGACCAAAGCAAATTCAGATTTTGTGTTACTGTAAAAGTCAACATTGTTTTTTATAAATCTGTAAATATAGGTAGGTGATAGATCTGTTTCACTGAGCCCCATATTATCCTAAAGAACTTGTCCAGATGCAGAGGTATCGCAAATCAAAATAGTGTATGAAATAGAGGTGGAGGAGGGGATCTGTTCCAAAAGTAATGGCACACACGGCCAGACTTACCTTACTGTGTTTCATGGCTTGGTCCAGACCAGTTCCCAGGCACCCTCACAAGGCCCTAGTCTGATTTACCATGTCAGAACAGCTCTGGGTGTAACAGTGCTGCCTTGTTCCCCATAACCTGTACAAAACCCCACACAATTTGCAAACACTGAAGAGAAGTGGTAATGGTGAATCTGACCTCATCAGTTTTAATTGCAGCTGTACCTGGAGAGCAGCGTGGCATCCTCCCCACCTGTCTCCTGAGGGAAAATAATTCTGGTTAGTTCTTGCAGCTCTCCTTGGGCTGTGCTCTGTTTGTGCTGTTTCACCTGCTGACTGGCATACAGTTGGCTCATTCTGACTCCCATAACTATTGCAATGAATATAGATAAATGTACACTAGCAATGTGTAGGGCAAAGTGATCAGCGTGGGGGCAGCACTGACTGATCAGTCTGAATTTAATTTGACTCAGCTTTTGCTGGTGCTCTCCTAAAGAGCCCCCCAGGTCCATGGGGCACTGCCACATTCAGGCATTTAAAAGTATAAATTGATGGGCTTGTTTAAAAGGCTGCAGGGCTGAGTTCCAAGGGATGGAGGAGGAAGCCTTGTAGCTCTCCACTGAGCAGTTATTATTATGCTGGTTTTTGGGTGCATTTCAAGGCAAAAGTGGCCAATCTCTCCTTTCTTGTCAGCCAGAAAATTGCTGCCCTGTCCCTGCAGCAAACCAGTGGTGGGATGACAGCTCCCAGAACCCCTCTGATGCTCCTGATCTTGGCAGCTCCTGTTCCCAAAACGACTACCTCCCCAGCAGCTCAGTATGACTGCAGAATTGGGCTGTGTCTGTGCAGGCATTCAGGCTTAGCTCCTGCCCCACAGCCCGACCCCTGCATGTGCTTTGGGCAGCTGATGGGGCCACCCTGCATGGCTGGGCAGTGGCAGGATCAATCCCACAGCTGGTTTCAACACACCAACCCTACTGGGAAAAACTGATTTTACCCTGTATGACCCAAAGCGTCGCCTCTTGCCCTGTCCCTCTGCACCAGCTGCCAGAGTCATGCAGGCAGCACATGGAGGATGCTGAGGCAATGGCCTGCCCATGGTGACAAGGACATGGAGGCAGGGGCACTCCTGGCTCCATCCAAAGTCCAGACACACAGCCCAGACTGAACCAATGACTGCTAAACGGGACAGTGGAGTGGATGAGCTGGCACTCAGCTGGTCTTTTACAAGTGAAATCCTTGGGGTGCGAAGCTCTGCACTGCAAGACTCAGCACATGCTGGGCACCACAGCCAGCCCAGCCGGGGTGGGCCAGTTCACACTGAGCCATTCCAACCATCCAGCACCACTGACAAGTGTTTTGTATGATCCCATGCATGGCCATGCAGTGTCAACACCTCCTAAGCCTGGGATTTATGGCTGCTGGGCAAGGGGCCATGACAAAAGGGGCATTACAGGCGTTTGCCCACCTGACCCTGTCTGCAAAAGGGCTGATATACCAGGACATGGCTCCCATGGAGGAAATCATCATGTATGAGATGTTCATCCCTCCCTCAGGAGAATCACAACTAAACGGAAAATCCAGCCTGTCCATGGTGTCCTCGGGGCAGCACAGCCCTGGTGGACAAAATGCTGTGTTGGAAGGACTGCCCTGAGTTTGTGCCTTTCCCGTGCCTCAGTTTCCCCACAAGAAGAAAGCCTTTAACTCCTGTGTGTGCTCTTGTGACAGGCAAAAGCAGCAGCTGAACCCCCCCAAACTGCTTCCCCAGATGAAGCTGCTTTCAGGCAACTGCCAAGAGGGGGAATTTAAAGCCCAAGGGGCCCAATGCCAGAAGGGCTGCCAGCCTGTGCTCTCTGGCAGCAGAGTGCAGGGAAAACCCATTGTGGGCTCTGCCCTGCATCTCCACATGCCAGAGAGGTGTGAAACACATGCTTGTTTCCCTAGACCCCAGGGCAGTGACTAGTGAGAGCAGCTACAACCTGTTTCACTTAGTGTCAGCCCTGCACACAACACTGTAGGTCTAAGGACTTAGGGGTCCCCCAGCTCAGCTCCTTTGCAGCCTGACACAACAGTCTGGCTCAGCACCTTGATCACCCACCACCGTGTGCAGAAAGACAGAATGCACTTACCTCCTTGTGCTAACGGCCCAGCCATGCATCCCCTGTGGAGGAAAGGACAGGAAGGTCGCCTCACGCTGAGCAACCAGCAGCATTTCAGAACAGCCCTTGAAATCCAGGAGAGTTTAGCAGCAGGAGGCAGTAAGGGCTGAGCGGCCTTAATAATTAGCTGCAATTGTGCAGCAGGATTGGGCTCCCTGGTAAAGTTGCCTCATGTCAGAGTCCCCTGCCAGGCTGCTGCCTGCACCGCCAGCACTGCCCACAGCTTGTGGCATTGCCCCACATCTCACGGGGCAACTTGCAGCCAGCTTTGTTTCCACAGCAGGCAGTGAGGGATCCCACACTGCAGCAGCCCAGGGCCAGCTGAGAAACATCAGCAAGGGCTGTTGGCTCAACTGTGTGGCACAAGACTGCCTCCCATCAGGAATGCACGTGTCCACTTACAGGGACCACAGCAAGCCAACACCTGTGGCAGGACAGTGCTGCGCTCTCATGCCTGGCTGCCCTGCTTACATTTCAGCAGGAAAAACAACTCTCACCCTGTGCAATACAAGTCTTGCTTAGCTGCCTTGGGCAGTAGTTGAGATTAGTTTCAGTGATTGAGATCAACTGCTTTAAGCAGGCCTGGGCAGCCAGAAAGGAGCAAAGGCATGGGGGAAGTGAGGAAACTTGCTGATCAGAAGGGCAGAAGACCAGGAGAGCATCCCCTCACCCCTCCAGATCCTCAGGCAGAAACCAGGCAGTTTCACTGGGTGGCTCACAGACCCACAGAGATATCTGCATAAATGCCAGGCCACCCACATTGCTCAGTCTTGCAGCATTTTCTCCAAATTGCCCTGGCAGCATGAAGGAAATTCTCCCTTCCTCTGGAATTTGGAAGCTTCACTTCCAGGGGTAAAGGGATGAGTCTGGGGATGCTGCTCCCTGCCTGGCAAGCACAGCTGGCACAGAAGCTGTCTCTGCTCAGCTGCTTCAACCCCACAGCACACCAACTCGTGCAAGGGCAAGGCTAGCCAGGGGCTCTACAGAACAACAGCAATTACCTGCACTTGTGTTCTCTGGCTGGGTTTTAACGTGTCCAAGTAGGTAGCTCAGTTTCTAAGCCAGAGAACATGATGCCAGCTCTGCTCCTCCAGACAGCAGCAAATACCCCTTAGACATTGCTCCAGCCTCCCAGGCATTCAGTGCCATGGGGAGTGCTGTGCTTTGCAGGTGGTTTGGGCACTTGGCACTTTGAAAACCAGGTTTCATCAGGTCCAGGGAGTAGACAGGCCAAAGGCAGGACTGTGGCACACACTCAGTGCATCATCTCGGGGAGATCAGCTGGCTGAGTCCTTCATGGCTGACAGTCCCTATTCCAGCTACACCATTGGCCACCCACAGGAAGGAAAAAACTTCCTGGGCAGCCTGCACTGTGTTTACCTGCTGTACTCAGCAGGTAGCAAGGCTTGCAGGATGCAGATGGTTCATATTCTTCCTTCTCTACCATGGCCAAGACCCCCACCCCCCTCATGCTGCAGCTGCTCCAAGAACAAACATGAGATGAGAGAAATTGTTTTCGGATTTTTTATTTCTTTGTACTCTTTAAGCAGGAGTGACTGAAATATAAACCATCATGAGTCCCATTAGGGGGAATAACTTAACAAAGACAGGGCAGGCCGTCTCCCCTGCCCCATGCCAACCTGTATCAACATCAGCTGTCTCTGTTTAGTAACTAGATGGTTTTCAAACAAGTCCATGAATGGTCATAGACTACACAGAACAACATGCCAGTTTACAACAGGAAACAACTTATGTGTACTTCTTGATTTCATCATACAAGACTAAGACAAAAGCACCACCCATTCCTCGGAGTACATTCGACCATGCACCTTTGAAAAATGCCTTGGAGCCCTCATCCCGGGCAATCTTCCGCCAGCAGTCAAGAGTGCCAGTGTACATTATGTCAGCTGCAGAAGACAGACAGCTTTAGCAACTGGATGCCCAAGATCCCCAACACCCAACTCAGAAATGGCCTGATGTATCTGCCAGCTTCATAACCTCAAGAGCATCCCATTTCTTGACTGACTTTCTCCAGTATTAGTGCACCAGAGGACACAACTGCCCAGAAGATACACTGCTGCTGCATTACCCACTGGGAGACACTGGAAGGACCAGTTTGAGCAGAAGGCAGAAACTGTTTGCTTTAACACCAGCACTTCCAGATCCAAAAGCTATTGCAGAGTCAGCCAGGCCATGCCTGCTACAAGGGTTGTCTGTTCTTGCACCAGAGTCACTACTTTGCAACATCCTTGGGCAAGTTCTGCTGTTCATCCCTACTGACAGGTACCCACCTTGTGCACACCACCTTACAGGTGTGCTGTGCAGGCCAACCCATCCGTGCCCCTGCCTGTCCCCTGTTTCTGCAGCCCCTCCCACCCCCCTGCCCACAAGAGGTGAGGATATCTATATGACCTGGTGAAAGCTAAGCCACTCTGCCTTCACCTCAGCTCCATCACCAACTGTTGGTTCAGCGAATGCCTGTATTTCCTAGACAATGAAGTAGAAACTTACCTCCTTTACGGCCAGACTGCATCATCATGCGACGACGCACCGTGTCAAAAGGGTAGGAGACCAAACCGGCGACTGCGGTGACGCTCTGAGCGATCATCCAGCTGACAACGATGTGGGTGTTCTTTGGGTCTGGGAGCATTCCTGCGCGAGAGAGGCTTTGATGAGCACGGCGGGCGAGCCACCAGCACTGCCGAAATGCACCGCGGGCCCACCGCGGCCCAGCAGCTTCCTTTACTTTGAGGGCCATTTCGGTCAACCTACCCTTCGCGGTGTCATAGATGCCAAAGTACGCAGCTCTGTAGATGATGATGCCCTGGACAGAGACACTGAAGCCCTGGTACAGGCCCCGGAGGCCATCCGAGCGGAAGATTTTGACCAGGCAGTCTCCGAGCCCACTGAACTCCCGGTCGGCCCCGGCTTTACCCACGTCCGCTGCCAGGCGGGTTCGGGCAAAGTCAAGGGGGTACACGAAGCACAGGGAGGTCGCGCCGGCGGCACCTCCGGAGGCCAAGTTACCGGCGAAGTACCGCCAGAACTGGGTCCGCTTGTCCACGCCGCCCAGGAAGATCTGCTTGTACTTATCCTTGAAGGCGAAGTTAAGGGCTTGGGTGGGGAAGTAGCGGATCACATTGGCCAGGTTGCCGCGCCAGAAGGAGAGGACGCCCTGCTCCCGCGGGATGCGCACCACGCAGTCGATAATGCCCTTGTACTGCTTGTCGGCGGCGATCTGCTTGCTGGCGTGTTGCACATGCGGGGGCCCA
>JAOXXN010000025.1:9291590-9309260 GCA_026770055.1 Myrmophylax atrothorax | reverse complement strand
TTCGGGATGTGGGAACCGGGATGGGGCACCCCACCGGCACCTCGGGCGGGCACGGTTATTTCTGTGTGTCCCCGGCCCATCCCCATCCCGGTGCGCACCCCACGTGAGGCTCAGAGGCTGCCCAATCCACGGACACGTACAGGCCCACATCCGACTGCCGCGTCTCCCTGAACCTCAGCCGAGACACTCAGAGACCTCTCAGGATACTGTCCCCCTGCTCCAGGAGTCACCGAGCTCCAAGTATTGCGGGGATTCCCTCCATCAGTCACGGCTTGGCTGGGATGCTCAGACACGCCCCCCCATCAGGTACCACCCACCACCTCCACCGCCCAGCGGCATCCAAATGTCACTCGAGTGACGCCTCACCTACCCCTTAGCCCTGCTATTCACTGGTTCTTCATGATCACACACCATTTCCCAGGTTAATGATCCACTGCTGAAGTGCTCTGTTTTGGTGCTGTCTCAGATATTTCAATGGGGTATTGATCATGCACAGATGTAATTACAAAGGAGAGGCTCAGCTGATAAAGGGTTAGTCAGTGATTTATAGGTCGTAGGAGTGCATTACGACAGAAAGGTGGTATTAGCACAGCAGAAACAAGTAGAGGTAACTTTTTGACTCACTTGACTCTTATGAGGTTTGAAAGAGCTGATCAGACATTCATATGCACTCATGGTTCAATCTTTAAAATCTATTTAGAAATAAAGTATTAGTAAATATCATACAGGTGTGCTTGGCCATTCCTCCCCAACATGCTTACAAGTAATAACTTATTCATACACCTCCAGTAAGTCTCAGTATTATTACCTGCACTGTGCCAATGGGGAAACTGAGGCACAGAGAATAATGTTCACTAGGCAGGTTGATTAGAACCAAAAGCACTTGCAGCCTCAGTGTGATGCACAAGCCACCAGATCTTCTCTCTACCACCTTAATTTTTTGCTATCAATGCTTGGTTTTCTCTGAGAAGAAAATCAGTATGAGGCACCACTGCAGCACAACAGAGCAAGTCTATTAACAGACATATGGCAAGACTTCAGCTCTAGGATACATCAACAACAAGTTCTAGGTGCAAGGCAGTCCTTAAAGTTATCCCAAATCTTTCTGCAAGTTTCTCTTCATGATCATCCTGCATGGATCTGCAATGCCTCATCCCACTGTGACCTGTCCTAACCAAGCAGTTCCTGACATTTACTTAGTTGCACCCATCAGGGGTTATAAACAGTGCAAAAATGCACACGAGATGCTGTGTAGAGCAGTAGCAAATCCTGTGCTGAGCTCCTTTGTGCTGCATTGCCTTCCCAGGATGCCACGATTCCCACCCTGCCACAATCCGAGCCTGTGGGAGCACAGCCACCTTCCCACATGGACACGGGGTTTGGGTTTTCTATCAGAAGGCATTGGGATGGGGCTGTTCCACAGCTGAACTTCTACAAAGGAACTGGAGCAATACCACAGGTCCTCAGGTGTAACACCAAGATGATCTTTTATTGCCCAAAACCTGCCAAGGCTGGTCAGAGGCCCATCAATTGCATTGGCACTGACAGTAACCTTGTCTTACAGAGAGGTTCATATCTACAGGATCTGTCTGCAGCTCCTGGATCACAGCAGCTGAAGTGGAACAATCACAGGTGGTGTGCACAGTGCTATTCTGCTGGCCCTTTCTGGGTAGCACAGCAGGCCTAGGTCTGTGCACTGGAACTAAAAAGTGGTCTAATATAAAAATAGAGTTTTAAGAATACCAAAACAATATGACAAGGCTGGTGACTCTGAAATACCTAACACATCTAAGAACTGCATTTTTCAGGAAATATTTCTGTTAGAGAACTTCAGGAAAACCATTTTTCAAAGTGTGAAATAATTCACATGCATGCAGTAACAACATGTGGGAAAGGGAGGAAGATTTCCCAGTATGCACTTAAGTTTGCAAGATTGTCATTCCAGTGTAGTACAGTCCATTTTGCACATTACAGTTCTCTCCTAGCAAAAGCACAGTTGCAGCAGCATATCTTCATCTTTGTGCTGGAGATTCACACACAATTATTATTCTCAAGTAAGTCTCAAAAACTGAGGAGAGGATTTGGGAGTGTGACTGAACTGAGACTAATTCTGACTCCACAGAATGCCATCTTCATAGTATCACTAAAACCCAGAGATTTCAGTAGAAATTCTTGCATGTTGCACAGATTGTAGTCTGTTTCATCATTTTTAGCTGACTTGAGATCTCAGATGGCTTAAAACCCCATGTGAAATTTCATAATGTCTTTGAAAATACAATTTATACTCTCATCTCTGTTCTCTTGCCTTTCTGCAATTGGTTTAATCTCAAATGGCTATTCAGTATTAAAAAGCACCTAAGATAATGTCATTTCAAGTTCCAATAGTAGAGAGTTTTCAAACTAGTTTCAAGTCTCCTCGTTGGTATGTGCTTGCTATTTATATTGTTTATATCACTCAGCAAATGAAATACAAGATTTATTCTTTCCTGTCACAGGTGTCTCAGTACTAAAACAAGCAATCTGCTGAAATGCTGGTACCTGTAGCTTTCTTGCAAAGTTCCTTAAGAAAGGTAGTTTGTGTATCTGCAGTGGACACTCTGATGTCAGTTTTCAAGAGCCGATTTCCTTGGCTCAAAATTTTCCCTTCGGAGGCGCTTTAATTCTCTCAGTTCTTGTGGCTGTAAGCTCTGGTCCACACCAGGAGTTAGCTTGTAATTTAAAGGAGATTCAATATAACCATTTCTGTACAGACAGACCCGCTTGCAGAATTCAAAGGTGCTAAACATAACACCAAAGTATGGGACAATCTGACAAAATAATAATAAAAAAGCAATGTAAGACAAAAAAGCAATATTAGACACATTAGTAGCATTCCTATCTTACATGTTTTAAAAAAGGAAACTTCTAGGACTTCAAATCTGATCTGCTAATAGACCTGTCCTCATTTATATGAAATCAGTCTCACCTCGAACTAGGCTGGCACCTGCAGCATGCTAAAAGTAGGAGTTTATTATGAGTACATAACTAATTATAACAATATTGGGAGGAACAAGGTCTATGCTAGACTATAGATTATTACAACTTGTCAAAGCACCCTGAGCATATCCCAGTAGGAAATGTGGAAATCTACATGCAGCAGAATGACAGAACTATTTCCTTCTTGTGCCCCATGCAGAACCAGCAGCTCTAGTGCCTTGTGGCTTTGTACCAGCCAAGGTGGGGCAGGCACAGGCAGCCCATCACAATCAATCACACTGTCACTCAATTAGTACTCATTAGCTGACCTGTAGTACTCCATGTAGGTAATCCTCCTCACAGCACTATAAAATGTATTTATATAAACCAAATTACCTTCTGTTTAAGCTACTGTGCTTTATTTCATGCTTTCAACTCAGCAAGGGCTGTAGTAACTGATACACATGAATTAAATAGCTGGCTGAAAGTGCTGCTTTGGACTTCTGCAGAAGTGGCTTATACATGCATAATTTTCTTTACAGCTCAGTACAACATGTCAAATTCCTGGAGCTCGGCTGAGAAGGAGAACTCGTTTAGCTGTCCTAAGTGGATCACTTGCAATCCCCCATCCATTCCCCACCTTGTGTGTTAGCAGCACTCCCTTGGCTAAGAACATTCAAATGAACTTGAAAGTAATGACATCTAGAAGCCAAGATTACAAACCAAGTTCCAGGGCTGGTTTATAACCTGTTCTGTCACAGACTCTGTCATCTATAAGCTGCTACAAAGTACAGAGGAACGTCACAAACTTTATAAGCCCAACTGTCCAAAACTGTCTTGATTTCTTATTTGATTGTGATGAAAGTAAAACCTCACCTTGAGCAGACTGGGTGTGAGTCCACTCCAAAGTCCAAGCACACCTTTGTTCTTCACAGTTTGCCGGAAACAGTCAGCCATGCCAGTAAAATGGACATCAACTCCTCCATAGTGGGGAAGCCAAGGACTCTGGGCCTGCCAAGAGACACCCAGGGGGATTTAGAACAAGCAAAGGAAACCCAAAGTAATTAATTATTTTCTCCACTCTAGTACATAAAGAACACTCACTGCCAGGTTTCAACAGACTGATTTGGATTCCTCCCAAAAGAATCACCTATTTTGCATTAAAATACAAACTAAAAAGGGAAGGGATTCACTCTCTGATAGGTATGAAACAGAACAGTAATTTCACACAGCACTCCCTTTTGTGCAAGTCACTACAAGAAATAAATGTCACTCTTATGAAGACAAACCATCCGAACCAGAGCCACACATCCCATCAGCCCCATGTCTGCCAGCTGCTTCAGGGGAGAGGTATTGCACATCCCTGGCAGTGGAGCACCTGTGGGAGGGAAGCTTGGGGCTCGTTTCTGATGCTACACCGCCTTCCTGTAACTGATAAACCTGCTGACTTAGCTCTGGCTGCTGAGACTGTGTCTGCACTGCAATGGGAAGGGTGAACAGTACTGTGGGCTGAGAAGCAACAGCACAGCAGAAACAGAAGGACAGAGATTTCAGCTCAGGCTGTGCAAGCCCACCAAGGGCTGCAGGTGAGCAGTTGGTGCCCATGCTCCATATCCACTTGTTCAGTTCATACAGACTGGTAAAAGTCGGTTTGGGAGCATGGGCTGCTACTGCATTTCCAACTGCAGTATAGACAGTGTCTGTTCACATGGAAGGAGTGTAGTTGGTCATTTTTAACAGCTAAATCCTTTCTTCATTAATCTCCTACTGCATTAGCACAGACAGGATAACCTGACCTTCAATAATCCCCTCCTCATCCATCTGTGCACATGCAGCCATGGGTTTATTTTGCAATGGCAAATCAGGGTTTCACTCAAACACATGGGAAGTGACACTTCTCAGTCAGGGGTGTGTGGAGACCCCAGGGCACACAGGCTGATGACTTGTATGTGCAAACCCATCACCCTAAGGCAGAAGTTTGATAGAAATGGGACTTGTACAGTTAACTGATTGATGGGTGTCACTATCCCTACATTGATAGTGTAGTAAATTTTCCCTCCTTGACCAGACTAACCTACAGCTTCTCAGAGCTGCTAAGCCTATGACAAGCCTCTCATAAATCTGTAAGTGGTGATGACATTTTCTAGATGCCTTAGCTATAGCATTTCAAGTACTTGACAAATGAGATGTCAGAAATGCAAACAGATCAAAACTCATGCTCTAGGTATATAAGAGAAACTGCTAATCAAATAGTTTAAATGTTGCTGCATTCCCTTGCATTACTTGGAAGTCTACTGCTAAAATTTAGAAGCTGACAAAAACCCCTGATCACCCCACACACTAACAGCATAGTCTTCTTTATCTACAAAACCCCACCCCAAAAATCTTAACAACCCACACCACACATCACCTATTTTTCTCTCTTTTCTTTTTTGTGCATAATTGAAATGCATGTGAAATACTTCTTATGGCAAAAGAAGAACCTCCTGCACAAAGACTTTCATGTCTGTACAGCAGAGGATGCTGAGTGCTGCAACTGAGACTTCATGAACCAGTTCCACTAAGAATGGTGATACTGGCACTATCAGCACTTAAAAGAATACTCAGATTATGTAAGTATTCCTAAAAATGCAATAGCAGTGATAGGAGAGCTGTAATCAAAACCCTGTTCTGCTTTGTGGAATGTCAATCAGGTTCCACAAGGTTTTCTGCTAAGCAGTGAAGAGAGACAAGTTTCTGAAATGCTTCAGGAAGGCAGGAATGCTGTTAACATGCAATTCCCTTCCTTCTTCAGTCCCTTTGTGGTAGGCAGGGCATGGCCTGCCAGAACTAACTGCATGAGTTTGACTTAATCCCCTTTGTCACTGTATACACTGCAAAGGCACATAGCAAAGGTTTTGTTTACAGTACTCCTGTCTACAACACCAAAACAAGCGACAAGCACAGTGCAGGTTTCAGTAAGATCCTGCACACAGCAAACACCTCCATAAGACAGTTAAAAAGGAACAGGTAAGTCAAACCCCCAGATTTCCAATCTGCCCACAGACACGGACCTCTTAGGAGATTTACTGAAAAATTATTTATAGTAACATTCACCTCAGAGAGAGCCATTTTCACGATTTCAGTCTGTGGAGTGACTGTATGTCTTGCCAGTCTTTCTGCCTTACAGGAGCTCTAGGACCCCACATGCAGTATTTAAATAACAATTGTCCACAGAATCTCAGAATCACCTACTGAAAAGGAAAACTAAAAACTAAAAGCTAAAACGTCAGTATTTTGGAACACAGCTGAATAAACTTAAAATGCATTAATAAAAGAAAAATATTACTAAGGCGCTTTATTTGGGACTATTTTCCATGAAAACAATAGCTGAGGGTTCTGGGTGGTTCTTCATCACCTAAGCATGTCCACCACACTGCAATCCTCACAACCACCCCATGGCACCAGGGCCAGAAAATGGAAGGAACGGAACAGATCTAATTGGTCTCTCCACCTCTTTTGGAGAAACCTACTATGACACACAAATCAAACAGCTAATCTCATACCAAAAAGGTCAGGTTTATGGCAGAAACATTTCACGCACCTCAAAGCAGCCTGAATTCCTTTCTTTTGACACCCCTCGATGATATGGGCTGCTGCATGGAAACCTGCTTGCTTTGAACAATTCTAAAGACTTCCTTCCCCCCTGTTACAGTTGTCTCAAGCTGCAGGAACCTGGAGATACAGTACAGCTCCCTGTGCTGAGTGCCAAGGTGTTACTCATAGTAGCAGCAGGGCTAAGTTGCTTATCTCTTCACCTCTGATGGGCAGTGGGTTCTCTAAATGATTAAAGCACATCAAATGCAGAATTGGCTCCATCTGCTCTCTCACAAACAGTATTTTCACATCCAGAGGCCACCAAGTCAAATAAGTCACTATGATGCATCCCCAAGTTAGCACTCTGTTCTACTGTGACAATCCAAACCCAAGAGAGATATGTACAAAAAACCCTAACAATCTACTCAAATAAACAAAATACTGAAATAAGGATGAAATGTCATGACAAAACTCTGGTTAATTATTATAGTTAATTTGTTACCTGAAGCCTCTTCAGACACTGTCTCCCCCATTGTCTGCATCGCCTACAGAACAACACAATCCCATTTTGGGAACTAATCTCACAGACCCTTTCAATTACTTCCCCCAGACTCTCTCCTGCGCTTTTCACTTGCCCTTTGGGACATTTTGGCTTGTCATTATTTGAATTTACATGTATCAGAGACTGTCTAAAAATACTTCCCTCTCAATTCATGTACTTCCCTCCCCTTCTCTCTTCATAAATTTTGTTGGTTCAAATATTTACTATTTGAGTATGCAGTACTGTGGCACAGAGTATGAAACACCAAGGAACAGTGAATAGCTGCCATCAGTGGTATGGCACCCTGATGGCAGAGAGAGTAAAATTGCTTGTTACTTCTGTAATTTCAACAGATTCAGGTGTCCTACACTTCTGATCAATCAAAAAAAAAAAAAGGTACAGGAAGACACTTTACACACAGCTCAAGAGTTCACACTTAATCTGGAAGCTAAAATAAGAAGTCTTTGCAGTCTGGGTTAATAAGGGCACATGCAAGCAGCAAGTGCAGCTGCAGTTCAAAGGAAATGGAGGACAAAGATTGCAGTTTTCATTCAAGTAAATGCCACTCCAGTCAACAGAAATTTCACTCAAGTGAAGGCTGAATGCTTGAAAGAGTATTTCATTCCCTTCCAATAAGAAAGAATTAGAATGTAAATATGTATTTACTTGGGGGGCAGGGGGGAAGGATTCTCTTGGGCTAATCAGTCCTTTCTCCTGGAGGTCAGCCCTACTCTCTCACTGTCTGTTCTGTGTCAGTGGTTTGGCAAAGGCCGACTTACCCCTGGCTAAAGTCCACCCAAAGGTATTCAGGCACACAGGAAGGTAAACCATGAGCAGCGATCAGGATACAGTCAGTTCAGAGCAGCCCAGCCCAGCTGCTGACCTCCAGCTTCCCACGCTCCAGGAACACCGTGTCCTCTGTAACCTGAACTGCAGCCAAATCATCTCACCTTTCTGAGTGAGCAAAACAGTTTGACTCTGCTTTAAATGCATTATCACCAGGCCTGTGGTGCCCTGAGGCTTCATGGTTTGTTGCAGAATCCCTCCTTTACTACTGAACCGAAGCTTTCCCTGCTTTTAATGCCTGTGGTATGGAGAAGTTTTCAATACAAAAGTATTTTTCCTCCAGGCAGTGCAAACCCCTTGCACAGGCACCTCTGGGTGGTTTCCAAATGCCTCACCATGGTTCAGCTCAAGCCCTACAAATGGGTGCATCATTTTTATGCACATTACTAGTTTATTTAATGGTGCAAAACCTTAGGCAGACTAGCTTGGTCCCACATTTCACACAGTGGATAGCAACGCTACTTCCTGCATCTCCTGCTGCCTATGCAGGAACTGAGGAGAAAATCAGTTTTTTTACAGGATTGGAGCTTTCCAGAGGACATATTTCCACTGGCCTCATGTCGATGAGGTAAGGACTTACACCAAACTAAAATAAATCAAAGATAAAAGAAGAGAGTGTCCATCAAGTTTTAGCTCTTGTTTAAGGAGTATTTTACATAATTAGTCACCTCAGATGTCACAGGCCCATCATTCTAAGCACAGACAAATGAATGCAAGGCTGTCCTGTGTAACTGATGTAAAAGTACTCCTGTTGGGGTAACAGTGATAGCTGTACCTCCAGAGACATTACTGTCTCCTGGCTGAAAGTGATGGTGTAACAGCTGGGTGTGCACAGCAGTGAACCCAACCTGTGTCAGGCTGTGCCAGCTGGGCGAGCTTACTGAGTTTAAAAAGGTGGGCTCAGTTAACCCATCTGATCTGTCCCAAAGCAGATTAAAGAGCTCTCACTGACACCACACTGACCACAGAGCTGAGAGGCTGTAAGAGGCTGGCAGCCATGCTCAGCTGGCACTACCAAATCCAGGACTCGGGAATGTGGTGGTCACTTCAGCGTCTGGGAAAACCATTTGGAGAGACTTGCATTCTGCCCTGCCTCAGGCTTCCTGCATTTCTTATGGGTGCAGTGTTTTCCTGCTTTTCTTCAGCAGGCCACTGTGTTGCAGTGCTACTGCTGTAATCTGCTTCAGGGTGAGCATTACATAATTATCACACCACAGCTTCTTGGATAAACAGGGTTAGGGACGACCAGACACAGCACGAGCTCTCAAGGCAGACCTCACTGTTAGATCAGCCCAGTCCTGCTTCCAATTCTTGATTTACAATTTTTTTCTATTATCCAGTTCTTCCCCTAATACTGTTCAGTGTTTTCAGCTTAACAAACAGTCTTTATGATTCTCTCCTATGGAAGTCTGAGGATTTAAGAAGAGAAATGCTTCTGAGGTTTGCTCAGATGCACAAAGGCTGATCTAGGCCGTTACAGGAGGCAAAGCCCACATTATGCTCTGTAATGTTTTTCAGGCATTGTCTCAACCATTTACTGGACCAAATACTACCCAAAGCAGTAGGGGACTATGCTGCAACAGCTTCAGAGAAAGTGGTATAAAATATTTTTATAGCAACATCAACAAAACAATAAAAAATGCTGGTAGCTCAAAGCATTTAGAAATAGCAAAAAAGAGAAGTAAGGAATGGATTTTACCACAACCAAAATCTGACATCTACTGCCCTTTTTCTGGTAATCCAAGGAGCCAGGCTGGCCCCAACTTCAAGTACCACTCAGGACACAGGGACTTGGCTGATGCTGGAAACCCAGCACCAAGAAGAAAGGGAGATCGTAGGGAGAAGTAAGAAAAGTAGGAACTCACTCTGCAGCCTCCCCTTAGAGATGAGACTCCAAAATATTTCACTTATCTGTGCACTTGTTTTCACAACACTTGAAGGAAGTTAATGTATCTGAAATCTCCACTCTTCCATCAAGTTTAGTTGAAGTTGGACAGTAGGATCAAAAATTACTGGGGGCAAGGACAGACAGTTAGTTACCATATAAGCCTTACTTACACAGCAAATCATACATTTACTTCCACACAATGGAATTTGCCACTCTGTGTGGTCAAATGGCTCCATCTCTGAAAATTTTCAAGGCTCCCATGCTGTTCACTGTTAAAGGGTCTCCCTGCACAAAGACTCAGAGCACGTATGCTTTTGAGATGTCGTGTGAACCACATGACCCAAAAAGGATTTCTTATTTTTAAATCAGGTCATGACTCCAATAACTTTCATATTCCCAGCTGACAAGAACACAGAACTCACTACCAGCAGCAACACTACAGCTTGTGAGCCTCCAGAGGCTGCCAGCCAGCCCAGAGACCATCCCCAAGGACAGACCACTCTTTGCAAGTTACTCACTTTTAAGCGAAGCAGGAGCACTGTCTCCTCATCTCAGCAGGCAGAGGGAACATTTATCATTTTCTTTTCCAAAACTCTGTTTATAACCCAGCCACTGGGTTCTAACTAGAATGACTTTTACCATTGAAGGAACATAGTTAGGGGCCTATTTTTAAGTAAATAACTTAAATAACAGCACTACTTTTAAAGAGAGGCTTTTACTTTAAATAGGCTACCTCACAAAGGGAATGACTTCCTAATTTTCTCCAGGTTATTAAGAACTCATAGCATTTACATACTTTACAATGGATTTCACACCTGCAGAGCATCCTGTGTTTCAAAGAACTAAAATAAACAACAAAAAAACCCCCAAAACACGTTGCAGATTTATAGGCAGATGAAGCCAAACTGATTCACTTTTGTCACTGAAAAGAGGCCACTTCATGGCAACAGTCTACACTAACGAAGAACAGTGAGCTTGTTTGTTTGTGGGAGTGAAGAGAAGTCAAAGCCTGGATTTTAAAACAGAGATCAGTACTGAATAATGCTTTCCCCTCAGAGATGTCCTCTCAGCTTGAGGTTGCAGTGCAGTCATCACTAAAAATGTGCTGAGTCCTGCAGTATAACAGTATGCTTATTCTATATTACAAGGGGTTTACAGCAAAACTATACATGAGTAGCATGTACTGGTGAAGGAGAGTTTAAGACAAGTTTCAGTCACAGATATCAAAACAAATTATACCATCAAAATATGGGGAGAGGGCTGAGCTTCTGAAAACAATGCAGTTTGTTCATCTAAGCAGATGAGGAGTAACTGTACAGTTGGTAGAGTATCTGTGAAACTTTAGGGACATCTTTGGGCATTTTGCCATACAAAACTACCAGAGTCACAGGTCAGTTTGGAAGGGAGGCTGAGATGTGCCACCCCAGGGTATCTGAGCTCACCTCTGCACGTCATGAGCACAGAGGGAAGTGCCAAACTTGGGTATTGGGTTTGCATTGACCATTTGCATGCTTGTAGATTTTCAGTTCCACACATAGCCTGGGATCGGTGCCATTCTAATAATAATCTTCTGTACAGCCTGTAACAGCTCTAAATTCATCTTCCCTTACTGAAATGCCACAGCTCAGTCCAATAGGCACTTATGAATGATATCACAAGCAAAAAGATGATGTGGGGGAGTGTTAACATATTACCAGTACTTCCCTTAGGCTCATTCAAAGGAAGATATTTCCCTGCTGAAGGTGAAAAAAAAATGAAAAAGAAAAAAGGGTTCTTGTATGCAAGACTGCAACATAAAAGTGCAGTACTTGAATATGGCTTAGAAACCGGATTTAGCAAATAATGTGATATTGTGAGTTAGGGAAGGAAAGCCAAGAACAACAGTCAGAAGGATATAAAGACTAGTAACGTTTTGTTCAGAAACTGATACATCATAAAAGTGAGTCAGGAAAACATTTAATATAGAACATGCCTTTGAATAACCCTCTCCTTCACTGATCCCCTCCTACAGAAGCACAAAAAAGCACCATATTTCCATGCTGAAAACATGCATACAGTACCTCTGAATTCTCTAACATGCCAATCAGGAGCAAAGTGAAAAAAGGAAGACAAAGGAATACAATTAGGATAAGCACAACATAGAGGACTCACATATTCAGTAAGACTCACTCATATTAATTAACATCTCTTATAAAAAAAAACATTAAAGCATATTTAGCAAATACAACATATTTGTTAAAAAAAAGCAAACTCAATAAAGATAATTATAACAGCAAAGGGGGAAGAAGCAATTTGTTACAGAACAAATCTGACATCATAAATCATCAACAAAACACAGAGGAAGAATTGTTCACTGACAGACAGCTCCTACTCCCACAGCTGTCAGTGACAGAAGCACCTGACGTCAGAAGTGTAGGATTCAGATATGCAGAGTGAGAAAGGATGAAACAAAATTATTACAATGGAGATTCAAAATAGCACCTTATCTTTCCTCCCATAACAGAATTAATTTTCTAGTCTATGCAAACAAATCAAACATTGTCCAGGTGAGGAGATGGATGAAGCTAACTCTTCCAAGACTGCCCAGCACATCAGGTGCTGATCTGGATGTCCCGGTCTCAGGCTTGCTCTCCAGCCTGGAATCAATGAATACTGCCTTGTGTCCTACTTTCTCAGTTTTTGAAGCTCCTGAGACTGCCTTACAACTCCCTGGTTCCCCATCACCACCAGCTTCACTGTAAAAGTCTTCTTTGGTAACATACTCCCTCCCTCTGTCAGATTTGTGGGACAGAAGGGAGGGAAGAGGAATCTGATACTGATCTCCCCAGGGTGCTGGGTTCCTCTTCATACACAAACCCAGCGTTCACTGCTTCAAAACAAAGCCAGCACTTTCCTATGTGCACTGCAGAGCACTCAGCAGGCCCAGGGCAGCTGAAGGCTTTGGTATTTCCTCTTTCTATCAGCTAGAAAGGTGAATCACTGAATGGAAGCTGATCAGAATAAGAAGTCTGAAAAAACTGATCAGAAGTTTCTCCCCCGCTGCCTTCTACAGAACCCTGAACTGTCTTGAACCTCCTTTGAACTCTCCTTATTCTCCCCCTTTCTAGGTCCACTCTTTTGCATGGTATCTTTTCAGGTGCTGTATTAGACATTTCTCTCTTCTGACCACCCCACAAACTGAACAGACCAGGAGGGAAGGGCAAAGTAGAGCTGATCCCTGCAAAGCTGGGCCATACCCTGATGCCAGCTTTGAAAACCAAACTTCTTGGATGACCTTGCATGAATTCCACTGAGCTTTTAGTGTCAGTGGGGGTGTGATTTTCAGCAGGTCTCTTTTCTGATCAAGCCTCCATTATTTAAGTAATTTCCAGTATCAAACAAATTACAGAATTTCATACCAAAGCAGCTGCTTCTTCTGATACACCTTTCCTTCTCCCATGCTTCAGAATAAATCACCGAACAGGAGGTGTTTCCCCAAGCCCAGAAAAATCACTATTCAGTTGCTGCAAAGTACCCACGAGGACAAAAACCCCTCTCTTGATGAGCCCCTTTATTCCATGCAAAGTATTTTTCACATCTCCACTTCCTACATACTTAGGCAATAAATCCAGTTCCCTTATTTCTGGAAGTGCTGATCAGATGACTTAAGCGTCCCTTTGGTGGAAGAGCACGACCTAGTGGCAGGAAAACGAAACACGGGCCTGTCCCACTTCTTCACTTGCCTGTCACAACCTGACAGAGAACCTTGTACCAGTTACAGCCAAAAGCTACTTTTGAACTGATTCGAAACGCTGAATGTCCAAATGACTGTTGTATCGACAGAAAGCATTAAAAGGGAAACAGCACAGTAAATATTTTTCTTTTATTTTAGTCTTTAGAGCAACAATACTGCTGTGAGCCAAAGGAGATAAAGACAACTTGTGAGGACTAATTGCTTTTCTTAGACACAGTGGTACAGATGGAATAAATGATCAAGTTTTTGTGCTCAGAATCTCTCTCACCTGAGATATTTTATAAGATACCTGATGAAAGGGCTCAGCTTAAAGCTTGACTTCTTCACATATCAGGTACATGAGCTGGTCTAATGAAAGACATTACTTTTCCTGTTCAGGTCCTTTGTTATAAGATGGAGAGAGACCAGTGAAGGCTTCTGTGACGTGACATCTGGACCCTGAAAGGACGAACTCGAGGAGCAGGAGAGGGAAATTCACAATTTCACTGACCTTCTGCTACCTTGTGTCTTGCCAACCAGACTAAAACTTGATGAAGGCGACAAGGACCTACATAATGCTGTCACAACAAATGACTGGGATTTTTGGTAAGATCACAAAAGCTTCCCATAAATCTGCAGTCCCATGAACTAGGCTGAGCCACCAGACAATGACAGGTACTCACTGTCACTGTACTGATGAAGTTCTGATGAAAAGTCAGTATCATCAAGTGAATTACATCAGATGGAGGCTGTGGAGTAGTGGTTGTTTTATGGGGTTTGGATCTTTTTCAGATCATTATTATTGAACTTTTGGGAGAAAGGATCAGCAAGATACAGTAACTCTAGTGTTGCTGATGCTCCAGGAAAACAGCAGCACCAACAGCTGGTAAGTCCCTTGTTAACCAGTGGAGTCAGGGATAAGAACAAGGACAGTTATGACCCTTCATACTTAACACCTGCTGTGCAAGTTTGTGGTTGCCACTACTTAGATGAGGCATAAATGGCAGACATGTAGACTCTGAAAATTACATGGATCTCATCCATCCTGCCTACCACCAAGGTGACTGAATTTCTTCAGCCTGTATTTCAGCCTGTATTTCACTGAAGGTTTGCCAATTCTGAACTTTGAAAATACGACAGAACTGCTATTAAAAAGCAAAGAAATAAAGCTACAGACACAGAGTCAGAGGGCATACATAGATCCCACCATAGTACTTGAACTCACCTTAAAACAATCTACTTGTAGCAATATTTTCCAGACTTTAAAAGAACAAAACAAAGCAAAACAACAACAAACAAACACCCAAATACACAAAAAAACCCCAACAAAACCAAACCAAAGTCTCTGTACCCTACTGGTAAAGAGAAATAAAGTGGCACTCATGATCACCTGGCTAGTCTTGCCCCCAGGTCTTGAAACAAGCACCTGTAACAAAGTACTGGTAACATTAATGCTCTGTACCTGCATCTTCCTCTTGACAGTCTCAAAGGGGAAAGAAAGTGTTTGTGCCACACCAGCTGCTACACAGCCATTTATGAAGTTCTGAAGAGGAGTGAACTGAACTATGGGCTCTTGCCAGATTTTGTCCAGACTGATGTAAACAAAGAACGAGCCTGCAGAAAATGGGACAGCACCTAGAAAGCAAACCAGACAGGTTTATATCAACACACTGGACACTAAAAGCACAGAGCTGCTCATCATATAGCCTAGAAAGATGGCAGGAGCTGCTGCCAGTTTACATCCCACATTACTCAAACCCAATCCAGATTTTGAAGAACTTTACTCTTTAGTCCCTGGTTTGCCACCAAACACTCATATTGTAGCATTGAGATGTGCTGTTAGGGAGATACATTTACATATTAAAACTTACACGTTGTCAGAATTAAATGCTTTAGTCTCATAACATGTCAGTTCTTTCTCCAGGTTATCTTTCTTCTGACAAGCTCTTTCTCAGCCCAACCCAACCCTAGCACTTGTACAGGTAAACAGAGCTACATCTTCAGCCAAGCTGATGAGGAATAATTGTGTTCTCTTTTGCTTGTTTTATGCTCTTATTAATTTTATAGTGGTATTATACCTTTATTAGTAGTATTGTTGTTAAGCATTTTTTATAATGCCTTATTGTGAAAAAGTGGACTCAGTGTTAAATGGCATTTTTAAAGGCTATAAACAGTAAACAGATAATTAAGAAGTCATTTCAAGTAAAGAGAGAATATAACTAATCTTCACTTTTCACATCAATTATGCACTACTGCTTATACTGGTTTCGCTGAACAGCTCGGGAAACTCACACCTAGATAGGAACTAGAACCACTGTGTATGTTTGTGTGTATATATATATATATAAAATATATATATATATAATGTTTTTATGAGTTTAATGGTGGAAATCATGCATCCAAGCACATCTATATCATCTATAACAAAAGGAAAAGAGTATTTTGCTGAACACTTAACCATACATAAAATGCTACACACTTGATGATAATTTGAAGCAATAAAGCTCCAGCAGAGTTAATCAGTATTGTAGCGCCTTGCAAATCTACACATCCTCTACAGGAAAACATTCCCATTTGCTTTTGGAATCCAGTGAGCAAGTGAACCCACTACACAGCTGCAACAAACAACAGGCAGTGAAGTGATTTCCCCCACCACTATTTTACCTAATATAGCTGGTGAAACACCACGGTAGAGTGCACGGAATCCTTCTTGGTGATAAATTTTGTAAAAAGCATGAAGAATTCCTTTGTAAGATGGTTCCAGTCGGTTCTGCACAATGAGCCGTGTTTTAATCACGTCAGTGGGGTATGTCACGACGGTTGCAACCATGCCAGCCAGACTTCCTGCCATGATGGCTCTCCAGTGGGAGATGTGACCCAACTCATCCGTGAAAAGCGTAACAAGTCTAAAGTAAACACATAAAAGAAATCCTATCAATGACACTGTGAACAAAACACATGAAAAATTAAGACAGATAATTCTTGCTGCAATTGTTCTTCTGCCCACATGCCCCTTCAGCAGCAGGAATTGAAACTAACATGTAAATCATTCAAGATCTTACTATATGTAACGCCACACAAGAATCCGTCTACAGGGTGAAAATATTTCTTTTAGATTTACATCTACTGGATGAAAATTACCATGACTTAAAACACGTCTGCGCAAAACTATCTGATCATCAGTCATCAGTTAGAGATGTCGGTTCAACACGTCAGCCAAAGTTATCACGTGAGAAGAAACAGGTAGATAATATCATTACAGGTCTCCTCAGAACAACTAAACCGTGCCCTGTTGCTTGTGTTAGGGCAGGATAGTGCACACGGATATGCCTCTAGAGAAAACTTATGTCCAGGCACTAAACTCAGGAGCTTAAGTCTAAATTTGAAATTCTGAAATTAAAGCAGAGTTTTAAAGGCTACACAACAACTCATGCATTTGTGCTGCACAGAAGGACTTTTGTATGGCAGGGCACTCCTACACATCAGGGAGCAGTGTCATGGAGACAGCAAGAAACAAATAAAAACATTCGAGAATAGAATTTTAGCTGGAGGTCAAGAAACTTACTATTTTGCTTTGGAAGCATTAACTAAACTGCCAAAACAGCAGATCTACATTTAATCCACATGGTGTAACCACGTCCAAATTAAAATAATTTGCAAAGATTTACAAGTCACTGCCCGATCAGTTGATGTTTTTTTCACAGGAATGTGCATTTTCTACTGGATGACAGATCCCTGCATCTACTTGTCCCGAGCCCTGGGAGAGCCCAGGGCAGAAAGCCCAGCCAAGCAGAGCGAAACGGCATAAACCTTTTTTCCTGTGTCTTACACAGTCCCTAAACCCACACAGCCTGATTTTCCTGTGTATGCAAAAATGCGTGGGGAGGGTGGTGAGGTGTCTTCAGGTACTACCCAGATAACATTTGAAACTGCCACGGAAAGCCTGAGTCGTGCACAGTAATTGCTGATGGATCGCGGAGTCAGCCAACCCGCCCTTCCCCAGCCAGCTCCACCCACACCACTGTCCCCGGGGTGCTGGCTGAGCTCAGCCCCGCTCCTCCTGCCACTGGAATTACTGTTTAATTAAGCTGCCCTGTAACACTTCTCTTTTTGTGTTTCTTGCCCTTAGACACACCATTCTCCTACTAGAAA
>JAOXXN010000025.1:9273898-9283957 GCA_026770055.1 Myrmophylax atrothorax | reverse complement strand
CCCCGGGCCGTGCCCGTGGGCGCCGCTCCCCCCGGCGGTGCCGACACCGCGGCCGACCCGCCCGAGCCCCGCGGCCTGGGGGAGCTGCGTGCCCTGGGCTGGGGCTGCATCCCCACCTCAGACAGGATGGAGCACACGCTGTTAATGTTTCTCTAGAGTGTAATTTTGTTTTACAGTATGAACTTAGGTGGCACATTTTAGGGGGTTGTAAGGTAAGGACAGCCTGTGGTTATCCTAATAAACCCTAGTGCAAGGGCTGATGTGTTCCAAATGTTATAACCATGACAGAATGGTTAAAAGGAAATAATAATAATTTGGGAAAGGGGTTGATTTTCAATTTCCCTGTGATTTATTCAGTTGGAACAGTTAAAACCTAAGGTAAAAGCTTATTGATGTGTCAGGGTTGATTCCAAAAGGCTGCTGAGCAGCAGTTCAGCAGATCGGGCAGTAAATAATTCTGTGCTTTGTGCACATTTACATGATGAGAAATGCATTTCTGATCCTTGAAGAGCTGCTGGTTATGAAGAAGAGTGGGGAAGAACGAGGATAACAGTGTGCACTGGCAAACCACTATAGCTTGAAGAGCTCTCTATGAAGAGAGTTTGGGGCTTATTTTAGGTGATTGATTACAGCAGTAGCAACATGGTTGCAGCCATGATGGTGTAAGGATATAAGTGAAGGAAGGATTTGCAATGGCAGGGGAATATCAGTTGGTTTAAGAGATGTACTTGCAAAACAGAACAAGATTTTGGGTATGGCAGCTGTTCTTCAGGCTTGACTTTCATATCTCCACAGATTGCAACATCAGCTCCCTGGATGTTTTAACCTGCTGCACCACAAACCTTAGTGTGATGGAAGAAGTGTGGTTGATACTACACTTTATAGATAGCTCTAGGAATTTCTTTATCTTCATGCATAGTGGGCAGAAAGGATTCTAGAGATAACTCACTGCTTCAGTACTTTGGGTGTATGTGCTTTGCTTATATGAGATACTGAAGGTGTGTCTATATACATACCCAGCTGTATGCAGAGATTAATCTGGAGAGATTCAGCCTTGCCTGACAAAGTTAGGTTGATTCTGAGTGCATTTGGCAGCTTTTCCCTGAGAGCAGCAATTCAAGGCTGCAATCTGTGCTGTAGCTGCTGCTTCCAGGGATTCCTGGTTATTTTATTTTAATTTTAGTTACACTAGCTTTTCCACCATATGGGTTTTTTTCTTCATCATTCTCAATGAAGTGTAGTCACCCACTTTTACCAAACAGTTTCTGTGCTTGTCTTCCCCTGTACATTCCCATATTGAAGGCAAACAGGAATTTTTCAAGTATTAGTGATACATTTTCTAACCTGTGACAACCATCTTACAGAATTTTTTCATGTTTCTTCAGTGGAAACTTTTATGTGGCACTCCTGTAGTTCTCTGTGTATATTTATCTTTTCCCCCCCATTTGGTTTAGTCTGTATTTATGTTAAAATGGTGGATAAAAATCAAGAAAAATACAGCCTATGAACAGCATTCAAATACACTACACTTCATTTGTAACTGGGTGATGAGATTTTGTGGAAGAAACTGGCACAGATGGTGGTTTTCCAACTTCTGCACTTTTTTACTTGAAGTTAGGCCTGAGAAGTCCTTCCTAACCAGTGGGAGCCTCTCTGTAAACTTTTTGGACAATTAACCATGTGTGGGGAAAACCCCCAATCTTTGTGATTATCCTTTTTGTACCGGATGTAGAGATATTGATATATGGAATGAAGTAGCTGAACTTAAGTCCTTGAACCAAAACCCAGTATTTTATTGTTTTGATTTCCTGAAAAATTGGTCTGGCTAAACCAAAAGTTGTCATTATTTTTGGTGTTCTTGGCACTGAACTGGGAGATGATCTCGGGAACTGACACTTGGTTTCTTATTGCTAAATATGAAGTGGGTGTAGCATCTGCCCTAATGTAGGTGATTCTTGGCTAGAAAAGGATACCTGTTCTCCTCTCTGTACCTTTGTGTGGAAGTATGTTGAGAGATGAATCCATTCAAGTGCTATCCATAGTGGGGTGCTATAAAAGAAAACATACAACCTGTAAGCTTAATTTCAGCAGCCTATGAGCTTACCTCTCTAAGCACTTATTAGAGTGTACCCGTTTCAGGTTTGGTTTTTTTTTTCCCAGAAGGTAATTTCTAAGCTATGACCATGAAATTTACTTCTGTGCTGAAAATAACGCTTCCTATTACTTATTTTTTCAGTGTAGATAGACCTTGATACAATTTGCTTGAGTGTTTATTTTTAGTGTGCTCACATCTGGGCATTTGATGCTGGTGAAATGCAGCACACAACAGATTTCATCAATTTTTAAGCAAGCAAACAAGCATATGACCCAAAAGATGTTGCTCTAAGAGTCAGTTAACTCTAGTTTTGGCAGAACTGCCTGAATCCTGCAGCCAGGAATGCTCTACTGGATGTGCTGAACTGAGTCCCCAGAAGAGCATGCCAGGAATGGGTTTGGTCACAGGTATGATGTCAGACTGTGAGCCCCTGATGTCAGGGAGGAGACGTTTGGGAGTGGAGTGTTTGGGCTTCACTGAAATCCAGTGTGAGCTTCAGAAGAGATATTCTAGTATGTCAGGGTAGAGAGAGACATTCCCATGAGTGTGGTGGTGTTTTGGTAGTCACCTGGGGTCTCTCATTTGCTCAGCAGGTTGTCTGTGTTTGTATAAATACACGGCAAACTGGGCTGCTAAGTCTGATTCTGCTTCCTCTGTGACAGGTGACTTTTGATACAACCAGACATTTTAGTGAAGGAGCCATAAGACAGAAAAGCCTGAAAAGACTAAATCTGCAAGAACAGGAGCACATTCAAAAAAGGGTGAGAAAAAGAGAGGGGTTTGAAAGGTGAGAACATATTTTTAGAGAACGTCCCATTTTCTTGAGATTTGTTACACTGCCTCATGCTGAGTAAAATAAAGGAAGAGTAGCTATGTGAAAATACAGTCTTTGAGGAAACAGGACTTGGAGAATTTGAAACACTACTATGTAGTTTTTAATTTATGTGTTAGTGTCAGAAAGAAAAGCATCATGATACTTCTCTATGTAAGGTATCAGATGCTGGGGTCTGGATTATGAGAAAGGTGGGACTGGAGACATCCTGAGGTCCCTTTCAGATGGGATTATTCTGTGACTTTGTGGGCCTAGAGTGAAATCAGAGAGCTCTTTCTCTCAAATTGATGTGAGGCTTTATTGCTTAAGACTTCTGCTTGTGGACTTTTTCTATTGCTCTATGCTGCAACATCATAAATAATGTCTATATGCCCTGAAATAAAATTAAGTTCTAGGTTGACTGGAAGGTCCAAAGCTAGCAATGAATACTTTTTTGTCTTCACCCATTTTTACATGTTATTTTTTTGTTGTTGATATCTTTAGGGCAGTGTTTTTAAATTTTGTATGAGTAGTAGTAGCATATTGAAGTTTTGATTCACCAGATAATGTGTTTGGATGGCATCCTAAAGTGTTACTAGTAATTAATCATGTTATATACCTTTATGTCTTAAAAAACCCCAACACTTAGAATGCAGAGCACAGTGACATGCAGTGGAAGCATAACGTGCTAGGCCTCTAAGAGCTTCTGTTGTTAATTCCTCCTTATTCGAATACTTCTTAGAAACTATTTTTAAACACTTATTTGTGTGCACTCTGTTCCTTGAATTTTCTGGTTTTTTTTTTTTGATGTGTCATGTTGATTATTTTGTAGATCTACTTTCTGCAGGCCAAGGTTTCCAAAAAGCAGTGACAGCCTGTTGTGGTGTAACCCCAGTTGGTAATTAAGCCCTACAACAGCTGCTCCCTCCCTGCCCACTCCCTTGTGGGTTGGAGGAGGAGAATCAGAAGGGTGAAAGTGAGAAAAGTTGTGGGTTGAGATCAAGACAGTTTAATAGGTAAAACAAAGGTCATGTACACAAGCAAAGCAAAACAAGGAATTAATTCCCCATTTCCCAAGGGCAGGCAGGTGTTCAGCAACCCCTGGGCAGCAGGGCCCAAGCACTTGTATTGGTGACTTGGAAAGACAAGCACCATCACTCCAAATATCCCCCTTTCCTCCTTCTCCCCCAGCTTTATGCTGAGCATGAGGCCATATGGTCTGGGATGTCCCTTGGGTCAGTTGGGATCAGCTGTCCTGGTTGTGTCCCCTCCCATGTCCCTGTGCCCCCCCAGCCCCTCACTGGTGGGGTGAGAGGCAGAAAAGGCCTTGGCTCTGGGTAAGCTCCGCTCAGCGATAACACCCGTATTACTCCTGTAATACCTCTTAAATGGGACCCTCCCGCTAATCTGTAGGAGAGATTTGTTAATTTGAACAAGAATTGGATCCAAATGATTAGTCTGTACTTGTGACCTTGGAGACAAATGATTATGTGATGCTGTCGTCTTGGCAGTGCTTGTAAAGAAAACCGTAGAACACAAACAGTTTGAAGAGACGAAGAACTTTCTTACGGTGGGCATTGGTTGTGTGTGTGTGTGTGATTTTTGTGCCATGTTTTTTTAAACATGTTATTTTAACAAACAAGATTCCTTGTTAGCCACATGTGGTTCTTGGTGACTGGTTGCTTATTATTAGCACTTCAAAGTTTTACATCCAATTCCCCAGGACTCAAAATGTAAAACAAGTGTCATCTAAATTGTCCCATATTGATAATTGCCTAGAAAAAGACGTGGTGATGAAAAGAAGTTCAAGAGAGAAAAAAGAAAGCTAAGCTCGAGAGGAGAGAAGAGAGGCAGATAGATGGAGATGAGAAACATCCCCCAAAGCAGCAGAAGGTACCAGCTGAAGAACAGCAGTGGCCAGAGAATATGCCTGAATGGGAAGAAAGGAAATCCCTGCTAGCTCAGAGAAGAGTGGAGTCTGTCAGACTGCTTACAGTGCTGTTAAATCGTGTGAAAGTAAGACTATTTTAAAACATATTTTAAATTTTGAAGGATATTTATTAGAGCTTGAATAATTTCACTAGGCATTTGATGTCCTGATGCTATTCAGAAGAATGCCTTGGGGCTGACCAAACACTGAGAAGGTCTGAGCTCTGTGTCTTGTGACAATCTGCTCTCAGTCTTGACCTGAGAGCAAACATAGTGCATTTTCAGCCAGAAACTTTGCTTTTGGTGCTTTTTTGAGGCATTGTCATCACTGAGTAAAAAATCAGCTCTATTAGACTTGATCCAGCATTGGAAGCAAGGACTTTTGGGGTGGGGACACAAGTGATGCTCTCTCTGTTTGTTTTGGTCTCAGGTCTACAAGTGACTGAATTAAATTGGCAAAGATTATGCCAGATGCATTTCTTATAGCCTCTCATTTTTTTGGGCCAACACTAATCTATCAAGTTTATTTCAGTTTGATTCAGCTAATGTCTTGAGAAAGTCAGCATAGGAATGAGAAAAATTGGAGTGTTTTGCACACAGATTTATGTTTGGAGGTTTAATTTAGTGCTTTGGGCTAAAAAAAAATTAAAACAGGAGGTTTAATTTCTCTGGGGTTTTAATTTCTAACATAGCTTTGTCTTCACTATTTGTTAAGAAAAAAATTGCTTTCAGCTTTTAACAAATGTGTGTTTTCCCCAGTCCTAGATGTAAAAGATTTCTAGAGGACTATAATGTACTATGAGTTGAAGTCAGAGGCTACCCTTGCCCTTCTGCATGAATTTTAGGGCCCCATAATATCTGACATTGGCCTTCTTAATTATGAAGGTGACATATTAAATAAACTTCTATTTTCTTGGTTTCGCAGTTGGCAAGTCAAAAAGTGGATCCTTCATTGGGCATAAGGAAGGACGATTCATTTCCTGAAACAGAATTAAAAGACGTACATCAAGAACTGATTAACTCCCATTACCACACACACAAAGAGCTGAAACATAAGGAAGAGTTTAAGTGCCTGTTGACCCAAAAAGGTAGTGGTTTATGTAGTGAGGAAGGAGATGTGAATAATTTCCATGCATCTGCTTGTCATATAGTCAGGACTGTTTTAAATGAGCCCTCTCCAGCCCCTCGTTCTGATGGACTGCCTGGCAGAGCTGTGTGCAACTCCTCTGGCTGTGGATCGTTGCTGATTACGGTCACGCAAGACAGCAGGGTCATCAAACCTCTCCACGGAAGGGACCACCCAGCACTGAGTGCAGTTCACACGCAGACAGTGCCTGAGGAAGATGATTGCACAAAACAAAAGGTTTATGAGACTGATGAATTCATCCACTATTTACTAAATTATTATCAGACACCACACTATGCACGTGTTTGCTTAGAGCCAAAAAACACAGCGAGCCAGTCCTGGTGGAAGAGAGTGGTGTCTGGTGATGGTGGTGGTTTTGATGTCAGCTTGAGTAACAAACGTCAGCACCTCAGAGAAGTGAGCCCAGTACAAAACCTCCACAGGAGAAATTGTAGTAGTGATAGTAATTACAGGCTGGTGATCACTCTTGGGGAACTTGTATCAACAGACAAAGTGTTAGAAAACAAGGTTCATGGGGACAAGCTTGCAAAAAAGTTGCAAGTGCAGAGGAATGACTCACTCAGTGTTGATAACTTACCACATGCTGGACTGAATCATTCTTTGGAGTGCACTGCTGTTACTCATGATAAGGAATTCAAACGAGAAGATGGTAGAGATGAAGGCACTGTACCATACGAAACATGTAGATCTGCTTGCAGATTAAAGGATTTGTTGGAAGAGATCAGTGATTCCGAGTACTTTAGAGAGGCCTGTGGCAGCTCAAGGAAGAGAGCAGAAAAAAGGTGTGAAGAATTTTACAGCAAGTGTAATAAAGGGTGCTTGCCTGCAAGAGCCGGGGGAAGGAAATTGCTGGTTTGCCATAAAAATGTAGCTCTGGAAGGTCAAGAGAAGGAACTCAACGAATGTAACTCCTGTGCTAATTCTGTCCATGAGGGCTTGGCAAGGCAGTGGGAACATAAACTTAAAAAGTCATGCAAGAGGTCTAGTAGTAAATTAAGAAATGAAGGACAAAAAAGTGAGAGACAATCCAGGGAAGAGGAGAGAAATGCTCATAAAATGAGGAAAAAGCGAAAAAAGCTTTCTTCTAATTATTTATCTGATGAATGTGGCTTTTCAGAGACGGACAGTTGCATGCAGCTGGAGTCACTCAGAAAGATACAGAGAAAATGTAAGAAAATGTTCCACAAAAAAGTGAAATTCAAGACACTTACCACCATGGCAGCACCAGATGTTACCCCTCATGATGGCTCACCCCTTCAGGAGACCCTCCAGATGAGAGGTGAGAAAGAGGGACACCACAGCTAAGGGGACTGAATTTGAGAGGCTCTGCAGGTGAGGCCAGTTGCCACAGTTCTTACAGTGATGAATAGCGTTTTAAAAAAGCATTTTAAAAAGTATAAGTGTGGCATAAAAAAACCAGTGCAACTTCTTTGCAATTACAGGTTTGTTCAGTTTAGCTCAGAAACAGTACACACAGCTGCAGCTGAACAGCAGTATTTGTCTACTTAATTGGGTAGCAAAGTATATAGCATGGGCATTAACAGATGGGTGGTTATTCTGTTAGCAACATGCATGCTAACAAAATATGCTTTAGACAACTAAAACATTGATAGGCAATTAATATGTAGCACAGCTGTGTGGGAAGTACTGTCTGAGGTTAGTGAATTAGTCATCTGATCTTCCCACAGGATTGGTACTGGCTGTTGTTACAGCCCTTTTCACAATTTACTGTGCTTTCAGTTGGTTGGTGGATACTTTACAACCACCTCCCCATCCCCTTTCCCTCCCTGCCCCCCTGACAAACTCCTTTCACGTAACTTCTTCATATACTTATCTACAGGAGATGAGACGAAATTAATGTTGAGAAGAGAGATGGATGCAGATGTCAGAGGATGCCCTCTATTTCCTCTTGAGATAATTCAGACAAACCCCTGCTCAGATACTTTCTGTGGAGCAGAGCCCAGAAGAGGATGCTGAACAGCTACTATGTAATAGTTCTGGATTTTTTCTACAGAAGTGGGAGAACAAAGCCCTTTGATCATTAAAAGGTATATGAAATACTGTTTGGGTTTTTTTGCTTAGGTAATTCCTTTGGTTAGAATATCTAACTGGTATAGTGAGCCACAAAACCAGAATCTATGTTTGCCTTTTGGATAACAGAGGACCAAAAGTTTCCCCTGGGCCAGACAAACTTTCGTGGACCAGTTGCTAAGAATTTGAAAGGACATGGATTGAGATCTTGAAGTGTTATACTTTGATTAAATGTAGGGAGTCATGTAAATAGTGAAATTACAGTATTTAGTAATAATGAATCATTGGAAAAAACCCATAACTGTCAATCCTAGAGCAAGCATATGAAGTGCCTCCTCAATCAGATTGTTGCAATGATGGGACTGGAAGGTGTGGGGGACATCTATACTCAGTTGTGTGAAGTAATAGATTTCCAGATACGAAAAAAATCCCATCTTCTGTAAAACCCACACTGGAAAAATGCTTGTTTTCTATTCACATTCTAGAGGAGTTTCTGAGAACTTGCTGGTCTTTGGGAGGAAGGATTTCACTGAACTTATGCTTGATGTAGTGCTTCCAGGAATCTGAATTGTTGTCTAAGCAAAGCTCTGAGATTTAGATGATGAAAGGGCAATGCTTTTCAGCCTGCTGACAGTCCCCTGTAAATGCAGGTTGACTGTTCACAAAATTTTGAAGGCACATGTGGTGAGATAGCTATTTAGTTTGAGTTTGCTTACAATAATTTCCAGAGGAATTGTGAAATGTTGTCAGACTTGTGCTGCATGTAGGTAAAAATGTGCAAATGCAGTCTAGGATCTTGAGTTATATCTGTATTTATTCAGCTGGCTGTATCTAAAAGACAACCACAATTGCTTTTGGACAAAGTCCCTTAGCAAGACACAGAGGACCAGCTCGAAGTTCAATACTCGGATTATTGCAGCTTTCATTTTATTATGCTTTATTTATTACATGTCAGTAGACTAAGTTAATGTGAAAATGTTGCCTTCATTACATAGACTCTTACCCATGTTTGTAACTCCTGCTCTAATAAATAGTAATAAAAAAGAATAATTGTAATTGTTTGTGGTAGGTAGATTTTTCCCCCAGTCTTCAATACTGGTGATTCCTACAGGCTTCCAAGCCAGTTTTTATGAGTCTTCTCTGTTCATATATTCAGATGTTGAGTGCCTTTTCAGGGTCATGAATGACAAATAGTTGCTACTCAAAGTACTGGTAATCTATTACCTTTATTTAAAAAAGATCTTATTTTCTTGACAGAAATATTTTCTGACTATTTTGAAGAACATTTATGCCCCTCTTAAGTCTCCTTTTTAGTATTTTATACAGTTCTAATGAAGATCAACTGTTGTATTTGTTGACTGTGTAAAATGTTTTCAGTTGCACTGATGTGACATACCAAGGGTGTTTTTTCTCTATGCAATATTTGCAGATTAAAGATGACAAAACTTCCCCCTCTGTCAATCTATAGACAGTTCTGTGTCCATGAGTACCCATTTCCCATGAGACAGGCCTTTCGATTACAGGTGAGGAAGTTATTTCTTTTTGTTAATCCAGGGGAGAAGGAACTAAAGATTTCCCTTGGTGTAAATTTCCAATGTTTTATCAACATGCTGTCAGAATATTCAATAACAAATAAATACTCCAGTTCTGTAATTGCTTCTTGCATTCACCTATATTGACTGAAACTGATAAAGCAAATCATCTGTCTCCAAGTTGTCATTCCATGTAAAACATTGTTAGTAAATAAAATATGCATGCACTTTAAAATGTGAGATACCATTGTAATCTTCATACCAAACCAGAACTTTTGACTTTCCTATTTGTTTATAAGTGACATTATTTAGAACCCGTTTTCAGGGGGGGTGATATTAACTCATGGTTTTTCACAAAATCATAGAATGGTTTGGATTGGGACCTTAAAGACCATCTAGTTCAACCCCCTGCCATGGGCAGGGACATTTTCCACAGGTGCTCCAAGCTCCATCCAACCTGGCCTTGGACACTTCCAGGGATGGGGCAGCCACAACTTCTCTGGGCAGCCTGTGC
>JAOXXN010000025.1:9201333-9252805 GCA_026770055.1 Myrmophylax atrothorax | reverse complement strand
TGGCCTTCTAGGCAAGTCCCAGTGCTTTTGGGCATGACAGATTATAGAACATGTGGGTGATACAGCAGAAATAGATTAGTTTAGTGATTGGCCAAATTAGTATAGAATCACAGTCTTGCTTGCTGTTGAGATACCTGACTTGGAAGTATTGTTACACCTCTTTGAGGTGGAAAACTGTTAGATGAGATCTATGCAGAGGATGGAACAGAATTTGCTTTTGTGTAATTTCATTTGTATTTGAAGATTTCTTACTCTTCAAGTCCTGATACAACATATTGGAACTGCTAATTATATAAAACTATCATATCTTCCATAACAAAGGACAGTATTTATGAGCTGCCCTGCTAAACTGTCACATTTCCATTGTTGCTTGACATTTGTACTGTAACTCTTGTGGTCTCCTGCTTCATTCCTTTGTCTCTGACAGACACCCGTTTAGGAGTCTTGGAAAATACAAAGTGGAGCCAGTTAACATTGAATGATCTTAAAACTAGGCTGAACTTTTGTTTTCATCGGGGAGGAAGATGATGCCATCAGCTAATTTGGTTGATCAATAGCCCTGCTGGCGATAAGGTTTCAGAGCCTGTGGCTAAAAGCTGATTGCACTGGATCCAAAATAAATTTGATCTATTGGTTTCCACAAATGTAGCATAGCCCAGAATGATGTTTCAGTGCTGATGCTTAACTGGTTTTAATAATGCTGACAGACTAGACTGGTGCCTGCTGTGAGGACACTGTTAAACATGAACCCTGGGCAGCACAGCACTTACTTACATTTTTCACAGTAGCATGGAGCTGTCACTCTCTAGCAAAGGTTCATCATTCTAAGACTGGGAAGCATTGCAGTGTTTGCTGACCAAGTGTAATGACATCTTTCATGAGTGCAAACTTTGATTCTGGTCTCCTAAAAAGAAAGAGGTACGGGTAATAATTAGACCGGTTTGTTAGTTGTGGCTGGAGAAATTAGTGTTGTTGAAAAATGAGGAAAAGTTCTGTGGCCAAAGTACAGAAAACTGTGCAAGACATGTTTGTGATAACAATTTGGGCATGTAGTTTCAGAAATAATCCATCCATGTTCATTCTTCGTGCTGGGTGGGACCATATTCTGTTGGGGTGATGGACTAAAATTTAACTGCTGCTTTCATCTCTCTTTCAGTGACTATATCATGGCTACAGGACCCACAGAGGTCACACAGTCACCTGGAACAGGAGAGACAGTTGAAGAGTGCACAGGTAAGCAATCGTTCCCAGAAAGTACAGCTGATTTGGAAGTCAACATTTATTTTCTTCAGGCAGAGGGGTCTGTAGTGACTTTTGTCTTGCAGTGTTGTTTTGTTTTTTTGTAGATTAAAAAGAACTCAGTGTGGCTTGATTAGCTGTCACTATTATGGGGAAGATTTTTTTAATGTGCAATAATGGACCAACATATCCTGATGGGGGATATTCTTTTTGATTCTGACTTGGGTTCTTAAAAGCAGGATGTTAGAGCTTAAAGAGCTAATTGTTGTGCCTGCTTTGGTAGATCCTGCAGAGGTGGGAGCTGAGCCTGTTAGCCAGACTCTGTCTGTGGGAGCAGTATCAGTACCCCCACTGCAGCCTCATTTTCTGCTTCTGGCCACAGACAACCATTTGTTACTTATTCTTTAAACTAGTGGCATGGTCTGATGCAAACAGCTGTGAGGGAATGGAATGGTGGGCAAGAAAGGAAAATGTCTTACTTATGCCAGAGACTTGTCTACATGAAAGGATATCCCCTTTGCCAGCGTTCTGACTGTTCCTGAGGAAACAGAGGAATATGAGGAATAGCATCATGACTGAGGCATCTCAGAAGTGGTTGTCATACCATTTTGTTTTTGTTTCTTTTCTTTGGTCAGTGTCTTGCATTCATCTTAAATGTTTGTGTTTAAAAGGTTATCTTGCTTTATCCTTTAGAAATGTTTTATCTTTAGAATATTTGCCACCATCAAAATATTATTAGAGGAGAGAAGCAAATGGCAAAGTGGCTGTTACTTGAACTCTGCCTGGCAGATGGATGGAGGTGAATAAAGTGTAATGAAGGATGCTCAGCAATGGCTGGCTTCTTTTAAATTTATAACCTAGTTTGTCACACAGTCTAGTGCTATCCCCTGGTGAGCTTGTGTGAAACCTGTGCAAGAAAATTTTTTACTCAAATTCAGTGGAAAATTCACAAAATGGATCAAATTCTGACCTGAGTGACAGGAAAAGCAGGAGATAGCTCGTGTTCTGAAGTGTTGGCTCTAAAACTACCAGGAATATTCCTGTATCTAAATGAACAAAAATTTTGAATACTTAAAGGCTGCTGAGCTATTGCCAAGGTATTCAAGAGACACTTGACTGGACGAGGATAAAGCTATTTTAGGATTTGGTTTACTTCCGATATAATGAAGGATTGTCTCACCTCTTCCTCTTCATAACTTTAATTGGCTTGTGATCTAAAGGCTTGAGGAGGCTAAAATCCTCAGCTTTCACAGTCCAGTCAATTAAATTGATTTCTTGAGCTTTGCCTTATTCTTTGACTGGTAGCAGAGGGTTTCCAGTGCATGCTGCTGCTTCGTGATGGCAGTAACCAGGTCACTGACCAAAAGCTGTCAGCACCCAATGTCACCCTTGCTGAATTCTAGGATTTTAAAGCCTGTCTGGCAATATCAGGTATTTTTTAATGAAGCTAGAATAATGGTATTTTCTGAGAATTTTGTCTCTGTGCTGGGTGTTTTGTTTTCACGTGTTTTTATTGTTGAAAGTATCTAGTCCCTGGATTTGAGGGGAAAATAAATAGAAAATCTATCATGACTGCATCTTAGGAAGTCAGAGACCATAGAAGATCACCAAATTAACTGCTTAATTTAGGTAGGATCATGGAGCTCCCAAATCAGATGTTCCCTGTGCTTTTTACTGTCTCAGTTTTGCACTGGAAGAAAAATTTCTTTTGTATCTTGTTATAGGAAAGAACAATTCAAAGAGCAGAAAGTCATATGTTAATTCCCTGTGCATGGGAGACACAATGAAATAGGCAGTACACAAACAGTAAAAAATACAGAATATACAAAGTTTACAGAGAAAGCAAAATGCTTATTTCTGCTCCTTTTATGTTATAGTTGGCTGAATAATAGCATAAGAAACTAATGTTTGGAAAGGCTTTTGCTTTTCAGGGCAGTAACCTTTAAATTTAATGTTTAATGTTTAATGCTGTAAAATTTAAGATTGGTAACCATAAGAACTAAAAAACATGAATCATTGCTCCTCAGTTAATGAAAGGGAAATAGCCATAGTTGTCTGAGCTTGGATTTTTGTTATGCAATGAAATTTTTCCATTTTAAGTAATAAGATCCTCTTGTATATTTTTACTTCAAGTACCATAGAGCACTCTACCAATTTAGTGCACTGAAGTGTAGGCACCTTGAATTTAAATGTGGCAAACTTTTAATGGTGTGCAACACCAGTGCACGTCTGTTCACAGCAGGAAGCAAATACGAACACTGTCTGAACAATGTCTTTTTTGCCAAATGCTCTCACATAGAGCAGCCCCACAGTTTTCATCTGCATCCAGCACTAAGTGTCTAGTAGAGTTTTTATCTTTTCTATATAATAATATGGCAAGTGCCAGTCTCTGGAACTGCAGGGAAACTTGCTGTTTTCTCATTCATCTGAAACAGCCAAAGGCTTGTGGCTGAGCAGAGCGTGGCTGAGCAGAGCATGGCTGAAGAGGAGTTATTGCTGGGGAAAATGTACCCTGCACATCAAATAAATTAGAGGCTAGAGAAGGCACTGAAGTAACTGATGTGTCTGCATCAGAGGACTCTCTGTTGCACAATGATACCCAAGTGTTGTCCCATGCCAGCTGAGCTTTGGTCATTGGTACTGTTTGCAAATCCTTTCTGTGGACTCCATTCTAAAGTTAGCACCACTTCTGATTTAGACAAGTATTTGGAGTAGTACCTTGGCAATGTTAGCCTTTGTGGTAAGACTTATGTCTGTTTCTCTTAAATGTCCTTAGGTTCACTTCTTTTTTGTTACTGTATTGTGGGTTTTTGCTTTGTTTTTTTAACACTTCCCTGGTTCTCTGGAAATACCAGAACATCTAATTAAGCTCACCAGTAATACTTGCACTAAAATCCAGCTTGCTTTCTGTCTGTACCCCTGTCAGCTGACCAGTGTACATGACAATGTCATTGTTTCTCATTTAGACAGCTGTTGAGTTGCAGAGCTCTTTGCCTGTATCAAAGTTTGCCATTTTGCTCTTTGAGTCATTGGACTGTGTTAGCAGGCAGTTGCTGATAATTTTGGGGAACTGCTTTGATGAAACTTGTTAAACTTTTGTTTTGCCTGTCTAAAATAAACCAGACCAGCTTTGCCAAGTTTCCTGGAAGAATACCATGCATGTTGTCTAATTGCTGATGTAAAAGACAGGAACAGTTGGGAGGCGTTTCTAAAGACTCTAAAGCACACTCAACATCCCTGTTTTCTTTGAAACACTGTGTGGTGTGTTCTTGCTGTCTTCTCTTACCAGCTCTCACTATGGGTGCAGCATGGAGCTCACTGAGACCTATGAGAGTCTTAACAAATCCCAAAGCCTTGGGATCAGCTCTGTAGCCTGGTCCAGGCAATGAAACATGTATGTTTTCTGTGCCTATCTCTTTCACTGATTGCCTGATGAGCAGCAGTGGAGGATGAAAAGGCCTTCCACTGATAAACCCTCTGTAAGAGTGCCACATCCCATTATTATTCAGATGAGTGGGACTGCAGTGATAGTTTTGCTCTACATGGTTTGAAAGACAGTTTGGTCTCAGAGACAGTCCAAGTCCCTCGGAAAGCAACGTGCTGGTCTTTGCTGGCTGCTGCTCCTCTGCCGTGTCACCAGTCCCTTGGACACTGTAGCAGTGTCCTGGCATGTCCTGGTGCATGGTGCTGGCACTGGCCTGGAGAGCAGGGAGGAGACAGGGTGAGTAGATCTCAGTATCATTGTTTATTTCTCAAAGTGGCCACTGTCCGGTGCAGCTGTGCAGTGGCACAGGCTCAGCCCAGATCAGGCCCATTGGCAGAGATCCCCACACGTACAGGGCACGCGCTGAGACACAGCATCGACCACTAAATCATTACTGGGAGAAGACAATAACTGTGTTGAAATAATGCCTTTCTTATTAAAGAATCCTCCAGCTGTGGTCATTTATTATGCCAGTTGCTGTAAAGCATTAATTGAACAAAGAATTTGGCTCAGATATGCAATGATGTTATTGCTCTGCGTATGTATTTAAGTCAATCACAGGGGGTCTTAGTACAATAGTTTGGCCCAAACCACTCCAAAGTGATCCCTCAATGTAACATTCACAAAATACAATTCTTGTGTGCTGAAAGAAAATACACCTACGAATGTTAAAGTATCTTAGATTATTAAAAAGTAAATATCAATGAAGTTTCATATTTTTTTGCTCTTTTTGTATTTTTGTTTGGACAATGGAAAATCTGAAACCAAATTAACAGTTTTCTATTTGTGTTCTTTGGGCTACTGTGTTTGGGACTGTCATGTCCTGTGGGGCAGTGACTTAATTTAAATTTACTCCGTTGTCCTTGAAAGAGTTGCTTTTATTTTGGGAAAGTGGTTTAATGTGGAAACAGATACTCTGATTTTAGAGTTTATAAATTATTTTGTCCATTTCAATTATTTTGCCAAATTTGAATGTCCTACAGGTGTTGTCTCCTTACAGTACTGAGTAATGAGAAAGCAGAACAAAACCAAGCTAAGCTAAAGACACTGACAGCAATTTTTATATTGAAAACACAGTGTATATCATCAGTGTTCAGTTGTAGGTAGATACCGTCTCTATATAAGGGGTATTTTTGCGTAAACTGGAACTTAAGTAGGCACCGCTACTGTCAGCTTAATGCCAGTGTTGCTTTATAGGCAGCAAATGTAAGAACTGCAGCTTCATCTTTCACTGGACTCCAGCACTGAATTATTTAAAAGGAGCTGACTAAAACTGAATGGGCTGCTCTGGCTTTGAGGCTTCCTCCAGAACTTAAGAGATAACATTTTCCAAGCTAAGCAATACCATCAACTTTCATAAATTTTCATTTCTCTTATCTTGCAGGAAAGAAAAAATCCAAATTTCAGACTTTCAAGAACTTCTTTTCCAAGAAGAAAAGGAAAGAACCTCCACCTCCCAGAGGGGAAAGTAATTTAAAACCTTGCCAGTCCAGCAGCGATGTCAGCATCGCTGTGCTCAACACCACTGCACTTCATTCACCAAAGGAGGCTGGGTAAGCTGGCAAGGAAGGAAAATAAATAAATAAAAGCAGTCCTCTCACAGCAGTGGGATGAAAGCATGAGTTAGCCCCTTAGGAGCAACCTCTGTCCAAGTTTGTGCAAAACAAGCCCTAATGCTGATGAAGGAATTTCAGGAATTTCCTCTTTCTTTGCTAGTACTGGAAAAGTCAGCCTGGAGAGGAGGGGGAGGGCAGCCAGGGGCAGGAGTGATTCAGCCTCTTAGTCTAAAACTGCAGATAGCCCAGATTGTTTTGATTGGTTTTAGTGTTTGAAATCTGTCTTGGAAGGCCTGATTAGCAGCCATTGTACAATAGGATGATGATTGAGTGGTGCTAGTACAGAGAATACTTATGAAGTTGAGTTGCTTTTTTAGCACCAGTGGTGCCCTCTGTCAGGGCTGCATTAAAGAGAAAGAAGTGTTCTGGTATATTATCAGTATCTGATTGCTTTTTTAACTTTCTTACCTAGCCATTTAGTCATAGATAACAACTGAAGGCCTCTGGTTTTGTGTCACCATCCCGGGAGGGCTGTGCATGTGGGTGAGGTTTACAAGTCCATGAGGTGTGTCCAGAGCAATTCTCAGATCCCAGACTGATGTCAGTTCAAAAACTTGTCCTTTTTCCAGTCAGTGTGGTACAGGCAAACAGCCTGCACTGCTAACACTGCTTCACAGATAAAAGACCATTAAACTACACAACACTTCCATTGGAAATCTCTGACTGAATCTGGTGTGGGACAACCCAGATTCATAGTTGTGGAATGGTATCAGGTAACCTGTAATCTTGCTGTTTTCTAGCTCCCCACCCTCCTCATCCTCCCCTGTTAGCCACTAAGCCAGGCCTCACTTTGGAGTACTCTGTACCTCTGGTTGTGGAGCTGCAGGCTAACAAAGTGTGACAAAACACTGGCCATGTCCAGTGTTTTGGAGTGTTCTCTTGGAGGAGGCACTGGGTGGGGATGTGACACTGTCAGAGAACAGATGACTAGAGTGGGACATGACTGCAATCAGCATTACTCATTACAGGTGCTCTGTATCCTCAAATAGGGCATTCAGTGGAGCTGGACACTGCATTTCTTTGGGTGGAAAACTTACAGATGTTACTTTCTCATGGGTGCTGGTTCCTCCTTGCCCCACCTTTCCCCACTCACTCTGTTTTGTTTATGCAACTGCATCATGAAAATAATCTGGGAATGAAACAACAACCTCTTTATTTTGTTTGTTAGCATAACAGCAAGAGAGTTAGTGACCACACAACCAGTCTCCTGGGGTAAGGAGAATTGGAGTGACTCAGTCAGCCCAGTCCAAAAAGCTTAGGGACAGCTGAGTTTACCCCATCAGCCCATAGGAGGGATCTGGCTTAAAAGTAGCTGTCTGCTCCAGAGGCACAGTGGGTGGGAGCTCCTTCTCTTGCCTCTAACCAAGTATTTCAAGTCCAATTGCTGTTTACCTCAGTGCTATCTTCCAGTGATTATGAACTATTTGTGCTACTCAAAAACCCTATCGTGTCCAGATCCTGCATGGCATAAGCAGACTTTATAAGTACCTGTACTGAACTACATAATCCTTTGGAAAACATGATCCTGCAAGCCAGTGGAAATACAGCTTGTGAAGGGTTTATAGCAGAACCCTGAGCTTTGCAATTTCTGGCATGCGGTATATAAGAAACAGTTCTAGAGCAATGTTGCTTATTCTTGAGGCAGAAGCATTGGTTTTCTTTTTTTCTTCTTTTTTAAAAAACCAAAGCTGCTCTGTCATTCCCCTCCTCAGCTGGACATGGGAGAGAAAATATAATTAAAGGCTTATGTATCAAGATATGGACTGGGAGAGATCACTCACCATTACTGCCACTTTTCCTCCCCCCATTTCAAACACTAAAACAGGAATGGGGTTGCAGCAACAGGAAATGGAAGATAGCACAGGTCAGGATGGGTTTAGGAGCTGCTTTACTGCTGCTTGTAGAGTCCCACCATTTCCTCAGTCATGACAGCTTAAGTGTTGATACACATAAATGAGTTGAGCATTTGTATAGGGAAAACAGTGTGGCAATACAGTGGTTAAAACGTCTGGGCTTTAGGTAGTGCATCTTTAGCTTCAGTGCAAATATAAATACAGTGTTTGGAATTACACAGAAATACAGACTTTCACATAAGCAACTCATCTGTACTAAAGCCACAGTTAATTCTGTATTTAATCCAATGCTCTTTTTGCGTCTGCCAGAAGAAAACACAGTAATTCTCTTGCAGACGTATATGATACATGTGCAGGGAGAGGAAGAAAGAAACTGATCTTATACTGGTAGTCTCAAGGACAAGGAAACCTTGGCTTCTATTGCTAAAGAATTCCAAACAAAGGAAGAGAGGAAATCCCCAGTTAGGAAGGTTAATACATCCTAATGCACATGCATTCTTTGCAGTAAATAGAATATGCCAACTAGTAATGAATGTATGTTGCAGTAAATAAAAGTTGTATGACTGTTTTTCTGAATGCAGTAAAATTATGTTTTGCCCATATGGAGTATCTTTGATGCGGAAAAGGACTATAAAATCAAGCATGCAAAAGGATGGGATGGCTTCATTAACTCTAATGATCAAATAGGGCAAGTGCCTTGCTTGTGTGTAGAGCTGCTGTCCTGTAGATTAACACAGACATTAACCATGACTTAAAATGGCAGGAGGCACAAGCTCTGACCTGTGTTGTGAGAGAAGGAGCTCAGATTGTCTTCAGCATAACACAAACATAGAGCAAAATTATTTTGCCCTACTGTGAGACTCAATATAACTGTAAACTGATTGACTACACCTTTGTGGCAACAGGAGGGTAGTCAAGCAGCTAAAGAGATGTCTCTGGGGAGGCAAAGGAGAGAGATGCAGGAGGAAAAAGAGCAATTTTGGTGGTTTTTTTTTTTGCATGGTGTATTTACTTTATGAAAGCTTACGGTCCTTCAGGGCTTTCTTCTAAGTAGAGAATCTGTGGTTAGGCAAATAGCAGAGAAATATTTGATTTCCTTGAAGAAGAGTTTTGACATGCTGGATTTTTCTTGCCAGAGCTGTGTTCCTAATCATCCTCTGTTATGCAGAATCAAACTTTCGGAGGCCAATGAGCATTGTCTTCACATCAGCTGAGCCAAGGAATCCTTGTAACTTGAGTTAATGGTCTCATGGCCAATAGCAAGAGAATATTCTCTGATGTTTCCCAGTTAAAAACTATGATCAAATCCTGGTAGAGGCCATCATTGTGGTCTTTTGGACAAAGTAATGTATAGATAGTGTCTGTCTATGCTGATGGAACTTGGTGAACAAATGATTTAGAGTCTTCCTTGTACTACCCAAGTGCAAAATCTGCCCTGCACAATTTAATAGCACAAGACAAATAAATCTCACTTGTTACAACTCAATTAATAGTTGTTTTGGGAAGTCATCATTGCTTCACTGAGCCAAACATCCAGTGAGCACAGAAACAGAGCAGGAATATCTTACCCGGGTTCTTTGACTTGGCCATGAATAGATACGTCCATATGGACATGGACATTTGTCCCTTCTATGTTTCTTTAATATGCTTGGGATAAGGAGATGTTCAGGATACAGGTAAACACAACTGGTTTTATTGCTGGACATGAGAGGATTTGAATTGAGTTTGGTAATGTGGCAAAATAAAATTTGCTGTGCACATTTGCAAGAAGCAGAAAAATAATCCACTATCTTTGGCAGATGTGACACACACCAGGCTGCAAAGGTTGGATCCTGAATGTCTCATGCCAGGCACATTGCCACCCAAGGAGGACAGGAGATTTCTGTTGCCCCTCTCTGCACTGTAGACATTCCCCAGAGTGTGCATCCACCTAAATCCCAACATCAGACCTAGTCACCCTGGGCTCCCTCTCCAGTCCACAGAGACTGATCTGTGTGTTCAATGCAGATGCTGAGTACGTCTGAAAAGAGATATCTGCATTTGATCAGCATCCTGAAAAGTGTTTCTGCTCCTTCAGAGTATAAAAGAAGCCAGCAGTTGCTACCTTAGACAATTAACATGCACAAATCTGAAGTTAAGCAAGATGCATCCCACCCTGGAACTCTTTATGGTCCTTCTGCCCTGTTGAAATAGTGTGGGGAATGTACCCAGTGCACTGACCACTCTTCCTTCCTTTCTTCCCAGGCCCAAAAGAAGCATGGGAAACAAAGCCTTGTCCCATGACAGTGTCTTCATTTCTGAATCTGCACCTGGAAATGTGGCAGGTGATGTGTTGTCTCAGGAAAACAAACCTGGAAGAGTGAAAACTTTGCAGGTGAGAACGTCAGCCCCTCATTCATGGTGCTGCTTTGCATGAGCTGTCTCCTAGGAAACTGTTTCTTGATTCCTCTGCTGTGTGCCTTAAGATTTTGCTGACTAAAGTGTCCAAAGCCAGATTTACTACTTTTGGATTTATTCTGCCTCTTGGAAGCTGCATCTTTGAGCAGTCCTGGTGCTTTCAGCCTTGCTCAGATCCCATAGTGTGTGAGGGACATGAAACCAGTTCATGGACTCCTGGAAAATTTCCTCATTAAGCGTGTCCTCTTTCAGTGGGATTTATATTCTTTACTTCATAGCTACTGCTTTTGGGTTAAGGCCATTTATTTATACTGTAGTGTGTCCCTTACACTGTTATTCTTTAAATATTATTTATGTTATTTTTTTTGGCAATTCTTGCTCTGATGTTTTCACTGTACATGCTATCACCAGTGACTGTGTAAGTGTGTGGGATGATGGATATGTCAGGGTGCTCTGACAGTTTTATTTATGTGATTATTTTTCTGGTCTCTGCCAGCAAAGGGTACTGTATTCTGCTGGGTCATTTCCTTCTTCCAAGGCTATACTAAACCCTTTTTGACAGCTCCCTTATGAACTGTTGGTAATATTAATTGCATTTAAGTAAATGCCCAGCTTGGAACAGTGAGATAAAAGTTTAAGGTTTTTCCAGAGCCTGAATACAAATGGTTGATAAAGCAGCCAAAGGCCATTGAAATTCTTCCTTTGCTCAGTGTGAGCTTCATGTTGCAAACACAATTGCATCACATGGTAAGTAATAGAAGACACACAGAGGGACTTGTTCATCCATGAGACTGAAAAATAGGCTAAGCTGTTTTTTGTATAACAATAGAAGTAACAGAAGAAATCATATTTATATATGACAGAACTTTGTTGTGGTGAAAAAAAGCTCTTTTCGTGCCATCTCCAGCCCACTGTGCCCTCTCCTTAACCATCTAATCCATCCATCCATCCATCCATCCATCATCCTGCATGGTAATGTAATACTGCCAGCACTATTTTTGTAGCTGTAAGAGACAGCCTTTTTCTGTGAGCTTGACTCTTGTCAGAATAAAAGCCAAGTACTAATAAAAGCCGTTACTTTCTTAGCAATGTAAATTAACTTCTACCAGTAGAAGACAGACTGTAAATTCAGTTTCTCCCACACCACTTTGCTGTCTGCATGTAATAAATTTAATAAATCTAAGACAGGAAGTTGTGAAAAGAGACCAAAGCAAAAGTGAATTTCTGCCTTTTCCTTCCCATTAAGTGCACAGGCATGTTGTGTATCTTGTGTTGCACATATATTGCAGTAAGGGCAAGAAATCAGTTTGAACTGAAGGGGGGTGGATTAAAGGGTGTCATTGTGCTACCCCATGTGCCTGTTGGATCTTCAGAGATTACATTTTATGAGAATCTTGCTGAATAAGAATTGCAGCTATTTGGATCTCTTTTTACAGATATATGAATGAATGAATAGCTTTCAGGAAAACACAGAATTAGGCCTAGAATTTCCCTACATGGTTTGGTAAGCAAAGGAACAGAGAAAAAACCCCAAGTCTGCATGTTTATCTTGGGAATAATTTGTTGAGATGTTTGCAGTTGAAGGACACAGTTTCTGCTCAGACCTGTTTCTATTCCAGCTTAGATATAACTGACAGACTTAAGCCAAGAATTTTAGTAATGGTGTTTTCTGAGATCTGAATGTTTTTAGTTTGAGGGAACATCTGGCTACTTGTGAGTTTGCAGACTTTGTTTTATTTTTCTAGGATCAGGGCCTGCCAGAGCATTCTTTTGTGCAACCTTGGAAAAGAATCTCCATACTTCTTTGCAGGCAAAGTTGTTGCTGGCTGCTGTTATCATTCTTGCTGTAGACAGCACCAGGATGTGCTGCTGGGGAAAATTAACAAGCAATTAATTAGGGTGGAGCAGAAATGGAATTAAATTGGTTTTGTGTAAAAATTGTGACTCAGCTACTTCTGTGGGAGAGGGTGGTAACAAGCTCTCAGTATTTGAAAGGGCTTTGTGAGGGAAAGCTGACCACTTAAACCTGGGATTTGGAATTGCTGGCTAGTAATACTTTGGGTGACTAAATGTTTAAATTTGTGTGACTGAAGACTTAAATCTAGAATTTTTAAAGTTTTAAATTTAGATGGAGTTAAACTGTTGCAAATTTTCTGAAATTGTGAAATTCATGTCTTTGGTAACTTACTGAATAAAACCGATTTTGATTTTAATTTTGTACCAAAATCAGTTTTAGTGATGGATCCTTGATGAATGTGGCTAAATAAAATTTTATTAATGGCTATTTTCTATAAATGATCTGTTACTTCAAGTATTTCTGGGTTAAGTGTCCAAAATGTTCCCTATAAATAATGCCATTGAAAGTCTATATTCTAAATTTCAACCACAGCTTCAGCTGCAGCAGAATGTCAGACTGGGATCACCTCCTCTTGTTATAACTGGAAAGAAACTGGAAGATGCAGGTGCTGTTTCTGAAGATGATGGTTTACCCAGAAGCCCTCCTGAAATTTCAACCCTTCATGAAGTTCTGGCAGATTCGCCAAACAAGGTATAATTATCATGTCATCTTGGTGACCACCTGTACAGAAAAGATAAAGTCTGCCTGGAGAAAGGGAAGGGCTTTTTGATCACTTGTGATAAAATGTGATGGTACAGATCAGTCAGAGCAAGAAAAAAATACCTAGGTGGATTGTGGCCTTGTCACTCTGAAGGATACCTGCAAAGGGACCTTACAAATACCCTTCCTGGCTACAATTTTCCATGGTTTTATGTAGACCAGTGCTGTGACAATTGTGACCTGTATCATTAACCAAGTGGGTGATTTTGGGCTTGAGTGAACATGTGAGCATTTGTAAATTTGAAGATTTTGAAGCAAGAAGCCAAAATAACTTTATAAAGTATATTGCTCCTGTGGTCAACCTTCATGGCATGTCTCATAGCAGGAGAAATCTTCCCTGCTTTATGTTTGATCCCAATGAAGAAATGAAAACTACTGTGTAAGGCAGGAACTCAGTGACCCTTCCTTTATCTTTCCTCTTGTGTTTTCTCATAATTAGCACTGGATATCCAGTCCCAGATAATTCAGTGTGATACTTCCCTTGACTTACCCTCTTCCTTATTTTGTCCCACAGTCCTCCAACCCTGTCCAGCGTCATAGCTCTTTGAGTTTAGGTGGGACAGACAGTGAAGATGAACAGGTAAATAGCTACTTTACTGCTAATAAACTTTCCTGAGAGGGCATGTGTGCTGTCTGTATGGAGCCAGTATAATAATTTTATTTATAAAAATTTATTCTGGGTACAGTGTATTCTAGGAAACAGTCCAGAATGAGGCAAATACTGAAAATGTACCTCTTGGAGTTATGAATAAGAAATAAAGTCAGGCAGAAATCTGGTGGTAAGTGGTTTGTGTGAACAGCATAGTCAATAGTTAGCTTATTTACTAGCTATGTTCTTCTTTCTCTCTTTCACAATGTGTAAATTTTTCCTGAGAAGAATCTGTATCTGTCATAATACATCCTGTTGTGGTTTATATCTCATTTAGCAACTAGAAAAATCAGTGAAAAATAAGAAAGTCAATTTTAGCTACTTTAAATACCATGACAATTTTTGTAGATCAGATGGGAAGATGTTTTCATTATCTCTAACACTTCATCAGCATACGTGTTTTAACTGCTGTGTTACATCCTGAGCCTAAAAGAAACCTGAAATCTGAATGCCAGGCACAGTGCAATGGCTGTGTCACCTTGCTTTATGAATAAAGCTTGTTTGGCATGTCTGTGACATTTTGCAAATGTTGCAGAAAGTCTGGTCTGCCTTTCAAAACAGTAGCAAAACCAGTCAAGCTGCATGTTTAGGGGTTTTTCTATGAACGGTTGTGTAAACCCTTTATTTTGATAGCATAATCTGAGGTTACTGCTGTTTAGTTCCCCAGAGCAGCATTGCTGCAAGGCACATCACTGTCTGGAAGGCAGTTCTGGGGTACTTGTTGGACAGAAGCATTTGATTTTCCTGAAAGTGGATATTAAAAGAGAAAAGTGGTTATGGCAATTTTCTTAGAGATAATAAGGAACAAGCATCCATGCTATTTTTGTGGATTTTTAATAACATCTTCCTGAGCTGTCACATTACTGGGATGAGATGCAGCACCAGTGTCTCCTGCTGGTGTGTGCACATACTGCAAACGGGTTTTCAGATGAGAACAGGAAAGGGGACAAGCTGAAGCTCTTACCGTGGGAAAGGATGAGACAGGGATCTCTCACTCTGTGTAACATACAGCTGAACACAGAACTGAGTAATCTCTATGCATAGATGACTTTAGGCATTTTAAAAAGAGGGTTTATGCTCCAAAATACAGCAAGTTCAGTCTTATGAAATGGAATGTGACAGTAAAGGAACTATTCCAGAGATCTGGGGAAGCCAGGCAAAATGCAGAGCGTTGTGCTTGTGTTTTACAGATACCTTCTGGAGCTTCCTCCAGGCCCATCAGTCCTTCCTGCTCTGCCAGCCTGGGGACCCCCCTCTCACGGGGCAGCAGCTTCCTTCCCATTGACTTCACCACCCCTGCCAGTCCCCTGGGCTGCCTGGACACCTCAGCAGCCAGGCACAGGATTGCCATAAACCCTCGGAAACAGAAAGGCTTTACCAACAAGAATCAGCAACCCCTCCAGGTAAGTGTTTTCTGGAAAAGAATTGCTCAGTGGCAGGAAACTAATGCAAATTTTTAATTATTATTTTAAATAGTCTTAAATTGTTTTCTTTCTTACCCACATTCCATTGGAGGAAGGAAAACCACCTGTTTAGCACCAACCAAACACAAAAGCCTTGGAAAACTTCAGTATCATGGAAACTGAAGAAAAGTGAAGCTCATGGTTTTCATTATTTAGCCAAAAAGTGGTGGATTATGCTTCATTTGTAAAAACATTCCTGCTGTTTGAAAAGCTGGCTGTCAGTTTTAAAGAGGCCTACGTCCTATTTCTACTAGTCTAGTTCTTAACTGGAGTAGTGCATTACCCACAGTGTTGGCAAATTACAGGATGGAAGTTTTGTGCCTGTTTTCAGTGTTCATAAAAGTGCATGTGTACAAAATACAGTCTTTGTGCATGACTTTAAAGTAAAAGATCTTACTGCACTTCTTCAGGTGGGACAGCTGGAAAATGAAGCATGTATTCCTGCAACTCCAGAAAAGAAGGAAAATGCAACAGAATTACTTGAGAGTGACAAACATAAAAGTGATTGGGAAGGTAATGAAGACTTAATTATTGCTACTTTAGGTGCTTGAACTCTTTTGCATAGGGCTGACAGGACCTATCTGAATTTTAAGTACTTTCAAGTTAGTTATCTTTTGGTTTTGTATCATAAAACCAATCCTGGTGGCTAAAGTGTTATGATGGAAAAAGTCAAGTATACTCAACATGGTGATGTTGAAGTGCTGAGCTTCGAGGGCAGCGTTAAAAATACATGAGGTGAAAGCACCATGTTGAGAAGTACCTGTCCTACACAGCTGTTTGGATCTTGTTGGCTGGGAAACTGAGGTCCTTGACACTGAGAAAAACCTTAATATCAGCATTATATCTGTTATGTGTGTCAGGTACTTCGACTGGCTTGTGTTTAGTAGGTCTTCTGTTGCTACTCACCCTCAATTGAATAATAGCTCATTGCCAGTAGTAACACAATTGTAAGCTGTAAAAAACCCAAAATTTCTCCAAAACAGCACCAAAGATTTTTTCTTTAGCACTGCCTTACCTGGCTGATGGTAGTGCAGTGGTGTAGTGGGAAGTTGTCACTTTGCTGTCAGGGCAAACTCAGGGCCCAGTGCTGTCACACGTCAGTTACTGCATGTGCAGACACATCTAAGCTATGCAGATGTTCAGCAGCCCTGTGGGAGCTGCAGGAGGCAGAGCTGCCTCATGTTGAGATGTTATGCTTAGATACAGAGAATTCTCCAGGTCATTGTAGACAGCCTTTCTAGGCATATGGATGAAGAAATGTCTAGGGAAATCTGGCTAGTAGTTTTACAACTAGAGATATGCATGAAAAGCTGCTAAGCAGCAACTAATTTGGTATTCCTGAAGCAGACTGCAACTTTCAGTCATTCCCTGGATTCCCTGGGTTAGGTATGTTCTAACTAAAAACTACTTGTCTCTGACTTGGACAACCCATTTCTAAATATGCTTTTAACAGCCTTATTTATCAGTCAGCGGTGCCCAGGCATGGGGCACCCATGTTAAATGGCTATCTGGACTGAATTGGTCATACAGATGGTGTTTGAATTGTAACCTATTAGTGCACACTCTTCTTGCCTGTTTAATACAGGATTGTCAGCCCAGCTGGGACATTGTGCAAAGGGAGGCAGTTCTAAGGAGACACCAGGTGTAAAAACTGCCACTGATGCTACCCATGAGTCTTGTGATTCTACAGCTGTGGCAGAAGACTCCCGTGCTTTGCTACAGGAGGATGATTGCCTTCCCAACATGGACCATCACTGTAAAGCAGCTGCACTCCTTCTGAGACCTGAGCCTTCTCCAGTGACCCTGGAGGAACACCACAGTGCAAAAGTGTCACACTCTTCAGGTGAGTCTGCTGACGAATTGAAAGGACATCAGCAAAGTACCAGCACTGAAGCACCTGCACTTCCAGAACTGCACCAACTTGAAGGAGAAGCTATTGTGTCTCCAGAGATACAAGCAGCTGACTTGTTCAGCAGTGGTGTGGAAGCAGAGGGCGTAGATACATTGGCAGATGCTGCACGAAGGTCCTCACTAAGTTCTGTGGACCCAAACATCAAAGCCCAGGAAAAGAGGGATCCACTGTTCACTGACAAAGTAGAAGCCTGCTTGGGTACTACTGAGAATCATTCCAGCTGTGCTGTCTCAGATACTGCACTAAGCACTTCACAGGTTACAGTAGCTGATTCAGAGTCTTGTTCTGGCATTGAGGCAATGTCTGTTTTGAAGCCTGAAAACAGTTCAGTAATAAGAAATGGCAAAGAAGCTCGTGAAATTATGGACTCTCAGTCATCCAAAGGCAATACAGAAAAAACCCCAGACACTGCTGTATCTGTCTTGGAAGCAGGTTGCATGCAACCTTGCAGTAAATTGGAAGTATGTTTTAAAGCAGAAACTGTTCCTGTTTCAAGGGGTAACCAACAGGGCAACACACCATGCATTTCCAAAAAGCTTTCCATTGGGTGTCTTGCCTCTTCAAGTTTGGCTGGCTTGAAGAGTAATATGTCTTGTGATGATGACAGGAAGGAGTACCAGATAAGCAGTACAGCTCCTCACAGAAAAACAGTTGAAGGCAGTCAATCTTCAGATGAAAATGTAAGAAGTCCACTGAAGACTGTTTCTGCTAAACCAGTCCGATTTACCATCGCACCAGCGTGGCAAAGATCTCTCTCAGGAGGTTCAAATTCAAAGGAAGATTCCTTTTCCAGAAGTTCCCCAACATCACCTATAAGACCAGAGTTCTTTGAAGGAATGACCAAAGAGCAGATGCGTTTTGATGCCGTCATCCAGGAAACAGCAAAAACCAACTCGGGCAGATTTGATCGAGATTGTAAGGACAGAGATCTGCATTTGAATTCTTTTACGGAGTGGGCTGACCGTGAAACACAAAATGTTGAGAACCCATTTGGGGTCAGACTAAGGAGAACATCTTCTTTGCTAAAATACCAGAGTGAAAGCCATGTAGAGTTTCCAAAGCTGATCCCCTCAGCTGTTCCTATTGGTTCTTCTGCTTCAACCAAGGAGGATCAGAAATTGATGGGAACTGGGAAGCCACCTCCAAGCCTTCCTGTCAGCACAAAATCAATTGTTAAAAAACCTGATCTCCTAGAAGACAAAAATCCTCCCATGGCAAAATCAGAAGAAGGGGCAAAGAAGCAAAATGGTCATAAAGCTTCAGGTATTTATGCTGTATTTTTATAGAAACATTGTAGAAAACTGTGGTCATGTAAGAGCCTTGGCAGAGTGGCAAACAAAAAATAAAAATCCTCTTGATGAGGGCCAAATTCAGCCTTGAGTTCATCAGCACTATAATTTAATTGGCTTGATGATTTGGCCAGTCAAGAGAATTCTTGTCTTATCTTAATGAGGGGTGTGTTCCAGCAAGAATAACAACACAGTAATAGCTTAAGGGCCTCTGAAACATTCCTGGCATGAGGTACTTTTGCATATAGCTGGAGTTTTAGCAAAGTTTTTTGAAACTTACCTCTGTTTTGTAGTTAATAATTCAGACTGCAGCTGCTCAAAACTTAACTAGGAGTTGCATTAGGTATGATTATTTTTTTCTACAATGACTTAATTTAAAATATTTAAAAAGTGACAAGATAGCCTGTATTTTACTGTCTACATGAACAAATCCTGGTTATCATACTCATTTAATCTGCAATGTAAGGATGTTTTTTCAAAGGCAAAATCTGGTTCACAATGAACTCAGCAGGTGTTTTGCCATTGACATAAACGGAAGCAGAGTCAGATCAAAAACTCCAGAATAAACAGAAAAAACCCCAATTATTGCCAAGCACAAAATCATCAGGGAAGGTAATTTTATCTCCACAGCGTTAAAAGGGTATTACAGATGCTGAAGGATTTAAAACATGAAACACTAGCTTTAGGTTGACTTGACCTAAATCACTTCTTTACTTCAAAAATGCTTCTTTTTTAGAAAAAGTCACCCCATATTTGGAATCTGCTTCCTCTGAACCAGCTTGGGTCTCCATGGCAAAGCTAAAACAAAAGGGATTCCAGGACCACCCTCTTGCCAAAGAACATAAAGCAGAAGACAAAGCTTTGACCAAAGTGGATCAGGAGGAGGTAGAGTACTAAGTAAAGTTGCATGGGTGTGAACCCTGACCCAGGTTGCCTGAGTACTTTTGCAAACTGTTCAGTATCATTTTCATGGGAGCTGTTTTATGAGCACTACTCAAAGAAAAATTTGCAGGACTGGCCTCTAAAAACACTGAGACTACAACTGATGAAAAGTGAGGATACATGTGACTACACTGTCACAGTGATTAGTTTTGGAGATAGATCCTCCTATATGTTCCTTTGCAGTACTCAAACCTGAACCTTTTCAGAGCTTGCCTATTGCCTAGAATGTATTTATGCAGCCCCAGAGCTGCTTTGAGCTGTACTAACTCCCTCACTGCCTTCTCCCTCCCTCCCACAGGATGTCCCCAGCCATCCTTGTCTGGCTTTTGCTGCATTTCAACAGCCAGGTTTGAGATGTTGCCAGGGTGAGCTTTATGAGTGCCAGTGGCTAGTGGTTAGTTGCATTCTTTTCTTCTCTCCTTATGCTATAGCAAGGGAGCTGCGCTAGTGAGAACATACTGAGGAAGAATATGCCTTCCAGCTTGAACTCCCAGGACAAGAAAAAGCAAATGAAGACCAGTGTTTCTGCAGCAGCAGGTACTCCTTTTCTTTGCATCTTTACATAGTGGCTACAGTTCATACCAGTGAGTGGTGTGGGTGGCAGGTGATGGAGGAAGATAGATCTGCTTTTATAATCAGCACACTTTATATAAGGCTTGCTCAGACTATAGTTTGTGTATAAATTGACATAATGGCTTGTTCACTCAGCAGAGAAAGAAAGTGAAGAACTTTTATCTCCACTGCCAGTTCCTGGGCCAGCATATAAACAGTCTGGTGATTTATTACTGGCCAAGGTCAGTACCAAAGAATAGCAGTTGAAGCTGGAGAGTGTCCAGAAGAGAGCAGCAAAGAAGGTCAGGACTTCTAGACCTCTAGTCAGCCAGGAAATACTGATGGAAGTGGATTTGTTTAGTCTAGAAAAGACAATTCAATTTCCTGTAGAGGCCAAGACTAGTCTTTATGACCTGTTTGAGCTTCAAATGCACCAGGGGATGTTTAGTTTAGATGTTAGGAAATACCATCTAACAGTAAGAGTGAAATGCAGAAAAGCCTGGCTTGCCTACAGAGTTTGTGCAGTTTCCATTGCTGGATGTGTTGGAGAGATAAACATGTATCAAGAGTAACTTAGAGTCAGTTTCACCCTCAGGTGAACACAGAGGCTGGATGACCTCTCTCCTGATCTCTTAGCTGTGTTTCTGTATAATAAAGATTCAGAGGAGGAGTGTGACTCAGACATCGTGACTCACATTACCTCTTCCAAGTCTTCTGCCGGGCTGCAGCTTATCCCTCCCTGCTTGCTCAGTGTGGTGCCAAACCTCAGACACACGCTCCAGCTAGATATAGATTAAGCTGGTTCTTCAGCTGTAAAAGCATATTGTGTCAGCTGAAAGCTATTGATTTCAGATACTGCCTAAGAAGATAAGAAATGCCCCACTGTGTCAGAGCCATGGCCTTTCCTTTCCAGATTCCCATTGCTGGCACAGTAGGAGATGCTGTCTAGAGAGAGCACTTGCACCTGGACATTTTTCTCTTGTAATCTGCCAGCATCCAGGATTGTTATATTAGAGATATTACATGGTACCTCTGTGCTGCTCCCTGTAGTAGTTGTTTCTAGAGCTATTACCCATTTCTGAATCTACAGGTTCTACAAAATAAGTTTTCTCCCTTACTACGGGTAGCTGACTGTCTCAGGATGTGTGCACCAGCACAGAGACTCTGCTGTTGGTTGCCAGCTGTGTGTGTGTGTGTGTGTGTGATTAACACATTATAGCTTTTAAAAAGGGTTCTGTTACAAGCCAGCATCGCCTTGTGGTTTTAGGTGCAAAGTGAGAGATGAAACAAACAGGCTAAGATTTTTCCTTAGATTAGGTCTTTCTTTGAAAGGCTGGCAAAAACAGGCTGGTTTTCTCTGTGTTGAATCATCTAAACCTTTGAAACCCAGCAGCCTTCAGTCAAAATTCGGAACTTCACTAAGTATTCTGCTACTGGTTTACTAGAACTTGCACTCTTTGTGGTCCTTGCAGCAGAATTAGTTTTTGTGCATCACCTCTCCCAAGAATTGGCCTAGTTTCCTGACGTTCAATGGGTGTTTCCTCGCCTCCAGAGGTAGCATTTATAGGCATATTGTAGCATTCCACACCTTGAACATCACGAAAAGCTCTGACTAGTGCTGATGTTTATGGAAAACACTGCTCCTCTGCTCCTCAGAAAACCATGCCCTATTGTTCAGGAAACGTTCAGCACTGTGTACATGTGAGTAGGAAGTTGGGAATCCCAAAATGTAACCTCTCCTTGATTTGATTCCCATTAGCACAGCCAGCAATTCCTCTGGTTTAGGGTGCTGGTGGGGGAAAGTATGTAGATTTGATATCCAGAGGAATAATTAATTTGGATCAGTTTTTTGGCATATGTTAACTGTTAGCAGTTTTCTTAATGGATGCTTGAGGTTTTCTGTGTGATCCACACACACCTTGTGCAATAGCAAGAGCCAGGACAGCTCAAGGTCAGCTGAATTTGGAAGAGAATTCCAAGACATCAGTTCCTTACTTTACTGAGTGTGACCGTGTTGTTATTGCTGCATGGCAGCCCACATGACAGCCAGTGTCCTCTTGCTCTCCCACTTCACCCTAAACACTGTAAGGTTGGTCCCACAGCCTGTATTCCTGCAAATTGGAACAAGCCACTGTTTTGGGGTTTTGTTTTTACCTTGTTCTGTTGATACCATGCAAACAATTTCAGAGTTGCTTTTGCTTATTACAAAGAAGGAAGTCTCACAAAATGTGGAAATTAATTTCCAAAATCAAAATTTTAGTAACACTTAAATTCCTTCATCTTCTTAGATACTTCTGAAAATTTGCTGTGTATGTAGAGCTGCAGCCTGTTTCTAATGGATGTTATACTTCCCCCAGTATTCTGAAGTACAGTTTACCTCCTGCCAGAACAACCAACTAGCCAGAATTTTTAAAAGACCAGAGACCTCCCGAGTGAAAATAGGGATGGAACTACTTTGGCTTTGCTCAGGAGTGTGACTAATGGAGTTGATGGATATTTTCCATTGATTTCAGTGCAGACAAGATCAAGTTTCTTGTACTTAACACGGCTTAAGTCCCCATGTGGCCCCTGTTGTGCTGGAGCACAGCAGCCTCATGCCTGCCTCACACCACACACAGACTGGTCAAGTGTGAGAAAAAGTTGAATTTTCTTAGTTTTACTGACACAGAAAAGAAGTACTGCCAGCATTGAAATGGATGGAGAGAGCATAATGATGAAAAGACTTGTGAATCATATCTCAAGAAATGATAGCTGCATTCCCTGAAGCCCCATTCTGGGCTGTCTGTCTGAAGACATTAATTTTGAAAAATTTCAAACAACATGAACAGAGGAGACCTCTTCTAAATAGGCACTCAAAGCCATATGAGGAGCATTATCTGTATTCCATTATGCTTTGTGAGAATGACAGGTTTCTGTTAGGCTGGATCAAGAGGAGCACTTTGCCCCACCAGAGTCTCATCTTTTTGGCTTGAAAGTCAATGAATATAAAGTGTTGGTTTCATCCCTATCTGGTATTTAATAATACTGCTGCAGCAATATTTGTGTTAGCAGTGAAGACTGAAAAAAAATCTTTAAGTCTTCTCAGTGTTGAAAAACATATGCCAGTTACTTTTAACCCAACAGCTACTTAGGGTGATCCTTATCCTGCAGATATTTTTCTTCCATTTTCCTGTCTACTCAGAATTATTATTCCTAGATTTTCTTGCACTCAGAGAGCAGAATTAGCTCTCCTTGCTGTGCTCTGTGATGGAAATCGAAAGCTGAAAAGACTTAAGAAATAAATTAGCCAATAATATGAATCAGAAAAATAACTGGAGCTGTAGTCTCCACACGCTTGAAGAATTTTGAGGGATATCCTCATTATCAGGGCTTAGACACTTGCTGTTGGGGCTGAGGAGAAGATTCTTTTATAAGCATATTACTCACTAACAGCTTAGGTTTGATTTTCCCATTGCCATAGCTGGTCTTTGCCATTGCTGTAGCTGGACCAGATAGTGCCAGAGATACCCATCACTCATCAGAAGGCTAAAGACTCAATTTCTGCCAATATTTCCCACTCTCTAAAGCAATAGTTTTACAGCCCAAAATGCTTCTGACTCACAACTAAGTCAGAATACTTGTTAAACTGGGTATCTTCTTGTTGACAGGTAAAGTTGAACCTATTTCTCAGGAAGCATCTGTGATTCCTGCTGTTGAAAAGGAAGCAAGGCACTCCTCTAACCTGCCAATGACACCCTGCAGTCCTGCTGAACCGCCGTGGCTGTCCCTGGCCAAGAAGAAAGCCAAAGCATGGAGTGAAATGCCCCAGATTGTACAATAGCAAATGACAGGAGCATCCTTCTTTGTATTGCCAATAGCTGCATTAACTCCATTTAATCCCATCTTTACTGTGACCATTTTTTTGAGAAATGAGAGCCTTAAAACTTTAGGTCAGACTGTGGTATGTAAATACACAATGAAGAAATGCCATTGCAGGCTTAATTTGATGTATTAGGAAGCTAAACATTTCCCACTTCCAAACATTAGGAAAATTTGATTAACTTTTATATCCTTACACATCTGATGGTGATGTTCTAAGAAGACATGCTTCAGGCTTTTGAAACATTTCTCTAGCAAAATTAATTTTTAAAGTTTCTTTTAAAGAAACCTTTTCTTTTAAAGACCATACAGTATTTTGTACAGTTTCTTTGAGCTAAGAAATGAGTGTATGCTATAAAATGGATACAATGCTGGGCACTGACGCATCATGACTCATGGGCATTGATGTCATCACACTTTTTCCTCTAATGCTCTGGGATGGGCAGTCTGACTTTGCTTCAGATTGTTAGTGGACCTGCTTTCTGTTAGCTGGAAAATTTAAACACATTGTGAGGTGGAGTAATTCTGACTTTTGTGTGGTTTGAAGTCACAACGGTGTGGGTCTTGTGCTTTGCTCGCAGATACCCACTGGGATGGCCCAGAGCCACACACCTGTTCTCTCCCATGCACTGGAAAACCATCACACTGTTGTGTGTACTCTGCTTTTGGTTCCACCTTTAGAAATCTGGGGTAATTTAGACATTTTGCTAAAAAAATCCCTCCTTTCTTTAATTATGGCAAATAGTGATTCTTTTTGTATGTGAGATTCCTTGAGCAATTGTCTCTCTTAAAGAGTGTGATGGGAATGAGATCTCTCTGCTCCTTAGAAGGTGGCATCTTGTTTTTAGGAAATGCCACGCTCCACGTTCATGTGTATTTAGTCAGTTCCATTTAATTGTAGTGATGAAAGGGGCATCTGCTTTCCTTCTTGTTCCCTCAGTCTTTAACCAGTAACTCAGCATCAGTCTGAGAATGTGCAGCTGGGGCAGGATTATTCTCTCAGGGCCTGGCCTTGCAGTCACTTAAACTGACAAAAGTTTTGCTATCGACTTTGAAGGATGCAGACATTTAAAAAAGAAGGTTTGTAAAATGATGTTAGTGGTTTGAGTGGCAGTGGCACTTACTGGTCCTTTTCAGTTCTTGCAGCATTGCACATTATATAGCTTTTGTTTACAGTCAGTGCAAAATCTGAAGGCTGACTTGACTGATGGACTCTTTTAGCTGGAAAGTTGGTAGATATTTTTAAGGATTATATTATCTGTTGATAGGATTAACTGCAAACCAAAACAATTTGGTTTCAGATCAGCTCAAGCAAGACTTTAATTTTCCAGTCTTGGCCTGAATTTAATAAATAACTCTTTCAATTTGAAAACAGTATTAATTAGGAGCTAGAGTGTGGTTTTTTTAATTTTTTTTTAATATAGGTGAAAACTTACTCACCCAAGTAGACTTGTAGCTCTGGATACTCATTATTCTGGACTAACACCAGAAAGAGTAGGAGTTTCACATTGGCTTGGTAATCAATGCCTATTTTATTACTTGTTTTTCTCTGCTTTAGGAAGTATATCTTCTCTTACAAAGAATTGGAACATTTGTATTACTCCAAAACTTTTGAGTGTAATGTAAATGAACATAGTCAGCTTTGATTCTTGAAGTTTTGTACAGCTGCCATCCTATCAGAAGGTTACTGACCCTGTCAAATATGGGCATTTCTGTATTCATCAAACTCTCTTCTCTTTTTATTAATGTGGGTTTTGATCCTTCACCCAAAGTACTGCAAATGATACTATAATCCCTTTTTATCTGTGTTTGCTTTTGTTCTTAATATTGTTCCTGTCTTTTATGTTTGGTATGTATATATGTTTTTGTAATCCTTGTCTTGAAGGAACCCCATTTGTATTCCATTCCCATATTTGGTTTACTACTAAATGCTGTTGCCAGTGATGATGGTACAATTTCTGGGAAAAGAAGAGGGATGGATTGCTCTCATTCATTAAGGAAGAAAGAAAAAATAGGTCTTTGGTCATTGGTCTCTATACATGGATATGCTGCACAGATTTTGTTTTGAGGTGATTTTGTGTGACCGAAGACTGATCACCATGACTTGTCAGACTAAGAGACTTTTCTAAATCTAGCTATTTAGAAGCCTAAAATATCAGCAGGGAGCTGATGGCTCTACTTTTGTTCTGGAGTTATTGCTCCTTCAGTGCAGTGTTGGCTTGAAGGAAGGTTGTAGGAAGCCTGAAAATACTTGTTCGAATGTGCTGCAACAAGATGCTATAAAACACTTTGGGTGTGCATTAAAAAATAAGGAAAACACAAGAGAATCATGTGATGTGACATTTGAAATTCACTGTCATTTTGGATTTCTGGAATTGATGTTTTCAAGTTTCTCTCTGCAACTAAGAGAACAAAAAGCATGTAGAGAAAACATCCAAACTGAGTCTCCTAATCACGTGAGGTTAAAAGATGGGATTTTCAGAGAAACATTGAAATATTGGTGATTTATTTATAAAAGTTGGTAGTTCTATTAGCATGGTTTTGATTTCCTGTTGCCCTAGTCTAGTTTTCATGTGTTCAGTTAGTAAAAATAACTAACATAATAAGCTCATTTTGGGGGATTATTTCTAGGCTCAGTCATCGTCTTCGAAAATAATCAGTGTTGAAATGTGGAGTGCATTGCAGAATGTCACTGTGAGGTTTGGCACCTCAGGATCTGTAGTGGAGGATCTGGAAATCTGTCCCTGAAATTCCCTGTGCCCAGTCCAGGAACTGGGACTCGACTTTGGTGCCTCTGTGTGACAGCAGAGGGTGCTGGAACCTTCCCCGAGCGGCGCAGAAGTGCCCGGTGTTGGAGAAGGAGGATTGCATTGGGTTTGTACGTGCACTGTTAAAGTAAAGGGAAAGCACTAAACACTGGTCCTTCTCATGTTGAAGTTTGGATAGAGAGAACCACCCCTAACAAATTACACTATGTCTTTTTAAGGGCTGTAGTCTAAAATAGTAAATGTATTGAAGTATTACAGCAGAAATTCTAGGCTTAGGAAAGCTTTAACTCCTGAGTTAGTGGCACCTGCTCTGCTAAGTGCTTTTGAGATCAATACAGGAAGATTATTAGCCTGTGAGAGACTTTGTCCTTTAGAACTGCTCCTGGAAGGTAATACATGTGAATGATAGAGGTAATGAGAGATGTGATTAGGAGCCTACTGAAGAAGGCAAACAATTCTCTTTGTCATTTCCTCTGGTGTGTGTTGGCCTACCTACAATTTTATTAGAGATTTATTCATAATTCATATAAATTCATATTTTATAAGATTTAACAAACTTGTCTCATCAGCCATCACCGAAATGTTAGTAATGATGATGTGAAACCTCTTGTGTTTGGGGAATCTGAGCATCTGTTTAGAATTTTGACCTTGATTTCTTGCTTGCTGTAGTTGTTGAATTTTGTCTCTTCTATATTGTCAGGAACTATTGCACCCAAACTATCAGTTTTTGTTACAGGCTACAGCCTGGGTTGGTTCTTGGTGCAGAGGTTCACTGAAACCTCTCTTTCTCACTGAAGACAAATTTTTATGTATTTTTATGTATTTTATGGAAGTACACAGGTGAAATAAACTGTAAGTTCTGAACTTGGACCACAAACCCATTCATCTGTCCAGAACAAAAACGTTGTTTGGGTATTTCCAGCTGGATTATTGAAGAGGCGTGGCTGGATGATGATGAATGACAGTTCAGGTTGAGAAACAAGAAGCTCAGAGTGGGAAGCTGCAATTCAAGTTACTCTTCCATAATGGGATGGGTCTAAGCCCGAGGAAGGTGCTGAGAGGGCCTTTAAGTGGAGGCTCTTCATACATCTCTTCTCTCTGCACATGAGGGAGCAAAATTGATGTATTCTTGTAAATGACTGGAAATACATCAGAGGTGCCCACTGCCATCCACAGCTTTTTTGCCCTTCTTTCATTTGATGCACTCCATATGTTTTCATTTCATTTGGTCCAGGAGAGGTAACACTTCTTTCCCAGACCTTGTTCCTTGCTCTGGGACACATTAAGCAGATGAGCACCATGACTGCACTGCAAATCAAAACTGGTTGTGACCCATTGGTCAAGCCCACAGCAGCACAGCACTTTAAATGGAATTTCTGTATGGTTTGTGTGTTAAAAATGCAGCTTCTCAAGAGTGAGCTAAGCCAAAGTTTTGCAGTTTCCTCTGACCTGAGGGGCAGATTATTGACTGGAAAATGTGAGATGCTATTTTTATTCTTATTGTGCTAGGAGTGATCTAAAAAGAAGCTATTTAAATAGCTGTTTATTTTTTAGAGGCAGTTCAAAGAAGAAAAATCTGGAGGCAGATTATCTAAACAGGATTATTAACTGTCAATTCTTAGACTGATCCGTAAACCAAGTTAGTCACTAAACAAGAAACAGGTGTGGAAATGGCTGAAGTGTGGAGTATTTTATTTATATAATTTTGTATGATGTAGAAGTGAAAAGGCAGCAGGAAGGGATTGATAAATAACCTACATGGAAAAGGTTATTTGAAAATCTCATTCCAGCTTTTCTCTCTCTGCCTCAGAATTTTTCACTTCTCTCTATAAGCATTCTTATTTTTCATTTGTGGGATCAAAACCAATTCTTACTTAACCTGTTTTGTAGTCAGCTATATTTTACAGAATTTGGTTGGAAAGCTAACAAGCCCAAGATCACCTACCTGTCAATACTGGCAACACTGTCTTGTTCAAAGTTCATTCTAACCTATCTGGTTAAGATTAATTTTCCCTATTGTACCATTCTGACTCCGAATTAGTTTTGATTTACAGGTATTTTTCCAACACAGAAGAGTGAGGTTGGCTGCTTTAAAATTAGAACCTTTCCACATTGAATGTTTTTCTGTGGCATTGAGGTAACTTTTTCCAAGTTACACAATAAGTTCACTGGAGCAACTGCAGCAATGTATGGGGAAGGGTTGAAGTCCTGGGGCTGTGTTGTGTTTCCATAGAGTTTAAATTCCATGCAGGAGCCTTCCCTAATGGTGTCACTGGCACTGCTGAGAGCTGACAGAGCAGGAGCTCTGTGTGTTGTTCAGGCTGTGCTAAATGCCAGCATCTCTGGTGACGTGGGCAGACAGTCACTGAGAGGCAGTGCAGGGGTGACATTCACCCCAAAGGTGCAGCATTTTACCAGTTGTGTCTGTGGGATAAAATAACTTCACTGGACTTTGTGAGCTGTGGAAGCATGTTTTATTCATACAGGAGTAAATACAGTGACATTTTTGTCACAGCTAGATGTACAAATTAGGATATATCTAGGTTAAATTAGATCTGTGTTTTAAACACGAGAGGCATTTACTCAGTTTGGATCCTGACTCATCCATATTTCAAAGAGGAGGAATAAATATCTGTTTTAGTAGAGCATTTCATTCGTAAGGAGAGTTCTGCCCAAAGATGAGTGACCTGATCTGTAGTTGCATGAAAAGAAATCAGAACAGTGCCTCATTTTATGTTTTAATTTCCATTTTGACAGAACAGTTTATTACATAAGCATCCTTAGTGCTATGATCCCCTATTAAAAAAACCTGTTTTCTTACTTTGCATTGTTTATACAATAAGAGCTTTGGCTGTTAGAAGTACTACATATTGTGCTAGAATAATTATGGGAAATATACAGATTGCATGTAAAATGCTGGAAGAATCAACATCACTTCTTATTTCATATTTATTTAATAGTTTCAGAGCATGACTTGCTATGAAAGCCCAAATTCTGCAAAGTACTCTGTCATGGATCAGTATGGGCTGGGGCTTGGACTGACCCCGTGGAGCCTGTCAAAAGGTAGACTGCAGGTCTAGTCCTGCTCTTGGCTGGACACACTGGAAATTGGGTTTGGCTCCTTTTGAGAGATGCTTAAGCAAAGTGGAACAAAAACTTTTAGAAAAGTATGTAATTTTTTTGATAGTCAACCATGTCATACAAATCCAAGCAATGTAACTTGAGGGTTGAAATGGCATGGACTGACATGACAGAGTGTAATGTTGCAATCGAGTCGAACCACCCTTGGATGAGGGAAAAGTTGGGTCTTACCACTTACTGCTGGGAATCCAAGTCTGGTAGCCAAGTCCGTGCGGCTCCAGGGCTCAGACTTGCTGAGTGTGCATACAGACACACTGCCATGACTAATTCATTTTTAGACCATGCCACTCCTTTAGAAAGACAGTTTGTATCTCTGGAAAGCTAACAGCATAGCACAGGGGGCTGGGATAGAGGGATGGGATGCCCGGACCCCTCTGTGGGGACTTCGGGTGCTCCAGAGTTACTCCCCTTTCTGCTTCACCTTCTCTGCCCTGGCCAGGAGTCTGAAAACAGGCTTGGATGCAGTGGGGTGTACCAGGAGGTTGGTGGTCCAACCCCAGTCCTGCTCTGGGTACCAGAGTCCCACGGGCTGAGCCAGGCTCAAGCTCCTGCTGCAGGAATGCAGCAGTGCCCGTGCTGACCGGGAGCCACTCGTGCTCTCTCCAGCCAGGAGCAGTGGCTCGGCTTCCTGCAGACACTCGGCAGGCGGCTGCGTCTCGCAGGCACAGAGCCTTGACATTTATTTACTCTCCCCTAGTGTTTCCCTTGCGGTGCTGATGTAACCAAGGCCATTGCATAATAACCCAGTCTTCAAAATTTCTTTCTCGTAGCTTTTGCCATGTGAAAGAAGTTAAGCCAGCAATGCTGGTGGTGTCCAGAGCCAGAGCTGCTGGAACATCTGATTCCTTTGCCTTGGACAGGCAATTTGTCAGTCTTCTCACTCTGTTTAACAATGGGGATTTCAGAAGTGTGCACACAAACTTGTATTGAGTGAACAGATAAACCCAACTGTTTTCCAGGCAGAATTTATACCTTTGCCAGACTTTTGCATTTGTTTTTATTAAAAGTATGGGTCTGTAACCACAGTATTGCACAAAGATTTTTTATTTCAGGGAGTGACTTAAGCAACAGCAGACTTTATGCAATTTTCCAAAGAAATGTAAAATAAGGATTTTAGTGCTAAATGGCACTTCAGACTTTCTTTCAGATCTTAGGAACAGCTCTCTCAGACAGGAACAAATCTGCCAAAGCCAATGGAATTAGTTTGGTCTAAATAAGATTATAATTATGCCATTCTGTTTCTGCATTACTAAAAAAATAAATTTCAGTAGACAACTTAAGGTCAAGTCTCCTTCTAGCTGTGCCAGAAGTATTGTGAATTTGGGGGAAATTGCCCCAAATTCACACTATCTGAGTTTACAGTGAAAAAATGGTTTAATAAGTATCTGTTTCCTAGTTAGCCCTTTCAGAACTTGACTTGTAATTAACACTTGTCGCTTACTAAGAATACTATTTCATTGGCTTCCTTGACTTCCTCAATGTCACTGCAGGCACTTCTTCCCCTGAACTTTCCCAAGGTGGGAGATTTCTCAGCCAACCACAATTAAATCAGCGAGGTGGCACCAGACTGGATACCATCACATGTCCTCTGTCCTGCAGCTTTAATGATGTGATGTGGTGCCTGTGCTGTAATGGCTTTTAGCTTAGAACTGACCAGCATCACCTGAGTCTGAAAGGACAGCAAGCTCACATCTCCCTGCCAAACAGAGTGTAAGCATTTCCATGGGCATTCACAGCACCCTCTTCAGTTATGTTTGCATTGATGGTGGACCCCAAGTAGAAAGCTACGTTTGAGTTAGAAAGTTCTCCAGAGTTCAGCAAGAATCGAGGTTTTGATTCTGTGTGTTGTGGAACTCTTAATTCAGATGCACTGCTCTGGTCCAAATCTGGATCTGAATTCCCCCAATGCTTGGGGATATTTGGAAGACTATTTTTGGGTTTAAACCCATGCAAATTTCTCATTCTTATAAACTGTTCATTTTGCACTCTGTTAATATACAGCCTAACAGCAGAATAGCTGCTGCTATCAACACATAATCATAAATATTTCTACTAATAGCCCAAGCCTGACATTCTGACTTTAATTAATCTGATTATGTTTAATCATAAATTGTAGTAATGCTTTGGAGATATTTTTTAACTGGTGAGGCTGCTAATCAGTTTTGTGAAATTGGCATTCACTGAGCTAGGGAATTACCTTGCTTAAAGGCAATATTAATCCCTGGCTAAAAAGATGATTCTTCACTATCTTTTTATTTCTGCAATCATCAAGATAACCTTTACTCTTCCCCGTCCTCCCCTCCCTGTACTGTGGTGAAGAATATTAATATTCATTTGAAAGAAATCAATTTATGGGGAATGGTTCATCTACCACATGAAACATAGTTTTGAGGTAGGTCTTAATTTATTTTGGCTTTCTGAAGTCTTTGATCAGTTAACAGCTGTGTGCTTGAAGCACAGAAATGAAAGCTAAACTGGTGGACCTGTGGCCCTTTATCCTCACAGAAACGGCGAAGTGCCTGTGCATCGAATGCTGATGGGCCAAATCTGTCTGCCTAGGAGGGGTTGAAAATAGGAAGTTGGTTTCCATTCTGGTTTCCCAGAGGAGTGTGTGTGTGTGTGTGTGTGTGTGTGTTAGGGCTCCAGAGAAGGCAGAGAGTAGACACAAACCTTTTGCCTTCTTTTTTAGAAGAAATCCCAATTCCTCTCTTACCTGATACCTTGTGCAAAGATGTTTCCTGAAATGTAAAAGTTCTGCAGGTTTGCTTTTGAGCACTGGTTTTCTGTAGAAGCTTGTCCAGCACATTTTATGCTCTGGTGAGGCAAGGCTTGGGAGACCTGCACGTCCCTGCAGGAGTTGTGGAGGGTTAACTTTGACCAGTGTGAAATGATGGGTTTGTGTTCAGTGCCTTTGCTGAGCTACCACTGATGCAAACTGCCTCCACAGAATAAACCCAAGGTAAACTTTTCTTAAAGGACTGAGGAAAAAAGTTGGTCTCTGGCAATGAAAAGCCGATTTTATTTTAGGCACCTCAATGTATGAGTGAGGAAGTAATCTGATTAGCACATTTGCTAGAGAAATGAACCAATGGGAAGGTGAAAATATTAATAAAAGTTAGTTGATTTATACTCAAACTGGCCTTTAAATTTGCAATATATGCTGTAAGAACATGCTTATATAACCTCTATTTCTATTCATAAAGGTTTATGTGGGTCTATATTGAATTATGCATTTAAAATTAATCCACTGAGGCAGCCCACTGAGATGCCACTTCTCATTTAGTAACTGCATTAAGGACTTTGTGCTTCATTTAGAAACTGTGAGAAGCTTGCTTTGTGCTGTGGAGAGGAACTGGCCTGCCAGATTCAGACTGGCTATTATAGGGGCTTTAAAACAACCATCTCTCTGTCTCTCTCTTTCTGAGTTACCAGTAAAACTCTATTCTTGACTTGTGTGACCCAACTGATGCAGCTTGGCTGAACCTGACAGACCCAACAGACTTGTTTCAGATTCTTAGAAGAGATTAATGAAGATTTTCTTCAGAAGTTTGGAACAGCTGGTTCTGCCTTTGCAAGGCTGTGGGGACCCAGGACGAACAGATGCACACAGTGGGGTTTTATACCAACAGCTGTAATTCAAATTTTTAAAGTGTCTTGTTTGTGTAGCTTTCCATTTGCAAAAGGGTCAAGAGCTCTCCTAGATGTTTACATGAATTTTGTTCTAAGAAATCTTAGATTCTTAGTTCTTCTGATTTGCATTCTCTGAAGTGCAGTTTTGCCTCTAAAATGGCTGCAAAGGTATTGTGAGGCTCTGTGCCTGAATTAAACTTCTTTACCTTAAAAATAAAAGTATACCAGTTCTGCATATCCACATTGTGGTGTAAAATACAAATTGACATATCTATGTGGCCTATCTCATTGATCATGAAAAATGACTTGTGGGAATGACTGCCTTTATTGAGTCTGGACAAACCTGTTGTCTTCCTATTCCGCTTCTGGTTGCTACTGTTTTTATTATTAAGATAGAGCTTGGTGGCCTTAGTTTAAAAATTTTATGAAATACCTAGCAAGACTTTTGGTTTGTATTTCTCATTCTGTGAACTGTACTCATGCTGCCAAGGTATTCAAGGTATGAGTCTGTAAGAAGTTCATTCTGTGAAAACTGAAGGAGTTTGCTCTCATACAGGCTTGTGCACCTCCTCTTCTGTGTTTCCCACCACATTTGTCCCTGGTCCCTTGTGTTGTCCATTCCATGTTGCAGATAGTCTGGAGCCACCTGGAAGCTCATCACCTTCTGTGTGTTTGTGCTCCTGCATGTTGGGTGACTGACTGGCAGTTTCAGATTTGAATGGAGGTGGGAGAAATGGCAAATAAATTGCTTAAAAATCACCCACCTGCTTCAAACCTTCTCAGAGATGGTGGATGGGCAGGATCATATTGTAAGTGAAGACTCTGCAGAAAATGAGGCTAAAAGTATAAATAAGAAGAACATTTCCTCACTTCTACATTCTGTCTCCATTTACAGTCAGCAAACAGAACAACTTGTTTGGTTTACTGCTTTATTTTTGTTTGAGAGAGTTAATATGTGTGATTTACTAGAGGGAAGCTAAGTTGAAGAAAAGGATTTTTATGTAAGTACAGAAAGTGCCTATTCCCCTGATAATTTTTATCTGCTACGGGATTAAATTCCATAGTCTAGATTCAGCTGCTATGAAAATTTTGTGTCTTGCATTTCTGACTGTGCTGTACTAGCTGAGAGTTTCACTGCTGCAGGGTGTCGTGCAGCCAGGCCCAGAGAGGACTTTGTCTCTCTCTAAATAGATGCAGTAGGTAAGGTAAATAACATTTCTATATAATGATCTTATTTTAAAATAGTGTAGCCTTTTCCAGATCTGTGCAGAATTAAGGCTGATATCCTCAAAGTTCTTTTGGTGTCTCATTAATGCAGTGGAGAACTGGATGTCTGAGTATTTGGGGACTTGAAGTTAAATTGGAAAGAAATGAACGTCTTGAGGAAAGTTCAATAGATCAGAAACATCTTTCTTTAAGTCTCACCATTTTCAAGATCCCTTAGAGGTTTATTTGTGTTTAGATTAATGGTAAATAAGATCATAAAATTAAAGGTTCATTTTGATATATGAAAAGCAACTGGTTGCATAACTGTCGAGTTATGAAACTTATATTTTTGTCCTCTGCATCCTGAACATCTGTGGCCTATATTTAATTGTAGTTTTCATCTTCAATTTGAAGAAACAATATTTAGCCTCAAGACAAAAGTGATCTGTGTAGTGAAATCAGCTAAATAGTGTGGCTGTGTCTCACTTGCTAACAGAAAATGCATTTTTATACATGTTCTAACTTAGAAATTTTATTAATTTGATAGTTTAAGTACAGTTAGAATACTCTGCTGTTCTGAGCAATGTGAAGAATGGAAGTATTAAGACATGGAGGGACTGTAACTCCAGAAGCACAGGTGCATAAGGATAGAAATGCGGGGCCATATTGTGGCATCAATTTTTAAGCAGAAATCCATATTGATTCCATTTCTGATGAAATATTGATGAAATGATGTGATATGGCCCATGGGCAGGAAATAACGAAATGTGCAAAGTAAAGCAAGCTGGTACAAGCAGGGAAAATAACATGAAATGCAGAACCAAAGGGAATGAACAACCTCAGAAGTAATACTCCTGAAAAATCTGGAGCATGATGTAGAAAAAAGGTTTTACATAGAGTGGCAATGTGAAAATGGCATCACCTTCCAGGCACATTGGCAGCTGCAATCTGTATTTTGCAGGTGGTCCATATAATGGACTAGATGAGATTTCTGTTTCAGTTAACCTCCTTTTTTTGACTTGTAATTCAAATCCAAATGCTAATCTGCATTTGTGACTCAGAAATCTCTGTGACATCCTTACCAAAGAAGATGTAACCTTCATGTAGAAATAGAAAGGTGAGGTTTGAAGGATGTTCCTTAATCTTTTAAAAAGAAAGTAGTCGAAAGTTTCTGAGGTGTTTGCATTCAATTTGCTTCTACATTATTGTAGCTCTTAAATTCAAGGTCTCTATAGGCTTCTTAGCCCATGTGTGAGTTGCAAATCAAGATGTCTGCAAGTGTACACTGATGAAAACAAAGCAAGTTATGAAGTTTTAATTTTAAAACAAATTCTGTTGTTTGATGTAAACCTTAGGGTTCCCAGGCACAATCTTGATGAGAGATCTTGAGGTAAAATGACAGTTTGCTCCAAACACAATATGATTTATTTCAACAAAGGTAAGGAATTCTAAACCTCTGTGTGATGAAATAAATAGTTGGTCTGTCTGGCTTGGGATGGGCTGGTCAATGGTTCATAGCCATGGCATTAAAAAGCCTCATCAATGAGATGTCCCAGTTACATGAATTGAAGGTGGAAATATTTTCATCTACTATTAAAACGTAAATCTACTTGTATTTTGCCAGAGACATATTAAGTATTTTGAGAGTTTTCTAACACATTCCCATTCATTTCCCCACATTGGATGTGCAGATTAAAAGAACACAAAAAAGGAGCCCTTAAAACATACACCAATAACACATGCATATTTATGCAGCCAGCAGTTTCCTTGTTTAAAGAGAATGTTCTAAGAATTAAATTTCACAATTTTCTGAAATAGCAAGGACATTTAAAGAGCATCTGTGGATTAGTATGAGTAAGTTTGTTCTGTGAATTGCTTAAAAAGAAAACAGACTCTTCCTAGGTATTGCAACAAATTGTTCCCAGCACTTCAGCTTAATACAATAAATGAAAATTCAGAGGAAGCAACACAATATTGGATGAACCTGCTTCAGAACATTGGCTCAGGCCACAAAGCAAGTAATTAACAAGCTGAATGAAGCATTTAAGCCCACGCCTTATCATTTATGTAACTAACCTTTGAGTTTTGGTGCACTGGTATGCTGCAGAGAAGCCTACACAGTGTTTCTTTTATGTGTGTGTATTGAGCAAATGGGAAATGCATACCCTGCCATTTGTTTTTCACATTTTCAGCACTTATCAGAGTTCTCTGGCTGAGTGATCTTATATTGCAAAAATGTACGCCTCTTGGTCCTTTTTTCTGTAGTGCAGTACAAATCTGGATGAGCCTCAGCCTTGTTATGTGTGTGGGGGGATGTATTCTACTTTTAAGGGTGCTTTTGAGCTCGTTTAAAGCATCATTAGTAGCAGTAGAAAAGAATTAATTGAATGCCACTTTGCATCAAAGAAGTGAGCAATAAAAAGAGTGACAGGGATTCTGCAAACTCCTCGTTTATGGAGGCAGCCTTCACAAACAGCTTTGAAAATAAACCAGGAATGTTGTGAACCAATGAGGTCTGAAAAGACGTAGTTTCAATCCTTGCCACACATGTTTTTCCCATCCAGAGAAATACTGGGCATGTTAGGAATGCAGAGGCTGCTGGTGACAACATCAGTTTCCTATAGAGCCCTCGAGATAGAAGCAGAGTGAAACATCACCTCTGCACTTGGGGAATGAGTCATTTTGCTTATTAATGTTCTCGCTTTCGTCTCTCCCTCCTGTTCTTTTCCCCATCACTTTAAAACCAGACTTATTTGGAACTCTTGTAAGACAAACACCATTTCTCCTTGGCGGGAGGAAAATAAAATAGCATACTTAACAGGGTTACATAACACACTGCTATGCATGCTTAAAATGAGGTCATTTTGATTAATATATTTATCTGGTGTGCAGCTGTAACAGGAGATGTAATTGTGACTTAAAGAACACCATTTTATTTAGTCTCTTTGCCACAGGCTTCACTTTTTGTATGTAATATCCCCAAACCTGATGGGAGTTAGTTGTTATGTCATAATTTGTGCCCTTGGGCTGTGATCCAAACCCTGGAAAATCATTATAGTGGGGAAATACAACTTCCTTTCTCTCTTCTTTCCTCTGTCAGAAGTTAGATAAGAATTCTGCAATAATTATGTTTATTAGAAGTTATCCAGCAACATATGAATAGGAGGAAAGGGAATAGAGGCAAACTGTGGAATTCCTTAAAGTTGAAGACCTTGCTGGATGATGGAGAAAGTAAAAAGATGAGATGAGGGATAAAGCCAGTTGCAGTGAGCCAGGAGAACAAGCAGAGCAGCACGCTGCAAATGTCTCTAGTATCATCTGTGGGAACGAGAGAACCGGTAGGAGCTGCTTTTGGAATACGAGCAGATGTATTTTTCTTTTGGGATGTTGAACTGCCATTCTTCAAAGTTCTGACGCATCCGGTTCTATTTCGGTTTGATGACTCCCAACCAGACACGTTAGGCGGCTGCTGCTCAGAAGGCAGCATTTAAAAACACTGTGTTTTTCTGTTCCACTCTTTCTGGCAAAAAGCTCGTTATTCAAGTGCTTGCTCTAACCTTTAGTTACCCTGGTTGCATAACTGGAAAGCAGCATCCCACCATGCACTTCTGTGACCCAGTTGTGCCTTTCCAGTAGTGACTTTATGAGTTATGAAAGGTGTGTCTGCCACATCGCTACAGAAACATTTACTCTACTGACCCTGATTTCCTAAATATTATATAGTCATCCTTCACTAGGAAGTAAAAAACAATGTAAAAGCATGTGAAAAAAACCCCTAATTTTACAATGCTGAAAATCCTTGTGTATACTCTTTAGCCTTGAGAGTGTTTGGGCTTCTCATTGATAAAAACACTTGTAGAACCCATTTTATAACCATTAATGCTTCAGTAATCTTTCAAAATGAATTTTAGATGGTACATTCAGTACTAATAGTCACAGTACAAATCATTGACTCATCCAAGGAAGAACCTGAATAACAATTGCTTTGTTGAACTGATTTGCAGTCTAAATTGTGATTTGCAGCATTCACTTTTTCTAGACTGTCTGCAGACTTGCTGAAATCCTTCCACATTATTGTGTCATCTGCTACCCTGTGTATTCTACTCATGATAAACCTCCAGGTGGATGAGAGTGAATTTCTAATATGTCAAATAGAGCAAACTATTTATTGCTAGCGTTACTTTTACAAAATCTTTCTGCAACTCATAGAAAACACAAAAAGGACGTGCTTGGTTTTCTTTTCCATCACATAATACAGCATAAGTCAGTTATATAAAGTCACTTACATAAATAGCTTAATTCTCCTTTCATTTATATGGAATTATAAATCAAGAGCAGATCTCCTGAAACAAAAGATGTTACACTGGCATAAAACTGGTATTGACAGAATGTGCAGACTTTCATTATATAGATTTGTTTGGCCAGTGGTTTTTGGGCTTTAACAACTTGAAAGCCATCCTATCTTGAGATGTAAACTGTTCAGTACATGGCTGGCCTTCACAGCAAAGCTTGCTCTTTGCAACAGTGCCATGTTTTTCATGTAGCCTCTGTATATTAATTTCTGGTATAAATATACAATTTATCTGAGTAGTTTAAAACATAACATTACAGGTAAAGGCAGCCTGGTGACTTTGCTGTAATAAATAGGCATGACTTAACCAGTTCTTCTACTGTTTTAAGTTTTAGAGAACTTGGTATTAGTGAGCGATTGCTGACAAAAACCTGTTTTAAAATCAGAAAGACCTTTAAAAAAAAAACCAGTTGCAGCCCTGCAATAATTTAGTAATGCAGTTCCTAGTCTTCCTTGATCTGTACCTGTGGCCAAGAGGCTGATTGATGGCATTCCTTACCTTGTTTGGTTATGAGTAGAATGGAACAAAGGCCAGGCAAGCCATAACTCCTACAGCAGAGCTAAATAACTGTTGAAACTAAGAACTCAGCACATCTTTTGAAGGTAAAAACTGTTGCCATACCTTTCACCCAGGCATAGAGAACCACAGCACAGTAAGAGATATTCCAGGATTTTGTGGCATCTCATCCACAGAGTAAAAAGCATATTACAGCTGACTTCCGTTTTCAAAGCTGTGGCAGGTCACAGCCAGGAGCCATCCTGTGGCATGCCCGGCCCTTCCCTGGGAAGGGTACACAGTCCTGATCACAACCACAGTGAAGTCAGCACAGGGTCTTGTGTCAGGGAACTGGGAAGCAAAGGCTGACTGGAAGTAGTAGTTTCCTTGAACTGCTTTACATGATACAGATTATCCAAAATTGCTAATGATAATTTTAATATGAAGCATTATATAAGTGAAGATGACTCTAGCATATTTCAAATATCATTTGAATCAATCTGTGTAGGTACATGGCTATAAAACAAGAACACAGTGAGCAAGTACTTGGGAAATATTTGCTATCCTATATTTGGTTTCAATTCTGTTTTATACTGCATCTAAAACCCCTTTTTTCATAACCACTCTTAAAGCTTTCAAAATTAAAGCTATTACTTAAAAACAAGAGTTTAAATCAACAGTTTCCCAAGCAAAGTTTCAGTTTTTATAGTTACTGTTTCCTGATGAAAAAACCACTTCAACCAAAGCACTTCCTCTACTCAGACACAAATATATTTTGTTGTAGAGAACAGCAGCCTTGACATAATGAACTGTTGGCTCACCATACACAGCCTTAGCTTGTGACCTGGATTCTAAAATAAATGCAGGGCCTGAACATGCTTACATAGAGAGACCAGCAAGCCAACCTGTGCCCCCAGCAGTGGCTGGGGCTCAGGCAGCAAGTCAGAAGCAGGCTAGAGCTTGCTTAAATGACAAGGCAAAAGAAGCAGCCCACGCATATATGGACTTGCAAAAACTTTGCAAATCTTCATATTTTTAGTAAAATAAACACTTTAAGTTTATGGATAAAACTATATACCAGCTTTCTCTGTGGAGTTGATGACTTTGATAACCCTATGGATCTTCTTGTTAAGGAACCATCACTGAAAACAATCCTCTCATCACTATATAGATAGAGGTTAAATGTGGCCAGGATGCATTCTTGCCTGAGACTGTAAAAGCAAAGATATCCTGGTCATAGTTTAAAATCACAGCAACCTGTAAAGCAAATGTAAAGGAATGAATAAGAGGAAGCAAAGTCCAGGGCAGTGCTGTAAGCCAGGCACTCTTCAGCTCCCATTATTCTTACTTTACTACAGCAACAAGGGGAAGGAAAAAAAAGTACTTGCTGTATTCTTTTACAAATTTTGAAGCTTGAACAACTGAATTTCTATGGTTTGGCTTCATCACTTGAAGTGTTGTATGACTGCAGGAACTAGTTGTTCTTTTTTCCTTTGTCTAAAACACGTACAAAAAGCAGTTCCCACATAATATTTGTTCACCTCTGTAGTTCTTTGTTATGCAAGCCAAAGAGTAAAGAACACAAAAATTTTAATTAGGAAACAGCTCTCCACACAGACTTTGTTGGTACAACATAGTTATAAGTACATCTACAAACACATACAGGTTCTTTGGACTATGATTTTTTTAAAATATATTTTATATGACAATGCAAACAAATCTGGAAAAAACAAATTACTTCACCCTTATGTAGAGGTAGCTGAACAGCACTCTGTCCAGTGATATGAGAGTATAACTTAAGTTGCATTTCAAGTTCATTACAGTGCACAAAAGGATGTTTTACAAACAAATGGAATATACAAGTCCACAAAACTTTTTATTTAAAATGGCTTGATAGATATATTTCTGGCACTCTTGTAACCACATAGCTTGATGGAATTAAATTGGACAAGTATATGGTTCCAAATTAAGACATCTTACACAGATAGTCTTTTGCTCCTCATTTTTGTACTTCTCCCTTTCCTCATCAGGGAATCATAGAATCTATTACATTGGTTTTGCTACACTTCTGCTCTGTAAACCTTTGTTCTGCAAATTGAATGTAAAGATTAAAAGGTGCATATGTCTTATATTTATAAAATATATGGCTATGACTATTAAAAAGCTCAAGAATGGCAATAACAGAATACAGGCACTTCTATGTGAGGGTTACTTTAGACCTTATGAAACTCCAACATTAGTAAGCACTTCACATGATACCTGGACAAGTAAGTCAATGTAATAGTTCAGGTTTTTATTATCCACCATTTTAATCCTGTCTAAGCAGATTAGTTTCTTCTTTCAGACAATATTTATTTAGCAAAGTGTTTCAAGAGAATGCCTTTGCTCAAACTACCATTTTTCTGTAGCTGTAAGACTTTCAGTGATTTACTGAGCTTTGGAATAAACCCCAGATCCCACACTACGTGCTGTGCTAGTTACAATTTCAGTTGTGAAGCCAACAAATTAAATGAGAAGTAAGCGGGGCTTGAAAAGAGGGATTGGGTTTATCTGATGTAGACTTGGAGGAAATGGGGAGCACTACCCTGAGTGCATGTAGGTCCATGGGTTTTTCTGCACATACCCCCTGTAGTTAATTTACACTTCATTTTTTTAAATAAGAGTTTGTGAACATGTTCTCCATTCCTAAACATTGCATTTAAATACAACTCCTGTCTGGCATTGATTTAAACATCAGTAGAACTTCAGCACCAAGTAGAAATAATTAAAAGGAAAATTTTTCACAATGAGAACAATCAGCCATTGGAACAATTCTTCCAGGGAAGTGTTGGATTACCCAACACTGGACAGCTGTAAGATTTGGTTGGACAGGGTGCTGGGCCATCTTGTCTAGACCATTCTATTGCCAAGAAAAGTTGGACCAGCTGATCCTTGAGGTCCCTTCCAACCTGGGATTCTACAATGAAAAGACCATCTAAATCAGAACTCAATTCTATGAAGCTCTTTCTCTACAGCACAGATTAAGACAGAACAAATCCACATTTTTTTTTTAGACTAAAACAATCTTTGGATTAAGAAATCCATGGTTGAGGTGTTCTGTCAGTCAGCACTCATACAGGACAGATGGACAGGCTGAGCAATAGATCAGCCATTCAGTATCTCTTATTGCTATAAGGTAATGGAAGATAGGATAGATATCAGCACTTAAAGCAAAGTAAAAAAGAGGAACTTTTACAACACCAAAATGCCACTTAAGACTTAGCATAACGGTCTATCACACCATTTTATCATTTCATTACTAAAACTACTGAACTACTTTCAGCCTATGCATTACTTATGCCCCCACAAGAATCATTAATCAATACTTCTGATCACACAGGAAATACAAATTTGAGTCATGATTTTTTTTTAAACAGATGAGCGAGACTGGTTATGGAACTGGGTTTGGTGTCTAGAAAAATGTGAGAAGCTTAAATAAAATACTCCCCAATTAATATTTTATCTGATCAATGCTGTTTCTATAATTACAGTGAAGGTATTTTTAAATCTGCTCAGCTGTTTATTCATGCCTGTTATAAATGTTGCATTTACATCCTTGTACTCATTAACACAGCTGAAAAATAGTCAGCAATACTGTGGCATAACTAGAAGATTTTTTGTTTTTTTAAACCTCATTACTGACACTTTACCATCTCAGTTTATTGAAGGCTAAGGCTACTCCTTGTCCAGCTCTTCCTGGACAGGTTTTGTTCTCTAGCAAGTATCTTTCTCAGTGTTGTTTTTCTCTTCTGATGGAATTTGCAGACTTTAATCTAGGATGCATGGCCACAGAGCAGCCCCAGAATGCTCCAGTACATGTCCAGATGACCTTTCTGATGGGTTTGATTTCTTGTGCATACACAGATCACCTGTTTGCATTACATGCAGTAGGTTCAGTGTTTCTGGGTTGCAAGAAATGCACTGGCTGTTCCTGGTGCAGGGCATGTATGAGAGTCTCTGCTTAGGAAATTCTGGCAGCTTTACTCAAGGCTAACAGAAAAGATAAAATTCTCTTTTAAAATGAAGGATTCTTTCCATGACAGTTTCTAAAAATAACAAAATAGGCAGAATGAGTATGTAGAAGACATAGCATGCAGCAAAAAAGGATAATGACATCAGTGAGAAAACACTTGAAATTAGATAGTTAAGTTCCTTTTCTCACAGGTAAAAGCAACAAAGTGACAGCTTTTTTTCCTATGGGGGCACTATGACGCCCTTATATTATGCAGTAACACATAATGGTTTGTGGAAGAATTGCATTTAATGCAGCTACACTTCCAAACAAGTAGAAACCACTTCATTACTGATTTACGAAGACAAATGCCAGAGCAGGTGTCAGCCACTGCAGACTTGGTACTGTTCAGAACATGAAGGTATTTTTATACATTGTTTGCAGCATGTCAAGTACCCCCTATGGAAGAAGTGCAGCAACCTGGCAGTGAGGAAAGAAGTTGCAGTATTTCTAGAGTAGCTCAATGCAAACAGGATACATACTCCATGTGCATCACAAAGGTGGAACATGTTTGTTTTCCATTCATTTCTTTGGTACTCTTATGGAAATATTCTATAGAATTCGACAAAAAGGGGAAAAGGTAATTTTAAGAAAACTTAACAGTATGGAAATTACTTTTAACTAATAAATATTTCTGATGAGATGGAAAAACACCCAAAAAATGACATTAAATTCTACTGCATTTTTTCATAAAGGCATGAAATGGCGGAGTACTACTATGGGTAAAAAAAAAACAAAGAAATTTGTAGCATTCCAAAACATTCACACTTCATTCTGGCTTTTGCCACTGAAAAGAAAAACAGTAGCATAGAATAAAAGGCCCAGTTTTGCTCACATTGAGATTAGTGAAGTCAGATGGAGGTAAGAGCAGTTCCAGAAAGTGGTATGCTGTAAGTAAGAAAAGCAGCAAAAGAAGTAGATGAACTGTTGATTTAAAAAATAAAAAAATCAAACCCAAGATACTTCCTGTTCTCATTTCTGCCCTATTTTTACCTGCTTTATAGCTGGAAGTATTCACGCTAACATTCACTTGTTTTCCTTGGGAGTTAACTATTATTAGCAACACTACCCAATCTCTTAAGAGAAATGCAATGGCTGGGTAGAGATTTGAGGTTAACAGAAACCTGAAGATTGGGGTGAAATAAATAGCATTTATTACAACATATTCCTTCTTATGTGACACAAACTGCTCTCTGAGTCCTACAGTTCAAAATAACTCCCCCCTCCCCAACCCATACACACACTCCAAAGCCAAATCCCACCAAACAATTAAAAGAATTAAAACTCATCTTAACAGCAACAAGAGTTGATAGAAAAAAAAGTCTATGTATTAACCTACAATGAAATGACACCAGTACTTCCAGTTTTCTCTAGGATAAGCCACTTTTCATATATTGTGGCTCTTCCTTCGTAGTTGTTTGCAGCCATTGTCCATTTTTGCAAGAAAAAGTTCAGATATAAATTCAACTTCAAGTTATCCTCCATTCTGTGAAAAATTAGGGGATAGATCCTTCTGTCACCACTATGGTTAATTCTCACTGACATCAACCGATCAGTACTTGAATTTATCCAAACACTTAAAGCTCATGCTCAAGGTTAAGCATGTGCTTGACTGACTGGTTGTATCAGGAACCCAGCCACAAGCATAGGATCAACCTGCAACAACTGGGCTTGAATTATCTCAGACATAACCTGGGTATTCAAAGACTTCAAGGCGGGATGTTTCAGGGGGAAAAAATCCTTCTTAAGCTACAGTAGAACTGGGGATGAGTAGAAAAACATTCAAAGTATTTGAACACAAATAACTGAAAAATTATCAAAGCAGTTGCATGTGCACTGCAAGAATCATAATTTTTGTCCCCAGTCATAAATACAGGGTAAAAACACTATAAATAAATAGAGCAGCTCACTTTCCTTTAGCAAATGAACACATAAATAATATACATTTTGAAGCAAAAAATCATAGTGCAAAAATAAATTATCAAACAGAAGTTGTGAACATTATTTTACACAATGCTATATAAAACCTGAACCATTTGAGTAAAAGACTTCGCAGTTCACTGAAATAATGCATTAACATTATTATTTCTGCTTCACATTAAACTGCACAGTTTTATCCTTTATCCACTGAAAAATAAAAATAAAATAAATTAAAAAACCCTTAAGATTTTTAAAAGGTTTATGGCAAACAAGATCACTTTTTGTTCTATCACATTTGTTATTAATTTAGCAGTGCAGTGATTGAATAATCATCTCAGAGTTCCAAATGGAAACTATTGAAGTATCCATAAACATCTCCTGCTCTTTATAACTCATTCTCTTTGAAATTCAGGCTTAAAACACCCTGACACTCAAATCTGTAAGACATTATTGCAGTTAGATGAAGTTAAAAGAGACAGTCTACAGTCAAGGACTGTGGGAGACTTCACAGCTTCCCTCCTCACCATCACCGTGATCTTGTACGAGACATGAATGTAAGGACACGTCTGATGCCATTCAAGCGGTCTTTGAGGGATTTCATGGCAAGGAATGGGAGCTGAGCCCTGTTCTCAAGTGGAAGGACAGCCAGGACCCACCAGCACCAGGCTGGCCCATTGGGGTTAGCCTGCAGTCAGGATAAAAAACACAAGTCAGGATTCATACAGATGGCAAGGTCCTGTTTTTGAAGATTTAACTTTGAAAACACAGGTTTTGATAATGTAGCAAGCAGGTCGTTTTGCTACCAACCTAATGGTTTGTGGCTACAGGTTCCCCTGAAATAGTTTACAACCAAGTTGCACCTTTTGTAAAAAGAGGATGTTGAAGACATTTATACTTTTAGCAAAATTTATAGGCTGGGCCTTCTAGATTTTTTAAAAATGTATTTTTTCCCCATATTATTGACCCAGCTCTTTGGGATTCCTGCCTCCCTTCTCCATACTCTCTGACACTTTTTCATAATTAGCTGTTGTTGTTATACTCTGTTATTTTAGGACCCCAACATTTGCAGACCTTTAAGAAGAGAACCAGGTTTCCTCTTGCCTATTTACTCTTGGTCATTTAATTGGGGAAGTAGAGTAGGCAAAAAGGCATTTCAGACTCCTGGGATTAGTACAGTCAGATAAGTAGTCTCAGAAAGTTATCAACATTAAATATGAGCTTTTGTTCACAACTGTACTGCCACTGGTGTATGGCAACAGCACTTGGAGACTCAGCTTACGCAGGGTAAATGCAGAGTATTCATATTTCCATCTTAAAACACAATGCCTGCCAGCTTATCAGATATCCCTGCTATTTCTGTCTCTAAAAGTTACATAAGCCACTGATTCTGGATACCTGTGGGTCAGGATCCTTAGCTGGCATTGGACCAAAATGACTGAGAATTCGACTTTTGAGTGCTTGCTTGAGGGAGTTAAACCACATATATGCCTGATCATAGACAGAATCATGGAGAACAAGTAATGCAGCATACTCTTGTCCTTGCACCTGAAATGAGTAACAAGATGATCATTGTTAGTTCAGTTGGCATGTTGGGGAATACACAGCATTTTTAGTATTTTCTGGAGTAAGTGAAAAAAAAAAAAAAAAGGCATGCCAAGAGAGTTCTGGGATAAACACCAAAAGCTCATTTGGTGTTCCCCCTTCTGCTCCCCTTCCCCAATCCAGATTCTTCACTTTCTTTCCCTGTATCCTAAAGCAAAGATATGTATTTGCAGAACATACACTTTCTGGATTGCTGTATAAAAAAGCCTTTACCTAAATATCACACAACAACAAAAGAAAAGACTGTGCAAATCTTTAAAAAAAAATTAATAGAACCTCAGAGTAGACATTTTATCTTCTAATTACATACAAAAGCTCTTAAGAATTAATGTAAGTAATTTTGAAGGTTATTGTGAACTCAAACTTGCTCCTTCTTACCTAAAAGGGAGTTTTCTAACTGGCTTCCATGCAAATGGAGGCAGGTTCCCCCTGTGCCCTCTTATAAACTGAAGTTATTCTGTCTAGAAGAGCAGTAGGATGTCATACTGGATTCACTTAGTTTTGTCCTCTGCTACATACCTTTAGGGAACACAGTCTTCAGTACATGGAGTAGGTGTACATGCTCGTGGTAACTATTATGTTTCCCACCTTAACCATGAGCATTTATTAAATACCACAAACTCGTTTTACAAGAAACTTCTACAAAAAAGAGCTCACTGAAAGCAAATGTGTAGAACTTCACATGTAATACAGTTTAAATGAAATATTTGTAAATTTACCTTTTGATCCTCAATGTACTCAATGTCTGCTGTATTATATCCATCACGCTGGCTGTGCTGGATCACCTTAAATCTCCTCTTGCCGATGCTGTCTACAACAGACCGACCATCAGCAAAGAATTCCACATTTCTTATCTCCAGAATGCAGCCATAGTCTGCAAACCTATTGAAATCAGAACAAAAGCAAGTAAACAAGTCTTATTCTCTCCACCCTTAGCTCCATAGAGCTGCCATACAGCCAGTCCCTACCACAAAGGTATTTACCAATGTCAGCTCATTTCTATTGTTCATAGCACTGACCTGCTGTAGTTCAAATTATTCCACAATTGTTTGCAAAACTATCAGGAAGATTCAAGCTGTCTAATCTGATTAATGCTAACTGGATGTTTCAGAATACAGGGAACATCTTATGAAATTGAAAGTTATACAGCTCAGAAGAGCACTTTCTCTATAACCCTAATATGTTCAGTCAATTTGTACAGAAGGGGAAGTGCAATTCAGGATATTATAATTATGGAAGGACTATGAAATCTATAAAGAAAAAAGTTTTTGCACAGTTCTGGCAGATTTTACTTTGTAGGTGGGTATTTTGTGTATGTCATTTTTTATGGTGTACACTTACCCAGGAGGTATATACCATAATAAGAAGGGAGTAAAGCTAAATTCAGAGACACACATTGAGGCCACATTACTTAAGACTAAGTTCTCAACGTAAATGCTCAGCCAGTCTTTATGAAGGTCCTGTTATACCTCTGCAGCCTCCAGTATATTCAGAACAGTAAGGATTTAAATGTATCCCATAATTTAAAAAAGTCAACCCGCCAACACACCTTACTGCCATTTCAATTTGATTTCTTGTGCTTAAGTGTTCAGCAGACTTGAAAACAGCAGAAACTACACTTCCTTTTCATGTATGACAAGCGATCAGCAGCTCAACTTCATAAGCTGCACCCCAGCCATGTGTGTTTTGAGAGATCAGTCCTGTTACTGAGAACCCAAATGACCAAGAGAGAAACGACAGTGTTGTCAATTACTTTAACCAGAATGATTAGGACGAAACTTTCTCTGCTGGAAAACTACCACAGATATTACAGCCATGGACCCTCCTGCAGCTTTCCAAAGACACTGGCTCCAGACTAAGTGGGTGCACCACATGGTCCAATGATGCTGTTCACTCACCCCTTTAGAGGGTCACTGATGCACATCCCAAATTGTTTGGTGCCCGTCTCCATGCACCTTCGAATCATCAGGCGGTAACACGGCTCAAAGATGTGCAAAGGACATGGGACTGTAGGATAAGCCATTGTGCAGACAAATATGGGAACATTCTTATTTAGGCTGTGAGAAAGAAAGGACAAATCAGATATGACATTTTACCAGACCACTGACAAGGTATAAAATAAGTAGTAACATTCTTTTACATTATGATGTCTTTAAGCAGAAATTGTAACATCTTTAGAATTAAAATCTTAATGGAGTAAGTAAAAGTTTCCCCTCAATTCAGTAGATACTATATTTATATACCACTTAATAGAAGAATTCTTCATTATGCTCTCTGGTTTTGCTAGTGAGAGCATTATTGTATCTTTATTATTGCTTTTATTTACTTTATTTTCCTTAATCTCATTTCTTCCCTACCCAGTACATTCCAACCCCCATCCTGTCAGACTACTTCCACCTATTGTCTCACTCTGTGCCTTTCACAGAGGTCCACTGAAAGCAAACACATTGCTTTAGACATTATTTATAAAGCAGCCTTCTGGATTTCTTCTACTTCTCTTTATTGTTTAGCAGTGTCCAGATTTTATGTCCACTCAAGCACAGTTTCACCTGGACCCTGTTCTCTGAAATGACACAGAGAAAGAAGCTCCTTTGTCAGCAGCACCTCAGCCTGTTGTTCCACAGCAGCCAGAGCCTTTCACAGTTAAACAGCAGGAGAATTAGAGATTGGATTTTACATAAATGGATTACATACTTGGAAAGCTCTGCTATTTCCTCTTCATAAATCTTTCTTCTTTCGGTGAGTTCCTCTGGAAGATATCTGGCTATTAACTCCTCCATTAGCACTGTTTTACAGTATTTCCTCATGGCCAAGCACTGCAGTAAAGACACAGATAAGCAGTTACAGATGATGTCCAGCATTTCACAGAGTATGGGGCCTGTGCACATGGGAGCCATCTGTTACTCCCATTTCCTGAAGTCTGTGGTTCTGTGATCTTTTAAGGTTGCTCTGCCACTGAAGATTTGTTTCTTGAACTATTCTCTGTGTTACAGACATTTTCCTCAGAGATCTGGAAATGAAAATCACCTACAGATTCTCTAAGTACAAGCTTGGTTCTAAGGTTTGAACAGAGACTATCCATGCTTGGTAACTCACAAAAGCATTTTAAAAGTCACATTCTTCCAAAGTGATGCCATGTCTTTTTGGAGTTGGGAAATATGAAGGGTTTCTGAAGGTGAAGGTGTTCCTATGCCTTGCATTTGAACTTATGCTGAGAAAATCCAAGCATTACCTCTGAGAGCCCTTCCTTGCACAGGGGACATTTTGGATTGTGATCCAGGCATCTCTCCAGACATTTGAGACAGAAGGTGTGTCCACAAGGCGTAGTGACAGGTTCATAGAAGAGCCTGGATTGGAAAATCCAAAAAGCAAAAAGACAACAATATCGTGTACCAAAGTAAAAGAAAAAAGCTGCTACCCAAAAAAGCTGAATTCATTCACTTACTTAACTATTGACTACTACAGGGATAAGGTTGATTCTTGCTTTTTATTTCTTTGATCAACTTTTATTCAGCTTTTATTTAGCTTTTTATTCAGCTTACAGACCTTCTTATTGGCACTCAACATGAAAGGCAGCCCATGAACTCTGACATTAGTGAACATGAGGGACAATATTGTCACAAACTTCTAACAAGCAAGGATATAATTTTCCTCTCTATATGAGCAACAAATAGAACCAGAATTTGGACCACCTGACTTTGCTAGTGAAATTGAGCAATACTTGCACAGCTATTACTGTGCAAATCGTGATTACTTGTATGTGTAGAGCTAAGCACAAAAATACCTCTTTGCAGTAATAGCCCAGGCATCAGTGATTGCAATAAACTGGGACTTGGCAGTTCTGAGTTAACAGCTGAACTCAAAGATCCTGGAGGTCTTTTCCAACCTAAATGATTTTATGATTCTACTATTGCCAGCTGTAATGGAAACGTTTTTTGTTGTTGTAATAGACAGTTTTTAACCTTCAAATGACTGCTTTTCTGGACAATGAGTGACATTAGTTAGGTTCATGTTTCATCTAGAAGAATACTTAAATATATAAGGCCAGGTCTTCAGAGTATCATGGCATCTAATCTTTATGCACTTCAAGTACCTCTGTTATGCTTATTATCACGTAAGGATTTTTTCCCTTATTATGACCATCTGATATTGCATAGTCATGTTTCCTTGTCAATAATATGGGAAATTTTTAAAAAGCAGAAATAATTCAAAACTAAAAGCTAAACTTTTTGGCATATACTGTATTTTACAACATACTGTCTATGCATTTTAAGGTATCAAACATTAGTCTGATTATAATTTAAGCGAATTAATATGTTTCCTTTAAAATACTAGTTTATCAAAACAGTCCATTACAGAATCACACAGACTATTCTGAGTTGGAAGGGACCCACAAGGATCATCGAGTCCAACTCTTAAGTCAGTGGCCCACACAG